>JAQOWZ010000005.1:26250000-27500000 GCA_035578165.1 Stenolophus ochropezus | reverse complement strand
TAAGTGGCGAGAGGTAAAAAAATTCAAATAAGTGTTTTACCGATTTTGGATCATCAATTAGAGATCTCTACAAAATTATCCTTACCTGTAATAATTATGATATAAATTTCGCCGGAATTCAGGGTTTTGTTATAAATGTTTTGTTTTGCTATTTAAATTGTATATCTACTTATCTATTCGCTTCTATAAATATCTAATGCTATTAAATCTGATGTTACTAGTTTTAGCACTTTATTTCGCTATAAATTAAATTCTTAAAATTCCTGAATCATAATAATATGTAAAATATTTCATCATTATTAATATAACCACCAGTATTCAAGTTTCAAACTAAGATCGGGACCTCAGCTAATAAGAGCTTGGTCAAAGTTAGAAGTTCGAAAAAGAAATGAATTTATCCAAATTGTCCTTTCCTAACTTGTTACGACTCGTAAACATATCCAAAGTTTGCTTTTCATTTGGGAAATTTAATTTTTAAATTACATTTCGCAGGAATTCCATCCGCATATAATACAATAACATAAAGTGGCAATGAAAAAATTTAATAATAAGTTAAATAGAATAGTAGTATACAGAAAAAAAGTTTTACTTGAAATACTTGTTCCTTCAACGAGTATTAATCATGATGAATATATAACATTTATTAATTTGGGTAAAGTATAAAAATAATTGAAACATGAAAAGATAATAAAAATAAGTAACACTATGAATAAACAAATATAAACACTGATTTAAGAGTAATAATTATTAACAAATACTTAAACACAAAAAACATTTATTATTTATTTAAACACTTAATACTACGCACAATTTATTTACACGATATTTATATCACCAACTATTTATATTCAGCACTCTTATTAATATTAGACTGTCCTCTCGTTCTTTTCTACTTGGGTTTATATACTCCAAGCAATTAATGTCTCGAACATTCTGGCAACTTCGATGTGTCAGTACAATAGAAGACCAGGCTATCACTACTTTGTCTTTATCATATGAAAATTTATGTGTAGCAGTAATTTAAAATAATAATGAACCAGTTTAGCTAATGGCATATAGGAATTGAACTCAATAGGACCACAAACGAATTTTAAGAACTTGTAAATTTGAATCACATGGTTTCTGGTTTCGATTGATGACGTAAGAGTGAACTGAGAGAAACCGACTTTACCTTTGAAGGTTTCTAGCAGACGCTGCAGGCTAAATCAGAATGAGTTGTGAGGGTAATTACTAGAAGGAAGCACTTGGAAAATGGATAATCTGATCTTCCATATTTTAGCCATCATTACGGTTCGTCTTTATGCATATTACGCAGTTTACTGTGGCTACTAAACATAACTACCACTACCAAATACGGCAGGACTTGTTAATATATTAATTTCGCCTTTTCTATACATATTAAATTCATACGCGTACACATATGACACATATCACATTAAACTTGCTAACGTGAAAGATTTAATAATACATGAGGCTGAGGCTACGAAAATTCCATTCATGGTCCTAAAAATACCACGCGTATGCGCTTTCAAACTGTCATGTCGTCAGACGCGTAACAAGAACAAAAAGGATGAGGTTAGGAAACTTAGCTAATGCGTCTTAAGGCCGTTTTACACTAGCCTATAAATTGTACAAGATCTTGCACCATTTTTGGTACAATTTAAATTGGCTAGTATCAAACAGCAAATATTTTACACGATCGTAAATGTGTTGAAAAAACAGAACACGTTCTATTTTTCATACAATGTGTAAGTCAATTTGGCTGTGAGCATGCACAATATGAAATATGTGATCTCACGCGTTTCTAACGTTTATTTGTTTTTATTGTATGTAGTGTGGTTTTAGAAAACTTAGTGTTATTACTGGTAAAGTTGTAAATATTGCAAACTTTAAATGTAAATGAATTTATAGTTAATTTTGCTTGTCACATTGACACATTCAAGGAAAGTGCGCAGAATCAGAACCAATATATTGTACAAGAAATTGCATTAGTATCAAACAAAACTACGTGAACATCTAACAATTTTTGGTACAAGATATTGTACCATTTCTTGTACTATTTCTTGTCTCATATATAGGCTAGTCTAAAACGGCCTTTAGTTAAATTTAAAAAATAAAACTACAAGAAAAAAAAAACCTATTTAAAAATATCAATGACGAAACCCTAATAAGGAAATAAATATTCACCCTAATTGAAAATAATTTTGAACTCTCTGTATTGTACTTGCGTTTTGTATATTTTCTCTGGATAATTATCGTTCTACTTTTCAATCTTTGGGGATTACAATGCCGTTATAATTTGTTCCAATTAATTACATTATCCATATCATCACAAAATATGATGTTAAAATTAATTACGTAATTTTTGTACGCGCAATAATTAGAGTGAAACTTATCACGTGTGCTCTCTCCACTTCATTTAGCAATGCCCGTTATGTTAGTACTTGTATAGTTGTTCGGTTTCGCTCTACCTAATCTAGTAATCGTGTAGTATTGTCACGAAATTCAACTACTGTTGTTATTTATATAGAAAATTGAAACTCCTAACCTATATTTTTTGTTTACTTATATTTAATATTCGATGTGGAGTATTTTTCTTTAGGTTGAATGCTCGATTGATTACCGTAGTCACGATATGTGACATGAGTGTTTTTAACAATATGATTACTGTATTTTTAAATTATCGAAGAAATCTATCTAGGTCGAACAACAAAAATTTTTTAATATTCTTTTGTTGGAATTAATTTTTTCTGTTGTTATGATGTTCTAAACTTTTCTTTATATAAAATTATTCATAAATTAAATAAAGAAATTTACTTAACTTTACAATAATTGCTGAATTTATTACTAGTATATTTGGCTATATATTAATTATATTATTTTATATATAATATAATAATATAATAAATAATATAACTTTAGTAGCTACACATACTACAGAGAAAAAAATTCAAAGAAGACAACGTAATTTATTTTTGAAAAAGTTATGAAAAATTATGACAATTATTTCTTGTTCTTTTGTTTTTTCACATAATTTCACAATTTGACAACTTGAATTTGAATTGGCATATGGGCAATACTGTAACAATTGCACTGTTAAACGTCAAAGTTTACATAACCTAATTTTCTAGCTTATTATGTTATTGGGCCTTTTCGTCCGAATAAATTGATTTGTGAAACATGTCGTGAAAAATATGTTGTCTAACACGAAAGGAAATCACTTTTTCCACTCTCACTTGAATGCCCCACTCGCTACGCTCGTGTGTCAAACTTGAACTCGAGTGGTAAAAAGACTTCCTCTATAGTTTGAAAAATAACTATTTCCTATAAAGCTTTGTGAAAACCTAATGAAAATCGATTCTTCTCCGCGACAAAAAGGGGATAATTAAAAAAAACTGTTTGATGTTAATTTGTGCATATTTGGACTTGAATGAAGTTTACTTTACTCATATATTAGTAAAGTGCAGAAGGTTTGCAGCGTAGTGAAGATTTGCAATGCGCATGTGTAACGAACCGGTAAATTGAACGCAAAGTTCCGGAAAATCTTTGTCACAAACGCCGGAACATATAGACCTGTGCATTATAACACACGTCCACCCAGCATATTCCAATACGTAAATTGCTTCATCCTCGTATTAAATACATCCAGGAATATTTTATAAACATAAGCTTTTTTTTAACAATTTTAATTTTATTTATGTTTTAGCAACACATTTTAATAGTATGATGGTAATAATGTAGATTTTAAATAAATAAAGTAGGTAATGAATTTACAATTTTAAAAAATTTGATGTGGCCAGCACATAATCTCTGTCCTCTTTACACTTTTTATTAATATTTATATTTTCCATGCCTTGACTGCGGACGCGGTAAAATAAATTATTAAAATACTTAGTACTTAAAGTATTAAAACAGTTCCTTTTAGAGTATTCAATAATTTAAATTATAAAATTTTAGCTAATGACAAAATTAAATTATTATTTACAAAAAATTTCATATATTCATAAATAATTAAGATCTGTAAAAAATACTCTTCTTCTTCATGAAAACACCAGTTTCGGTTGCACGATTAACAACAAAATCTAATCAAATCTAATCTAGGATGTCAGAATGTTATATCCAAAATTTCAACTTTTTTTATTTACTAGTATTTGAGTAAACGTTAAGACGATATATATCCCTCTACACAAACGGATAGAAATTATCGTAAAAATATTAAAATTGTATTCTAGGGACTTCAAAACGTGTTTATCCATTGAAAACTCACTATCAGATTTTAGTGACGAGAACCACAGTTTAAATAAGTCAATTTCAAAAAAATACCACATACCGAAACTGAGACAGAGTTAATCGTGGTCTTACTGTATTATAAAAAACAATTAATATTTTAAAAAGAAAATATTTGTCTATAAGATTCTCTTACTGAGTGGCGAGAGGTAAAAAGGGGGAATTAAATTTGAAGTGTGATCTACAGTGTAAATAAATTACACGATCAGTGTTCAGTGACACATGACTTAAGCTGATGACCTCTGCAATCAGACAGACGACCGGGAGTTAGTCACCTAATGAATCTCAACTCATACCGGACCCAGAAATCATGCGAAATAAAAAATCACATCCTCATTCAATACACGATGGGAACATATTTTTACTCTTAATTCATACTTGAAATTATTGATTGTATCACATATATGCACTATTAAATATAACGTGTCAGAAATGTTGTCACAGATGATGAGAAATATGATATTAATTATTTATCCAACACCGTGTAATTATAACGATATAAGTATGCTGTTTTTAGATAAATAAAGTAGGTCATAAGCCACTAGTGAGCTAAATATATTAGCTCACTGTTTTTTGGTTCGTATCATAGTAACTACGTTGTAAAACCTTCTCTACACTATTTTGTTCCTAAATGTCATTTCGAAATTCCATCTGTCAAAAATCTTATATGTATTTTATATAAATGATTAAAATTTGTTGGATAAAATGTTGTATGGCACACGTGTGTTAATTACCTAAGTCACTTGAAAAAATACCACACTCGGCCTAACGGCCTCGTGAGCTAAACTTTTCCCACGTGACTTATCTGTAATGTAACACACTTGTACCATAAATAACTATTATCTAATGTGGAGAGTGCACTATTTTATGTGGGAAATAGTTGATCAGAAATATGTCTCGGCATGTTTTAAACTCATTTGTTAAATATTTTATACTTGCCTATAAAATAATATATCTAAAAATAATATTCGTTTATAATTTATATCATTTTGTTGTAATGAATTTATTATATTATTATATTATTTATTGAGCGGTTGTGAAAATAATTCTGCGCTCAGTATAAATTTATAAAATTTCCATCGTAATTTAGTTGCATTATCGCGTCAGCTATAAATGTTATGCTAATATAAACATTATAATAAAATGAGAACGCATTAAACAGTTGAGCCCTTACATTAATAAAACACAGGCTGTATGCTATTACACTAACGAGCACGATCTCTGGATTATTTATCCTTATAATTGCTCAATCATTTACACAAATTGTTGCAGGGCCACAATGTATTCAATTATATTAATATTATAAACGTTTCGTACTGCTGTCATTAATTACAAGTGCTGTGAAATATTGTGCTCTATAATACGGTTGCTTAATTTTTATGATAATTTTTTTTCTCAATTATAAATTCACTTTTTACCTCTCGCCACTCAATTATATTAATAATTCATTTTATCATGTCAGTAGTCAACGCACGGATACTTATATATTACAATTTATAGATATTGCAAAAATTAGAACCAAAAAAAAAATCTACGAATTACTTGTATTTTATTTTGTAGGACTAAACCTTAGAAGAGACTTACGGTATTTCAGAACCATTTGAGCACATCGATATTTTCATTTCGAGTTTGAGTTAAATGAAATTAATAAAATAAAATTTAGTGATAATTTTAATTGAAATATTGATATGCCCCTGAATTTAATTAATTTTAAAAAGCAATTATTAATTCTTTTTACGATTTTTTACATTCCATATGGTGTTTCGTAGCTTTTGGAAATAAGTGATTTAGAGGTTCATTATGATAATGATAGGGTTGGAGCAGGTGTACCAACCCAACGCCCCTTTTCCCCTAAAAACGAATCGTTGGATGTTCCCATAATGGCTGTTGAATTATCTGACATGTGTTCATTAGCTCTGTTCACTATTATCGTTCACATGTTGCAATAATTACTTCGCACGAATTTCACAGTTTTTGTTATTATTAAGTTTGTTTGTATTGTGGTAAAAATGTGGTTAATGTAAATTTAATTTTATTATTTTGATGATGTGGTTTCAAATAGATGTTTTACAAGAAATATAATTCAACTAAACGCAAAATTGAAAATTACTTAATTTATATTTTATTACAAATAATATATACTGAAAGACAAAAAAAATTAATCAAAGACGAACGCTAAAATTTCTAAGGAGCATATCTAGCTTAATGGATTATATTTTTTATTCGAATATTTGCGAATGTAATGCAGTTTAGGTAGCACTAACTCACACGCAGTTGAGATCGTGAATGCTACTCTATACAATATGGCATAGCGCTTCCAATGATTCTATTCATTAGTCACTCGTAACTTGTAGAGTTATTTGGATTGTTTTTTAATTTAGGAAAGAATATTTTATTTTTTTATGTTCAGCAAGAATATATGTGTAATATTTAAAAGTCTATTTGTAAATCATAAATTATTTTGTAGCAAACATTAATACCATAAATTTAGTTTGACCAAGTTAGCGACACATAATGTAACTGTGAAATTGAAAGTTTATTTAAAAGAAGTTTTGGCTCAAAAACATATAATAAAAAATTAAAATTTTGAAAGACCTATACCGAAATTAAAATAAAATTTTTGTTTCATGTCAAAAAATATATTTTTATATTAAAATAATTTGTTTCTATTTGTAATATCAGTATTTGTTTATAATTTTTGTGAAACAGCTTCCCAATTAACAAATGTCACCGCACGCCACTGCTTTAATTTATCCACCTATCAAAAAGACCCTTTCCTGTCGTGTTATGTTTAATGTATATATTCCTGTTACACCCTGTAATAATTAAATTTGATGGAAGTAATGTTTATGCAATTATTTTTTTATTTGGAGGTTCACACATAATTTTCATTTTATTTTCATTAGGAATTCATTTCCCCAATTACGTAACGTGTAAGGCGAGGTAATTATTTCCCGCCTAATTAATCAAAAGCAGGAATACCAACAGCAACAGCAACACACGAATGATAAAATATTCCAACAAGATCACGAGAATCGCTCGTCGTGTGAATACATCATTCCCTCACGATTTGCTTCTCCTACCGCTGGTACAAACCTAACCTCACATAACTTAAACGTTTGTGATTTATGACAAACTCTATGCAAATTTTCCAATCGTGTTATTTTTAATTTATTTGTGGAACCGTTAGGATTTATGCTGTTTGTCTGTATGTATGTGTGGGAGTAGAATTTTATCTTATAGCGTGATACCAACAAATTTTTCTGTGTGATTATAAAAGGAAAATGTTTATCATATTTTCACACGATACGGAGGTATCAGACTAATTTGATGGTATCTCTTAAAACAATTTGTTTCCTTTAATAATAAATGCCTCATAATATCATTCATTTTAGTTTCTCTTACTTTAATAATAATAATAATACATGTAGTAATAATATTAACTCATGGTCAACTCTTATTGCCCATTACATTATATTACAGATTTGATAATTAAATATTTATAAGGAAGAAAACGTTTATCAGAAGTTACTTATTAGGCACTTTAACTGACATGGAAAGTGTAATTCAGGGGCAATTTTTTTGTACAGAATAGATGATAAAGAATTGAATTCAGCAGAACTTGAACTTGAATTCTCAATACCATAAACAATAGAACTTATTATATTTTAATAATAATAATAAATGCTTTTACAATGACAGAGTTATTAGAATTTTATTTGTTTTAGTTTAGTTTAGTTAAAAAATAAATCCGAAACTAACTTTTTTATTACTTCTGGAAAAAGGCTTACTATACTATTTTTTCTTGATACTTGAAATGAAGAAGAGTGGAGAAATGAATTTTATTACAAACCATAAGAATAATAGAATAGTATATTGTGCAACAAGTCTAGAAAGTAGCCTGTTTCCCACAAGGTGTGAATGTTTCGGCACGAGTCGAAGTCGAGTGCTAGAATCAAATAAGGTGGGAAATAGGTGATTCTGCACGAGTGGCACATTATATTTTTTCTACGACCACACTGTACTGTAAGAAAAATGATTTCTCACATTTTAACCCACGATTTACAATACAGTTTAAGGTTATATATAAAAGGAAAGTATGAAAAATGACAAAACTGGTCTAACTTTGGCTTTTTATGAAGAAAAACTTACTTAATAATAATTTGGTTTTTAGGTTTTTACTCTTTTGCCAGGTAAGATTTAAATTTGACATAAAATTGGATAATATTATTCCATTGAACTGTCAATATTATTTAATAAGCAACAGTAACGAAGGTTATCAATTGACAAAAACGATTGAATTTTATAAAGTTGATTGATTCGACTGTCACTTCTCGTTGAAACATATTAAACATTATTTAAAAGAAATATAAAATAAAATACTAGGTCGGTTTCAAAATCTTTAATCTCGAAATACGTATTGTATCTTTCGAGATTAAAGATTTTGAAACCGACCTAGTATTTTATTTTATATTTCTTTTAAATAAGATTGAATTTTACATATAGTATTTGACAGTTATGGATAAAAATATGTAACCCGAGCAAAAATATCATGCTTGCCACATGGGTATCATGTTTTCGCATTCAGTGTCAGATTATGCCGTAATATGAAAGCACGTCGTAACAGGCAAAAAATGTGAGTTAGGGGGTGAAAGGAGGTGTTTTAATTAGCTTTATCTTGTTCGTTTTTGCCACTGTCTCGCTCGTTCCGTAATTATTTACGATGAGAAATAAAACGAGGAGACCGCGAGACAAGTGCCGACTAGAGTCGCGAGGTCGTTTCACGGTCACCGGTAACACTTCTTCAGCCGAGAAAAACTCCGATATGTGGGATTTTGTGGAATTATACATAATTGTCTAGTTTTTTCTAAATCCGGGCCCAAGCTGTGGAAATGATGGCCGTTTTTTACACCGGAGAATAATGAGAAGTAATTACTGTCTTAATAAATGTCTGAATTTTCTGCTTGAGGTTTTTTGAACAAAATTAAATTTTATTATTAAATGTCTACATTTTATGCTTGATGTTTTTTGGTTACACAACTAAATTTTAGAGTAATTTAATTTTTCCTGTAAGTTTTATGATTAGAATGACCAGTTTTATAGTACAAATTTTAAAATTTTATGGTTTTTTTCCTCAAAAATATATATGGTCATTACATAGTCATTATCTATTTAACTGATAGTTCACTAACAAATAAAAAAACGCATTTTGAATTAAAATTTAATATTTCCTTTTATTCCTGAACTATTTCCTATTACAGCTGAATCGTAAAAATTACGATTTTCTTGTTTTAAATGCAAAATATTTCAAAAATACTTATTTTTGGGTCAAAATTTTTGGTTTTATAAAATACGTTATATTGACAGATCTCGATGCGCTATTTTCAAATTTTCAAACAGAATTTGATTATCTATTTTCGTTCTGGAGATATTTGGTCTTAAAGTTGCACCTCAAAAAAGTGTGTTTTTTTAAGATATTTCAAAAATGAGTAGAGATACATTCTAAACGATTATACCATTCGATTCTACGCAAAAAGTTATGTAAAGAAATGTTTTCTCCTCATATGCGTTCTTTGGAACGATTCGGTGAAAAATAAGAAAATCGAAAAAACCTAAATTTCATATTTTCACTCGGAAACTTTTTTTCTTCAAAATTATTTATTTTCCAGACTTAAGTAGATATCGATGCGCTGATACCAAATTTTCAAACAGAATTGAATTATTTCTTCCCGTTCTCGAGATATTTACGTTCAAAGTTGTACCTAAAAATTTAGGTTTTTTAGATATATCCCTTAAATGGTTAGGTTTACGGCTTCGGCGACCTCACTATTTGATTCTACGGGCAAAATTACATAAGTGTACCAATTTTCAAATTTTTATTCCAACGGATACAATTTTTAGAGAGGAAAAACTGAAAATGGTCAAAATCGAAAAAAATCGCAAGGGGTTCATCAGGCATTTTTTTCGATTTTAGCCATTTTAGTTTTTCCTCTCTAAAAATTGTATCTGTTGGAATAAAAATCTGAAAATTGGTACACTTATGTAATTTTGCCCGTAGAATCGATTGCTGAGGTCGTTAAAGCCGTAAACCTAACCATTTACAGGGTATACCTAAAAAACCTGTTTTTTTAGGTAATGCAAAAACTCAACTTTAAATGCAAATATCTCAAGAACGGGAAGAGATAATTGAATTCTGTTTGAAAATGTGGAATCAGCACATCGACATCTACTTAAGTCCAAAAAATAAATAATTTTGGAGCAAAAAAGTTCCCGAGCGAAAACCTGAAATAGGCCTGTTTCACTATCCTGCTTTTTTAAAAAAAACATGTTGCATCTTAATTTTAGTTGCGAATAGAATATAATAAAATAGAAAAATGTTAAATTATTGACATTTTAATATTACTAATTATCAATTAAAAATTCACTGTGTTCAAAACGAACGCTATTTTGCTGACGAAAGCCGTACGACTAACGCATGCGCACAACAGTCGTAAACAAGTAGTTGTGAAGAACGTTTGTCTTTTCATACATCATTCGAATGTTTGTGTTTGACGTGTATTCAGAAAGAAACGAAATACGCCAGGTATTATCACTACGCCTGTTTCACTCATTCCAGACTTCTCTTTCTAAGCAGTGAGCGTGACGTCACGTTATACTACTGTTTCTCGCGAGAGTATATTTTTGGAACTTTGTGAATTTTTTGTGGCTATATGCAGTATTTTTTTGCGAAATAAAAAAATACGTATGTCAAATTTTTAAATATAGATTAACATATAAAAAAATCAGAAAAGCATAAACAACCCTATTTAGGTTTTTTCTATTTTCTCATTTTTCACCAAATCGCTCCAAAGAACGTATATGTGGAAAAAACATATCTTTATGTAATTTCGACCGTAGAATCGACTGGTATAATCGTTGAGATTGTATCTCTACCCATTTTAGAAATATACCCAAAAGACATACTTTTTTAAGGTACAACTTTGAGAGCAAATATCTCCAAAACGGAATGAGATAATTAAATTCGGTTTGAAAATTTGAAATCAGCGCAACGAGATCTTTCAATATAAACTATAAACAAAAACCAAAAATTTTGACCCAAAATTTTGAATTTTTGATATATTTCAAGTATAAAAACTCTATTTTTGCTTTGAAACATAAAAAACATATTTTATTTAATATCTGATGAGTTATTCTGAGGACAGAAAAACATAAACATATGTTCATATAACAATATTTTGATTCTACAAGATTTCATAATTCAGATGATGTTCAAATTATATAACATGCATATCTTTCCTGATTTCTAACATCCGAAATCTTGCGATTCTGTCATAATGAAAGTTTCTCATAGAAGTGCACATTACTCGACGTCACGATTACAACACAACGCATGGTTACCTCCTATGTAATCCGTTCACACAAAGTGTACGCAAATAACACAGCCAAAGAGCATCACAGAATGTGCAAATTACACCATTCGATACTTATTGATTATTGGTTCGGGGAGAATGAATTAACAGTGAATTTAGTGGGAGGGTTTGTGCAGACATGGAAACGAAGAGGATATTAAATAGTTATCAAAATAATCCTTTATTAACAACAAGTTAAAAAAATGATCAAATTTAGATATTCATTTCAGCAAGCTACAATGAAATTTTACCTAAAAGATACTTCTAAATACTATGTTTTCTCAAATTACGTTATTATTAAATATAAAGATTTTTAAATTTTCTATCGATATGCGTAATTATGTTTTTATATTTAACTTTTAACTAAACAGAAAAAATATAAAATTATAATAATTTTATAATGTTTAGGCTGAGGAATGTCTACACAATAGATGACTTATTCATATGTCATATGATGTCAAATTTTATGTAAGTTTAAAAGACGAAATAAGTACACATGAAGTAGTTTTATTGTGAAATAAAAAAAGGTGGAAGAAATATATTAGGAATATATTTGCATGCGAAAATCAAGCTAAGTTCGGTTCCAGTTTAAGTAACGTCAAAATAGCTGTTTTTATGGTCATATAAATTTTGTGAAGGAAATTTTAGGTATAAAATGAATTAATAATATTCTGAACTGCAATGAGAAACTAATTATAAAACTACAAATTGAATTTATTGAAAAACTAGGATATATATTACTACATCAGATTTTTTTATTATAATAGTATTTTTTGTCTATGATAAAAATAAATGATGTTTATTTAAAAAATCAGTTGATTTAAATCAGACCAACCCTGATATACACTGACTGAAATCTATGTATGAATTTGTATTAATTAATACTTCAATAGAATTTACTATCGAAATAAATAAACTGATGCTGTATGGAACATACCGGACAAATTAATCTAATTTAACAGTGCACAGCGCGGTGTTAATTTGAATTGAAGCCCTTATACGGGGCAGCGTACAGCAACTTGCGTTATTTACTGCAGGTTTATGCATTTAATTAAACATTGTAATTAAACTATTACCACCGGATTAATGTACGGGGACCACGGAACTCAAATGTCTCCGCCCCATCGCTTAATTGTTCATAATATTAATTAATCCCAGTTGCGCATATTAATTGAAAAGTGAGGAAAAATTAAGTAATCGCTGTAATTAATTCATTACATTTCAAGATGATACAAGTTTTTGCTTTAAACCTCAAAAAGGAATGTAAGTACATTATAACCGTCGAGGTGGTATGAACTGAGGCGGAGTTTGCGGAGTTGTAAAATAGTCGCTAATTATATTTTTCGCGCCAATATAAAGCTAAAATATTTAGGTTGGCATTTTATACAGTTTCTAGACGATTTTGAATTCTGTAATACTAATCATAATGCAACGAAGGTGCGAAAAATTATATGCATATCAATTTGTAAACAACAAAATTGTTGACATAGTTTCCATACAAATGCTGTAAACATTATTTACTTTAATTAAGTTTATTATTGTAGTTTTATAAAATATATGTACGGTAATCTGCAATAGATGGGGACCAAAATGTAACAGAGCTGAATTAAGTATCATACGAGCAAATATAATCTTTTTTATAAAATCCATATTGCACATTTATGTCAACTTACATTTTATCACAAATTTATTATAAATAAAGTGAAATGTGTAAACAGGTAAAAAACAAAAATGCGTGATGTAATCATCAGATCAAAAACAAGTATTTATATCAGGTACTTTCACTTACTATTTTTATTATCTTGTTTCCACATCGAAAAATCATAATTCTCAAATAATTTGAAAGATGACGCCAGAGCAGATTTGGCACATTTTATATTACTTAATTTTTTTTCTGAGGTAAACAAAAATTTAATACGTAACAGCAAAAATTGTAACGTAATAATATTTAGCATAATAAATTGAAAATTCAAAGAATAACTCGTTATAATTAAATTAAAATTCTGCCATTCACTCTTTATGTAATTTTCTAATTTGTATTGTTTTATATAATCTTAAATTCTTCAATAATTAATAAAGAATTCATTGTTAGTTATGGTATATGAAACATGATATATTTCAGTTGTTTATCTGAATGTTTACATTCCGAAACAATTATCAGGGGAAATATAAACAATTAAGTATTATATCATTTTGCAAGTATTATTAAACGATAATTGTAATGCTGATATAACATATACCGTTATCACATAAACATAGTTTTAATTAACAGTTATACAAGCAAAAACTATCACATATTTAGTAGCAATTAAATAGTTTATACATGTTACGATATACGATAGTATGCTGCGTAACTCAGCACATGTTTGTTATTAATGTTGTGAAGAATTTTTACTGAATTGTATGTATTATATTTATACAATTTGGAATTGAAAATATAGTAATTGTATCATTACGAAATAAACATTGAATTTCCGTCTTCCATTCAATGATTTTTCAGCTGATTTTTATCGTATAATACACGTAACATATTA
Organism: Stenolophus ochropezus; assembly: GCA_035578165.1. NCBI lineage: Eukaryota > Metazoa > Arthropoda > Insecta > Coleoptera > Carabidae > Stenolophus > Stenolophus ochropezus. Next base: position 27,485,770 of record JAQOWZ010000005.1, on the reverse strand, counting down.
AAAAGAAAGTGTTACACTCGCTTAAAAATTGCAAGTAAATAAATGTAATAAGATGATAATTATTTATTACATAAATTATACTTTAGAATTTTATAATAGTTATAATTGTTATTACTAATTGCAAAATAAAATAGTAATAATAAATACCGTTACTAAATACACTACATAGCTAGATGATCTCTAAGTACTACAGTTATTTTTTTCATGATAAGATTTCGTGACAAAATTTTTGAACCTGTTGTAATGTTTATTTATTTAGGTAAAGTATAAAAAAAATTGAAACACCAATATTTACATAATTAAGTTTAATAAACGAAATATGAATAATAAAAGATAACAAAAATAAGTAACACTATGAATAAACAACTATAAACACAAATTTAAAGATTTAAACATAAAGAATATTTATTTATTTATGTTCACTGCGCATATTAATATCAGACTGTTCTCGCGTTTTTTTCTGCTTAGGCTTATATAGTAGAGCAATAAAGTTCTAGAATATTCTCGTACTTTCGATGCGACAGAACAATATAATAATGGTTCAATTGAAGTCAGAATTACCTAAAGTATTAATTTATATATTTACGGGAGTATGTTTTCGTACATAAATTTTTTATATTATTATTCGTAAAATTTTGTTAATTATATAAAGTTAAATAAAATATAGAACGACAATAGATTAAGTGGCACCTTTCTCCATTGCAATTATTGCTTTCATACGAGTTTATAAGATAAGGAAAATTTTTCTGCATAGAATATCATAATTACTAGGAAATACTTTACACTTTACGATAGTGCTTACTGAGTATTGAATTGGAGGAAATGATGATTACATGATTCGGAGAAATTCAATATCTTCATACCGGATATCGCATTTACTAGAAATCTAGACATATTCATAGGTGCAATGCATAAATATAAATAATGAATAATACTTGAAGGAATGATAGCCTGAGAAAAATCTAAAGAAGTACGTTTATAGTTTTCTAATTTCACGCCAGAAGTGAAGTCATCAGTTTAAACATTCTTACAACAACCTCAAAAACTCTGGTAAAATTCTTCATTTGTAGTACATCATTTCTAGATTGAACAGGGCAGCAAGGACCTAAACTTGTTTCATGATAAGTTTTACTTGCATTAAAGCGATGCAGGTTGTCAGCCTACAACCTGTGCATGAGACCTACAGATTATAGCTTATAAATTTGCATTTTGGCTAGTGGAACCTTCTACACTCTTCCGGACTCTAACTATAAAATTTCCGAACAATAGCGGCGTCACTTTTATCTCACTTGACTTATTTAGTGTGATTACCTGACCAGATAGGTCGCCCGCGATGAGTCATCAGCAATGAGTCATGCTCGTGACAATCTTCTAGTAATAAAGCATTTTAAATGTAATTTAATTTGTAATTTAAAAAGAGAACAAATATTACAGGATTAGAGAAATACAAACTGATATTGAACATTTTCTTCAGAAGTACTTGCAAGAAACAAAATTTATATAAAGTAAATTCAGTACCTATGAATTTGTTTAATAACGTTGCCTCTGATTTGAAATAATTTTTGACGACACTTTTCTATTAACTTATAGTTAAGGCAATTGACCCTTAATAGTTCAAAATTGAAGGCACTTTTTGGAGTAAACCTTGCAGAAGTTTTCCGCGTGCACATAAAGTGAGACTCGCAGAAGCATGTAGTTGGTAGCTGCAGGTAGATCAGATAACATCGTCCCCAGACACTTATGTAATATTTTCCGCTTCCCAGCGTGTGCTAATAAGAGCAAATCAATTAATTCGCATGAGGCTAGATTTATAATCGTTATTTACTGTTTCCCTCAAGCTGTTGTACCTGCGAACGCTACTCATTTTACATACACGCACTTATTATTGCCATTATTCAACCACTATAAACATTCGTTTCACTTTCTTTCATACTTCATATATAAAATTCAATTTCTAATGTCTAATCGTCTAATGCTCTAATAGATAGTTTCCTTTTATTATATGCGGCAAATTTCTGTTTCCATAATATCTACTAAACATCGTCATCGACTTTACTAGACCTTCTAGATAACCTCACAACTTTCTTACTTAAATACTGTAACGAGCGAGACTCACCACAGATGAGTCATCACGGCTAACTTGTCTGGTCAGGTAGTCGCGTTAAAGCTAAAGAAAGGAGCGATGCCGCTATTGTTCGAGAATTTTATAGAGTCCGGAAGACTCCGGAATGTTCTAGAGATTAATTGCCGACATGTATATAAGGGTCACGATAAGCGGATAAAGGAAGTATAGATCAGAGTGTGTAGAGAGTCATTGAAGAAAGTCAGTGTCGGTCAGTGCATGTCAGCGACATGTAAAGTAGAAATAAATAAATAGTTGGTGATATGAATAAATAGTTTGTGATATAAATAAATATTGCGTAGTATTGGATGTTTAAATAAATGTTCTTAGTGTTTAAGTCTTTATTAATAATTATTGTTCTTAAATAAGTGTATATATTTGTTTTTCATAGTGTTACTATCTTTTATTATTCATATTTCTTTTATTAAACTTAGTTATAATAAATATTCGAATTTCATTTATTTTTAAACTTCACCAAAATAAATAAACGTTACAATATATCATATAAAATTGCAGATAATTCAATATTCTATGATTGAACTGTCAGAAACATTTAGGTTAAAAAGCTATTTACTCGTCATGTCATCGAAATAACATAATGTCTGGTTAGTTCTAAATTACTCATGTATTTACACATTTTCTGTTTGTTTTCAAACACGACTGCAATACCCAAAGTTAATTAAAAGTAGAATTTGCACAGTTAAATATAGATTACGATGTTTGAACAAAATAAAGATCAGTTATTTAGAATTTGTTTGCGAACTTAAAATAGATAACACTTTGTCTGATGGTTTTAATCTTCAGTAGTCAAAATATTTTCAAATTAGTTGCATCTCGTATGGTATTGTGATAGTACGAAAATATTCTGGTGTAGTATGATGTTATATTTTCTGAAGTGATGAACTATTTATTCTAAATATATCTTATAAATTAGTGGGTCGTTATGATTGGTTATATGAATCTTTATGAAGGTACGTAATAAATATTAAATACATAGAAGTAAAACCTAAAGTATGACAGTAGAATATGTACCAAATAAATTTTGGCAAATACTAGACTTATAAGATAAGCTGAAATAAATTCTAGTTAAATAGTGTAATTAATCAAAAACTAAGACAAAACCAAACCAAGAATGTGAGAAAATAATTAGGTTAGGAATTAGAGAAATTAAAATACCTTTTGGAATAACTAAATAGAGCAGAATAATTGAGTAAATAGGAATATACTATTAGAAGAGAATACAGTAATAAATATATAAGAACTAGGACTTAACGCCGTTTTAGACTAGGCTATAAATTGTACAAGATCTTGCATCATTTTTGGTGCAATTTAAATTGGCTAGTATCAAACACAACATTTTTCATACAAACTGTCAGTCAATTATTTTTTGATCATGCGCATATATGTATGATCTTTGTTATCTCACGCGTTTCTAACGTTTATTTCTTTAATTGTATGTAGTGTGTTTATAGAAAACTTAGTGTTACTACTGGTAAAGTAGTAAGTATTTCAAACTTTAAATGTAAATTAATTTATGGTTAATTTTGCTTGTCACATTGACATATTAAAGGAAAGTGCGCAGAATCAGAGCCAATATATTGTACAAGAAAAACTACGTCAAAATCTAACCAATATTTGATGCAAGAATTAGTACCATTTCTTGTACTATTTATTGTCACATATATCAATGTAAAATGTAAATTAGTCAAATTTTTTTTTGGTATATATTTCAGAATAGATCTTGAAAAACGTGACTCCATATTTGGTATTATTTTTGTACCAAAATACAGTAAATAATGTATCAGTATAATTAAATATATCATCTTACCTTTATTGTAGAATCGCGTGTGGTATTTCTATTCCTAGATTTCGGTCTACGATACTATTTAGCCTTGGAGGGAACCGCTTAAGGACACTCATAACTCTTTATCGGAATGCACTGCACATCTGAAAAAAAAACACGTTTCTTTAATTTTTTATCCGATTCTAACGTAACCGCTTATTTTTTAAATAAAAGACATACATAATTTAATTTCAGAAAAAAAAGTGCAGGATGTTTTTCCAAATGTCTTTCAAAAATCTATCTCGTTTTTATGAGAACAAATCGAACCTCCGAAAGATCGTTCTCAAAATTAAAATTATTAAAAAATAGGCTGAGAACGGTTAAACGAAAAATGCCTAAAATATCTAGTACTTCTGAGCATCTATCAATTGAAGGTATAGAACATTTTGCACTGCAAAAAAAAATCGTATATTAAATTTTTATTCCATATTGAAAAAAAGGATCCCACCAAACTTTTTCTCAACATAAATGAAGCTGAAATTTATTTACTGAATAATAACAATCAATGTTTTACATTTGATAACTCTCTGCAATTGTCATTAAAATATGTAAATAATTGATTTTGAGTTGATACATTCATTTGTATTATAATCTATCATCTCATCACCCTTTCAACTGCATATGACAATACATATGACCATTAATTAAAAATATATATATATTGCCGTGTCCAATATAAATTTATATGAGTGTTTAATTATTTCCCTCATTTATTAATCGGTATGCGTGGGTGTATTGAAATACGAAAGGTCGCTATGAATAACATGAAATATTTGCATACATTCATTATTAAATGTGTTGATATTAAGTTGCATGGGAACCAAATGATTAACGTTGCACAAACAGTTTGTTTATTGGATTATTGATTCGTTATGGTTACGGAAAAAATCGCAAATATGTGAAAGGTCAACCAAATACGCATAAACCTTGAATGAGAGAAATTCCATAGACTTTTTCTATCTAAATACCCCAATATAAGAAAACCATAAAATTAGATCGCTAATATTATTATTGTCATGTAATTAGTAAAAGTAACGATACGTATCAATAATGAAAGTATTTGCACATGGTCTGTAATTATTTAAATTAATAAATCTTTAACAATGAATGAAATGAAAGGTATTAGTTATAGAATTACCATATTTGTCCGGCCATTCAACAAATGCATATCAAAAGAAGATTATGGGGAAAGTAAAATAAATTTCACTAAGTGCTAATGATAATGATAATGATTTAATTGGCACGAGTAATGTTTTGCCTCAATGATTTAACACTTTTTTCCATGCATATTCAAATGCGAAATGAATAGCTTAACAAACTGTAAATAATACGTAAATTAATTCCATGTTAATTAGCATTAAAACTAATAGAAAAATTAGAAAATTGATACTTTTACTCTTACACAAATAAACTTTTACTGTCAGTCATAAACATGTAAATATTGAAGTTTATCAAATAATAAAATAAATAAATAATTAGTAACGTACCATGCTTTTAAAAGAGAAAATAAATTTATTTATACAAATGTAAATAAAAAAGTATAGTACGTTATGTAGTGTAAAAACTAGCCAATCATAAACGTCAGTTTTGTAGGTTAAAATGTAAAGCAATACTCCTAGTTACAAAATAAGGTATAGTAATAACCCGCCCCGGTTTAAAAAAAAAAACAAAAAACTCACCCAAAAAAAAACACTTAAAAAATCCTTAAAACTAAGTAAGGACTGTGTCACAATAGATCTTCTAGGTCGCGGTGACAGAATCTAGTCTATTTTTTATAACAACGAAGTGTAGTGAAGATAGGGGCAGTTTTATCTCGTTTTTGATTGGATAATTCTCCAGTATTATCCAATCAAAAAATTAGACCAAACTGGTTCTTATGAAAATATAGATTACACATCAATAAATTATCAATAGAATTAGATGTCGATTTCATTCATACTCCTTAAAGGAATGTTGTAAAACTATTATTACTTTGCAATGACAATGAAAGTTAGAATAACATAGTAAGTAAATAAGTAATCCCCCATGAGCGATTGCTCTCATTTGAATTGCATTACTATGCACTCACGAACAATTCAAAAACGGTTACTGTTTGCAACAAAAACAATCGACAATATTAAATATCGATTGTTTTCCAATGAACCGTTACAACGGTCGGCGGCAGGCACTTGTTACCGTTGTCAGAGCAGCGCTGGAAACAATCACCAATATTGCATTTTGTTTTGTTTATGGCGCGGTCAGTTTCAGGCATACGTCAAATATCAATCCTTTCACACGGACGCTGACGAAAGTAATCGCAGGATAGGGAAAACATAAACAGGAACAATCAATTGTTTTATTTGTTAGTTGATTGTTTTACGACAGTGGCTTGTTCCAATAAAACTATAGCAGTAACTAGCAGAGTATCTACTCTATCTTCATGCAAAAACTTCTTCTTATTACAAAGATGATACTGCAGAATCCACGCAAAAACGACAAATAGCTAAGTCAGTGTGTTAGGCACTATCAGTGGCGCCAACATACAAAAACTACGGCCCCTTTTTCATTCCTCACTTCTCAGTAATAACAATAATAAGTGTACTTATTTTTTCGGATACCAGTAACAGAAATTACTTGAAAAACTGTGTCATTTCAACTAACTATATTTTACTCTTGTACAAAAATAAATGTTAAGTGTATTTTAAACATCACATAAACTAAAGTAGTTACAAATTAAATTTCACAAAACAATGAAAAAATCATTGATTTAAAAATGTCAAAAATTATCGTTGATACTTGGATTATGTTTAAAATATTATTTTACATAAAAATAAAATATTTAATTAAGATGGAAGGAAGGAAGGGGTTCAGGATATCATTAGATTAGTAAGGAAAAGATGAAGAAGAGTATGGAACGACCATGTTACCAGAGCACATGAAGAAAAATTGATTAAGATACCACGAGACTCCAAACCAGTTGACAAGTGAAACCCAGTATCAACTTCCATAGAAACCCCTTAATTAACTGTAAAGAAAAAATGGTGTAAACCTATACAAAAGAAGAAGAAGAAGAATTATTTTCTAAATTTAAAAATCTTTATAGTTTGTCTCAACTAAAATTGAACGATTGTCATTAAATGATCAACTTTGTATCAAAATACTGCAAAAGAACAGTTTAGCGTGGTACACCACAAATTGCTTTGGATTTATCAGTAAACCTTCAGTTTCCAAAGTTGGATTAAAGGAGAGATTCTCGAAAGTCTTGTATTTTTCTTGGTCTTGTATTAGTCTTGCAAAGCACTCTTGTGTTTTTTTTTCCTTTGCTAATTTGAAATCTAGATATGTTTAAGAATCTACTTGAAGATTATATGTCATTTGTTATGAAAATAATGAAGTATATATTTTTTAAATGTAGTAAGATGTTGTTTTCCGAAACAAAATAAGAAATATCAAAACAAGACAAGAAATATTGTCTTGTGAAACACTAGTAAGCCAGATTAAAGAACTACCCAAAAACCAAACTGATAGCGTCCTACACTTTTATCTTGTTCATTATTATCCGATTACTTGTCTCTTAATCATCATCTTTTGAGTACCGTTTCTTTCCAGTCTTCCCTCTATCTTGTTTATTACTGTCCGATTACTTATTTTTTAATCATCATATTTTGAGTACCGTTTTATCGCATTAAACACTTTTCCAGTCTTCTCTCGTTACCATTTTGTTAGTGAAACAGCAGCAACTAGCATTAGTGATTGTTGGAGGCAAATTTGGTGGTGATATGTTGTGGTGGAGATGGCGTGCAGAAGCGGCTGCCGAGTCTTTAATCAGCGGGAGATGAGCCGAGACTCCGCTCTCAAGCTCGTTTACCAACACGCACAGATTACTATCATTCTCTCCGACACATTCACTTACACACCCAGCTTCTTTATCTACCACCATTATTTCCTCATATTGTATGACAACAACTCACAGGAACACCATTGCGTTAAAAATTCTTAGAAAATTAATGTATTCAATTATAAACTGCATGACAAAAGCGGATTCAGATTTTTAAACATTTCATATGCGCAACAAAAAAAAGGTAGCAGTAAAATTTAAGAATTTAATGTGTATGCGTATGTGTGCATCTGATTAGATCAAAATAAGAGTAAATTCGTTTAACTCGCGGATAGTACTTTTTAAATAGATACACACAGAGGTATGCCTCCAAGTATTCCTCTTTTGTCCCGAATCTATTCTAACAGAACCTATTATAAACTAATTTAACATAACCTAATATAACATATCCTGACTTAACCTAACCTAACCTAATCAAATCAAACCTACCCTGACCTAACCTAACCTAAACTTACTAAACCTAAACTAACCTAAACTAATTTAACCTGACCAAATCTAACTTAACCTATCTTCAACAAACATTAAATGATATTATTTTTCCTTAACAAGTTGCGGATTAGATTTTTTTATGATTTGGTTTTGTAAATAAAAATCTACATAATAAAGTTCATAAAAAATTAAGTAAGTAGTCTTCAAGAACTACTTGACCTGACTTGAAATTCAGCTATATTTCTACTTAACTTGAGTTTAACTTGATTTCCTATTATTTTATTTGTAAGGGAAGTATATAACAATGAAAAACTTTCACAATGTTTAATGTTTTTACATAAATTAAATTAGTTACACAGTTAAACATTACATTCGATACACTTGTCAATGTAGAAAATCCAATTGTCGAACCATTTAACTGTACTACGTAATAAAATTTAATTGTTATTGAAATCGAAAACAGAAATAATACAAAAATTGTCTTTAAAATGTAAATGATAAAATAAAAACACTTGGTGATGTCCACGAAATAAATTTTAACAAATTCGAAACTAGTCGAATTTATTAAAATTTATTTCGTGGACATCACCAAGTGTTTTTATTTTGTTATTTACCTTTGAAAAATGTTCCAGCAAGTGCCGACAACATTTTCAATTAATACTGTCTTTAAAATGATTTATTGCGAATATTTGTTTTGTAACAATTACTATTTTTCAATCTATTAACTTTAACCAACCGCTCATATAAACAACAAGGTGGAAAATAATTTTTACAGTTGGTATTATTTTCCACTTTCCTGAGAAGGAAATGGCGCTCCAGGTGTTTTCGCAACTCCTCGGATTCCCAGCAGAAGAGCGCGCGTTTTATAGACGGATTAAGATATAATTTATGTATTTATCTCGTCTGTCGTCAGCGCATCTCGCTAAACAGATACTGCGAAATTTTCTCATGAGTATCACTTCCTAATTTAGAAGGAAGGATTAAGCAAACTGACTTTCAAATTTCGTAAAGACCAATGGAAAATTTTGGGAAATATAAAATAAAAAGTATGTGACCAAATTTTGATTTTTTACATATATGATACTGTACTATAGACTAATAAAAATATCCGTATTTTTTAAATCGATTCATTATTATTAAAAATTTGGGGAAGAAATGCAGTGACGACAGTATGGTATAATCGGGAAAGTAGACAGATAGACTTTGAACGTAACACTTTACCTGCTTATCCCCTTTCCAAAATTTTATTATTGTTTTTCCCCGGAATTTTCAACAATTAAGTAATATAAAAACATACGGGTTTTTTTATTTTTTGTACAGACTCATAAAATGGAAGGTCATATTCCCCATTAAGTGTTATTTTTCTAATAATATTCATTAAAATTTGGGCTTTATTTCTAAAATATATTATTGAAAATAAAAATAAAATAGATCGCAAAAGATTAGATGGGTACCTATTCATTTCTAAGAAAATATTGCACAATTTAAATCAAATTTTATTTTTAAATTATAGTATCAATTTTTAATTTTCAAACCAGTTGTTTAATTTTCTTGTTCCTAAACAATAAAAAACTAGTAAATGTAGGTTAATTCCATCGATCATCAGTCGAACAGGAAGAATTTAAAAAGTGAAACCATTTCACTTAGCTCCATAATCACCACGGAAACCATTTACGAGATGATTCTACCATTTAAATATCGGATGTTGTTGTGAAACGCATCGTACGTATTGGTTGCAAGCATTTGTTATTTTTCCGGGGTAAATGTTTGTTTATTGTTTTCAATGCAAATGTTTATTAAAGTGTTATAATATTTTATTTGCACAGGTGAAATCAATAACTGAATAGAAACAATGTTGTTTATAAACAAATTAAAATTTGCAAGCTGTTAATTATTTAGAGTACATTTCAAAATTCAAAATATAAAGTACAGTTACAAACTTTTATAAAATTTTAAATTTGCAGATCCATTAAACATGTGGTGTCAAGTATAAATCCTTACAACAATAACAGTTTCATTTGTTTTTTACCACATTCTCCGCACCTGACTTAAGCTAATCAAGCAACCTGGGCACAGAAACAGATGACGCACGCACGTGTTACAACATCTGAACATCAATGTGATTGTGTTTTGTTTGTTTTGTTTCTTTGCTAATGGGGTTGTTGCCTAGGTGACCAAGACCATATGACGTAGGTGGATTTTTTAATGATGATATATTTTCCATTGTATTTTTTTATCAAAGAATTTTTGGCAAGGGATGTCTGAGATCATAGATGGAAATAGAAATTGTATCATGAGTCTAATATGCTTTTATATTTTTTCTTTTGTTCGTTTTATTAACGATTGTAACGCACTAACAAAAGAATTGCTATACAATGCGCGATTAAACACAAAAATCATTTCTTTGTAAAACAATTATTGTAATTCATACGATATATTTTCCATATAAAAATTGCCCTGTGGTGCATTTTCCATACCAGCTAAAGAGCCCGGGTAGTGATGTCTAGTAAAGGCCCTCTATACTGATATATTTATATTTATTTATATCAACCAGTATAGGAAGCGAGGTAAAATATATGGTTATGTACAACACATATACTTAACCATAAATAACTAGTAAATATCATTTCAAGCATGTGTTAAAATGCACAACCATTACCATATTGTGAGATATTTTACACATATTTACCGTTTTATAACGAATTTATATTACAGTAATGAGCTTCAAAGACTTTTTATTAATATATCATTACTATAAATCCTGTTATTGTTGCCCGTTACTCATTTTATATAAAACATATTCGTACTTATCATTAGTCTTTATAAGTAAAATCATATAAAACTCTGATGTTCACTTGAAACTTTTTGTTTCCAAGGTTATGAATACCAACAACATTAAACACAGTTATTCATTTCTATTCATACTTTCTTTACAATTTATCATTCGTATATGTTCATGCAGATATTAAACAGTTATTTACTCACCAATTTATGTCTCAGGAAAAGTTATTTCTATTAAAAAAGTCTAAAAACACTCAATCACTTAAACTATGCACTTCAGCATTTAGCTTGACGTTTCAACTACTGCCATCTATTGATGCTCAATAGTAATAGAATTTGAATCTGTAACGGTCAAATTTGGAGGGATGTTATTAATAAATTAATGGAGTTTCTTTCGATTTTAACAATATTTTACATAAGTTACAGTTAATGTTTATAGGTAAAAAAAATATATCACTCTTGATGCTCACTTGCAATTTTTTTATGCACATAATTCATTTCCATACATCCTTTCTTTACAATTTATCACTGGTATAAGTTTCTATACATATTAAAAAGTTATTTACTCACCAATTTACATATCGGGAATCATATTATTTATCACAAAAGTCTAAAAATACCCCGTCACTACAAATTACGCATTTATGAATTACATCTTGACATGTCAACTTCTGCCACCTGTTAGGTCTTAGAAGTAGTAGAAACAAATGAACAAGTTTGTAACGGTCAAAATTTGTGGTGATGTTTTAATAAAATTAGTGCAGTTTACCCAGATTTTTCCAATATTTAATGTAAGTTTTATAGTATATACTGTTTTATATTGTAGTTTAATAACACGAAAGCTTAAAAAATATGTAATTTGCTACAAATATTTTTACTAACCAGAAACAATTGAATGCAAATACATATACTTCTTGATATTGTACGAGTGTTAAATATTTTGAAGTGTAAGTATCTTCTTGAATGCTATCTTCACCTTTACGACGTGAATATTTAAAAGCAGTTTTCTGATGCATTTCTCTTTTACGACATGACACCAAGACCGTACTCGTAAATATGCAATTTTTCTCCATCTTGCGTGATATAGTTTTTATCGAGGCAAAGCTAACTGCGATCTTTAGAAGCTATATGCCACTGGGAATGGCACACTAACATTTATATTGCAAAAAGAAACCATTTTATTTCGTAATAACTTTGGAAATATTTGGAACGTCGTAAAATTTTATCACAAAAAGGTTTTTTTTGTTGATATACCACAGTTTATTTTTAGAAAATTATATGTAAAGATCTAAATCAGTGCTACTGTTTTGTTTTTATAAATATATTTTTATAATTTTTCATTTATGTCTGCATTTTTTTTCGACATTTGAATGTTACGGTGAATTGAATATAATGTATTTTTTATTTTGACATTGACATTTTAATTATACTTCTTGCAAAGTAGAATGCTTGTTTAGAAAGCAATTATTGCATTTAAAACAAATAAACAACAATATGTTAATCAGTTATCTAATTTTCTATTCTAATTATAATAAGAATTGTACACCAAATATATTAATTAAAATATTTCATATTAATACCTCATTTAACAAAATAAATTTAATTAAATACCTAATACAAATAATAAATTATAAATTTACTTATACAATACATATACCCAATTATTTATATAATTACCTTCTATTATTACAAAATAATTTGTGTATTTTACAAATTATTTAATAATATTTCAATTATTAATAATTTTATTAATTATATACACCTTTTAAATTCAATTAAATAGGAACATAATAAGTTAATTGTTTTGCAATTTAAAATAATAAATAATTATTTTATAAACAACATTTTATGGCTGGTATTATATATTAATAAAGTCTATGGGTTGGTGTACTCTCTATATCAGAAAGAGTGTCCGAGAGGTGTTGTCTGGTATTGTTTTTTAATGTCTCTCCTTGAGGTAGAGGCGATTTTTTTTTTTTTATGTAATCATAAACAATAATAAACTGGTTGGTGAATCGAATACCCGAACATAGAGATTTAACATGTAAAATCATATTTTCGTAATTTCCTGTTTCCCTAATTATTTTAAGTACAAAAATGTCAATTGTAAAGCATAAAGTTCTACATCTAAATTAATAAACATAATTAATTTTACGTGCCCTGTAAGCTCAGAAATTAGGTATGAAAATGAAGTAAACCCTCTCAAAAATAGCGCAAAAGAGTTTCTGGGCGTGTGATACACAAGATTTTTTGCGCTGATAAAACTTAATTTATTAAAGAAACATTATTACTACTTATAATTTTATACACTATAGGTTTTTATGTCAGATATATTTTCCTTACCCATATATATAAACAGTTTACTTGTTTTATTCAAAAAATTTAATGACATGTTCGAACCTAAAGATAAAACGAATGTTAATTGATGTTTCAATAATTAACGTAATCATAATCGTACATGACGAGTTTAATATAAATAATAAATGAAAAATAGTTGTTTTAATTAATGTTTTACATTTCCAATAAAATAAAATTAAAAATTTTGACAGAGTGAAATGCTAAAATATTTAAGTTGGCATCCCTACTTTTTACCGGCCTAGGCCTGCAAAAAGAGTCCTAATGAAACGGAGGCGCGAAAATATCTATTCTTGTACCAATGTATTAATAATGTATTTTTGTTGGTTTCAGGTAAGCTACAGAGACTCATTCCCTCCGAAACTAACAGTACCGTAACCTGTGAATCCATCACCACGTATCACCTGTAGCCTAGATCTTCACTTTCCTCTGCTTGCACCTATCCTAACCTAATAGCGCAGTACCGGTACGGCACCGTTAGAAGAAAGCTGGGAGTACCTCGTGTCACGGATTTCACTTCACCTGCACTCGGCACTCCGGAATGTGAATGTACAGGTTGGTGCACGTTAGAGGGGGGAAAGTACCAGTGATGTAAGGATTGGGTAACTGGGAGGGACCGGCGAAATTGTAACGATTTAAATGCTAAGGAGTATCATATTGGTTATCTGCGCAAGTAATAATAATTATATTTATCAATTAACTAGTATTAGTATTATAGATACATATAATAATAATAGGGAATGTATTCCATATATTACTGTAAATCTGAGCATTTGGGCATTACTTGATCTTGTTTTTGGCAAGGTTGCATATTTTTTTCTCTGATTTGATCAGATGTGTAGACTCCACATGACTTCCTTGTATACTAAATTTAACACATTTTTTGCTGCACTTTTAAACATGTTTCACTTGCAAATGACTAATCATTCTTCAACTTACATTTGTTTCATATCTTCAAACTTCCTTTCGAAATGGATCATTTTCTGAAAGTTTTATTAAAATTTTAAAATGACACAGAATAATTTTTTCTACTGCCACTATGAAAAGTGGCACTTTTCTCACACTTTATAAAACTTCAAAGTTTCGATTTTGATTATAACGTCCAAATTGTAACCTCTTGTTGCGACTTCCGGCATTAGCGAGAAAATATTTACGGTCCCTTCGATGCGTTATAACCGGATTTTACTGTAGTATCACATTTCAAAATAAATCAAACAAAAACATTACACTTTATTACAAAAATGTTCTACGCGCATTTAATTTAAAATAATATATCAGTAAAATTACTGATTAAAATCAAGAGATTTAAATCTATACAACCCTGATTTTTGGCAATATAGATTTAAATTTATCGCATATCATTCTGAATTCGTGAGAAATTGTTAAAAACAGATTAGTTGATACAAAATATGGTACGGAAGATAGGGTTTCCGCATAGCCTTAAAAAACTTATCATATTTTGTAAGAGTCACATTTTATTGATTATGCGAATTAACTGAAAAAGTCTAACAGAATAAAACAATTATATTTCTACATAATTTTCATGAAATAGGTATCATTCGACGCAGTTTGAATGGAAATTATAAATCATTGTCTTAGTGGTAATAATTCTATGATTAGGAAACCAAATGCAGTGAATTTTACATAAGCAGAACTAATTGCGAGCATGTGGAATACTGTTCTATGTTTAAATCTTGTAACTAAAACGAAGAGAAACTACGAAATCTAACATAATCTCCGGGATAACTGGCATCCTATGTAATTTGGTTGAATGTGCAAGTGCTTGCATCGATGTAGCTTCAACTTTCCACCAAATGCAATCTACATAACTATGTTTCCTTCTTCTGTTGAAGAGGAATTAACCATCGAGTACATCACATTTATTTTACAATGGGCTATATGACAATTGTCGAATTGAAGGAAAAAAACGTATAAAAACTAAAAATTACCCATAATAATGACAAAAACTATATATTATCTTATAATTTCACTAAAACCAGCATTTGAAATTAAAATTTATGTAATGGCGCCATTTCTCTGACGACACGTAGGAGAATAAGAGAGCAGTTTACAATGCTAAAACTGGGAATCAAATGAACCATTTTTTTGACTTAATGATATCGAATAAATGTTGTTAATGATAAATTAGTTATAACTATTTATGAAGCAATGTTTAAGATATCAATATAGGCAATTCATAGAATAAAATAAAAATATTTTGATATTACACAACAATTGTTTTGGTGTAAATTTGGTTGACATTGAAATGTCTGCACTCATCTGTCAATATTATCAATGTCCTATGATTTTTGAAGGCTGTTTTAATGTATACATACATAGTTTTAAAAATGGAATCTGGGTAATCTGCCAAATGTACATTATTCTATAATAGATGATTTTTATTGAATGAATTCAAATTCTTTTATTATTATTTTTCTCCGGATTTATCAACAATTAAGAGATTTGAAAGAATACGGGTATTTTTATTTTTTGTACAGAATCATAAAATGGAAGAAAAAAAATATAGTCATATACCCCATCGTAAAAATCTGGGAAGAGTTTGTGAGATTTTTCAATTTGAATTTCCGAACTGTGTTTCTAGAAAATTCTTTTCTGTTTTGCATTTCCTTCCCACCATTTTTCCCTGTTCGTCCCACATACCTGACATAACTTGCTTGTCGTTCGTTAGCAACCGTTGCGTCGATGTTTGTTGTTCCGGGTCGTGTTGATTCCCCCACTCCGGTGCAGCGTCCAGTGATTGGATGGACGCCGACGCCAATGCGATCGCCCCAAAAAGCGTCGCGCAAATGTTTTCTTACTTTCAACTATTTTCTTTTAATTGAGTTTACTCTTCGTCTTACATACATTTTATAATATTTTAATCATTGTTAACATTTTTAAATATTTTCGTCTTACATACATTTTATAATATCTTAATCATTGTTAACATTTTTAAATATTTTTTTTGCCAATAGCAATAGAGACGTTTCACAAAACAATCGCTTTGATAAATGGTTGCTGTAAATAAAAAGCGCCAGTTTGAAAAATGTGTGTCAATATTTTCCAATTTGAAATATCTGCGAG
Source organism: Stenolophus ochropezus (assembly GCA_035578165.1). Taxonomy (NCBI): domain Eukaryota; kingdom Metazoa; phylum Arthropoda; class Insecta; order Coleoptera; family Carabidae; genus Stenolophus; species Stenolophus ochropezus. The sequence continues at coordinate 27,469,279 of JAQOWZ010000005.1, read as the reverse complement.
ATAGCTCACTGGTTATTTTATTTGATCGATGAAATTGCTTTTGAAAAAGAGCAAAAACTCTTTTTCAAACAGTTCTTTTCAGTAAACTCTATTTTACTGGAAAAACCAATAATAGTTAATAAAACGAATTACAAAGTACATGTCTCACTACTATCGGAGAAATAGTTATAGTCAGTTTACTTTGAACGTTAATATATTCTATAATAATCCATAAAAAAATTACGGTAGACTTTAAAATAATCACTATTCATTTCTTGATATATATGAAACATAAGGATTTTTTAAATACAGCCATTATAAAAACAATAAAATAAATCTATAAAAAGACAGCGTTTTTAATATGAATTTGAATATGAGGAAGTTTATATTTAAATTACTAATGAACATGTTGAACTATTATTTTTTAATTTTAGAATATTATAAATACATCTTCTTGCAAAAGGAATGTACAAACAAAAAATAAAATAAAATTTTTGGACTGTTTATATAATAATAAAACATAAAGACAGCATTTCGTTTATTGTTCGTGATATTCCTTGTAAACACGAATATTTGATTAATATGCACATTTTTAATGATTTACATGTATAAATTATTAGTATTTTTAAAACAGTTTCCTTCTTTTGTGAATTTAATAAAATATTCTTAGATTTGATATTTTATATAACTTATTTTAATTTTAAGTAAAAGCATTCCGAATAGACGTTATTTATAATGATGTCAAAAAAACAATTATTGTGATAAAATATACAATTATAAATGTACTGTCTAAAAATATACTGCATAAAGAATAATTTATATAAATTTTTTTTGGCCATATTTGTGGTTCATTGTGCATTGGTCGTCTGATTATCATATATATTTATTTACTTGGGAAATCACACGATTTCATCCAAGATGATGTCTTTAATCCCCCTTCCCTCCAACGATTTGAAACACACAGTTAAAATTGATGACGTGAGTGTCAACTCCGGAAAGTAGATTGTATACTGTATATTATTCTCAAACGACGAGTATTGTGTATTGTAAGAAGCTTGGATTGTTTTTGGAATCGTAGGCGCCAAGGTGCAAGAACAACCGATGCTGCTGCGTTTTTGTCGCGTCAGCCTTCCAGTCTTCCGTTCACTTCCTGCTGACAGTTTTTTGCCAGCGATCGTCCTCTGTTTTAGAATTGAATGGTTAGTTTGTGACACCTGCGTTGCGGTTAAACGTAATTTAATACTTCCGGTCGCTGGTAATTACCGTGCTTGCTCTTGGAACCAATTGTCTCACAATAAACATCTTGTTCTCTTTTCAAATTCCAAGTCTTACATGCCAGAACTGTTTCCAAAGACGTAAATCTACTTTCAATATAACTGTTAATTTACTTCAATATTAAAGATATCATACGAATTTTATATACATACATTAAGTCATCTAGTAACGGGTAAAATTAGCGTTGCCGTCTAGATCTTTCTTTCTAGATTCTTTTCTTGTCTTGTCTAGATTATCAAACAAGATCGGCTATCTTTCGTAAGGCTGTTTTAGACTTGTTTATAAATTATACAAAATCTTGCACTATTTTTGGTACAATTTAAATTGGCTATAGTAGCAAACAGCAAATTGGTTGAAATATTGTATACCATCGTAAATGTAAATGTGTTAAAAAAACAGAACATATTTTTCATACGATCGTATACAATATTCCCATCAATTTGCTGTTTGATACTAGCCAATTTAAATTGTATCAAAAATGGTGCAATTTATAGGCTACTCTAAAACGGCCTTTAGTTAAAATCTAACAATTTTTGGTACAAGATATTGTACCATTTCTTATACTATTTATTGTCCCATATATATTTTAAGTAGTACTTTCTCGAAGGTTATTCTGTACTTATATTCCTTATAGCTTAATATCTATTAAGACTACCTAATAAAACTATTCTCTCCGCAAGTTTTGCCTCAGTTCATTTCGTCTCGAAGGTTATAATGGACTTACGTTCTTTGCTTAAATAACTATTAAGATGTCTCTTTAGAATGATTAAATTATTTTATTTTGTGAAGCTATGCAAAATACAAAAGAGTATATTTTTAATGAAAGCTATACAAATAGGAAACACAAGTACAAGTACATTGTAATAAACAATTTTTATTAGTTGTAAAGGAAAACAATATCCTTGTATGAACATGTCTGCAGCTGCACTTGACCTAGTGATGTGTGTTCCATTTGCTGGTGCAATCAAATGTGAAATTAAATATTTTGATTAGTGTTGAGTACAACATGGTTCACTGCTCAACATAGACTCCGAGCCAATGTCGTTATGCAGTCACCGAGTTCAGAGGATACAATGGACTATATTCACTCATTAAAACTTTTCTCAATAGATGCAACACGTATATGGAAAACTCAAAATACATGCGCTATGCGCTAATTATAGCATTTATCATTATAAAACAAACCGATTGTCCCTTATAAAGTTTCGGTAAAGGTTCCTTTAGACAGGTAATTTTTCTGTATCCGAAATTGAAAATGATTTCTAATTATGTACTTTTAAATCTGGATTGATGCATTTTATATGTAATTCAATTTGTAGTTTCAAAAGAGATTAATATATTACGGGACCAGATAAATACAAAGTTATTGACATACATATACATATTTTTCCCAATAATTATGAAATGATTAGTAATAAATTAATGGTACTTGTTGAAATATTAGTGACGATATCCATATGTTATTATGTTTGATATTATGAGAACAACACCGTGGGAATCTAATTATTAAAATATAAAATAGCTCATATTAGAAGTGGAACTACGGCTAAATAGCAAATATCCGCACGTACTAATAAGTTATTTATCAATTAGAATTAATTGACCTTGTTATAATTTACTTTTAATTAATACGGGCAAGGATAAGTGCAGGAATTTAGATGATCTACTATCCAAGTCTTTCATTAGTTTTATCGGCTACCTCATAAAATAGTCTAACCAACCTACTATATTTGAATGTGTGGACACTTGTATATCGCAAGTTAAGTAAATGTTACATCTTAGCTGAAAATCTCTCGCAAAAGTATAGTTTCCAGACTAGTGATACAAATAAATATTTATTAATATTTTATTAATATTTCGGTTGTAGAAAAAAATTTGTATGCGACATATGTGTAACATAGTGTTTTTTATCTCGTGCTATAATTTATAAACAGCACTCAACTAAAAACCTAAGTGGTTTACACACTAGTTGCATAAATAAATAGTACGGTAACTAAAAAAAATATGGTAATTCACCCCTCTCAAAAAGGATTCTGTGAGACAGAAGTGGTATTTTAATTATATTATTTAGGAAAATAAAACACAATGAAAGGTTGTGGTAAAATTTATTTAAAAAAAAATGTTTACCTTGGCTGGTTTTGTCTACACTTGGGTCATCTTCAGTAGCTGATTAGGTGATGAAGTAAAATGTGTAGGGGGTAATAAACAAATGGTAGGCTTTTTCATAGTCGTATTTTTTTAAATTTATATATCATTAATGTGCTACATATTTTTATTTCTTTATTTCATATTAAGACCTTCAATACATTTTATTTCATTGAATAATCACTTCCAGAACTTGATCCAAATGGGGTCAAAACTAGTCGAAATAGATTAAATTTTTTAACAGGCTGCATCCCAGAAACGTGTAGAAAATATTCTACAAGTTTCTCAGTTAAGAATCTTCCATAACTTCATTATTTCGATTTATACCTCTGGGATTTGCACCCAAATCTCATAGTCCATTCATTCTAACCGAAATACGCTAACCACCACTTCCTTTTATAGTCAGGAATTTGTTTCTCAGTTAAGAATCTTCCATCACTTCAGATTATTTAGATCAATACCTTTGAGATTTGCACCCAGGTCTCATAGTCCATTAATCTTAATTGAAATACGCTAACCAAGTAAGTCACCGCTTCTTTTTATTGCCAGGAATTTAAGAGTAATAGTTGTTATGATTGTACGGCAAAGTGTAACTGGTTTATGTAATATTTGTTGCTTCCACCTGCGACCTTTCCTCGTTCTTGACTCGATTCCGCGACTCATCGACTGACCGATGCCTTTCACTGCTGCACGCTCGTGAGCGGAATATCGCACCGACACCGACTGAGTTTCGCTTTCGGTATGGAAATCCTCGGTTCCCAACGCAGCCTTGGTCTATAATTGATGGCTAATTACAAACCGATTTAACGATGGCGCTCCACGGAATGCGATCTGCTATAAAACCGCAACTTTCCTATATCTATTCATATTTATTCCATATACTCGCAGTAACGAGTTCACCTTTATCAGTTTAATCATGTCAATTACGTATGAGATGGAATTTTAAGTATTTATAGAGGCTATAAAAGCTGACTTTACTACAATATAAATTCTAAACTTTGTTAAATGTAGCCGCACCTACAGAAAACTGTAACATGTTGTGCAAGAATTTTGTAAATATATAATTTACTATAAAATTTTAATTAAAATAATATTTTCCATATACAGTAAGCCCTTAAGGTGCACCCCCCATGTCAGTTAAAATTTTTGGGAGGTGAAGATCTTATATAATATAAATCATTATGTACCTATATCTGTCATACTTCACAGTGAGTGAACACCCTTCTATATCAGGTACTAAACATTATATTGCGTGGTTTTTATTTTGGTCTAATTACATTAAGACAAGAATTAGAGTACTTTACAGTGAGTGATCACCTCTCCTTAGTTCAAAAGAAGCAGAATCGACAAGAGATTTCAATGATACATTGCGCGTCTAACTCAAATAATACACATTGCATTGTTGAATGTTAGATGTGGTGACGGTTTTAATAAAAAAACGTATCTATGGTATGTAACTGACAAATTGCATACTTGATTTGAGGTGAACAAAGACGGATACTTATGAAAAAGTAGTTATATTTCAATTTTGGTGGCGTAGAAATTTAATTTCTATCTTGTGAATTAAGCTACAAAAGATTTAAAATTTACAACGTTTTTAAAAAAATAATTTTAAAAGCTTAAGAAATCTTGTTGAAATTATTGAAGTTCGAGAATCTCGATTTCATGTTTTCGTCTCGAAGCTTTGTTTTTAAAATCGTTCTCGTCTCGCCCGAGAAATATTTCGTTTCACCCTAGTCACACTAGTCCTCGGTCACTTAATATGCCTACATCTTCCCTTATGACGCAGTATACTATTAATCTTTACTTGGTTTTGTACTCAGAATACTTGTATATTTAATAGGATCCTCTACTGTAATTACAAAGGTAGTTAAAACTTACGCGGAACTCTTATACTTCATAGGACTTTGTAGATTTGTAGAAGAAGTAGGTACATAATTTTTTTAAACTAATTTAGCATTCATTTCTATTCGTGTTACAAATTGAAATTGCAAACCCAGATCAAATTAATTAATTAATTTCATAAAGAACCCCTCTAATTTGCAGTTAGTTAATGAGGACCACTACTGCTGTAGTAAACAGGGACATTAGTATTACAAACTGACGGTAATTATCGAAGAGAGGTTATTAGCAGATGTTGATGTGTGTTCATGCTTCCGATTACGTTTGGTGTGATTGTTTTGTGCTGTAAATTCTTCCCCAAGCTGCTTCTAGCTTCGCTGGCTTGTTATTAACCTGTCACTGTAAATATCTTCAGCATAACGTGATGTTTCCATTCTGCTCTTTTTAATAATCAATGTTCCAAGAGAAATATGACCAAATAATTACAACCATAACTGATCATTTTGAACAAGTGACATGAAATATTACACGGAAGTGAAATAAATAATAACTTATTTTAAAACATAAAATTTTTTAATCCCAATCTATTTAGGGAAGTACTAACCTAAGTTAGATTAGGGGAGGTACTAAGCTAAGTAAAGCTATCAAATATTTAACACGTCAAGTCATAAGCTGGTAAATCGTGGGTTTAGGGAGATATTAACCTAAGTTAGGGTAGGAGAAATACTAATCTAAGTTAGGTTAAGAGAGGTGCTAGCCTATATTTGACAGGTCAAGTCAGCAGTTGTCAAATCGTGAGTTTAGGGAGGTACAAACCTAAGTTGGGTTAAAGGAGGTACTAACCTAAGTTAGGTTGAGAGATGCTAACCTATGATAGGTGAAGGGAGGTACTAACGTAAGTGAAGCTCACAAATATTTGACAAGTCAAGTCAGCAGTTGTCAAATCGTGGGTTAAAAGAGGTACTAACCTAAGTTAAGTTAGAGGAGGTACTATTCTAAGTTAGGTTAAAAGAAGTGTTAAACTATCTTAGGTTAGGGAAGATACTAACCTAAGTGAAGCTGTCACTTCAGAAGCTGTCAAATCATGAGTTTAGGGATTTACATCTTATTTTATAACATAAAAATTTTGAATCCCAATACGTTTAGTGGAGGCACTAATCTAAGTTAGGTTAGGGGAGGTATTAACCTAAGATAGGTTAAGAGAGGTACTAGCCTAAGTAAAGCTGAGCTAAGATTTTGTCTTAGTATTGTTTCTTAATAAGCTAAATGACAGACTATTGGATTGCGTATATTGCGACAATATTAATGTCAATTTTGTTATTATTCCAAAAAAATAACGCTATTTTAAATTAAATAGTGAAACAATTTTGTTGGCTATCAGCTAAACATAAATAGCAATCCAAGGGGGGGGGGGGGGGGTATTTTATCAATTCATTATAATTGATTTGTAACGAAAAGAACAGTTGTAGTGAATTACTTGAAGTGATTATTATGCCTATAATGTTCATCATGTGTCATTAATAAACAATAACATTCTTGTAGGACATAAATAAATAAAATTTAATTTGACTTGATTAACAAAGTAACTATTTATCAAAGCCTGGCAACTTGTACACCCGTCAACTTACAAGAATAATTAATCATGAGAGTTTGCTGGAAAAATCAGCGCATAGTGTAGTCCCTTGACACTGTTGACAGGGTCGGGAGGTCACACTTTGACAACTTGTTAACCAGCTCATTCATAATTCATTCGCAATTATTCTTCGTAATTAGCCAATGCTGGACACGAGAATATATGTTAAAGGTGACAGACGACATATTTAAAATAAAATCTGTTTTCTATTTTATCTCCTACGTCCTTTCAGTTCTATAAAGGAGGTCTAGGACTCTAATTTAAATTTGCCGCTCTATAATTTATTTATATTATACATATTTTCAAATTTTTAGGGCAAAATTATTGTCTATAGCTGATGGGTCAATAGATATATAAAATTTACTTTTTCAATTAATATTTTAATGTTTTTTTGTACTGCCAAGCAATTTCCAAACACAAGTTGCACTTTAGAAAATACATTTTTTATTCTTTAAAAGTAAAATATGGTTTACAAACCTAAATTATTCCAAAAATTCCCATTTTTGGGTCAAAAATTTTGATTTTTGTAAATAGTATATATTGATATACTCGATGCGCTGATGTCAAATTTTCAAACAGAATTTAATTATCTCCTGTAGTTCCTGAGATATTTGCATTCAAAGTTGCACCTTAAAAAAGTGTGTTTTTTAGTATATTTTTAAAATGAGTAGAGATACAATATCAACGATTTTACCTGTAAATTCTACAAAAATGAGAATTTTTGGAATATTTCAGGTGTGCAAACAATATTTTACGTTTAAAAATTACAACTATGATTGGAAATTGCTTGGTAACATGAAAAAACATCAAATTATTAATTAATTTTAATGGATAATAAATAGAAGAGCAGGAAATTGATTTTAAAGTTCCAGATCTCCTTTATCGAATATTTGAAATCAGAGTATGGAGATCTACCAAATAAACTTATTTTTAAAACGAATATTTTTGACCCAAAAAGAGGCAATGTTATTTCTTCACTAAAATTTAATTTTACATTATTATTATATACAGAACATATTTTGGTTATTATTAATAGTTTTGTAGCAAATAATTATAATTTGTATTTTTTGATAAAAATTACTGATTTTTATTAAAAAATCAGTTGATTTAAATCATGATGTAAATCACGATTTAAATCAAAAGTTTTAAATCCGGCCAACCCTGAATTGTAGGGTTTTAGGTTATATACAGACTACATTACTCTTGTGGGAGTTTTTATTTCCGTGTGAAATAAGCGTTTTTCAATAGCAATAGCAAGTGTTAAGTACCGCGCAGGTTTTACCGGAGTTTCCAGCTTCGAAGCAATTTCCTCCGGCTTTAACGCGCCTTTAAACGCAGCCGCAATTTATGAGATCGGCCCAGACTCTTCCGGATAACTACATCCAACCCAGCACTATCCTTTGTTTTCTTTGCTTTGTAACCATAGACTCCGTCGTAAACCAAATTTTCATTCCTGATGCATTCTATCTAAATATAAATTTATGGTCTTTAAACAAAACTAACCTTATATTTTCATTCTTTACTTGCTTCTTTTATAAATAATAAACATTGTTTGTGTTTCTTTATTCTCAGATGTTTTTCGTAATTTATGTTTCAATCTTTTATTCATTTTATAAATATAATATAAGTATCTACAATGAAGTCTTTTATAAGACATATTCAAAAAATTATTTTGTCATGAACAAAACGTAGTATAACAATATGCATTATATGCACAGACAGAGGTGGCACATTTAATATAGAAAATTTTCATTCCTGGTGGATTCAATCTAATATAAATTTATGTTCCCTAATGAAAACCTAACGTAATTTATAACTTTACTTGTTTCTCTCTTTTTACAAGATTATAATCATTAATTTTTATAACTTTATTCTCAGATGATATTCATAATTTATAATTAAAATGCAAGTAAAACTCGACTCGAAATAAGTACCTTATAGGTAGTTGAGGTCCTGTTTCATTTAGGCATGTTGTGCCACAAAAGATAAAAAATAGATTCATATTTTTTGCATATAAATATTCCTAAAGTAATTTTTCTTTTATAAATTTGCAATTTAGTAACGTGCTAATAAATTATGAAAAGGGTAACAGAGCATGCAACATTGATGTGCATTTGTCACCCTTAGTGTGAGTATTTTTAGCTAAGTCTTGTCATAGAAGGCCGGGATAAAATAGATTTTCCTTCATCTTCACTTGTCAACGAGACAAGAAACTTGGGTTCACACAATTAGGTAAATTCACAATCTAAAGAAGCATGCTATAAATACTCAAATAAAATATCTATTGTAACACATTCCTTACTTAGTTTTCCGAAAACTGTTCTAGTTTTTTGATGAAGCCAATTATAGATCCAGGAGTCAAGTTCTTGGTCTTATCTGTCATAAGATACATGTTGCCTAGTTTATTTTATTGTAAGATAATGTATAGTTTTTGTCATTATTATTGGTAGTCACAATAGTTAATTTTTAGTTTTTAAAGTTTTTTTTCCTTCAATTCGACAATGATCATATAGCTCATTGGATAATACAACTGTATCCATGGGGTCATATCAACCCATACAGACTTCATCACGAAAACATTATTTATTAACAATATCTTCATTTTCTGAAATCGGTAAACTGTTGAACAAACTACAAATGTTAGGAATCATACCAAGTTTTAGACATCTACAAACTCGGAATTCAATTGTCTTGTGCGGCGGTTATGATACTCATAACAATCCTAAGTATGTTAACAGCAAATCTGAAATACAATTGTCGCTTTCTGCAATATGTAATATAGGTAATTTACTAGGTTGATTATTTGTAAATATCGAATTTCCACTTATAAGTAATTAATATTAATAAGTATTATGATTTCTCCCATTAGTGTTATCCATATAACAATAATCTCCACGTTCTCAAACATACAAATGTCGCTTTCTATAATATGTAATATAATTTACTAGGTTGATAATTTTTAAATATCGAATTTCAACTTTAGCAAATAAGTAGTATCATTTCTCCCATTAGTGTTATCCATATAACAATAATCTCGACGTTCTCAAACATACGTCTTCGTAGTGAGTGGGTGTTTTGGATTAATGACGCTTGGCTTCCTGGAGGGTACTGAGGGATTAGGAGCACAACCTCTGAGCTCTGAGCTCTGAGCTTCAAGCTAGTAATTAGTTCCTTGCTGTAATTAGTACAAGACTCACAAGAAACTCACCACATCAAGGTGGCCATTGTCCGAACTAACTAATGTAGATTGATTAACATAATTTAAAAATAAGAAAATATCTCTACGATCTTTCACGGTATTTAATTAAATTACCTTTCTTTTTAATCATTTTTATGGTTTATTAATATTGTAGGTTTATGTAGCACAAATAATTATGGATATAAAATTATTTACAGAATAGAACGCATAAATGAAAAAGGTTTCTAAAAATATATATGTCACTGTCAGATTTAAATGATATATAGGTATTCTAAATATATTCAGCTTAAAATAGTGTAAATAAAAACAAATATAACATGGAATTAATGGACTAGTAATTAAGAGTTATTTTTAAAGGCAAATAAAAATACTAGTGAAGTATTTCGTATGCACTACGAGAAACTTTTTAGTTTTGTTATTTATTCTTACTTACTATTTCTATACTAGAATTTGAAATATTTAATATGAACAACAAATCCGTTTTAATCTAACCAAACTTTTTAGTTGGCCATTTCAATGATGTGTAAAAAAAAATACGAAATATAATTTGCAATATCTATAAGAGATATACAATTCAAACTGTCAATGAAATAATTATCATATTTATTATCATGTTGTATGCTCTTATCTTAGTAAGAAGATTAATAAATAAATATTGAAATCATGTATAAATATACTCAAAGTTTATCAAATTTATTACAAATATTAAAATTCCATTAAAGTAATGAATCATATATCCAACAAAGTAACATGCAACCGTAGTTCAAATTTCTGCATTTATTTATGCATGCTAAAATGATAACATGTCTGCTATATTATATAGTACAAAGTTTCATTTATCGTATATCTTATTCTATATTTGTTTTACAATATTTAAAAACAAATTTCAATTTTCCATTGATTGTACACAGTGGCGGCTCGTGGCTTTAAATCATGGGGGTTAATTCAAGAAATTATTCATAAACAAAAATCTTTTTAAAAAAGTATGCTTAACCTCGTACAAGTATACCTGAAATTAATTTTTTACGGGCACTTTTCTAGGTACAGAATAAATATTTAAATAGATAAATTCTAGCAAAGTTTTAATCTTGTAAAGTTTCCGAGAGCGATGCAGTTAAGATATTAATGTACGAACTTCCGTAATAATTAATATTATGATTGTCTACAGATCTGGAAACTAATTTTCCAGTTTAAAACTAATAATTGGATTTACTGTTTGAAATTTGCTCATTAAAATAACTCCAATTTTAAAGGAGACCGTTTTTAATTACCTTATTTATATGCAAAAAATGAAGCACAGGAAAACTTTAGAAGTTGTTATTTTCATCTCTTGAATACAATGAGTACCTAATTTTTTATTTTGAGAAAATTTATTACTTAACTCTTTAATGCATGAATTTTTATTTTTAGCTGAAATAATTTATGGACATTGACAATAGGTTCTTATATATTATTATTATTATTTGAAAATAGGATTTTTGTGACATATAGGGAAATAAGTTACTTTTTTCTATAGCAGATGTTAAAGTGCAATTTTATCAAGGGTAGATAAAGTAACACTTTAACAGCAAGGGTAGATAAACTACTTTAACTTACATTTATTTGAAGTACATTTTCATAGCAACTTATACTACTGACATTTTAAAATTGCTCTCAAATAAAAATTAAACTTTTCTAATTTCAATTTCTTTAAAATCAGATGCAGAAAAAAATTAAATTTTATACACGACGATAAAATTAAATTATCGACTCGCGAAAAATAATTCACATGAATTAACACTTTCCGCTTGTCGATAAAGTATTATTTTATCGTCTTGTATAAAAAATAACTTTTTATATATATTTTTAATATGCTTGTATTTTATATCATTAAAAAGAGAAAGAAAACTCTATTTAATGATCTCACAGTCTACTTTGAGGCCCATATGAAAATTAAAAGTTCGTATCAATTTCTCGAAAACGGTATGAGAAATAAAACTTTTGAAGTGCCTTAAGATTCAATTTTACAAATAAAAAAATTAAAATGGTAATGTGTGTATGGCACACTATATGGTAAAGGGTTAAAATGATTGGTTACTTAAAATCCCAAGTGCATTTTTCATTATGATAAGAACCCTCTCATGTGACCGACCAATAACGAAGTTGTGTCGCCAGTGAAACTATACATCGTCATTACTGACCGATAGCATTAGCATTGTATGGCATTTGTGTTTGCTAAACATGCAAACAATCTAAATACACATACATGAGGGTAATGTTACAAAGTTACTGCAACTGCAAGATACTGCGCCAAATGTCATTACTACGTGTTTACTACCAATATCACTTCCCTGGATAACGGAATCCAAGGATGACGACGCTTGTGTTTTGTTTACAAGCAACCGTGGTGATAAATAAACAATTTATACACAAAATATGTTTTAAGATAAACTTGGTGTTATAAATATTTATTTTTATTTTAATCATTTATAAAATTAGCTTTACCCTTTAAATTTAAAAGGTACAAACACGAGTTGTAGTCTTTGTAAAGATCAATAATTTTAAATGTCAACATCATAAAAAATAATAGTCCCTTAATATTTTAATGTGTTTAAACTTGGTCAATCTTTTGCTGTTAAAATATCATTTTCCTTCGAAAGGTTACATTTTAATTTTAATTTATATCCAGAAACAAGACTGTCTAAGGAAAGGAGTAACTTATTATTAAGTTTTTAATGTTATATTAATATTTTTTTTGGTGACTCAGGATTGCTTAAATTAAATGATTTAAATCATATTTAAATCAATTGTTATTTAATATTCCAGATTTACGAAAATTGGGGGAAAAACATGTGTATAATGTTACATCGTCGTCGTCGATAAAACGACTTTACTGCTGTATTATCTTAAATTTATAAATAAAATTTTTGCACTATGTGATTTTTTTGTTAAATTTACTTTGAAATGTGTTACAGTAAAATCCGGTTATAACGACATCTAAGGGAATCCATAAATTTCGTCGTTAGAATCGGAAGTCGCTATTAACTGATAAAAGTAAAATAACGTTAGCGTATTTCGACGTTATAATCAGTTTGTCGCTATAAGCAGTATCGGTGTAAACGGATTTTACTGTAGTTTTTTATTGTTTCGTTAAATGTTTTTCACAATAAACGCTATTTTGGGAAACACGTTTTTCAAATTATAATAAACCTTTTTAAAAAATTCAAAACATGAAGTTCCAATTTAAATAAAAAAAATTGATTTTTTTTATATTTAAAAAAAAATAGATATTTACGCAACCCTGCTTATATTTTCAAAACTAACAACTTTTGGTAGGTAATATTAAAAATACTTTTAAGATCTATATATCTTTTTAATTATAAGCTACCTCGGCCCTGAATTCGGCGAATTTATATGTGGGTGTATGTTCGTCGTATTGTTTTTTCTATAGGTCGATTGTTGTTTGTTAAAGAAATTCTATTGTTTTTCTGTTGATTTTTTTACGTTGGAAACAATGACGAATAGCAAAAGCTGTTTGTCGCAGCCTGCTGGATTCTTTGAACTTGAAATGTCATTCACATCAATAGCTAAAAATACAGCAACAGATCAATATGGAGGCGGGAATTTATCAGACACCGTTATTTAAATGGAGCAGGCTGACTTCTTTATTCGCAGAAAAACGAGGGTGCGAAAATTTAAAATATTTCTTTTACGATTTCGTTTCGATCTCTAAAATCATCTCAATAACTCCTATGATATAGGTCAAGAAATAATAATAAATAATAAATAAATATAACTAAATGATGATGTACTGCAGATGCGCACAGAATAACTTCTGAGAATGAGAAATGTGTGATTTTCTCTATCTGAAAGTGTAGAATTCCAATAAAAATAATGGTAGGTATAGCAGTGTGTCTGCATGTCAGTAAGGTACTAGAGCACATCCATTGCATGATACACGTATGCAATGAAAGTTGAAAAACAATAACTTCAAGTGCATCCACTAAATATTTGTTGCATGAAAGTGTTTTGAAACTGTTTAGAAAACAGCGAGAATTCGCGAAAATATGATTTGTATGACTGTAAGATCTCGCATAAGGTGGTTCACTACTAGCTTTTGAAATACGCCAAAATGCTGTTTAGTATCGTCTTGAAACATTTTTAAATTTTTGTCCACCTTTATTATTTTATTCATTTAAAGTTTTGCTTATATAAGGCAAATTGTACCACATGTTTCAAAGAAAATTTTAAAAATATATTATTAGAGAGGCAAAGTTTCATCATTTTTCTTCAAGATAACGTCAATTTTGTATCAATTGTTATAAAAATGATTATATTTTTAACGATATACGAAATAACATTTTTCGTAAAATATTGCGGATATTGCTTGTAGAACTACTGCCATCTACACCAAACTACCTACTAAGTTCTACCCCTATACAATTATGCACAAAAGTTCATTATTTCGTTCGAACTTATATTTGAGATATTTGATATTAATCTGTCTAAGATTAGATCTCTGTACTAGATACTATTAATCCTGGAAATAATAAAAAATAGGATAACATGATAACTTCCTAATTATTCATAATTTCATATTGCACATATGGGCCAATGTTGCTAAAGGTTAACTATTATAAATTAAAAATGGCCGAGGTATTTTAAACTTACTACAAGGTTTAATTTCTTCGAAAAACTGTCAAACAACCTGCACTATTAATATAAAAATACAATACAATTATTTAGGAACATAGAGATAAGTTGGTAAATCTAATGAAGACTTAAATGTAACTGCATTATTATAACTCGATTTCTTCTGCACTGTGTTCCTAATGAAATAATGATAGACTATTATATTTCTAATATTGCAAGATTTTTAATGAATATTCATATTTCCAGTTGTCAGTAATAGACAATCTGCTAAATGTAAAAACAAAACTTTTCTGTTTCATCTAAAATGATCAGTGATTATGACTTATGTTGAGGAAGTAAGTTACACTTACGTGAACAGTGGAGCAAAAAAAAAAAACAGTAAAAGACAATTTATTAAAGTTTAAAACAGAGTATATTGGGATCCTGTTTCAACTTTAAAATATAGTAACAATGATAAATAAAAAACCATTAAATATCTTTGGAAAAAATTATTAAAAAGTTATGATTATTCGAAGAAAACATCCTCGCCCTTTTGCGCGTTAAACAATAACAAATTCCATGGCCTGCTGACCCGCGCACCGTTAATTACTTATAATAGCCGTACGTGCCCAAGCAACAGTTGAAGATCAGCAGTGTGCCGTGACGCCGATGATGAATGAAACAATTGAAACACGGTGCTCGAGTGACCGGTACGTAAACTAGTTCGCTGCCGACCGCGTAGCTGCTCAGACATATGACGATCGACATGCCCAACTCAACATGGATTGGATAGTGATACAAATGGATCGAATAGTTGTAGTTGGATAGTGTGCATATAGTGTAGTGTAGTGATAGTGATATTTGGAGTTGGAATTGGAGTTGGTTTTAGCCGATATATTATTGGTGAGTTCAAATTTTTTTGAGATTTAAAGATAAAATTCCAGTGGCAATTTTTAGTTAAAAATAACGCTGTATTCAATTGTTTGGGAATCCACTATAAGCTCTAGGTCTCTTACTTAAATTAAATGAAATTTAAATATAAGTACCTGTATGCATAATAAATTTAAATACTAATAAACTTATCTAGATATAGACAATATTTCCATTTTGATTTATATGGTCATGTGAAAAATATATACATTTAATAGGTATACCTATATATTAAAACATACCTAAAAATATATATTCGATATAGATTTTAATGAAGTTTGGAATTGGAGTTGGTTTTAGCCGATATATTATTGGTGAGTTAAAAATTTTTGAGATTTAAGGATTAAATTACTGTGGCAATTTTTAGTTAAAAAATACCGCTGTATTCAATTGTTTGGGAATCCACTACAATTTGTAGATCTCTTACTGAAGCTGTAGGTTGATAACCACTTTATTTAAATGAAATTTAAATACCTATATACGCATAATAATTAAAATGCAAATAAATTTATATAGATATAGACAATATTCTCAACTTGATTTCATCTTCATAAGGTCATTAAAAAATATATAAATTTAATATACCTATATATTAAAACATAACCTAAAAATATATATTTGATATAGAATTTTTATATATTATAATAGTAATGTACGTTATGAGTACCGTGAAAATCATTAATGGACGTTCAACGTTTTATTTCATACTGTATCATTTGTCAATTTAAATCAAAGGTTTGATTTTATTACTTTGAAAATTATTAAAAAAGCAAAATAATAAAATTTAAGTAGAAAAACTGTCATCTGTCAGTTAAAACATGTCAATTACAAACTGTCAATATAATTTTATTGAAATAAGGACAAAATTAACGAATTTAAATTTAGTACTATAAAATATAAGAATACATAATACTTTTACCACTGATATTTTAAATATATGGAAAATGGAAATACTAATTTCAACAAAATTAATAGAATTCGAAATATTGAAAATAAAAACGAAGTATTAAATATTAATGTACCAGTATTGTACATGGATTATTCCGAGGATTATTCATTTTAATATTTAATCCAAATAAAACTTGTTTTTAAATTGTTATTTTCATTGTTCAGCTAGCTTAAATATTCATAATGAATAAAAAATCTGAAAGATTTATTGTACAATTTACATATTACAGATTTCTATCGAAAATTCAAATGAATGAATATTATAAAAACTATATTACCATAATTATAATTTGTTTTTCACATAGTTTATTGGAAATTCTGAATATATGTATCTATGGAATAATGTGAATTAATCATATTTTAACAATCTAGCAATATATATGAGTATTTTATAAATTCAGTTGCAAAAAGTATTTTCCTACAACCTAGAATAAATTACATACTTTGTGTCTACTTTTAAATTTGTAAAGATTACTTTACGTAATTTATAATAATATAATATTTTATCTCGTTCTATAATTTAAACAACACTCGAGTAAAAAACACTTACTTTATACACTAGTTGCATAAATAACTATATTAAAATCAGTTTTGTTATTAAGGTATTATATTTTAAGCCATTATGATTTATTTGTGGATTTAGTAGTATGTCATATGTCAACCCTTGTTAAACATAATCTGATAAATTGTTGTAATGACTTTGTTAGGTTGCGGTAATTAATAATTATATTATTATAAATTTAGATATTGAAACTAAAACGCTAAAATTTCTACATATATTTTGAATGTAATTCTTCTTCAGATTAATCTATTTTAATAAAATTTAATAATCAAGTGTATTAAAAAATACATATAATTGTTTTTTGAAATAAAATTAGTAAAAGCCAATGATGACTTCTCAAAACAAAATTTTATCATTTGTTATTCTTTTATTAAGTCTGTTTACCAATCATTACCCGAGGCACTTAACCTAAAAAAGTGCTCTAAATTAAAACCTAACCTCCAAATATTTATGATTGTTCCCGTTAGATTCTCGTGGTGTTATTGCTCTGGTGTAGTCATATGTGACACTTGTGTTCGCGAGTAGCAGTGAGAGTGAGAGAGACGGCGATACTCGCGGTCAGTACCGGTCAAGGTCACGACCTTGGCGGGGCGTGGGAGGTATCGGCATTATTGAAATTTGTTATTGGAGGGAAATTGGTTTTCCAGAGTCGAACATATTTATGTTTTGGTTTTATTAATATTTATGTTGGACTCTGTAGTGTCTAGTGCACTCTCCATGTCAGTTAGAGTGTCCTAGAGAAAATGCAAGTAAATATAGACATGTAACAGTTCGATTCTCACTAGAATTGTTGCGTAAGTGATGATGATTAAAAAATTATAAAATTAACCATACATAAATAAATTATAGGATAAACATTTTTTTACAACCACCATAGAAAGTGGCACTTTTCTCACCTTAAAAGTTGCCTATTTTCCATAATCGTGTGTTAAATCATTTCTCACAGTAATTGCCAATACTGCGTCATATTGTTTTGTATGTCAAATAGTTTTCGTGCGTGTATTTTTGTTCTGTAACGTTTAGCAGTGTGGTTGTAGAAAGACTATAGTGTGCCACTCGTGTAGAATCATCTATTTCCCACCTTCTGTGATTCCAGTACTCGATTTCGTCTCGTGCCGAAATTTTCACACTGTGGCGACTTTCCGCTCTTGTTATACAATATACTATACACATCTTCATATAAAAATAAAGTTAGTAATTTCATGACTCATTCATGGTTTTAATAATCTTCGTATTCGTTATAAAAAAACTAACCTCTCTGCCAAGTTAAGTAAATAACTATTTTACAAAATACTTCTGTTACCTCTAAAAATACTTGTAGAAATATTGTTTATACGTCATTCGAATGTTAAATGATGTATTTCCTGCTACGCATTAATAGAGACTAAACAAATGACTATATGTTGCTAATAACAACAGTAAACAATATAGACTAGTGCGTGACTTTAGTATGTTTGCTCAACAAAGACGTTTATATTAACTAATTACTTGTTATTTATTTGCAGTATTTTTATAACATACCACACGTGTAAATATAAAGAATATACAATAAGTATGAGCAAACACATATCGGATATAATGGCCAAACATTGCGACAGCGTATAAATTCTACGCTCTGATTCGAATTTCAATTACGTAAAGTCAATATTGGTGAGAAGGATAGGTTATTGCCAACGTACTATCAAATTATCATTTAATTCGATAGGTTATTTGTATAAAAATCTATAACAATAGTAAGAAGACATTTTATTTATTATTTTATTCTATAATATACCTACAATACGAAAATTTATTATGAAAAACTAAAGTTGAATTTGTATATTTTTATATTTTAATTTTAATTAAATGAAATTTTATCAGTAACAAAAGAGTCACGAAATTTACTGAAAATTACCAAAAATGGTATATTATACACCAAAGTGGAGAAGTCCTTACCTAACCTAACGTCAATATTGTGTCCCTAGGTGCAAAGCAAGCGAGGGACACAAGGCGCTGGTCAATAATGGTGTTCTCAACCGTGGTATATATATTATTTTTGTCTGTACTAGCTTTTCAATTCCACTCCTCCTAAAAAAAATATATTGACAATAACAAATATTTTGACATGAACATTATTTGATTTACTTATTTAATTTAGACGGCATATTTAAATTGTGATTCCGTACTTTACACTTTTCTTGAGTTAGATAATTCAAACAATACTTGGATTTGGAGACTTAAAATTTCTTTAAAAAGTAACAGTTTTCATTACCGACCATGGTTAATTTACTGACTTGTCAAAATAACATGGGACAATTGGATAATATAACTGTAACCATGAAGTCCTATCTATCCATATAAAGTTGATGGAAAAAACGTAATTTACAAGATTTTTTATTTATTAATAACATCTTAATTTTCTGAAACCGATAAAATATTGAACAAACCATGGATGTTATGAATTATACCAGGCTTCAGATGTCTTAAAATCCTCACTGTAAGAGCTCGGAATTCAATTGACATCTGCGGCAGTTATGATATTTATAACAATCCTAGGTATGTTAATAGCTATTTTACAGTGACATTCTTAAACTATAAAAACCAGTGCCTGTAGTCGTAGTATAATAGAAGAAAAACTATATTATTATTAAGTATTGCAGCTAATAATTATATAGTTTTTCTTTTTCAGTACATTAGTCTATTAATATGAAAACCTATCTAGTTATCCTTTCACAAAACAAAATATCCACACATAATTCATTTATCAAACTGTCGTCCTTTCCTTTTCTTGTAGCAAAAGAAGATTCGATCACATTAGTGTATTTCCGTAATTTCTTGAGACTTTCACCTCTGGTCCTTTTTTCCCTTTTCACATAATTTGCTGTTTCTTACAACCATTACCTACCTACGTCATCAATACATGATAGTCTCAAACTCTTGCTTTCATCGAAAGTTGGTGACTTTAGTTTTTCCCTAGATTGCGTGAAAACGACTCGAACTCGCCTGTCAAGAGAAAATCATTCGCTAATGATGTTCTCTTGTTTAGTGTGATTGCACACTGTTTTGTTATGGACTTTCGATTGGAGTTTAGAGTAAAAAGTGAGCATCGAAGCATGTGGTTAATGAACCTTTGTTTGTTGTATAAATTGTTGAGAAAATGCTTTAAATATTTATTTTAGTAAAAGTTGTAAAAGTAAAAATAATCCTTGAACTAGTTACTTTGTAAGTAATAATAAATAGAGATGGACATGAAACTATAGAAAGTAAATTATGCTAAAAAAAATAATACTTTCATGTAGGTACAACAATTTTAATAAAATTTACAATATTTTAATAATTTAGGTTATAATATAATTTTTAAACTTATTAATTTAAATACACGTGCAAAAGAATTAAGTATATTATTTTATCCAACACCATGTAATTATAACGATATAAGTATGCTGTTTTTAGATAAATAAAGTAGGTCATAAGTCACTAGTGAGCTGAATATATTAGCTCACTGTTTTTTGGTTCGTATCATAGTAACTACGTTATAAAACCTTCTCTACATTATTTTGTTCCTAAATGTCATTTCGAAATTCCATCTGTCAAAAATCTTGTATGTATTTTATATCAATGATTAAAATGTGTTGGATAAAATGTTGTATGGCACACGTGTGTTAATTACCTAAGTCACTTGAAAAAATACCACACTCGGCCTAATGGCCTCGTGAGCTAAACTTTTCCCATGTGACTTATCTGTAATGTAACACACTTGTACCATAAAAAACTATAATTCCAAAGATAACTCCACTAGTTAGGTGGAATTAGCAATATTTGTAGATGATTATCAGCATTTCTAAATAATACACAAGTAGATTTATGGTGATATTTGAGAACCTGGAAGTAAAATATTTTGATTACACACATGTGATAGTGTTTTTTAAATGACCTCCATAAAAAACTGTTAAAAGTTTGTTACGTTCATTATAAATCACCCTGTATATTCAATCTCTCCATCTACAAAAAATAAAATCTCTATTCATCGACAGATTTAAACGATCGTTCAACCGTCGTCACAATAAAACCAATTTCGTCTACCGAACACCCCCATCCATCTAACTCGATAAACTTGTCCTCGCTAGTGGAGACATCTATGGGCATTGGAGACAAACGTAGAAAGCTCTGTCACTTCCTGAGTGCAATGGAGTGTTGTTCTGTCACTTGTCAACCCACGACGTTCTGGTGTTTCAAATAGAGACACAAACAACTGAATTGACTCGAGGAGGCGTTGACAAATTTAAAACAGAATAAATAAACTCTGTTTTCCTGAGTTGATTCTCACGGCATCAATTTCTGCTGCAAGAATTATTAAAATTTTATCTTGCTTCATTGTCGCATGGTATAGATGAGACTTTTATTCGCTTATTATCGTATAAAATCTCAAGGAGGGTTGTAATCTAGTCGCTAGATGAAAAATGCGACGGAAGTCGCCATTTTGAAAACCCAAGTATGACTCATTTCTTGTTGATCATTTGAATAAGTTGCATATGCTTGCACTAAATTCTAATTTAGCAGCGTGTTCTTCAGTCTATAAAAATAAAATTAACTGTATCGCAATTTTTTAACTTTACATATTCATCATTCCTGTATAGTAATAATTATGGTCAGTTGTGTTGCATGTGGTTGTTCCCAAACCATGAAGAACAAAAGTTTAGGAATTTAATTTCATCAGTAAGTATATTGCATCGTACAACTTTTTTAATGAAAATGAATCTACACATTGATATACATATTATGAATTATATTGCCAAATGAGAATGAACCCCGTCGTGTAACTTAAATGTCAAGAAATAATTTCCTTGCTGTATCATAGCAATTTTAATTAAAGGGTCAGAATGTACATTTCCACTGTTCATAAAATGTTTTATTTTAATTAAATAAAACCAATGAAAACTGTTATTCATACTTTGTATTATATTTGTTTCAACAATTATAATAGTGTTATAAGGACAATAAAAACATCAATGTTTGTATTTACTTTCTGTATTTTACAATTATATTTATTAAATTTTAAATTATTACTACACAATTTAGAGCATTTCTAAGTTTCTTGTATCCCATATTTTTTAGGATGGCACGCCACTTTCGAACGGAACTGAAGAATAACTATCCTCCATATGCAAAACCCATCCCGGTCGCAAGGTTATTTCTTAAACTCTCCTTCCTGAGATTTTATATTCAAAATAATTTTATTATTGTGTAACCTCAATATTATATCTATAGATATAATGTTTTATTTTACTTTGAACGCCCTGATACATTGCTGTCAATCAAATATCAAGTCGTAACCATAGCTATTAGAAATCCCATGTTTCACGTTAAAATAAACTGACGGTATAATACATTTGACATTTATATAATTTAATTACGATTGATGACATGAGTATGAACTCAGGGAAACCAATTCTATTTAAGAATAAATTATTTCCTATCCTATACCTTTCTAAGGAAACTTAAATGTTTTCTTTTGCTTGTCCCTTTATTAATGACTTTTTCTTTGTTTTAGGTAAGTGTACTTCGGACATCCCTCGCCGGACAAAACCTGTCACATCATGGTCGTCACGTGATTTATTTTGCTGTCGCCGTTATTCGCTTGTTCGTGGGACCCGGGTAAAGTTAGAGTTTCATTTCCGAGAAAAAATGAGCGTGAATGTAATGCCTGTGTAAGACTGATGGACTAAAAAAAAATACTCCGGTTTTTTTGGTTCTTGAAAGTAAAGGGTGAAACGACAGAATATGATCCCTACAAATTAAGTTCGCATATGAAAAAATATCGCATAAAAAGAACGGAAAGTTTTTTCTAATTTAATGTTTGATTTATTTTAAATCATAGTAACAACTATTTACAGTTAGTTCAACATTTTTTATAAAATGATTCATGATATAAATTATGAGCAACGAAGTGTGAGGTCTTGGGTTCAAATCTCAGCTTCATCAGTCTAAATAAAAATAAAAATACCCCTGGTTCATGTTTCTTATTACATTAATTACGAATAAAAAAACTTTAATCAGGGTCATGTTGCTATTCCCGAATTTTAATGACTGAATTGATTTACTTCTTTAACTTTGAAACTTTTAATTGTTATAAATGAGATATTTAAAACCCGATAATTACATTTACATTTCAATCTTTCAATTCAAGAATTCGAATATCTTGCGCGTAGTGGATTATCTGGTCGATAAAGATCATTTTTCACTGTCCAACCATTTCCTGAAATAATTCTGCCCTAATTATTTCATCTGTTGTTGACTTTAGCGATTAGACTGAATTATTAATGTCATTAGACTTGACATTTCAGCATTCGTGCTTCTAACCTTACAATTGTTTCAATTCTTTATCAAACAAACGACATTAATTGAAATTTCGGATGTTTGAACAAATAATTCCTACATACAATTAAAACAGTACTATTAGTTAAGACAAAGATAATTAAGAATTACATAAAGATATTCTCCTTAGGAAATTTTAAGTTGAAAATACAAATACCGAAACTCAATAATACAGGATTTAGGAACGATATTAAATTTAGTAGAGCAGGCCATGAACAAATTTTACTTATTAAATTATAGTCACACAAATTATTACCAAAGAGATTCATAAAAAACTAGTTGTACCTCTGAATAACATCTTGAAATGTCAAACTAACTCCATTTCCAATTCATAAAAATAATTAAGCATAAATAATAATAAATAAAAAAAAATAGATTATAACCATACTTCAGTGATTACTTTGCCCAAAATAATCAAAGTATTTTACCTCTAGGTTGTTAAATATCACCACAAATCTTCCTCTGTATCATTTAGAAATGCTGATAATCATGTACAAATATTGCTAATTACACCAAACTAGTGGAGTTATCTTTGTAACTAAATAATACACTTAATTGTTTTTAGAATTGGGACTGGAGTTAGTTTGACATTTCAGGATTATAACAAGGGGTATAACTAATCTGGGTTAGTGGCTAATCTTTTTTATGAATCTGCATGGGTATAAAGTAATTGCTCAATATGGCCTTCCTCTATCTGAATATACATTCTAGTCCTTCCTTAAAAAAGTAGTTCTCTGAAGAGTATCTGGTTCGACTCTCATAATGTTAGGAATTAATTCGTTCCTAATTATGGATTTTTTTTGCATAAACTAAACTCATTTGTCTCCAAAGGTAATAGTCGAGAAGCGTCAAAAAATTATATCTTTTAAGTTGCTGTACACCTGTATTGGTAAATGATATATTTACATGAAAAATACGTTCTTGAATAATCAAATTAAATATAAAGAGACTAATCTAAAAATTGTTTGTTTCTATGAGGTATGAAAACATTACTTTTCTTTTCTTGTTATCTGAAATTTCAATCTTGTCTCTTGCAACTTTAAAGCAGAGTGCAATTCTGTACGAGCGTACATCAAACCGGGCATATGTGCAAGTACAGCCATTTCCTCGAAATGAAACAGTTATGGCCAGTTTTTGACTTTCGTGTAAAAACAAGTGAAGAAAGTTTGGAGCGAAAACGGAGCGCGAATCACGCAGGAAACGCGAGGAAAGTTATCGAAAGTGCTTTCCGTGAATTCTTCGCTGTGAGTTGTTGGTACATTCTTATCTTCTTGTCTTTGAGAATTACATCGGTTATGAATTGAAGTGACATGAGAATTAAAGAACAATATCATCAATCATAATACTGAGTTTCATTTAAACTGGTTACTTTTAAAGGGTATATTTTAACTGGAAAATACCTTTTACACTTATGTCTGGAATTCAATTTATTTATTGGCAATATTAAATTCAATAGAGCAAGCCATCTTTACACTTTATTTTATTCTGTTAATTATGTTTAACATAAATTTAACTACAAGTGTAATGGTTTGAAATGTCTTTCCTAAGTATGAGTACACAATCTAAAAATTTCTTATAATAACCAAAATCAAAACATAAACTTACAAGAAAAGATAAGTACTAGAATGAACACTTTAGAATGCTCTACTTATTGACCCACTGAAACCAGAGCACAATCTAGAGCAGCTAAATCCAGAATTTTCTCTGTTGCAGCGAGCCAAGAATTAGAGCAATAATTTCAAAATGCTCTAATTCCTGACTCACGGAAACCAGAACACAATTCAGAGTAGCTAAATCTGCTCCAGAATGTGCTCTGGTTTCAGTAGGTCAAGAATCAGAGCATTCTGAATTGTTTCTTTAATTTTTGGCCTACTGAAACCAGAGTACAATTCAGAGCAGCCAAATCTGCTCCAGATTGTGCTCTAGTTTCAGCAAACCTAGAATTAGAGAAAACTCTTTCGAGTGTTCTAATTCTTGACCCACTGAAATCAGATCACAATCCAGACTAGCTAGATCTGCTCCAGAATGTGCTCTGGTTTCAGTAGGCCAAGAATCAGAGCATTCTGAGTGCTCTAATTCCTGACCCACTGAAGCCAGATCACAATCCAGAGCATCTAAGCCTGCTCCAGAATGTACTCTGATTTCAGTAGACCAAGAATTAGAGCACACGCTGAAGCGTGCTCCAATTCCCGGCCGGCTGAACTAGATCACCTTCAGGACATCAGATGCCCTGGAAGGCGGTCTAGCCAGACCACCAGGTGGGGCAGAGGCCCGAAGGCCCACTACCGCCCCGGCGCCCCGCAGAGCGGGACTGAGCACTAGCGTCTCAGGATCCTTGGTATATCCTGCGACGCGCATTATTATCGGTCATATGGCTTCCTATTGGCTGATATTCAATCTGTAATTGTGGCTGTACTAGTGAAAATTTTAAAATGAAAATATGTATACATAGGTACTGTGATGCGAGGAATTCACTGGTAATAATTTTAAGGGTGTAACTCACACCCATATTAGGGTAGAAGTTACTTAAAAATGGATAAAATTATAACAATTCAAGACTTTATTACTTATATAAAAAATGATGCGCTAAGAAAAATGTTTCCTGGGGCATGAGCCCCAATGCCCCCATGTAGTCGGCACCCATGACTTCAACTAGCATGATTGTAGCTGTAGCCATAATGTAATGAATAAATTCATCCCTAATTTGGGAATTTACTGCATAAACTCTTCATGTGTCCCTAAAGATAATAGACGAGAGTCGTTAGATCTGTTATGAATTAATTCATTCTTGCTCTATTAAATTTAATATTGCCCATAAATCCTGCAATATTGAGTTTTAGAATTTACAAGGTATTAACTTAAGGAATACACCCCTTAAATTATGGTTAACGAGTTTTGAGTAGCGAAACCCCTTTTATATAATGTATTATTAAATACCTACATAAGAGTAACATTTTATCGCCATAAATTATTTACTTAAATTAGATTTAAGTTTGTAAAATTAAATCTAAAATTAACTAAGTTATAAATACAATGGTTTGTTTTATTATTATGTTTGGAGAATTTCAGGAAATATTAATTTGCTATTATTATATGATGCTAAACTAATTTATATATTAAAACAAATGAGTCAAGTAGAACGGAAACAAAACAATAAAACATCCTAACCAAAATTCTGATAAATATTTGTGAGGAAATATTGTTGAATATTTCAAAATTCTAGTTTTAGGATTTCAAGGAAATATTGCAAAACTGATATTACATTCCGCAAATTCTATCAGGGAAATAAAATTTATCTGAGTTTAAAAATATTCCGTGTCATCTTTGCCACAGCATTCCCAGATAGAACAGCGTTTCAAGTACCTACAGTGGCCCGATTTAAGCAATTTTATTTGAGAAATAATATCGGAGCATTCAGGGCCGGCTTGTATTTCATACAGAGTAGCTCAATTAAATAATAAATGTTATCAAAGTAAATATCGAATATATTTATTTTTTTGTTGAGTTAAAAAAAATGACACCGGACAGATGACTAAACAAATCTTGAATTACAAACCTAGTCTGGAAAAATAAGTACAGGAGACCACGAACGAACTTTAAAAATACAGATTTTAGGTTTTTAGTGAAAAATTGTCTTTATACACTCGAAATATTCCAAAAATACCCATTTTTGGGTCAAAAATTTTGGTTTTTGAAAATGATATATATTGATAGAAGTCGATGCGCTGATTACAAATTTTCAAACCGAATTTAATTATCTCTTTGCGTTCCTGAGATTTTTGCTCTCAAAGTTGCACCTCAAAAAAGTGTATTTTTTAGGTATATCTCAAAAATGGGTAGAGATACAATCTCAACGATTGTACCAGTCGATTCTACAGGCAAAATTATATAAAGAAATGTTTTCTCTGCATATACGTTCTTTGGATCGATTTGGTGAAAAATGAGAAAATAGAAAAAACCTAAATTTCAACTTTTCGTTTGGGAACTTTTTTTCTCCAAAATTATTTATTTTCTGGTCTTAAGTAAATATCGATGTGCTGATTCCAAATTTTCAAACGGAATTCAATTATCTCTTCCCGTTCTCGAGATATTTGCGTTTAAAGTTGAGTTTTCGCAAAACCTAAAAAAACAGGTTTTTTAGGTTTACCCCTTAAATGGTTAGGTTTACAGCTTCCGCGACCTCACCAGTCGATTCTACGGGCAAAATTACATAAGTGTACCAATTTTCAATTTTTTATCTCTACTGGTATCATTTTTAGAAAGAAAAAACAAAATGACGAAAAACTGAAAAAATCGTAAGGGGTTCATCAGGCATTTTTTTCGATTTTTGGCCATTTTCAGTTTTTTCCTTCTAGAAATTGTGTCCGTTGAGATAAAAATCTGAAAATTGGTACACTTATGTAATTTTGCCTGTAGAATCGACTGGTGACGTCGCTGAGGTCGTAAACCTAACCATTTAAGGAGTATACCTAAAAAACCTAATTTTTTAGGTATAACTTTGAACGTATATATCTCGAGAACGGTAAGAGATAATTGAATTCGGTTTGAAAATTTGGAATCAGCGCATTTATGTTTACTTAAGTCCAGAAAATAAAAAATTTTGAAGACAAAAAATTCCGGAGCGAAAATTTGAAATTTAGGTTTTTTCCATTTTCTCATTTTTCATCGAATCGGTCCAAAGAACGTACATGCAGACAAAACATTTCTTTACGTAACTTTGCCTATAGAATCGACTGGTATAATCGTTGAGATTGTATCTCTACCCATTTTTGAGATATACTCAAAAAACACACTTTTTTGAAGTGCAACTTTGAGAGCAAATATCTCAAGAATGAAAAGAGATAATTCAATTCCGTTTCAAAATTTAAAATCAGCGCATCGATATCTATCAATTTAGACTATTTTCAAAAACCAAAATTTTTGAGCCAGAAATAAGTATTTTTAGATTATTTCGGCTCTATTTAAAAAATTTTATAGTGTAAAATTAAAAATTGTACCTTTTCATATTCATTTCTAATTGGAAATTACTTGGAGGTGTAAAAAGATAATAAATTTTAATTGAAAATGTAGATTTTTAATTTTTTACTGACCCATAAGTTAAACAGACAATAATTGAAAACCATAAACTCATTTTTAACTAAAAAAAATTTGGAAATTTGGAAAACTACATGTTCTTCTTTTACCTTATAGTAAAGAAATAAATAATATAGAAGAATTAAAAAAATGGAGTCAATCTATTTAATAAATATAGACTAACTGTCCATTAAATAACAAATAACTGTTTTGAAAAAAATGGTATAAAATTTTGTAGTAATAAATTAGAAATAATTTTTTCTTAATAAGTATCTATATTAACTTTAAAATATATATTTTTTATCTCAATAAAATTTCATTGACTCATGCAGATATTTTATTGGATAAAGTTTTAAAAAACAAGTTTTGTAATTGTCATTTTATTTTGAAGAAAGAATTTTGGTAGATGACGTGTAGAGTTTTTATTACAATACTTCCCTTATGTATCAATAAAAAATTAGTGAGCAATATATTATTAAATACCTGAGTATGATTCATAAATATTTGGCATCTTAAACATTGAGAAAACTATAATTAATCTTCAAACAATAATTATTTTCGCCAAATATTCCTATCTAAATCTCCATGTTTCATCGCTTATTCTCTTCATAATAGTAATTATTGTGTTCATCCTACGCGTTTTTTTTTGTCGTAGTGGAATTATTTTATCGGATTATTCAAAGAAGGAACTAATAGCTCTTGATTTTCATTTGCGTTTGATGTATATTTAATCATAGTCGTATGAGATAAACGAAAGGAAAAAACGCGTGTGTAATTTAACTAATACGTTCTCGGAATTCAAATGTAGATAGCTCATTGCTTCATTTGTTTTATTGTCATTTAATTATGGCTAAATATAGAGCCAGCATTATAAAAATTTTATCTTATTGATTATTTTTTTTTCGAAGAATTTTAAAAATTAATTTTAAATACAAATATATCATTTTCTTCCATAGAGTACATTACAGGTTAAAAAAACCGGTTAAAAAATTCGATAACCGATATTTTAAATGAAAATTGGAAACTTTAACCGTAATTTTAACTGATATTTTTCAGGCCGAAAATACCGGTAACCGTTAAACAAAAAACAATAAACCTTTATTTTAATATCATTTAGCGCGATTTTTTAAAATATTTTTTATATCTCTGTTATCTATTTGTATTTGAATACGAGTCATGACAGTTTTTACAATTTACATTTTATTGGAGGCTCATAAAAGTAATTAATCTTTTTGTCAGCATTAGGCAACTTTACAATTGAAAAGTGACCTGCGTGTTTTTGAAGGTATTACGAGAATTTTTGTAAATATTCGTTAATGAAATCGCATTCTTTTACTTGTTATATTTTCTTTAGATGATATTTTTTATTATTTTTTTAAATGAAATTATAATTTTTTTTTAATTAATTTTTCCATTATTTTTTTAACCAATATATTAATCGGTTTAAACCGGTTTCTAATTTTTAAAAACCGGTTTTCGATCTAAATTTGGTTGTGAACATGCGCATATATATGAAATTTGTGATCTCACGTGTTTCTAACGTTTATTTATTTTTATTGTACATAGTAATTATAGGACTCTTAATTTTACTACTGATAAAATTGTAAGAATTGCAAACCTTAAGTGTAAATGAATTTATGGTTAATTTTGTTTGTCACATTGACATGTTCAAAGAAAGTGCGCAGAATTAGAGCCAATATATTGAACAAGAAATTGCATTAGCTTCATATAAAACTAACAATTTTTGGTACCGGATATTGTACCATATTTTATACTACTTATTGTCCCATACATAGGTTAGTTTAAAAGACTTTAAAGTGTTATGTATTGAGAGAAACTGTTACATTGACATATTCGAGAAAAGTGCACAGAATCAGAGCCAATATATTGTACAAGAAATTATAAAACAAACAATTTTTGTTACCAGATATTGTACCATTTCTTGTACTATATATTGCCCCATACATAGGCTAGTCTAAAAGGCCTTAAAGTGTTATGTATTGAGGGAAACTGTTACATTGACATATTCGAGAAAAGTGCACAGAATCAGAGCCAATATATTGTACAAGAAATTGCATTAGCATCATACAGAACTAACAATTTTTGGTACCAGATATTGTACCATTTCTTGTACTATTTATTGTTGTGTATTGAGGGAAGCTTTTTGGTTTTGTGTGACACCCTGTGTAGCAGCCACACACATAGTAGCTGCGTAGTTGTTTTTGTGCGACGTGTAAGAAACAAAGCAGCAGCGCATGATTCCCAGGTACGCACGGCCAACTGCGATCTTCAGTGCAGTAGTAATGACACCACTTTCCTTCAAACACTTGCGAATTCCACGGCCGCCTATTGTATAACCGCACGCCGATCTGGCCATTGTTTGCCATACTGCATAATCATATCATAGTTATTATGGAGCTACCAGACTATGTACACTCCACCACATACAAATTGGAACACAAATAAAATGACAATGGGGTTTGTGACCAATTTTTGATGTTTACATATATGGTACTGGACAAAAAATAAAATACCCCTACTTTTTACGAGAATAAAAATTGGGGAAGATATATTGTAACGTCAGCGTCGTAGATTCACAGAATAGGTTTATACAGAAGCGACAGTAAGACAGAGAAAGGAAATTAGAGAGAGACGGAGACTATGCACAAATTTAAAGGGCTCATTGTTTAAAATCGGAAAGTTCCCTCACATCTTAGAGAGAGATAGGGGAAAAGCACAAATTTAAAGGTCTACACAATGCTTCAAGGTCATAGAACTGAAATGGGGAACATGAAAGGTACCGACACGGAGTATCGCTTCTGTATGTAACTATTCTGTGTTAGAATCATGAAAGAAGACAAACCATCTACCTGCGTTTTTCCATGATTCTATCAAACCGATTTCAGAACCAATTGATTGCTAATAACTATATTATTGCAAAGTAATGTTTAGTTTTTATTATTATAATGAGAAGCTATAGTGGTTAGTTAAGTTAAACCTCATATGCTGAAATACGATAAGCGCAGTATTTCAGAGAGCAAATGTGTCAGTTAATCTCCCTAGTATTAAAAGTGAATTAAAAGAAACTATAGTAGGTATATAAAGGTTGTTGTCAATATACTGATGCAGGGGGATTCTAGGATTTTGTGTAGTCCTATGAAGCATATTTTTTCATATGAGAGCTATTTCGAAACGGATTTTATTTTGCAAAACTTTTATTACATCCGTTATAAGAGAAAAAATATATAAGCTGATTATATGTACCACTAAATTATAAATAAAAGCCAATGAACCAGCAATATAACGGTATTTCAGTCAAAAATATGCTTCGTAAGTAAAAGAGAAATGTGAGATAATTGAAATCCTCTTAACATGTCATTGTAATTGAATAACAATCCTGTGGAAATTAAAATACTGAAGCATTGTGGTCTGCTCAATAAATAACAATTCATTCTTCTCAATAATCCGCTTTATAAGGCTTTTGTGCGTCGGGCGTCCCATTCATCATGCAATCAATTCATTCTATCAATCACATTCTATACACACAATATTATTTCAGAACTTTTACTACTTTTCCATTATCATATCTACAAACTTTTTAACGGTAATTACATGCATCACAACTTTTCAAAAGATATTATAATTAAATGTAGATTCTTTGAATTACTTGAAGTACTTTCAATAATCAAATTAAAATTATATAATAAAGTTCTTAAAGAGCAGAGTGAAGTAAGAATATTAGTAGAAAAAGAGACTGAAAATTTTTTCGTAATAACGAGATATCAAATTTTAAAAACCATCTATAACTGACAAATTTAAATTGATAACCTAAAAATTCCATACACCATTGAACAGTATTAACAATGTACCAATAAAACAAAATCAGAAACCAGGTTTTTATATCACTATCTGGTATATAAAAACAAAATTTAATTGGAGCATTATTATATTGTACCTTTCCCGAATATATATTTTCTTCCTAATTTATTGTACAATTTTCCTACATTTGGGGAAATTTCCCTAAGTATGGAAACATTACGCACAAATGTTGACTTTGAAAACTCGAGAAATCTCGACGAGATTCGAGACCGAGACGAGATAATAATATTCGAGACGAGAAAGAGATAGAATATGTTACATTTAAAATGAGACGATACGAGAATAAGAAAAATATCGTCTCGTCTCGTCTCATAGAATCACTAATAAAATGTATTTTTCATTGTTTTTATTATTTACGGAATATATATGTAATAAAAATACCTAAAATCTAATGCAAGTATCGAAATTATATAAAGTTAAAATATTTTAAAAGCATGTTGACATTTTATTCTGGATATTATTTCTAACGCATTAAACGCCATCTGTTAGTCCGTATACGAACTAATTATTTCTTATCTAGGGAATAGTGAGATTTTGTAGGTCTGAACCGGCAAATGTTTACATTCTTGCGCACGCACACGCAGAAAAATCTTATTTTAAATATGTGTAGGATAAAAAATATTTTCACCAATACTCATTATTAATTTTTATTTTCACAATCTACAGCAAAATGGTAATATTTCGACAAGAAACAAAACAAATTTCGTCCATCGTTCCTCCTTCCATGTCGCCCAGTGTACGTCGCTCCAGCATCCAACTAAAATACCCTGCATTACATCCATTTACGGCTGTAATCAGAGAGCAACAAATGACAGTAGGAAACAAATGTAAACATTCACATGTTTTCCTATTCGCTCAGTATGTTTTCAGCGTCTGTGGCGGCAACATATGTTTCTGTGCATTCGTACTAATGCGAGGATGTTTTGTGATGTGCCGATGTTTGCAGACGACTTGATTCTTTGTCAGAACAATTCTTAGTGAATAGTGATGTAACACAAGGAAAATAAAAGCTGAAGGTAAATTGTTTATTGTTGTTCTGGTGTTTAACTTGGAAAATTTTATTGTGATTGCTTATAATACGCGAGAAAAATTCTACAAAAGTGTTATTATCTTATAATGGACAGTTTTTTTATACCGGTATAAAAAATAATGTTTAATGGCTTTTTGGAGGTTATAATTTTGTTTATCATGAGTTTTCTCTTTGTATTATTTAAAAAACACAAATTTTAAGTAGCAAAAAAAAGAAAAAAATTGTAGACGTAGAAAATAATAAAATCCACACCCAAAATGTGTAGGAATAACAAATATATTTAATTAAATCTTAAAACAAAAATCTTTCAATGGCCAAATAAAAATGGGATTATTTAGAAATATATATAATTAGCTAATAGATCAAATAATAAGAGCACTTTCTAGATTCTAGAGAAAATAAATAGAGAAATTACCAGAGAAATTGGAGTACATTGTAGGGTAAATAAATAGAGCAAAATACTGGATACTAGAGCAGGATTGTGGGTTCTCACTGAAATTTGAGCACATTCTGGAGCAAATAAATAAAGCAAAATATTCATATTTAATAAACTAGAGCAAACAAAAAAAGTAGTTAACGGAGAATTTAGAGTACGATATAGAGAAAATAAATAGAGCTGAAAACTGATGTAGAATATTAAAGCAAAATTATGGGACAATAAATAGATCAAGAATTTGATAAAGTAATTACCGATAAATTTAGAACATATTCTGGTGCAACAATTAGAGCAAATTATTGAAAACTGGAATGGAATACTAAAGCAAGATTATGGGACAATAAATAGATCAAGAAGTTAATAAACTAGTGCAAACAAATAAAGTAGTTACAGGAGAAATTAGAGTACTTTCTGTACAAAATACTAGAGCAATAAAATAGATCAGAAATATACATTCCGAGGCAAGGTATAATGGCCAAGAAAAATGGAAAAATAAAAAACATCTTTGCTTTAATAACACGACAATTAAAAAGCTTTAACGACGGGGAATTACGATAAAATAAATTGAAATAAAAAACGTAAGGAGAATAAATGAAACTGATTTATATTATTTATTTATTTTTATTCGTCATTGTTATTTTTTCGCTTTGCACATTCTCTTATTCCTCTTCACTAAGCATGTTCCTTATCATTTCTTGTATTGTGATGTTTTTCTGGAGCAGATCGTTGGTTCTGCCGATTATGAGTGTCCCGTTTCTGCCTCGCTGCTCTGATTGTGAGACGCCGCCCCATGAATCTTTATGCCCCACATAAGCGATGCTCGATTCCACGATTATGAAACGAGGAACGCTCAGTGTTATTGCTTTTATTAATGTCAAATTCGTGCGTACAGGAAAAGTTCCTGAACTTTTCACTGTTTTGTACATAAATAGTAACAGTTTTGTAGCAGAAGATTATTATAGTTACAATATATTGAACACAGGGTAAAATTTTAATAGTATTTTATCAATATTGTTGATATACGTTGCTGACTTGGTTTACATCAATAATTAATAATTATGGAAAGTAAAAAGTCATTGACTCCAAATCACTTCTTTTTAAGCTAAAATACCATTTTGAAGATATTTAATGACTAATGTTGGAATAACTTAGTATCGATTGAAAATTTTGTTTGTTTTTCCTAAGCTATAAAATCACAAAATAAAAATCTGATGTAGTCACCACATGACATCCTTGTACGCTAAATTATACACATTTTTTGCTGCACTTCATTTAATTTTTTTTTACTTGAAAGTGAGATCATTCTATACGGCTAATCATTCTTCGTCTTCCATTCGTTTCATATCTTGGAACTTCCCTTCGAAATAAATAATCTTTTGATGAATGTATTAAAATATTTATCACTATACTCTTATTGCATTACACAAAATTATTTTATAGGCCAATTCTGAACAAATCTGTAAGTCTTACAGATCTGTAAATCTGTAAAAAACTGACATAAACGCATCTGTTTTTGTTGATTAATATAAAATTATACATAAGAGTGACTACTTTCGTTGCGATTTTGTTCATTATTTACAGATTTACAGATCTGTAAGTCTAGTAGATTTGTTCAGAATTGGCCTATTAATCGCTCAAAAACTTGCAAAGAAAGATATATACAAAGATAAGTTCTTCTAAAATATAATAGAAGTTTGACATAATGATTTTCTTAATCACTATACTGATGCACTATCATTCACAGATAATTTTCATTGTTTTATCGTATCTCAATAAAATTAGTTAATAATTCTCCATTATCATCAATTTTTCTTAATAATTCCAACAAAACAGAAAAATCGCTGTCATCTTCAATTACAAATTTAATTTAATAAATTCACTCGTTCTTCATAAGATCTAAATTTTTAAATCGGCTTGTGGGAACAATAGAATGTCTTTACTTAAACTGAGCAAAGTTTTAAACAGTTCTGATGTTTTGTTGGAACCCACCTCACTTAATACAAAATATGAAATGTTGAAGAAGCAGTTATGTTTTATTTTTAAAGTCCAGCCTCCCGTGAAACTATCAACATTGAAAGGTAAACAATATATTCGGGTTCGACTTGCTCCCTCGGGAACACTCTCATAAATGATCCAGCTAATACGAGTGGAAGTAGCTGCGATCTGGAAACTCCCAGGCGATCCGGGATCACCTTTCCGGTTGCTTTTGTTTTTCCCTCCACCAATCATACGCCGACGCCAGGCTATAAAGACTTCAGACTTTATGATACTTTAAAATTATTGACGGCATTTTTCATTCTAAACTTACTGGTTTCAAAATATTACATAGTTTTAAAAAATAGTTATTTGTGTATCAAAGGACTAAAGTATATTTTTTTATTATCCATATGGAATAAATATGGATAATAAATATACATATAATCATCTAAAATTTGTTAAGACGCTAATAACAATAACATAAAAAATATAATAAATGCAGTATAATCAATATGAAAATATTTTTCGTATTGTCGACCACAAAAGTACACAAAAAATACAAGATAAAAATAACAATTTGGTAATAAAGACTGTAACAAAAATAAAGTAAATAATATCAGTTTTTCGAAAAACAATTGCATAAATCATACAAGTTTTGGTTATATTTTGATTTGAATATATTTACTCATTGTAAAAACACGGATGTAATAATTATTAGTACAACAAGGGCCTAAGGTATAATTTGCGTAATTCTTATGGAATTTATTCTAGATATACACTATATTTTTTCCGAAATTGTTAATTAAAAACAAATATAGATGGCATTATGTGTTTATAAAACGTCAGCTAGCTATTGTGACGGAGATGGCTGTGATAACAAATATACTGTCAAAGTGTCAAATATTTCTTTATAATTTTCATTTTTGTTTACACCTGCTTAGACGTCGTCTACATGAAATCAGATAAATTATTATCAAATAATAAATAAATTCACTTTAAATATTATAGAATGATATGTTTGTTATTTTAGGTAGTGCTAAAATAAACTACAAAAATGTAATACTATTAAAATATAGGTTAATTCAGTTTGACAGGTTCGTAAATTTTGACATAAGAGACTGTAAAATTTTACTTTAGCTACTACTTTGGCTAACTTCACGGAGTGATATCGTGTACTTCAGTATCGATTTCGAAATAATTGTTATTTTGCGCTTGTATTTATTGATCGCAGTTGACAATGTAAACAAAATGTGACATTCCAACAATAATGTTTGTACGTGATTGTTATGAAAATTTATGTAAATATAAAACATGCATTAACTTGTATCTAATTATCTTGTTCTATATATCTTACATAATCATGAGTAATTGAGTAGAAAAAAAATATGTTAATTTCTTGGATGGCGTTGATAGGATGAAAGGTGTCGTATTACTTTTTTAATAGTCTTAATTATTTCTATAAATAGACTAAGAATAAATATAACACAAGCTAAGGAAATACAAATTGTTGAATGCCATTTAAAAAAATCTGATGTGTCCAACACATTACCTCTCGCCATTGTAATAATATATTCCATACAAGTTTTTCAGTACATTTGTAGTTTTATAATTAGTTTGTTATTGCAGTTCAGAATATTTTTAATTCATTTCATACCTAAAATTTCCTTCATAAAATTTGTATGACCAAAAAATAATATATTTTTGACGTTACTAAAACCGGAACCGAACTTACCTTGATTCACACATACAAATATATTCCTTATATATTTTTTGGAGATACAACTTTGAGATCTAATATCTCCGAAACAAAAACAGATAATTAAATTTTGTTTGTGAATTTGGTATCAGCAAAGCTAATTCTTTAAAAAATATTAGAAACAAAATTTTGTAAAATTTGAAAATTTTAGAACTAAAAATTTTCTATTTTAAAATATTTTCGGGTTTATACAAAAATACAGCATCAGAGGCCTTAGGAATTAATTACAGAATTTTTAATTAGTTTCCATAAAAAGTTATAGAACTAATATATATTTTATTTGCTCATATGTGCCCGTTGTAAATTGGATTAGAATAGGTTGCAAGTGTTCCTCATGGCTTTGAGTATTATTACCGCACGAATATCCGTTTAAAGCGAGTAATTCACGACATACAAGAAGCGTACAAAATGCTTTCATCGCTCCATGCACCGTGAAATTAGCATATTAACACGATCCGCCGTTTGAGAAGTTTGAAGTTTGGTGAAGTTAGCTAAATATTAGAGTGCTGTTAATTTACAGCTGCATGCCTCACGTTCGTTTAGTGTAGAGTGCATATCACTTCATTTGGCACGCGGCCAGTACATGAAACTTTTATAAAACTCATTAATTGGAAATGAGTTGTGTTTCATTTTATCGGGAGTTTCACGTTATTTGAATTACGTTAATATACTTCAAAATGCAAAATTTTATCTCAAATGAAACAGTATTATTTAATTTTTAAGCTTTTTTACATAAAGAAATATATTCGAAATTTTTTTTCTGCCTTGGAATCTACTATTAACTGGTAGTCTATAAGTCTGTAGGTCTCTTGCTTCATTTAAACTTATTTAACTTGAAATTGAGATCATTCTACGGCTGATGGATCATCTTTAAAAAATTTATTTAATTGTTTATCACTGTTCCTTATTGCATTACACAAAATTATTTTAATGGCTCAAAAACTTGCAAAGAAAGATATATGGTTTTCATTTATTTCGTACTTTTCACGAAATATATTCTGACAGTTTCCTACAAAAATTAAAAGCCAACTAAATTATTATTTCTTATTAAGTTTCTTTCAAAAGTAAAGTGCCTTTTTAAAAGGTAGATTGGAATAAAAAATGGAGGTGCATAATTAGATGTTATAGTAATTACATGAATAAAATTCTACTGCTAATAGATTTTGAGTTATGCGAAAAAGCAAAAAAAAAAAAATGCTACAAGCAAAGTGTCTTTTTGGCACTGCCGATTGCAGTGAAAAAGGGAAGTGGATATCTAGATGTTATAGCAACCCCATATACAAAATTTCAAAATTTTACATACGTACGTATAGAGACGTCACGCCGAAATAGTCAAAATATTGCCGTTGATACCTGAAAACCAAAATTTTTCGCGATTTCAATACTTTCTTTTCTTCGTACAAGGAAGTAAAAATATGGGTAGTATTTTACTTTTTTGTCTAGTTTATATATGTATGTATAAAAATCAAAATTTGGTCACATACTACATTGAAAACTATACTTTTTTAATACTGCCAATATGTAT
The DNA here is from genome assembly GCA_035578165.1 of Stenolophus ochropezus. Lineage (NCBI taxonomy): Eukaryota > Metazoa > Arthropoda > Insecta > Coleoptera > Carabidae > Stenolophus > Stenolophus ochropezus. The sequence goes on along the minus strand of JAQOWZ010000005.1, from coordinate 27,430,125 downwards.
TCTTTTATCTTTTGTTACAATTAACAATTTATTACAGTCGTATGAAATCACTGCTTGACCTCAAATTACAAATCTTCGTAGAATTAATTTCACCAATTAAATTCCCAAGCGGTTACTAGGATACCATATAAACAAGTGATGATGTTATGTACGAGGAAAAAAATGAATTTGTGGTTAAGAATACCCGACTATAATTGGCCCTGTTCGTCAGTTGTTTACTAAATAGGATGCAACTCTTCGCTCAAGGATGATGTTATTGTATAGGTTATGTTTGGTCATGAATGAAATTTGTGCTTCCGCTGAGATGATTATCATTATGAATGTTTAGGTAATGTTACTCGTTACATAAATTTAATAAATGTGGGAAATTTTCCATATTTTATTTCTCTTTTGTAACTAAGACAGAAATTATAACTCTCTACTTAAATTCTGTTGTACCTTACAAACTTTAAAATTATATTCTTCTCCGTGTGCATTTTTCTAGAAAGGAATTTTAGGTAGAGATATTTTTTAAAGGTATATACAAATATAGGTACATTGTTTATTTAAATTATTTTATGGAATACAGCAAATTACATAAATAAATTAAATTTTATGATAATTGCAGAACAATTAAGGCATTTTAACTGACGAGAAGAGTGCACTACAAGGACATTATTATATACTCAAACCAACTACTCTTCGTACACACATCTTTACGCTTTGTTTTTGAAATATACAAACTACCCCGAAACCTTCTGGAACTCAGTAATTGTTTCAGATGAAGCAAAATAAACCTTTTTGGATCAGATGGATGAATTATTGTTTGGAAAAAAATGAATGAATAAATGAAGAGAGTAAAATATGGAGAATCTGTTCTTGTATGAGGCTGTATGAACGCAGAAAGAGATGGGAAACTTAATTTGGAAAAATATGGTAAAAAATTGGGTTCAAGGGATTCTTAAATCTTTCAACAAGATAATGACCCCAAACATACTACACGTAAACTGCTAGAATAGATATTCTACAATTGTAGATAACAATTAAAAACGCCTCCACAGTCTCCAGATATGAATCTCGTTGAATATCTCTGTCATTTATTTTTAAAAATGTATATAAAAAAAAATTACAGGTGTACGGAAACTAAATTGGCGTAATTAGTTGTTATTATAAATATATATTTTTTTTTCTCGATTTCATTACGAAAAAATTGGGTCAAGTCAATATATTATTTTATGTATTAATATACAGTGAGTTGTAATATAAAATTTATTTCCTATATTATTCAATAAAAATCTTTAAAAGAATAAAAAGAAAATCCCTTTACTGGTTAAATTGTGTACAATTCATTTAAAAATTTATTTTCTTTAGAACAACTGATAGTAGTAGACAACACGTCTAAATAAGGAGACAAATGACATAAACAACAACACATTTTAGATAAAATGTGGTTGTTCTTCTAAATATTGTGCATGGGAGGAAATATGTGGTTAAAATGATGCATGTCTGTGTCTGGAGTTGGTATAATTTCCGCACACGTGCATTTGTACACACCGCACACTTTTATCAAATTATTATTCCAGGAAATTAAGTTCCAACAAACTTGTTACAGTTCCACTCCACAAGCTAATTTCCTTTACTCTTCGCTGCACTGAGACGCATCCAACTTACCAAATTAAACACAACACATGACGGACTTTACTACTTCTATTCATTATACCTCATTCCTTGTTTTCATTATCTTTGCTAGTATATTCTAGAAGAAATTGGACCAAAAGTACTGTAAATACGTCTTATATATGTAGGTGTTTTATATCTTAAAATCGTCCAAATGAAAAGTAAATTTAGGAAGCAATAAATATTAGAATTAATGGTTCTCGAATCATTAGAAACAACATTATTTTGTTATGATAATTTTATTTTCAGTAGTTATTTCAATGAAATGGTATTTAAAAAATAGGTATTTGTAAAAATATAAAATAGTGTACTAACAGAAAATTAGGTTTTTATTAAATAAAATTTTTGAAATAAATATTAATACAAATCTTTTTATAAAATGCAGTACTGACATACAATGAAATTTAATTAAATTAATTTTTTTTTTTTTAATTGCGAATTCTGAACCGTACTTACATATGAAAAACTAAGAACTAATTAGCTAAAATTGGCTAATGAAAATGTATCGATTTTGTCAGTACAGTACGTAGTACTGGTTTTTACACCCTTGTATTAATATACAATTTGAAACATATTTTGTACTGATTGCATTATTTTTCAATTTTTATAATTATTTAATCATAGGTATTTATACATTTTTATAAACTTCGACTATCGACGAAAGCAATTAATTTAACGTTTGATTAATGACTTTGTAACAGTATTTGTTTTTGAAAGTAACTGTCAGCTGTAAGAATAGCTATAATCTTGTTATAATTTTTCCATTATAATACAATATAGAACTTAGGTTTTGTATACCGATTTATTTTCTTTCAAGTTCCTCAGTCAAAAAGCTTGCATCACAAATCTTTATACTCATGTAGGTACATATATTTTGAAAGAAATTTATGCGGATGATACATTTTGGTTATATTTGATTTACTTATTTAATTTAGATGGAATATTTAAATTGTGAATCCATATTTTACACTTTTCTTGGGATAATTGATTCAAACAATATTTGGAATTGGGCACTTGAGTTTCTTTAAAAAGTGATAGTTTTCATTATCGATTATAATTAATAATAATTTATTATTAATGTAGGTGATCATGGTCACCAGTTAATAACAGTGGGTGTCTTGGCTAGTAGTTTTCAGGGGGTTGTGTTTGTGTTTTAGAGTCGTCGGCAGGTGTGATGTGCTGGTGGTGGGGCGGCGGCTGCGGGCGGCTGTGGACGGCGCTGACGGTGGCGTGGGCGCTGCTGTACGTGTGCGCCGGCGCCGTGCAGATCGTCACCGGCATCTTCCTGCTCATCTCGCTGCCCGACACCAAGCTCGCCGCCAACGTCTGGGCTGGCACCTGGGTAAGTCATACCAACGCTTTACTAACTGTCAGACACCAGGCTCGCCGCCAACGTCTGGGCTGGCACCTGGGTAAGTCTCCCACTAAACATTCCCTATACATACCAAGGCTTTACTTGACTTTAACTAACTGTCAACCACCAGGCTTGCCGCCAACGTTTAGGCTGGCACCTGGGTAAGTCTCCTCACACACCCCAAACCTACCTTAGTCCACACATCCCCTTAGAATGAGTCACTATAGTCCAGTCTAACAACATATACAACCGTATTCATAAAAACAAGATAGTCCTACATCAAAAGCGATCTAAGTAATCCTACGTTAGTACGGACTAAACATTCCGTATTCAGACCTTGGCTTTATTTGACCATGGTGTATTTATTTATCTGACTGTAAGTCTATTAACACTATACTTAATGTGGCACAATAGTTCAGTCCAAGAACATATACACCCAAATTCATAGAAAATAAGATTGTCTTAGATCAAAAGCCATCTAAGTTAGTACGTACTAAACATTCCATATGAATAGCTAGAGTTGGTTCTAATTTAACCGTTAATACCTTGACTTTACTTGACCATGGTCTATTTCTTTAACTGACTGTCAAAGTCCACACATCCCTTTCAATCACTTCAGTCCCAGAATATGTACACCCGAATTAATAGAAAACTAAATAATCCTACCTTAGTAAGGACTAAACATTCCGTATTCATATTCATACCTTGGCTTTACTTGACCATGGTCTATTTCTTTAACTGACTGTCAAAGTCAACCACGTTGTTTTGTATTCCACTGCGATCATATAAAATGTTTTGTTTGCTTTTTCGATTGATAATTTTATTTTGAATTTAATGATATATTGTTTTTTAAATAAATAAAATTATCTATTGTATGAGTATATAAAAATATATGATCTCATTTAAAATAACAAAATGGTTCGCCACAGTTTGAGAACCACTGATTAAAAATATTAATTTTAGACTTATTGCAGTCGCGTAGACAAGGAGAGCAATATGGGGATCAATTCCTTCTCATTGAGAATAAATTATTTAAAAAGAACGTTAAATGTTGAATTATAAATGTAATCTTTTAAATTATTATTTTTATTAAACCACAAAAATTTAATTAGAGTCTGAGCTCTAAAGCGTTGTTTAATCCAGCTTTTATAAGCCACATTAACTTTGTATTAAAATGATCACCCATGACGAGTATTTATTTATAATAATTCATTGCAATAACTTGAACAACCTTGATGAACAATGATATTTATTCCACTTACGTGGATTTCCATAAGCATTATCCCCGTTGCCTTGGCCTAGACCTTGGGGCGGAGTTCGCGTGGCAATGTCATTACCTGCACTACCTGTTCCTGCCGGTTGCCGGTTGTGTATCGGAAGCGATCGACGATGCAGATGCGGCACGTGCCAGTTTCATTTTGCCTTTGGTTTGTAGAGGGGGTAGCGGAAATAATCGCCATGCACCCGTTTAAATTACTAATCATTTAAAATGACTCATATTTGTACTGTAAAAAGTAAAAAGTATATATTAATATTTTTGCATTTTATAGATCTGTATACAATAAACTAATTTTTTTAATAAAAATCATGGATTTTCTTAAAGATATAAAAGTACAAATTATAATAAAATATTTATTATTTGCTACAAAACTATTAACAATAACCAAAATATGTTCTTTGTATAATAATATCTTAAATTGAAATATTATCAGTTTAATTATCATATAACAGAGGAGAAATAAAGAATTTAAATGAGTAACTATAAAAGTCAAAATTATTTTTTACTTTTCCTAGTTTTATTCAAATGAATCGTTTTGGTTTTATTCAGGGCATGTAACCGAAAAAAATACTGGTTAACGTTTAATCCTTATAGAAAACAATATAATAAAAAAGGTTTTAGTTCAAAAACCGATTTTTAAAAATTAGAAACCGGTTAATATATTGTATAAAAGAATATTGAAAAAATTAATTAAAAAAAAGAACAAGAAAATATAATAATTAAATGAATGCAATTTAATTAACAAATAGTCACAAAAATTTCCGTAATACATTCAGAAAAACGCTTATAATGTCGCCAAAGAGATTACTTTCTTTTAAAGACTCTTTAATAAAATGTAAATTGTAAAAATTGTCATGACTCATATTAAAATACAAATAGATAACACAAATATAAAAAAATATTAAGAATTTTTCGCGGTAAATGATATTAATAAATACCTTATATTCACAAAAAAATTGCTCTCTCAAACTTAGAGATTGACTTTCAAAAACGTTAAAATTACAAACAAATGGTGAAATACGAAAATGACAAAATTAGTAAAATCAGATATTAAGATAATGAACCTTGTTTAGTACATATGTTAAAACGATAAATGCATATTTATTTAACAGTGTATAACATGCACCATGCACAATGTTTGTTTACACTTACTGGTCATCCTTGTTGAAGTTATAACATCATAAACATCACGAATTCACGTTTCACTATACATCACATTATGTAGTTATAGCACACATAAATGTCTCTATCTTCAAACTTCAAATATATTCCTGTGCTGAATACAACCCATGTCAGATACATGTTGAAAGAGGCCATACTTGTAGAAAAGAATAAAAATAGTCCGTTTGCAAGTTGCGTGAGGGTATTTGGTGAAGAAGTTTGGACGACTCGCTTGAAAGGATTTCGCGGAACAAACAAATTAGGCAGTTTGTGCAGGTGGTGCAGGCAGACGTCCGGATGTCCTTTTCTCCACATGGCTTCCTGTTCTTTGTTCCCCTGCCTTCACACGCAAATATTAGACGGAGTCTAGAACAGGCGTTGGCGAACCATGACCTCTGGGTCATTTCATAATTTCATAAATATTTCACTTAAATTTCGAAAATCAAATCTGCAAACCTGTGAATAAGGATTAAGCTGATTTAAATCAGTTGTTTTTTTTAATAAAAATCTGAGCTTTATCAAGCATATATAAAATAGTTTTTTTTTTCGTTTTTAGTAGTACTTGTGAATGTTAAACAAGTATGTTAAAAAAGGTACTAAAAACTCAGTTTACGATCGAAATACAAACAATATTTTTTCTACTAGAATTTGTCAAGAAATTATGATTAAAATGAAAAAAAAAAATAATAAAATTTTGCTGGTATCTTACGAAAATATCATAGTTATATCTATAACTAAAGAAAAATGTAAGTCGTTTTTAAATATTACATCGTTTGTTTTTAATCATGAAAAAAGGTTTTTCAAAACTGAAAAAAATATATTAAAAACATAAGAAAAAATGACATATTTTAAACTTAAAAATTAATGCACAAATTTCAATATTTTTTAATCAAAAGACTAACTATATTTGGGTTTAAGTTCTGTATTTTTTTTTATTAATTTACATCGTTTCGACAGTTGTGGAAAAAATATTTTAAAATTAAATGATATTTTATCAATTTCATTACATATAACAGAAGAAAAAAAATAAATAGGTATGTAAATGTTTCACAAAAATAAAAAAAAATGTTACTTTTCTTAGCTTTCTTCAGATGAATCATTTTGAATTTTCATTATAATATTTGAATAGGAAACGGAATTTCCACGCTTTTTCAGATTTATTACAGATTTCGTTTTCGATTATGAAATAAAATATTTATATTGTTTATAAAACAATTAAAAAAAACTAGTAGATATGTTCAAAAATTAAAGAAAATAAAAGAAGAATCATGATTTATTTGAATTTTTTTAAATCAAACTTCTGTGTTTTGAAGTTTCAAATTTAATTAATTTAAAATACATTATTATTAGAATACCTAAAATATTTTCTAACTTTTTTGGCTTTGAGGTTGTATAAAAAATAAGTTAATAAATTAAAATATAATTTTTGCAATATTTTCTTTGCTATACTTTATAAAAAATATTTTGCACTTACCAATAAAAATTGCCGCTTCCTTAGTAAATATATTATTTAAAATAGGTCCTGCTTCATATCAATACGTCCTAAAAATATCTGGAAATGGAAATTTTTAAAAATTGCTTTATCTGTAAATAAAATGATTATAATATTAAAGTGGAGATGTTGGTTCCATCCTCTATGAATTTCCATTTGGTGTTTAGAGGATGGTTAAGCCCTGCCACCACGACAAGGTCTCTCCACGTCGGCAAGGGGGGAAGGGATGGTTTTGGGTTTAAGGAAAGGAGGAAGACATAAAAAACTATTCGCGACTTAAAACTAACCGCGATTTAAATCTAACCGCGACTTATATATTGGCGCAACTTAAACTAATGCAGTGTACTTCCCAGCGAAAAGGGTCAGGGGTATTGGCATGAAAACCAAGAAAGAAGTAGAAAATGAAAATATTATGTTAATTATTATAGTCTATGTACAAACTCACTCCACAATTAGACATTTCAACACGCTAGCGGTCAGACACCCTTCCGGCCCTCCATACTAACGCCCAAAATGGTAAAAGGGCAGCAAGATGCACCAAGCACATCCGTAAATCTAACTTAACAGACACGCTAATACGAGGGCGGTATCACAACCCTTCCGTGCAACCCATACCAACGACCAGAATGCTGTAAGCAGAAAAAGGAGTGCCTCGACATATAATATTACTATGGGGTATTGCACATTCAAGTTTCAAATATTATAATTATGGAAATTCTGCACATAGAGGGGCTTAAAATTGAAAATTATTTTTGTAAGGGAAAAATTAATGATTAATTTGGGTATATTAAAAATGTAAGTCAGTAATATTTGAAAAAAAATGGATATTTAAAAGTTACGTATTATCAAGAGAGTATAAACATTTAAAGAATTCGCTTCTATCTCATGTGAAACACTTCGTTGATCATATTGTTTTGTATAGTGAATTAAAGAATATAATCGTAAATAAGCAAAACACTGAATAAAACATGACACATTATTAACCTAAACTAACTTGTACTTAACAACTCATCCTAACTGAAAACTTACAGGGCAGTTTTGCAGTAGGGATTTGCTTCCATTCACACACATCACACATTATATTTAAATATAAAATCTCAGATTTAACCATCACACTATATCACCATCATACCTTATATTTAATCATCACACCTTACATTTAATCATCATACCTTATAACCATCACACTTTAAATTTAATCATCACACCTTATATTTAATTATCACACCTTATATTTAATCATCATACCTTACATTTAATCATCATACCTTATATTTAATCATCATACCTTATATTTAATCATCATACCTTATATTTAATCATCATACCTTATATTTAATCATCACACCTTATATTTAATCATCACACCTTATATTTAATCATCACACCTTATATTTAATCATCACACCTTATATTTAATCATCACACCTTATATTTAATCATCACACCTTACATTTAATCATCACAGCTTACATTTATTCATCATACCTTACATTTATTCATCATACCTTACATTTATTCATCACACCTTATCTTTAATCATCACACCTTATATTTAATTATCACACCTTATATTTAATCATCACACCTTATATTTATTCATCATACCTTACATTTATTCATCACACCTTATCTTTAATCATCACACCTTATATTTAATCATCATACCTTATATTTAATCATCATACCTTATATTTATTCATCACACCTTATATTTAATCATCATACCATACCTTATATCTAACAATCACACTTTATATCAAATCACCACACCTTATATTTAATCATCATACCTTAAAATTAAAAATCACACTTTATATTTCATCATCACACTCTACATCTAATCATCACACCTTATATATAATCATCATACTTTATATTTAATCATCACACCTTATATTTAACCATCATACCTTGTATTTATTCATCACACCTTATATTTAATCATTCACACCATATATTTAATCGTCATACCTTATATTTAATCATTCACACCTTATGTTTAATCATCATACCTTATATTTAATGATCACACCTTATATTTAATCATCATACCTTATACTAATCATCACACCTTATACATAATCATCACACCTTATATTTAATCATCACACCTTAAATCTAACCATCATACTTTATTATTTAATCATCACACCTTATATTAAATCATCACACCTTATATTTAATCATCATACCTTATATTTACGAATCGCACCTTATATTTAATCATCATACCTTATATTTACGAATCACACCTTATATTTAATCATCACACCTTACATCTAACCATCACACCTTATATTTAATCATCACACCTTAAATCTAACCATCATACCGTATATTTAAGCATCGTACCTAACCATCACACCTTATATTTAAACATCATACCTCATACCTAACCAGCACACCTTATATCTAACTATCATACCGTTCATCTAACCATATCACACCTCATTCAAACTTCACACCTTATATCTAGATCTCATCTCATACTTAATGTGTCACGTTTTATTCATTTGTTTGAAAAATAAGTTAAGTTAAATGTAAATATTTCATAATTAAGGGAATTTGTTAAATAGAAAATTGTAAAAACAATTGTATTCAGAAAAATTGATGCTGTAAAATATTCAGGGAGGACAATTACTGTTAAATTTAAAAATTGGACTTACATATTCTGTGGTAGAAAATAAAACTGAAGAAGTACCTGCTTCCCCCCTTATATCTATATCTTATTTCTTATATCTAGAAAATAGTTGGACTGCATCTGAAACAATAAAAAATATAAATTAGATTATTTATAAAAAGATCGTTTTTAATAATTATGAACAAATATTTATACTACAATAATATATTTACATTGTACACTAGTTTCAATAATATACCTATAGTAGATCGCAATTAGTTATTGAAATTAAAATTAAAAAATAAAATTTCAAACTGTACTCACCTTAGGACTGCTGAAATGATACTGAAGATTTCTGAGTTGTCAATAATTAAAATAAATGAATAAAGGTGGGGATGTTACAAAATAGTCAAGACTTATTCAATATAATATATTAAATTAAGATGTGATATTAATTGCTTTGGTATTATCTAACAGGGCTAACACTATCAATTATAAATAAACTTGTCAAGAAACAAGTACTTTATGAACTTGAACCCGTGTTCCATCTAAGAATGTAGTGCAACAGATGATACAGTAAGTCTACATTTATATTACACACGATTTTTTACCGGAGTAGTATGTAGGTTTGTTTTAATTTTAGTTTTAGTTACACCCAAATATAATTTATATCTTAAGATTAACAAAATGTCTTTAAAATTTCATGCTCATAATATTGGGGATGCCGGAAATTTCATATTACCGATTTGGGGTCCCTTCACATCAAAATGTTTAAGAACCACTGCTATAAACCAACATCGTGTTCAAAAGACATATGTAAATAACATCATTCAAGAAATGAAATGAAATAAAAATAAAAAATTAAAACAGCAAGAAACAGCACATATGTTCTGCAATTAAAATATACCTACAATTAAAATTAAAACAAAAACTATAACTTAAATGAAAACAGTAGCTGGGAATGAGCCTTAAAACTTTTTGTAATTTAATTTAAATATTGAAACAAATTTAAGCATCTTTTTAAAAGTGGGTTACACTTTTCTTAAAACTTTTACATCTTTTGATGGAATTTTAAACTTGGAGCAGAATTTTATTGATTTACCAAATATATTTGAATTTTAAACGACTCGGTCATTCAATGACAAATAAAGAAAGAACAGTTATTTCATTCGTCTTGCTTCTGGTTTTAATCTGAATATTTATAAACATTTTTTGAAACGGACAGGAACTCTGAAGAATTTGCAAATGGCGTGATTCGTTTTGATAATTAAAAAGATGAAATTGTAGATAGAACTGATTGTATTATAAAGAATGATGAGCACTCGTGAACATTGCAGACCCAAATTTCTGTTGCACTCTATTCTGCCACTCCCATGTTGTTATATTTATGACAATTTAGTTGAAACACATACTAATTTGAATAACTATGTTAGGGGTCGCGATGTCCATAATTATCAAACACGTGACAATGAAAAACTTCGAGCAAACAAATATAGATTAGCTATATCGGCAAGAAATTCTACACATATAAATCTTTACAATAAACTACCAACAAAATATAAAAAAAAAGATTTAAAATTATTTAAAACAAAAATTAAAAAACTACTTCTACGAAACTGTTTTTATTCTGTTGAAGAATTTTTAGAGTTCAACTTCAATGCATAGTTTTTTTTTTGTGTCTTTGGAAGACTTCTCTTGGGTGGAATATATTTACCAAAATAAAACGATGTAATACTTTGTTATTTTATATACTTATGTGACTTGTCATAAATGCAATGTATGCATAACATGATTAAATAAATATATTATTATTATTATTAATTAAAACACAAATAATAGTATGCTTACAACACTGTTACGGTTCAGAATTAAAATAGAGTAATTATAAATGTAGGAATTTAAAATTAAATTTTCGAAACTATTTGCAGTACAGTGCATATGAACTGGCCACTTTGTCGTAAAACGAATAAAACATTTTTTTTTCGCAGTTATTTCTTTCACAAAAATATAATCTTAATTACAAGACTTATTTGAAAAATAATGACGAGCTGATTATAAAACAAAAATATTTTTTTAAAAATTCCCAAAAATACATTGTATTTCAAGCAAACATTTTTTTGCCAATGGTCGGTAGTTATTTTTTATGTTTATTTTTCAAATCTTCTACAATGAAAGTAATTGTTTACATAATGTCTAATACTAATAAACGTCTAATATTGTGTAATTAATAGTTACTCCATCGGTCTAACAAATGTCTACTTCAAGTAACCTACCCTTAACTTTACGAATTTAAAAAAATATTTTTGTTTCATGATCAGCACATCGTACAGCATATACCCTTTGTATACCACGGTTGAGAAGACCCTTATCGACCAGCGCTTTATGTCCCTCGGTTGCTTCGCACCTCGATACACTTGGCGCTAGGTCAATAATGATAGTCTTCCCAACCTTGGTGTATAATATACTACTTATATTAATACACCTTATTTTAGCTACTTTTTTTTATTGATATTGATATTTTATTTTGATCGAGCATTATAACCAGTAAGGAATTTTCATCTCAGACAATAATTATGTTCCGTCGGTTAAATGTCTTTACCATTCTTCATACTTAATATACTAATTAACGTCTATTATAAATCTTAAAAAGGCGTAAATATGTTTGAAAATGAAAATAAAGAACTCAAACCAGATGTGTGCAATTAATTGCCAATTAATAACGCAAAGTTCTATTATTAAATAACGTTAGTTAGCCAGTACCAAGTTATTTAAATTACTTAAAACTAGTACGTGGGGTCATTATACACTTAAATATATCTCAGCCAGCTATCATTTTAAAGCTTCAAACATGTCATTATTTCGGTTACACTGCAATAGTCTTGTTATTCGAAAAATCACACATCTTGACAAATTCGTTTGTTAGCGATTCTCACATGTTTCGCAAACAAATTCATCACCGTTCAAGGATAGAGCGATTTGGATAAAGTCTTCTATTGTTTTAAACAATCTGATACAGGAAAGCCTTACGCAACAAAAGATTTCGATTTTAGTTCACACGGTCACCACAAGATGTTCTCCCTAAGACAGTTGACAGGTTACGAAAAAAATGAAGCAACGAGAAAGTGACGTATGTGTCTGGTTGTTCTAATTTGTGGAGTATTTATGGACTATTAATAGGAATTGATGTTTGAAAAGGAAAGTCTGTTTCTCATAAGTGTGATAACCAGCCTGGGAACTAAGAGGTTATGAGAATAAAACAATGCATATGAATTAATAGCATAAATGATACTACAGCAACAATTAAGATGTCATTATTGTCTTAACAATTGACTGGAGAATATGACTGTTTTTCACACTACTTATGGAGTATTGTTGCGAAAATTTAAACGAGAATTTAAATATTTTTAGTAATCCGTAGTTACTGTATTCAGTTTGAAAATGAGAGAGTTTAAGATTTTGCCATATAGCTGATAAAAATCCATTATTACTCTTGCAAATTTTGAATGAAAAACAAAAAGTAATAAGAAAATTTCTACATTATAAAATGTTTTAATCTTTTTCTTTTTCCGTGCTTTTATATTCAAAGCTTCTTTCAGTAAATTTCAATAAAATCGATAATTAATTTACAAATTTTAATAACAGCGCTGTTTCGTTGAACGAGTCACCGTTTTATAATGCAATAATAGTGATGTATATAGTATATATCGGTATATAAAGGAAACAAGAAGTAAGTAATTCAATTGAGGCTGCACTTTGTTGTCCTGGAATTGATTTAAAACCGTAGGAGTCCATTCATTACAGGACTGCCTTTCATTATCAGCTGTCGACAACATGAAATGTAATACCAAACAAACTTCGGGATAAGTGCTATTTCTCGAATCGAATTATACGTCGGTTAAAATATTTCAACTTGACAATTATGGTTTTAATTAAGTTTAATTCCAAAAAAACACATTGGACACTTCTCGAATATTCAAATTTAACTTATATTGAATACGTTTTCCAAAAATTTACTATAAAACAATATTAACAAATATATAATTTTATTTAAAAAGTATTCAGTTCACTTATAATAAATTATTAAGTGCACAAAAATTTTACAGCTATTTAGTTCTAACGTATGATAGCCTTTATAGAAAATTTTGGTTTTCGTTATCAACAGGGAAAACTCAGTTGTTATTTTTACGTAGAATTATAGTTATATTCTTAATCTTAGAGATTATTATATATTTGAATAAATGTCAAAAATTAAATAAATATGTCACGAGCTAATTTGAATATGTATGGAATTTATAAAGATTTATTATTTATTTGTATAAAATCAGAGATGAGAATATGAAAAATATTTATATATGAACATTAAAAAAATAATTGTAGAAGAGCCCATTGTCTATGCCTTTTATTCTGCCAAAATATAAGAATTTCAGTAAGCTTTTTATCTCATGATGCTTTATTTTTCCATTTCCATTTCAGTTTCTTTTATTAGATTTGTAAATTATGTACATTGAGGTTATGAATCCATTCATCACAATGCGAAATAAACGGACATGTATACGGTCATATTTTCCACAATCCATCATAGTTTTGGCAAAGTTTTATATAACATTTATTAAGTAGAAGTCAGATTTACTCTAGTCTACATATGATTCTTTCCAAAATCTCATTTTGTAATGTTTTACGTTACTAAAGTTTATTTTGCTCTGTAGACTTAGGTTTCATTAAATCTTTCCTAGATTTTTTCCTCGTCTCTCTATGGAATATACCTACAGGGTGTAACACCAAAATTGATTACAGAAATTATTTTCTTTATTATTATAGTTATAAAAAAATATTTTAAAATTAAGTTGTAGGAGGTTTCTCATTTTAAAATTTAGTTTTTAGATTTTTAAGTTTTTGCAACCAACATTACACTTTTGTATATCCGGTAACAAACTTTTATATAATATATATCCTTCACAACTTTTTACACATTATTGCAGATACCCGTAATAATATATTTATATCAGAGGTCACCTCTCATGCACTTAAACTGCAGTATAAAAAAATATTTTAAATGTGATTTAAAAAAAAAATTAAATATAAAATATTATAGTTACTGTTAACAGTATACACGCGAAAATATTACATGCAATAATATATTTATACATATTTTAGTTTCTCTTTCTTGTTTTATCCTTTTCTTGTGAATTTAAAATGTAGGGCACATCTTATTGCAAAATACCGCAGTGCACGAAATAAATATTTAATGTGAAGTGGTGTAGCATTTTATATTACGTATGTTCTTATGTTCATATAAAATATCATACCATTATATTAAGTATTCAGATAACATAAAGTGCAGATGCATTTATTTTATTATTTCCTTATTTTATCCTATTAAATAGGTGCATAATGGATATGTGAATATTTACTTCAAATATTAGAAAAAATAAAGCCTGATATATGTTCATATTTTTTTTACTTTTTGTTTGTAAATTTTAAATTTACTCGTTCCTCAACTGTTTGTTCGGTTCTGTAAAGAGCGTTGCATAGAAACAAGGCGCAGTTCATTTCCATATTCTTTTGTTTATTTTCATAGCGTTCTGATAAAACTATACTCATTTTTCTTTTAAATAACTTGCAATATACTATCCTCCCATTTTAAATTTAAATAATATTGGCTTTTGAAAATTGCTGCCTGTCAAGATGAACTATTATAAATTAACCGAAATGACGTGAGTCATTGGTGAATAAAAAAACTAAGGATAAAAAGTTAATGTAGCTCTCTTCACGCTGAGATGTTTTGTTTGTTTATTTGGCGGTGCCTCAAACAAAAGAAGATTGGAGATGATGGCTTCGGTGATATATGGAAGGGGACATTACCGTTTATGGGTGACATTTGTCTTTATTGGCATGGTACTTTTATTGAACTGGTTGTTGAAGTTTTTAGTACTGGATGTGACTTGGATAAAAATAACGCCATATAGGTATTGAATTTTATGAGGTAATTTGTAGTAGGATTTATATGGTACAAAATTCAAACAAGAAAAAATATGTTACAATTTATTTTTCATTATACATTTCTTCTTACAATCATTTTAAAATATAGTCGTTGATTGAAAAATATATAGATAGACAAGTCTGTATGTTTTTGCGTACCGTTGTTTTGGAATTAGATTCGACAGAGCCATCTCGTTCATGATACCATGAACTACTTTGCGGAATTAAATAGACAAAAATATCAGATAAATAAAGATGTTTTACATATTTACTGAATTTTTTGGTGTCTATTAAAATGGTTCTTTCAATAATTCATTGGTATATTTTAAAATAGAACTAATTTGTGTTATTAATTATTTGACGTTTGTTCCTTTTTTAAAATATTTGACAGAAACGCCTGATATTAACCCAAATGCAACCAGACATACAGTTATGTAGGTGAAACGAATTTTCTCATAAGCTCTCAGATATTTTTCAACCAATGATATAGTATACATTTGTTTTCCAAAACGTGTCATGTTCTGCCATCTATGAGCAAATTACTGAACTATATACTTGGCAATTTTTTTTTCATGATTTTTTTTTCTTGCAGAACGTGGTGGCGGGCATCATCACCGGAATGCTATCATGCTTCAGTCCTCCAAGTCCAAGAAGACAACGACGTCTTCTCCACGTAGCTCTAAGTATCCTAGCAGTAAATACAGTGAATGCTGTTCTCACAGAATGGTCGTTCTATCAAGCCGGGGATGCGTTGATCATTCCTCAGGGGTTCCTAGGGGACATACAAGATCCGATTGATGAACCGGAAATTGTACTCAGCGGAAGCGAGAGGCATGTGAAAGGGTTGGTAGATAATGGTGAGTCTAGGGATTTTTTTTTCTTTGGGGAAATTCATTTCGTTTATGTCATCAAATTAACCTGATTCCAGATGTTAAAATCAAGAAAATTTTGTAATTTGAAAGTGAAAGTAATTTACATATTACAAGTAGTTTAATTACATTACCGAAATCAGATCAGGTTCAGTTTTTGTGACAAATTCTTGCAAATTTAATAAGTTTTTTTATAAATAAAATTGATTACGTGCAATACAATTTGTAATACAAAATTTGCAATACTGTTTTGTTTTATAGCCACTTAATTTATATGTATACCCAAGTAATAAACAATTAAAAATAGAAATAATACTACAAGTGAAAAGTAGTAAAAGTAATATTTTATCGTCATTGTTATATATGCGATAATTGCAAAAGTACTTGATCATTAACTACTCTTTTTCTTCTGTGAACTTCATTCTTTTTACAATTTTTCTCTTATTTCAAATCTGATATAAACTTTTTCTTTTTCTTAACAATGAAATACTAAACTCATCAAGGTTAAGTGCATTTAATTATCGAGAAAAATATGTTAGAAATTAGTTGTATTAACTTCCAAATATGTAAAGAAGAATTTCATTGAGTTTTTAAGTTGTGTTATTACGTCAATGCAATGATATAATAATATTAACTAATTTAAATTTCACAAAAAGTCATATAACATACTAGTCGGCACTTTTTATTTAGAAATTTTCTAATTACGTAATTTTATCACGTGTCGTGGAATCGGAACTGCGTTTAACTCAAAATGAATTCCTTATTTTCAATGTCATTGTCTAGACAAAGGTCGAAAAATAAACTCCTATTTAGAAAAATTATAAAAGATATGATCATCCTGCAAATCTTTTCCCAATAATTTTGAATGATATAACCTTAAAAGTATTTAAAATAGTTCAAGTAAAATTTAAAGAGAAACCTAACCTATTTCAAATGTTTATATATTTTAAAGTATTACAATTGAATGTAATATAATAATGTACAAAAAAATAAAAAAATAATTTAAGTTGATATTCTGCACAAAAATTTGCAAATTAGAATTCTCTAACCGTGTACATGTTTTGTATGCTTATTGGAAAACATGAATATGTTGTTTGTGAAGAATTTTAATCGAAAGAAATGTTAATTGTTTTTTGAAAATATTATTCCATTTTAGTTACTTAACTTCTTAAAAGTTATTTACCCATCAGCTGGTAAAACTGGTTTTTTCGTCCTTGAATAAATTATCGGGAGGGAAAAATCTCGCAAACAACATTTTCTTGTTTTTTGATTTAAATCGAAAATCGTTGAAGATGTTAGTAGTTGCTAACAGCTCAAAGTGTGTTGTGTGACTGATTACAAGTGTGCCAGTTTCAAACTTCTTGTTATTACTCATTAAAGTTCCGAAGAATGATAATTAGTTTTTGTTTTTTATTTACTTAAACACACTTTCGATTTCTGTGCGATGAACTTATGAATAAGTCATGAAAAAATAGTAATTATTAGTTAGGAAAAGTGTTAGCGTATAATCTGCGTTCAGCATTCATTGGAGGTTGCTTATGAAGTAATAAAGTATAGATAGGTATTTATATGCATTACCATACGAGAATATTGTTTTGAGCAAGTATTCTTACGTAAGATTACGAAAATAACCTATTGTATCAAGTGAAGAGCATTATGTAATTAATTAATAAAACTTAAAGCAATTTTCCACTAGATTATCACATACATGCGTGAGATTTGCTAAACATATCGAACTGAAGTTATGCGTACACTTGCAGCTATTTCTTTTTTAACGTTGAAAATTGCGATAAAAATTTTACTTCAAACATAAAGCGGAATTTCCTTTGAAGTATATTTGTTGATGTTTATTCTTGATTTAATATACCGTTGAGTCTTAATTTATTACTTGTAATTACAAATATCATTATAAAGCAATAAAATTTTAAAACATTTCCTGAATGAACAACAGTTTTCATCATTAAAAATCGGCCGCCACTTTTAAATATGTCCCTTAAGTAAAAATAATCTTATTATTTTTTTGTTAAATCTCAAAATGTTAAAATCAATTACAATACCTCACTTATTGTACGTGGAGCTCGGTAAAAAATTGGCAGCAACATCATCAGTAAATTATAGTGAATTAAAAATAATAGAAAAAATGGATGAGTCAGTATGAGAAGAATGATGTGTAAGAATGAGTTAATAAGTATTTGTGGTTCCAGCGCGGGTGACGGCGGGCATAGCAGCAGCGATCATCCTCATCGCGGCGTTCCTAGACAGCCAGCTGACGTTCTGCTCCATCGACAGCACCAGACACGCGCGCCGCGCCAAGTCGGGCAAGGCACGCGGCAGCCACGAGCAGGTCTCGGACATCGAGTACATCATTCCCAGGGTACGTTACACAACCGCTCTCACACTCTCACTTCACGCGCGCTCTGCTTGCAGCCCAAGAGCAACTCAGAGCCAAAGCCGACCAACGCCGCGTACAACGCGTACGCGCAGAGCTGGGTGTTCGAAACCGAGACCTCCAACAACTCCAACTCCACGCACACCACCAGCCCCTACCTCAAGCTCAACGCGGACGCCGAGGCCGTGCTCGTCAACGGCAAGGAGCACGTCTCCCCCATCGCAGACATGCCGCTCGCCGCCAAGGAGGAAACCATCATCATCGCCAACCCCGTGGTGCACATCGAGGAGGCCAGCGATGAGAGCAACAGCAACAGCAACAGTGACCGCAAACTGTGCTACATGAAGAGCTTCTCTCGGACACCGTCCCCTCAAGTCCTCTCCGCTGCGTCCTCGCAAGCCAGCCTCAACAACCCGCCCATCTACGAATGTCTGGAGAAGCTCACCGAACCAACCGTCTACCGCTCAAGGCTCAACACGGCCCTCAGTGTCAAAGACGAGCCGCAGTACGCCTCCACATCCCCTAGGAAGCAAGAGCTGTCCAGCCCCAGATCCACCGACCCAGTGCAGTACGCCTCGCTCATGATGGAGCTGGAGCAGGCACTCAGCAAGAAGGACAAGGGGCCTGCAGTCATGTCGCCTCCTAGTGACAGCGAGAGCAGCCGACAAGGCTCGTCCAAATCAGAGTCCCAGAAGACAGACTTCAAGTCGAGCGACGCGGAGTTCAGCAAGGAGCTGGAGGCGGCGCTGCAGCTCATCCAGGACCTGGAGAGCCCCAACACGGCGGAGACCCCGTCCGAGGGCCCGCGGCCGCTGGCGGTGTGGCACAGCGGCGCGCACAGCGACAGCGAGAAGACGCTGAGCGCCGTGGGGTCGCTGGCCGAGCTCACGTCGCCGCTGGCGGAGTGCCTGCCGCTGCCCGGCCTCCAGCAGCTGCAGCACGGTAAGCGAGAGTGTGGTGTGCTAGTGCCGTGCCCGCAGAGCCACTCGCAGAGCACGTCCGGCTACAGCTCCCCCACCAGGAAGCTCACCCCCAACTGGTCCACTGCGTCCTCCATGGACGGCAGCTCCTCCGACCTGGGCCGCACGCTCTCCTTCCAGATCCGCAACACCAACTCCTCCGCCGTCATCTCCCTCTTCCCGGGCCCGCCTGCCACTGACAAATGCTCTACGCCGATAAGTAATTTCGCCACTTTACCGGCTAAATCTGTGACAGTCGTTAGAATCAACGGTGATGACTTGGACGTACAAAACAATAACATACCTCACGACAAAATTGACGACAGACTTTCCACGACACATTTCGAGCGAAACGAGCCGAAGAGTCATAACGTAGTAAAGCGGTCGGCGTCCATGAGCACGTGGAACGTGATGTCTCTGCTGCGCAAGAAGAAGCAGATCCCGAGGTTACCGCCGGACCTAGAGAGCGCCATTATCAAGTCCGAGAGCTTGGCGCACTTGACTGACACAGAGTTGTTGGCGCGCCACGAGAGAAACAAAGAGATACAAAGGGTAAGATCGGGTGTGCTGTGCTAACTCGTCGCGGTGGCGGACCTTAACTAACATCTTCTTGTGTGTTCCTTCTCTTCCTTACAGGACTCTCAAACTACACATTAAACTCCCTACATTAGCTTCATGTACATATGTGTAATTATTGTTTGTAGTTCGTAGAAATAGACATGGTCAATACCAGGTAGTGGTTGCATGCGTTAAATTGGTTTAGGTAAATATAAACTATATTCTTTAAATAACTAATAACCATTCTAACTTACATAACATTGAATTATGTGCGCAACATTTAAATATTAATGCTGAGTGTGTGATTCAAAATTACTATGAGAACCAAGAAACTGCTGTGTAAAAACTATATTCACGGATGAAAAATGTTATATAATTTAATAAAACAATGAAAAATTTACATAATATGATTCTCAAATTTTACATTCAAAATATAATTAAATTTACATCATTGCAGAAAATTACGTTATAAAATCTGCATTAAAATGATTTAATTTAATACATTTCACATATATGCATTACAACAACGAATGGAGTCCTAAACCATTTTTATTTATTTTTAGGCAACCAATGAAATTGCTCAGGACATATCACGTCACAGCACGTCGTAATAAATTTTAATCTCTCGTAGATCACGAATGAATTAATATTTAACTAAAATATTTTCACTAATACCGTTGATTGAAAAATATATAGATAAGCAAGCCTATATTTTTTTGCGTACCGCTGTTTTGGAATCAGATTCTGCAGAGCCATCTCGTTAATGTTCCATGAACTACTTTGCGGAATTAAATAAAAATAAATAATGTTTTACATATTTACTGAATTTTTTGTTATCTATTAAAATTGTTCTTTCAATAAATTATTGGTATATTTTAAAATAGAACTAATTTATATTATTAATTATTTGACGTTTGCTCTTTTTTCATAATATTTGACAAAAACGCCTGATATTAACCCAAATGCAACCAGACACATAGTTATGTAGGTGAAACGAATTTTCTCATAAGTTTGCTTAACTATATATTTTTCAATCAACGCTAATACCATTAGTTCATGGAATTATGAAAGAGATGGCTCTGTCAAATCTGATTCTAAAACAGCCGTACGCAAAACATACAGGCTTGTCTATCTATATATTTTTCAATCAACGCTAATACTTATTAATGAATGTACATTTTTACATTCCACTGCAAAATGTTAATACTTCGACAATGGTGTAGGACTTCACTGAATGAACTACAACTTAGTATATTTTTTTAAATTAGCAAACCATGATTTATGTGTGTGTAGCAAATCGAGCAACGAGTGCAGCAACAATTGGGTCAAGTGTCGGGTCCGATGACCGAGTCCAGCTGCTGAGGGCGGGGTCGTACGAGCAGGGCCCCGAGGACGACCCCGTGGTGTCCGTGTCGTGCAAGGGGCTCACGCTGTCGGGCCCCGGGCATCCGCCCCCTGCTCAGCTCTAACCGCTCCACTAGTGTGATTTATTTATTACCTTCATGCTCCGCAATCATTCTGTATATTTTTTGATTGTATATTTAAGATTCTCAAATTTGTAAATACTATTGTTATATAGCTAAATATAGTCTATTAAATATTATCATTATACATTTGTGGTTACGATTTTGTTAATTGTATATAAAAATTATAATTATGAATCTGACTAACATGTTTCAAATATTTCCCTTATCATCCCATATCTAAATGAATTTTTACACTTAGCGTTAACAATTACTCTATTATTATATCGAAAACGGTTTAATAATATCGTATATTGTTAAACTGTTTTTGGTAATTTTTTTTGTTGTAAAATTGGTACTTCTTAAACAGTAAATGTCAAATTGATAACCTCAAATATTTTAAAATGTTTTTTAATACAATTTGGAATTATTATAAATAAGGAAACCAAATAAACAAAGCTAATTTAAAAGAATATTAAGATATGAAATTCTTTCACAATATTATACATAAATTATGACTTATAAATGTCCAATTTCATTCTACAGAGTTACCATATTTTACATAAGTTCCTAGATTACACTCAATTTTTGTAATTTAAATTTTTGATTTTTTTTTACAAAAAGCTGCGCTCCTTATGCTTCAAATAATTCATGGAATTTATCGTTTTATAAAACTCGTATAATAATATATTATTATGTTTTTATATTTTAAATTTCCTTTGTTGTACTGCATGAACAAGAAAAAGAATTAATTATTGAAACAATTACATCCTGTCCAAAGATTCTAAAAATATCCTTCTAATCAATAGTTAACTATTTGGATAATGATTAAATAAATTAACTTGCTTTCAATTTCGAAAGTATATTATTTTTTAATGAATAATTATTTTTAAATGCAATATGACATGGTATATGTATTTTACAAATATTTGTACGTTTTCATAAGTATCTAAAGTAAATAAATAGACACGTAATTATTTTAACAATCATAAACATTATTGCAGTACTCTAATATTAATGAAATACGTATGTGAAAAGATATAAAATGGAAACAATTTGTGTTTTACTACTCCAAAATGAATAACTATGGATAAAATCAACACTTTATAGGTCACTTCGTCCTTGCATTTATAAATGATCGCGACTAATCAATTTGTACTGACGCCATAACAAGGCGCATGCGCGACTTGTAGCCCGAAAATTTACACAAGCGTACATGGAAGAGTGAACTACAGGCGCATTTGTACGCTGTTTTCCGTGTCGTTTGTAAAATCAATTATTTTTTAGTGTTACTTTGTACTAGTTTTCTACCAAAGAGCATTTATTATTAAAATGACCTGGGGATTCGTCACCTGTGGCCCCAACGAAGCTCTCGTAGTTTCAGGTATGATAAGACTTATCTGTAAACAATCCTTGTGACGTAATAATTGATGTTATAGATTGTTGATTAATTAGATTACGTGTAATCTTATATTAAAGCTTTTAATTGTATCTATAAATGATAAATCTTGAGTTGGGCGTAGCCGGGAATTGTGAAACATGTTAATGTTAGCTTAAATTTAAAAATAGATTATTTGATTGTTTATGTTTTAGGATGCTGCTACTCCAAACCCTTGCTTGTTCCCGGTGGCCGAGCATTTGTCTGGCCTACAATTCAACGCGTGCAGAGGTTAGTTTTTTAATAATATATTTTGTTCTGCCTACATCATAAATTTTTACAGAATTTCCTTGAATACCATGACGCTTCAAGTGGAAAGTCCCACGGTGTATACAAGCCAGGGTGTCCCTATCTCAGTTACTGGAATCGCACAGGTAGAAATGCATTTTTCTTCGAATTGCTAGCTACATAATTTACAATATCACTTTAGAATTTGTTATCTAGAATAAGAGGAAAAAGGTGTACAACATCGAACATTTTAAATGTTTTATGTACAGTAAATGCAATTATATATACATTAAATTGTTATTTGTTTACATGTAGATAACACAGGTAAATATTTATCACAGTCATATAAAGTAAGAGATATTTGAAACTTACTTATGCAAAGTTTACAATATTTTATGGAGGGTTGGGTAGCTTAGTGGTCAGGCATCATAAATGATTTCAAATCGTAGGAATCACTTGAAGTGGGTCTTATTAAACAAATTCATACTGAATTTACTTTATATAAATTTTGTTATTATATTTAAAATGCATTATTATTAGAATATTTTAATCTAGATTTAAAGGTACTTAATAAGGAAACTTCTTGAACACAAATTTCGGATACGGTGATAAAAAAGTTCCATAAAATTTTATAGGGCACAAGGGGAGCTGCTTTTATTTGGGCTGATTTGGGCACAGTCACCTCAGTAGTCGTGGTCTAGAAAAGTGCGGGAACTTTAAATAGATGTCATGAATAGAGCTGGTAGTTTTATGCACACGAAATATGAAAAATATTTCAAAAACTTTTCATTTTCTAGACTTGATTATATGTCAATGTGCTGATTTCAAAACCTGCAATCCTATTACGTCTTTTCGATTTTATTCTGTTACTTTATTATATAACTTGTATTTATTTTCAAAACCTATAACGCCATATCAAAGTTGTGTTAGAGTTAAACAAACCAACAACAGTATTAAACCAAAAATTGTGTTGACAAACGCGAAATATCCCAAAAATACTTAATTTTGTACCTAAAATTTTGATTTTGGGAAATAATGTACATTGGTAGATCTCGACGCACTGATTTCAAATTTTCAAACGGAATTTAATTATCTCTTTTCTATCTGGACATATTTGCTGTCAAAGTTGCACCTCAAAAAAGTGTATTTTTTGGTTATATTACTAATATGGGTAGAGATACAATCTCAACGATTATACCAGTCGATTCTACGGGAAAAGTTACATAAAGAAATGTTTTCTCCGCATATACGTTCTTTGGAACGATTAGGTGAAAAATGAGAAAATCGAAAAAACCTAAATTTCAAAATTTCTCCGAGGAATTTTTTTCGTCCAAAACTTTTCATTTTCTAAACTTAAGTAAACATCGATGCGCTGATTTCAAATTTTCAAACCGAATTCAATTATCTCTTACCGTTCTCGAGATATTTACATTAAAAGTTGACTTTTGGCAAAACCTAAAAAAACAGGTTTTTTAGGTATACCTCTTAAATGGTTAGGTTTACGACTTCGGTGACTTCACCAATCGATTCTACGGGCAAAATTACATAAGGGTACCAATTTTCAGATTTTTATTCCAACGGATACAATTTTTAGAGCAAAAAAACGAAAATCGGCGAAACCGAAAAAAATGCCTGATGAACCCCTTACGATTTTTTTCGATTTTGAGCTATTTTCAGTTTTTTCCTTCTAAAAATTGTATCTGTTGAGATAAAAATCTGAAAATTGGTACACTTATGTAATTTTGTCTGTAGAATCGAATGGTGAGGTCGCCGTAACCATAAACCTAACCATTTAAGCGGTATACCTAAAAAACCTGATTTTTTAGGTATAACTTTGAACTCAAATATCTCGAGAACGGGAACAGATAATTGAATTCTGTTTGAAAATTTGAAATCAGCGTATCGATATCTACTTAAGTGTAAAAAATGAATAATTTGGGAGACAAAAAGTTTCGAGGCGAAAAATTCAAATTTAGGTTTTTTCGTTTTCCTAATTTTTAACCTAATCGTTCCAAAGAATGTGTATATGGGTAAAACATTTCTTTATATAACTTTTCCCGTAGAATCGAATGGTGAAATCGTTGAGATTGTATCTCTACTCATTTTTGAAATATATTAAAAAAACACACTTTTTTGAGGTACAACTTTGATAGCAAATATCTCCAAAACGAAAAGAGATAATTAAATTCTGTTTGTAAATTTGGAATCAGCGTAGCTAATTCTTTAAAAAATAGTACAAACAAAACTTTCTAAAATTTGAAAAATTTTGAGCAAAAAATTTGATATTTTCAAATATTTTCGGGTTTACGCAAAAATACAGCATCAGCGGTTTTGGGAATTACTTCCCCTCTTGTTACTACATACATGAACTATTTTCCCAAGTAATATTCATGACTGGAATATCAGAATCATTTGTTATTATTTCATATTTTTCCACTCTTTTCTGGGTCACGGCCACTGAGGTTCTTGGACCCAATTTTATACCGATTTTTAAATATTTCTTACAAGAACTATACTACAATAAGTTAATTTCGCCACCAGGTGAAGATTCAGGGCCAAAACGAAGAAATGCTTCTAGCAGCTTGCGAACAATTCCTCGGCAAACCAGAAGCTGAGATCCAGCACATCGCTCTGGTAACTCTTGAGGGCCACCAGCGTGCTATTATGGGCTCTATGACTGTTGAAGAAATCTACAAGGATAGAAAGAAGTTCAGCAAACAAGTATTCGAAGTAGCAAGCTCCGATCTAGTTAACATGGGCATCACCGTTGTTTCGTACACTCTGAAGGATATCAGAGATGAAGAGGTAAATATTTCTATGTGTAAAAGTTGTAGATATAGATTGGAATTGATAATTAATTTGTATTTTCAAGTTTCAAATGTTTTATAACAGAAGAAAAATGAATACACATTCTTTTATTTATTAGCAGAAATAAAACAAAACAGTTTATTCAATTTTTTTTACTAATAGTAATTTTAGACTGAGCATGTTATAAAACATTTAAATAAAGTTTTTAATACTATACCAAATTTTGCTAGAGTAATATAATAATTTTACTATGCACATATTTTATTTAATTGTATTTTTGAGGAGTGACAATTTCATTGGCATTAATTTTGTCTGAATACAATTAAATAAAGATATGTGATATAGTAAACTTGCTAATATAAGTAACAATTTTGTTGTGAGTTTATCTTAAATTATTTTTATTTGCTACAAGGGTGCCAAGGTATGTTAACCAAGTACTACAACGTTTGCTGTTTGCGCATGCTGACATGTTTGTGGAAGGGAATTGGTTTTGCTTTCTTTCCATTTTAGTGTACGGTGTACATAACATCTCATGTGTAGACATTAGTTTGTGTGACGTAGTAACTTAACTCACTTCACGTGTGTTGCTGTTCACGGCAATGCAATGCTTTCCTATTGGTCAGGTGGTGGTCAAATGGTCGTTTGTTTTTCAAAATGGCTGCCAGAATCGTGTGGATACGGGGTTTTCCATGATTATTAATTTTTTTAAATATTAATTTTCAAATAAAAATATTACACACGTATTATTAAATTAATTTAGATTTATTAGTAAATATTTAATTTTAAAAATCGTGGAAAACTTCTTCACTTGCACAATGTATTATTAGATCAATCTTTGAAAAAAAATCAAACAATATATTAGAGACAAGAATTTTTATTATAAAAAAGATTGATTCTAATAATTCTACAAAATTCACAATTTTCACAAATTCACGTGTGATTATAATAAATAATATCTGAACAAGAGAGTTTGCAAATAAAAAAAATGTAATAATGCATGGATTATTTTTAAGCTGTCAATGATACTATATTATCAGGTAAAATATTTTATTCTTTACTAAATGGAAAATATTCTGGCATCCATTTTTTGTAAACCTGTTGCATTTCTCGTTGGTTGTGACTGTTCAAAATATTTCTTTTCTACAATGGTAGTTTCTTTTGCCTTGTAAATTTCTTCTAGAACTTCTCTCATAATTGGAAAAATGAGGAAGATGATTAGCTAATAATTATTATAAGACTAATTATGAAATATAAACCAAGGTTGCGTTTGTCATCAGAATAAGAAAATAAGCAATCAAGAAAAGTATAAAATAACATAAATTTATCTAATTATGTAATGGTCAAGTTCATGACTTTGTAACATCATTGCATTAGTTTTTTTATTAAGTAAAATGTTTGGTAAGTACAGAGAATAAATGCAAGTAAATTTTAAAATTCTGCCACCACCAGACAAATTGTATATTATTTGAAAATTTAACTAACAACCTTGTCACGCTTAAATATGCAGAGGTTCCAGTTTAATTTTATTTTTTGTAAATAAAAATATGGCTTTTTATAATTGAACAGTTGCAAAACTTAATTGTTTTCTGTATACTTGCCGGTAATAAAATCAAATGTGCTTTTATTTTATAATAAAATCAAAATTATTTTATTTAAAAGAATTTTAAAAATCCTAAAATTACGATTAATTTTGAATACATAGAGAATTTTTAAAATTTAAGCTGCAAGGAATGTAAGTAAATTATAACAAAGAAGTTATTGGTTATTAACTTCATGTTTCTGGACAAGAATTGTTATATTAGATACTTATATTCAAAGTCGCTTATTATATTTTTTGCGCCACCTACAACATTTAACTTCAAATAATGATACCATATGATAGTTCAGATTTATGTGCTAGACAGTTTTCATAATTATCCTGCTCTTCTTGAGACGCCGAATAGATGCAATAATTAAATTAATAGGCAGGGCTTAAATTGCGCAGTACAATGTACGCAGAAGTCAGCTTTACACATTTAAAGTTAAGAAATCTGAAACAATTATATTTATATTTGAAATGACGGATTTTAATTTTAATAAATACTATTTATAATATTAATTTCAAATAAGTTAATCTTATGAAAAGAACAAAAATATTTGACAGTTATTACCGATCTTAGTACTCGTGTTCATTTAGCTGTGTAAAACGGGTTACCAATAGCAATGTTAGACCTTGTTAGTAGGAGGAGTTTCTTGTGCATCTGTTCGGCGTCCCTAGTATATTAGGGCAGTTATTTTCTATAAAATTCCGTTGACAATGGTAACCAAATAAGAAATGTTATCAGAAACTTAAGAGTTATGTTGCTATGGAAGTAAATTATACTTACGTGAACGGTGGCGCGAAAAATAAATACTTCACCTGATTTTAATTTGGCAGAATTTGCAAATATGTATATTCATTGACAAATAAAAAGTAACATACAGATTTGATTGCGTCCCTTATATATAGGAAGCGTTTGATTATAATTCTTTAATTTCATTGGATATTTTACAAATTAATTAAATTTGCGTAACTAAAGGAGTATATATTAATGAAGACCATTATTTATTTAATTTTTATTTAGACATCTACTCTGTATGCAACTGATTGATTTCTTTCCAAATTATTTTGTCCTGGAACCAATGTACTATCCAGCACTATTTATTTCTCATGAACATTTTCTTCAAGAGCAATTTTTCGAACCAGGGCTACCTGAAGAGCTTGGGCATGGCTCGTACAGCGGAGGTGAAACGCGACGCCCGCATCGGAGAAGCTGAAGCGCGTTGCGACGCCCAGATCAAGGAAGCCATCGCCGAAGAGCAGCGCATGGCGTCCAGGTTCCTCAACGACACGGAAATCGCCAAAGCGCAACGAGACTTCGAGCTGAAGAAGGCAGCGTATGACGCCGAGGTTCAAACCAAGAAAGCCGAGGCTGAGTTGGCCTATGAGCTGCAAGCTGCCAAGACTAAGCAGAGAATCAAGGAGGAACAGATGCAGATTAAGGTCGTCGAACGGTCGCAGGAAATCGCCGTGCAAGATCAAGTAAGGAAAATGAGGATTTCATCCTCCACCTTTCTTTTATTGCTCGACTTTGTATCTTTCAAACATTCAATTTTGCACATACATTTTATCTTCTACACATGTTATATTGCTCGACATTCTATCTTGCATTCCTTTTATCGTGCACACTTTTAATCCGCGAAAATAATTATCTTACACACTTTTTATCTTGCGCACATTTTATCATCCATACATCTTCCATACATTTTATCTTCGCCAACATTTCATCTTTAAAACATTGTAATTATACCTTTCATTCCTTTTATTACCCATGCAATTAACTTGCTTATAATTAGCTAAAATATTCAGTGTTAAATGTTTCGGAAGATAAAATGTGTGGAACATAAAATGCGTGGAAGATAAAATGTGTAGATGATAAAATTATTTGGAAGATAAAATTTGTGTATGATATTTTTTTTCGTTGATTAAAAGTGTGCACGATAAATGGTGTGCAAGATACAATGTCGAGCAATATAACATGTGTAGAGGATAAAATGTATACGCCTCAGGAAAATTTTAAATCTTACAAGTTACAATAAGTATCATAAAATGTTGAGTCAGATGCGTTTTTATTGTTTCAAATACAAAGAATAATGCAACATTGTTTATAATTAATGTTCATGTTAATGTACATGTTATTATGTACCAACCAACATCTATTTTTAATTCCAATTTAAAAATAAGAACAATAAATTGTAAATACTGTTGTTAATTGTTTGTCGCGTAATGAATTATAATACATTTTGATAAAATGTTTCGTTTGTATGAATTACAATTTTCTCTTTCGTTTTCAGGAAATTCAGCGCCGCGAACAAGAACTGGAAGCCACCGTTCGTCGCCCAGCCGAGGCGGAGAAATACAAGCTGGAGAAACTAGCCGAAGCGAATCGAACTCGAGTCTGTCTGGAAGCCGAAGCTGAAGCTGAAGCCATCCGCTTGAAGGGCGAAGCTGAGGCGTTCGCCATCGCAGCTAAAGCTAAAGCTGAAGCCGAACAGATGGCCAAGAAGGCAGAAGCTTTCAAGGAGTACAGGGAAGCTGCCATGATCGACATGTTCTTAGACACTTTGCCCAAGGTAAGAAAAAATGTTTTATTATCAAAACTATTTTCCATTTTTTCGTTTATGAAATGTTAGTTGATTATATTTGTTTTAAAACATAATTTTAAAATCGTGTAGTAAAACAAGTATTTTTATCCAAAAGTGACAGGTTCTATAAATATTTAACATCCTTGACTGTAATCATAATATAATACTTCGGCAGTTTTTATTATGTACAAATATTATAATAAATAAGTAGGTACTTTTTACATATTTTCAACAAATATGTTATCAACTTTACAAATTATAGTTTTAAGTTTAATAAAATTAGTACCATCCTATT
This sequence comes from Stenolophus ochropezus, assembly GCA_035578165.1. NCBI lineage: Eukaryota > Metazoa > Arthropoda > Insecta > Coleoptera > Carabidae > Stenolophus > Stenolophus ochropezus. Next base: position 27,399,410 of record JAQOWZ010000005.1, on the reverse strand, counting down.
CAGAATGTATCAGATTTCTTTTTTTTTTATACTAATATAAATTAATAGCTATTTTTACTATTCGAGTTCGAGTTTGACTAGCCATTCGAGAGAGAGTGAAAAAAGTGCTTTACTCTCGTGTTTGACAAAACATTTTTTCGCGACATATTTCAAAAATCGATTTATTTGAACGAAAAGGCGCAGCTACATGATAAACAAGAAAATTAGGTTGTGTAAACTTCGACGTTTAGCAGTGCAGTTGTTATTACCAGTTAGTCAATTGTTTAATTATGAAATAATGTGAAAAAAGAAAAGAATTAGACATAATTGTCATATATTTTTTTTAAGAATATCAGTATTAAATAATATTTTTTTTATAATATCTGTTGTTAACACTACATTTTTCTTTCTAAGAGGGAAAAGTAATTTTCCTCTCTGTTTCACTAGAAGAAAGTAGCGCTTTCTATAAATGTCATAAAAAATAAATTATTAATTGACACTTTATTCATTTGTTTTCATATTAGAAAATAATAGTTTGTCGCGTTTCTTTGAAGAACAATATTTATTATGATTTAAAACAATAGCTTTGACTTTAAATTGATTCTTCAGTTATATAACAATGTAATCAACTTCTATAAATAAAAATAAAAACTTGGGTAATTCCAGTTAATCATTAAATCATTTTTTTCATAACTCTATAGATCCGTTTAATACTTGACATTTATAGAAATAATAATTTATAATCTTAGTTTAAATAAATACGTAAGTTTTGATAAAGATGCAATAAAGTGCAGTAATAAATAAATAAAGATATTTATTATCAAAGTAGCTGCATCAGAAATTTTAAATCATAAATTAGTTGCTTACTCAAAATACTTAATCATTACTTTTAATTAAAATTGCATTTATTTAAATAAATTTATAACCATATTAAAAAATAATTGATTATTATTTTTATTTACTTACGTACATAAAATTATTATTCTTTAATTAAAATGTATAAAAGAACAATACAATAGTTTTATTCATGGCTAATTAAAAAAATAAATGTACTTTATTATCAAAATGTCTATAAAAAAAAGTTTTATTGAAATAAATATAATTGCAACATTTTGTGTTCGTGTTATAGGTGGCAGCAGAGGTAGCAGCCCCTCTGAGCCAAGCCAAGAAGGTGACAATGGTCTCTTCGGGCCAGGGCGAGATCGGCGCTGCCAAACTGACCGGGGAGGTGTTCAACATCGTCACCCGCGTGCCCGAGCTCGTCAAGACCCTCACCGGCGTCGATATTGTCAAGGTATGCACCACTCAGCATCAGTACAACTAACCCGCTTCTAAACCCGCTGCCTCAAGTAGGTGCCACATGATCTGAACCAGATTTCAACCAAATAAAAGTATAAAACGTTTTAAAAGAGATATTGCTGGGTTTCAGTCAGTAAATTCCTCCTTTAAATCAACGTCCAGTCAAGAAATCTTCCATTCCATACAATATTTTATTAAATGACTGCAACTGCAAAAACAACTTTCCTTTGATTTATAACCAGTCGATAAAACTAATCCTGCATAAAACATTTTATTGTTCGTTTCAATCAGTCATTGTTCCAGTTACGTTTGATAAAGTTCTTGCATAAATATTTTTTTACTACTAGCCTTTTATTGACAGGATTTTTTTTTTTATTACTAGCCCAGATATCCACCATTATTTACATGCAACCATGATAACCTAGAACAAAAATAAATTATTATTGACCTAGATAAATCAAAGTAAACTGACACTTTTCAAAAAAACTCGTCTCCAAATCCAAATATTTAATTTATTGAAATAACCAAATATTTAACTTATTAAACTAAATTAAAGAAAAATGTATGTATATGGATTCACAATTTAAATTTGTCGTCTAATTTAAATAAGTAAATTAAATAAAAGCAAATCAAGAATCAAAAATGAGGTTAAAAAACTTAATTTTTGTGTGTATTAAGAAACAATGGAATGTTCCTGTTAAAAATTAATATAGATTTTTTGGGAGTGGGTTTTAAGAAATGAAAAATAATTATACCGGCGCCTTATATCCGTCGGTTGCTTCGCAGACGACACAATATTGGCGCTAGATCAATAATGATAGCTCTCTCAACCTTGGTGTATAATGTTTTTAGACGGCTACTACAGAAAATGATTCATTTCCGTTTAATACACCATCTATCAAAAGGAACACAACGTATGATTAGGCAACGGAAATAAATATTTCCGTCTTGATCAAAACAAATCATATTTAAGCAAAATTATTTCCATTCCGTTTAAAGCCAATTCTTTTTATTATCTCTATGATTACCACTATTAATTGTTTGAAAACAAACCGATTGTTTGCGTAAAAATTATTGAAATAATTGTCAATTACATTATGTGGTCGTCTAAAAAATATAGTGTGCAACTCGTTAAAAAAAGCTCGTATTCATGTATATATATAAAATTGCGACAGTCGACTATGTCTCGTGCCATAAAAATTATACTTGCGTGGATATGAATGCTTTTCTGTACTCGATACACAATATTTAATTACCATTTACTTTTTAACCATGGTAACCTTGATTGAAGAATAAATTATTATTGTCCTGCACCTTTTTAAAGTGTCTTAATTAAATAAGTAAATCAAAAAATTCAACTAACATAATTTTTATTATTATTCATAAACAAGTAAATATTCATGTCAAAATCTTTGTTCTTATCAACATAAAAATTGAATTGGAATTTAAATGCTAGTAGAAAAAAATTAATATAATGTACCGCGGTTAAGAAGAACATTATTGACCAGCGCCTTACATCCTTCGCTTTTCTAGGTCAATAATAATAGTCTTCTCCACCTTGGTATATAATACATAATTATGTTTTTCAATTATTTTCTTTGAAACTAATTAAATTTAATATAATTTTATTAGTTTATTTATTTATCTAGTTTGATAAACACTCATACCGTAAAATATTCAATAAATAATGTTGTGTTTTTCATAACAAAATCAATATTCCCGCATATTAAAGTCATAAATACATCATGATTGGATATGTGTCAAACAAATAATTAAAAGTTTGTAATTTTATGAACTCTGGTTTAGATTAGTATAAATATACTGTAGTTCATTTTACAGAACGAGCAAAATTTATTTTCATTTTACATAAAAACCAATAACCGCTGTTTTTTGTTTCTTGCTTGAAAGTGTAATGTTTGTTCCTTCTGTAAATGTTTCTGCATAGTTGTACGCCTGCATAACTTATTTTCTACAACCGACCAATTATGGTAAAACTGCCAATGTTTGAAGTTTAAAGTAAGTTATGTTGGGACTAAGTCAATTACCTCTGCTTTGTAAAGGGCAGCTATTTTCGTTTAGTAATAGTTTATACTTTAGGTGAGTACAGGGTACTAAAACTCATACTCTGTATGACTTTCCTACACTTGTAAGACTGTATTTTTACTAGTCAGATGTCAAGGTCGTGTAGATTGATGTGATAGCGAAGCAAATTAAGTATCCGGTGCACTAATCATTTGTTATGCATATCCTATTTCTTTTATGTCCAAATTTAACGAAAGTGAGGGTCATTGTTGTTCAATAATAATTGTTTATTGTCTGTTTAAACTAGACAAGCATGTCGCCGGTACATTACCAGGTAATGACCTCTCACACTCTCTAACTTTTCATATTTATATTTTTAAAGAAAGTGTGACGCGAAAATTACGAAACTTTGTTAAATCTTTTAAGATAAGTTATCAAATACAGAGTTGTATTCAGTAAACACATAGTTTTATCAAAATATAGACAAGCATGATAATAACTATTTATATACTCACGATAATTTAAGTTTTGTAATTGCATTTTCTGTATTTCCTTTTTTACTTTAAAGGTATATGTTATCAAAACAAATTTTAAGAGAAATTTCTCTTGTGTATCAAGAGATAAATCAAAATTTAATTACCTATTTAGAAATGATTCACTTCCAAAGTATTCAAACCGGCTATTTTGAAACGAAGAGCTCATTTTCAAGTTTGGTAATTTCCGTTTTATTTTCACGTCACCACTTTCGTATTTTGTTTATCTACACACGTACAACAAAATGATAAACAATTCCACGTTCTACAAAAAGATAGCAATGAATAAAAATTAAAGCATATTTTGTTTTTGCAGGGAAATACGGAAGTATTCAGATAAAAATACTCATAAAATTATTAAAATAAACAATAAAGTTTAGCAATAATAATATTTATTGCATATCGTGTTTATAAACACACTAAATGTACCATGAAAATGTGCATGAATCCATGGTAGACTATTTTTATAGTTTTTTGTAACTTTTATACCTATTTATCTCCCCAATTAGTTCTAGCAGTTTAAATTACTATTGTATGTTTGTATGCCAATCGTGAAAAGAGTGTAAATATATTTTTAATAATTATGTATGGAGGTATTTGTCATCATTGTTAGATTTAGTTATTATTTTTCGTCACACAATGTACACATTCATTTACAATGACTTTAATTGAAAATTAATATACGGGGTGTTCCAAACATGCTACAAGGGAAATGTTTGGAACATCAGTATGCATAACAAATGATTTGATAATATTTGTTTGTTTCAGTCTGTTCATGCCGCTTAAATGAATCAAGCAATTTCGATTTGGTGCAACCAAAACCACTATTTTCCTCTTCTCTCAAAAATCTTTAATCTCAGCGTTATATGTTTCATATTTTATGCGATATTTACTTATTATAGTATTGATATTATGAGATATTGTGCAGTATTGCCCATGTGAGGTAGATGAGTCAAAATTTTTAAAAGTTATATTTGCATTTACGGTAATGTTTTATATAAATCGTGTCATAAACACATACATCACACCATTAATGTACTCAGGTTTTTACCTTCTTTATTTTATTACCAAATATTAATATTTTATTCATTATATATTAATGATTTGTTTTATTGTTTATTTTATGAAATATACTTTTATTTTTAATATAAGTTTGTTATTTATTTTAATATTTGAATAATTAATGTATCCTGTTGCTCAAATGTAGCATTTTAGCATTAATTCAACTATTTTGATATAGTTTAAAGATTTGTCGTTTAAAAATTGTGATAAAACACTTCCATTTACGTTACAACTTCTGCACATATAATTCGTGTAAGATTCCCTTTTGCTGACAGTTTGTAGTTAGATATTTGCTGATTGTGTGTAAGTAATTTGACTCATGTACCCAAGGAACCAAAGATAGTCAAATGACAATTGTATATCCGTGAATGATATACATTTTTGTCTAGGTAAATAATTGTGGTATAATATGAATGACTGAATTTGTTTCTCGTAAGGTTATAAAACTTGTTAATGTTTTATGAGCTCATAAATATTTTATCGTTCATTATTAATCATAAATGAAATATGAGTTTTTTGGAAACGGGAAATGTAGTTAATTTATTGGATTATAAACACTTGATAAATTCTATAATCAGTATTAATATTAAATCTATTTTGATAATCATTAAATAAATAAACAAAATGAGTAGCTATGAAATATATTAGATATATTTTTTGTAATAAATAATTCAGGGTGTCACGTAAACATGTTTTTTTAAAGTGGTACAATTTTCTGTGAGTAATGCATGAATAAACCTTTTAATATTATTCAGAAATGAATAAGAGTAAAGTAAACAATTAAAAGATCTGTAAAAGCTATTAAGTTTCCGTGACTCACTGTTTAATATAGACTTGTCTGAAAAATTAGCGTCTCTAGCATTTATTTTGTGTAACTTGAAACAAATTCAGTATTTATTAGAGTAGATAAAAATGCAAATCTATTTTGTGTATCCTTTATACTCTAGGGAATAAGTAACTTGGATGAGATTAGCCCAAATATTTCCAATATTGCCTTACCATTAAATGTATTCGAAGGAGCAAGACGCTGTCCTCTGTGCATTTATTGTTGTGTATTTTGAAATGGATGCTGATTCGGAAATATATAAATGCAAAAATGCCTGCCTTTTACATCATCCTATGCTTTTAGTATAGATCGTCTCAAATAGAAATGGACCTGCCAATCATTCTCGCGCATTTAATACAACAAATATGTTGAGACGTCTAATAAATAATGGTCTATTTTTACTATTTAAAAATAGTAGTTTATAACTATATAGATATTTATTGTCACGATTGTTTTGTCCTTTTGGATATCATTTGTCTATGTATTGATGTACAAATTAAAAGTATATATAATTTTCAAATTAACTAGAAGGAAATGACTGGGAATATTTTAATCACACTGCAAGGAATACAATGGTCGGCAAATCTTGTATTGTTTTTTGTTTATTGCATTTTATGTTTCTTAAATCTTAATTTCGAACTAATAGTTTCCCCGTATGAACTAGGAATGAAGTACTCCACTGGAATAAAACTCAACTGGGGTACATTCTTCTATTGGTTGCTCAAAATATGTTTGAAATGCGTTTTTCGGACCGGTTCATATCTATATGAGACGAACTATAGAAGGAAAGAAGATAAGGTAAGAATTTTAAAATAAATACGCTTATGAAATGTAACAAATTATTTATTTAAATAGCATTTAAAATTTGTTGAATTATACATATACATCTAGTAAAAATAACAATCTAATGTCTTGATATAGTCAATAAGAATTTTAAATAATTACATAAAATTATTTCATATTTAGAAAATTTATAATATTTACAAAGGAAGCTGTGTTCAGTCTTATTAACTATATATTTTAGTCCATATTATCTGCACAATTTATATTTCGTGATGTTAGAATGCGACAAGACAACATAAAATTAATCTAGAATTTTTTATCACAGGATAAATTCTTTAAATTGGAAGATTTGTGAATCATGGAATGTTAAAACAATTTCATAAAAGTTACTCGTTGTTTAAATAAAATTCGTTGCATATAAAAGTGAAACTGCAATTATGGTTGAAATCTGCAATTAAAATTAACAAATTTAAATGAGTATCATACATCAATTTAGGAATCAAATTAATTTTATACTTTTCCTAATAGGTCATGCACATATAATTTTTTCTTGTATCCCCGTTTTAAAAATTGTCTAACAATCAGTACAAGAAGTCCAAAGCAAACTATGTATAACAAGAAACAAATACTAAAGTCCATTCTATTGATAATTACCCATGAGGCGTTTCTCTTCACTCTGCCTCCGCTTAGACCATCATGGAGTACTTTTGTATCGGATCCCAAATACCGAACGTTTATACTACTGTACATGTGCCGCAAATAGTGCAGCACTTCTGTTAAATTCCAATCCTTTCCGTTTTTACATTTCGGGCAGTGTTCCGTAGACGGGAATTGAATTTTTGGATATTCCGGATCTTCGGTTTGATCTCCAGCTAATCTTTTATTGACTTCATTATGAGCGAGCCATAGCCAAATAATAGTAGAATTTAAATCGCTTACACCTTCGAGGTCGTTTTTCTTGGCCATTTCTTGGAAATGCTGGCTGCAGTCCTGACATCCGAAGAAGTTTTTGATGTAGGCGAACATTGCCTGTAGAACTTCTTTATGATTTATGTTGTTTTTATGGTAGTTATGGTCTGCAGCACTAACTGTTAAATAGTGGAACATTTTCCACAAACCGCAAGGATATCCGCGAAATTTATAATTACTTCCACTGCAACCCAACCACTGATTTGGGGAAGAAAATATTCCTTCGGCTTCATTCTCCATAGGAGATAAGAAACTTGTTATATCTTCTCCTCTTATGCTCGAACCATGTCTGTCGATTTCTGTTATCAAATCTTCTATGAAATTTTTGCCTTTTCGACCCAGTGGGAAGTACTTAACGATAACGTTTAGATATTTTTTAACAGCGTCTAGTTTTTCTCCTTCTATTACCTTTTCGCGACCGATTTCGTGTTTCAGTGAATAGCGTAAAGCAGTTTCTAAGTCCATTTGAAAAACCACGTCACCCATTTGTTTGACTTTTTGTCTGAGAGCTTCTCTTTCTCGGGCTTCTAACAAAGCAGCTATGTCAGGAACTTGTGTTTCAATCCATTTGCCCTTGAAAATTCCGTCTTTCTTTTCTGGGACAATGTCAATGCCTTTTGGTTTCAGGAAATTTTTAATTGTTTCTAACATTGTTTCACGGGTATTTCCCTCAAGTACTTGTACCATTTTATTTTCTTTTCCAATTACTAAGAGTGCTGGTGATGAATTAATATTATATTTTTGTAAAAATGGTGTATTATCTTGTGCAATTGTTTGAACTACAATTTCTGGAACTATGTGTAAATCTAATATAACTTCAGTTGAAATATTTGAACCATTATCAACAACAGCGAAAACATATTTGATTTTATCATCTAATCCATCAAACACATTATCTAAATCATTAGCCTTATTAGGTAAAAGTTTAGGCCAATGCGTTCCCCGACCTTCTGCCTGTTCCTTCAATAATTGTTCTACCAAGGCTTTTGTTAAACTCTCAACAGTGTCTCCTTTTTTTACCTCCGCACCGATTTTTTTCGGTCCTTCCTGATAATTTTCATGGAAGTATCGTAAACTAGGGTATGCCAAAATTTCAAATTCTCGACAAATTCCACTGTTTTCTTCATCTGAACAATCAATTGCGCCGATTTCGACAATTCCCTTCCACGAGCGGACGTCGGTAGCAATGCCCTTCCAAGCAGGCACGAACCGTTGACAGAAGCCGCACCAGCTGTTGTAGAAATTAATCAGCCAAGCGTGGTTTTGTCCGTAAAGTTTATTTTTGAAATTACGGGCTGTGAAGATTTCTACACCATCATCCGGGCTATAGAGCCCTTGTCCTCGAATTAGATCTTGATATTTCTTTTCATCTGTTGCACTTAAAGATGCACTACTCACTAAAGTTATAATCACAATATTGACTAATATAGTTAATATAACATTTTTTCTTAACAACATTATGCGTTTTATTTCCTTTAAATAATCTAAGAAAGAGAAAAAATAAGAGCGTTAATAATGGTCATTTATTTTACAAACATCGCACACAAGTACTCAGCACAACGTTTCGTTCTGAACTGAACTGATTGTAGAACTGTAGATTACACATACGTGATCCCGTATGGGCGACTCTCTTCCCTTTCCACTTCATTCCAAGTTTTTATGAGGTAATAGCCGGGGAAGAAAAGCGATTATATTGTTGAACACATTTCACAATGCAACAATGATAATGACATGACAGTTGTATTAAAATCCTGTCATTCAATCAAAATTCCAACCAACAATAAATAGTACCGCTACAGCCATCTATGAATATAAAACAAAACTACTTTGCACAACATTTTTAAATTTTAAAGAAAAAGTTTACTTTTAGAAATTTATTGTTTGTTAGGTTGTGTATTTATATTTTACAACAAAAATACATAATATTTAATTATTATTTATTTTTTATTATGTCAAATGGGTATCAATGCGGTCATTCAACATCTGTGCCCCACATTTTGTTTTTTTTTTACCTACAAATCTGCCGGCAACAATATACGTCATAGTTATTTTTCTCACTATTTCGCGAGAATAAAGTAGTTTTCTACACTTGTCGTGAAAAAAGACATTTTTTTCAACTGTGACGAATTATTTATTTGAGGCAACAATTAGTTAACAAATATTAATATAATTTTATTGAAAACATGTAAAAATTTCAAATTACATAAAATTAATAATACTTATAGAAAACACATAAAGACAAACATTTTATTATACTCACACAATTGACAACAATTTTGTTAGTATTTTTACAATGTATCAGTTAATACGCACCTCATAAGCAAAACAAAAATATGAATTTAATTGTATTATTAAAAAATAAATGAATTACAAATAATTAAGTATAGATATTTGTATAAAAATAAACAGTAACAAGTCAATAAATATTATGTATACTATAATCCGTCCGATTTTGTGGAACACCCTTCACCGTTCATGGTTGCTCTTTCTATAAATGCAAGTCTTTTTCTCCGGATTTCTTCACAGTCTGGGTTAGGGGTAGAAGGTGCAGATGGGGTACTACTTTTACACTCCAAGCTCATTGCCATGGCTTTCCTCAGTTGAGCTTCTTCGTCGTCGTCGTCATCATCGTCGTTGAAAGCTTGCAAGCTTAATCGTAAAGCTTTCTGCAGCTCTTTTTCATCGTCTTTTGTCTGCGGTGTTTCAAGTTTCTTACTTGTGTCCATTAAGCTCAACTGAATCGCTTTCTGCAACTCGTCGGTCTCGACCTCTTGGCCTTCGACCTGAATTGGCACGATTCGCGTTTTTGGCACGGGAACTACAGGTGTGACTCTTAGAAGTTGGTCGGCTTCGCACTCAGGCAGGTCGCCGAAAACTACGAATATCGAGTAGCCTTCTTGTTGAAGTTGTGCTAAGAATAATGCTAAATACGTGTCGGATATTAACTCTGGTTTGGAAAGTAACGAGTTGAGATTGAACCACTGGTTGCCTAGTCTTCGTATCGTGAACCAGTGGTCCCGGTAGTGGCAGATGAAAGCTCGCATCTTGCTGGGCATTTTGCAAGCTTCTCTGGCTCGTTCTTCTGTACTAGAGTAAGGCACTAATTCTAAACCCCACACTTCTAAGGCGCTACTTATAACTTGAACTGAGAAATAACCACTGTCGTCCATATTACTTGAAGGTTGTTGCAAGAATCGTTGGTATTCTTCACTTTCTTCGCCACATTCTGCCATACACAGCCTCTCTTCGTCGTCCATTCTCTGGGCGAGAAGTCCCAGGTCCACGGGGGTAAAATAAGGTCCTTGAAGGAGAGCATTTAAGCAGTGTTGTGCACATAAACTACCTTCTTGCTGAAACCAACAGATAAAAATTACATTTGTTTATACATGATTCATCAGTTGTGATGTTAACCTAACTTTTTATTTTTGCACTGAATAATTTATAAACAAATAATGTGTGATATGTTACAAATAAATAAGTGTTGAATAAGATACTAACCTTTTCATGGAATATTACCTCCATCTTCCTAAATTACTAATGCTAAACTTATGTCCTTTTTTGACAACTGCAATTTCAAATTATGACATCACATTACGGGACTCCGCTTTATATGTCATTACTGTCACTGACGATTTTTTTAGAATAATTCGTCATTTGGAACAGTGTTTCAACATCTAATCTTAAAATGTTCTGGAACTACTTTTTAAAATTTATAAAAACTGCTATTTATATATTAATAATTAATTAAGAAAATAAATGTAAATTGCACTATAAATTCACTGCAACTCATAATTACAAATTTGTTGTGTTTACTTAATATTTGACTGATTAAAGAACTTAAATAATTTAGGAATTTTATATTTGTGGAAATGAACGAATAAATGGAACTACTTTTTTGTATATTTAGGTTAACTCCAAGCACTCCAAGTTAACTTCACACTGTTTAGATTTTTGTTGATAACAATAATATTTTCAGATTAAATAAGAATTGACGTTAAATATGACAATTTATAAACCAATTGTTTTTTGTTTATCCATTTTAAATGACATCCCAAAAATTTCATCAAGTAAAAAGTTTATAGATCAGCAGTTTAAATTTACATATCAAATTGTAACTGAGTAACTCGACGATTTTATGAGATATTATAGTATAATTTCTCACAAATTTATTATAATATCTTTGAAATTATAATTGAATTTTTTCAAACAGGATGGTCTTATTGCGCATTATCTTCTCATTGGATAATTATTTATTGAATAAATGTGTCCTCGACCAATGAGAAAAAGAAGATTTGTTTTGTACATTTCGATGTTGACATTCAACATGGCGGCATGTCGTCAGTGCTGTGCTAAGTCGTGGTGAGTCTGTAAAAATCTAATATTTCCTATAAATAGCACTGTGCACCTTGTTTTATGTAAAATTTACTTTCTTTACGATATCTTCTTTGTAGGCATGTGACTTTTTTCGCCGGTTTACAGATATTAGTAAAGTAGTTTTGATTTTTTTACGCATCTAACCCTTATTACTTTTGTAGGCCTTGGTAAAGTCAGTGTACTTTAATTTAACGTTTTTTCACTTAAGTTCTCTTTTGAATTTGTTCAAATGTTAGATATGTTTTCAAATTGAATATGCCGATAATGTTTATTAAATTATTAATCTACATTTATTATCAATTTGTTTGGGGTTAAAAAAAGGACTAATATGAGGATTGTTCGAACACAGCGTGAATACGCAATTTTCATATCTTATTTGCATTCCTGCATTTACATTTATATTCAAGATTTGTAAAATCCAACATCCGATGAATAATAGATGTTCTACATTTTCGTTTTATTTTGACATGATTCTTCAACTTTTAAACTGTGCTGAGACTGCATTAATTATATCTGTACAATTATCAGATGCTCACAACATATTTATCGAATAAAATTTACCCGGATGCTCAGATGTTTATTATAAATTTACATTATTTAATTACTCTATTTCTGTTCTTTGTTTTCGTATTCAATTCCTTGTAGAAACTAACTTCTTCAGTTCTCTTACTTGTTTAACAACACTACATTTCAAGATTTTTCTTTATTCTTGTTTTATCTTGTGTACATTCTATATTTAAATATTTCACGAGCAACTTTTATACTTTTTATTTCGATAGTGTTTGTTGTGTGTAAAGTATTGCTTTTCATTAAGATAACCTAGTTTTAAACTTAATATTCTTTTAAATAAATAATTAGTTATTTTAAATATTAAGTAAATTTTAGGTTTTAATACTTGTTTGCTTTATGTGTTAAAATAAACAGAAAATACTGTTTGGTGTATTTTGGTGATTTTTTTTAATAAAAACATGGGCATTATTCAATTTAAATTTATTAAATTGTAAGTATTACTCTTTATATTTTGCTTGTTAAGTTTTAAGTACTTAACATAATTATTGTTAACTGAAGATGAAGAACAAAGAAAAATTTTATAAGCTAGTCGACCTCTGCAAGATTAAAATAATTTAAATTCAATAAGTAACTAATTATTTATGCTGTGCATGGTTTTATATAAATGCTTATGATGCAGTGTTTCGATGTGGTAGAAGTTAGTTTATGATTGTTGATATAATTGAACTACGTAAACTGATTGTGTTGTTTCTTCTCTATTTTCAGCTTGTGTAATTAGAAAAACTGTACAGTTAGAAATTTAGGAAATTTAAAGTAACCACAATCAACGCAACCGCTGACTAATATTTGACGAATGAAATAAAAATTATGAGCATAACACAACCCGCACTCAGCACGCATTGAGGACATCTGAGGATTTTATTTCCCACTTTTTCGATTTTTGTTAAAATTTTGTGTGACTACCAGTGGATTGTCGTACGCATTTAAACATACATATATTTTTGTTTTGTAATTGTACTCTACGATGATATAAACACAACACAAAGAATCAAATCTTATTGGGTTGTATATTTGTAATTGTTCCGTTGATTACCAGTCATGAAATTGTGAATATTTTTAACATAACCAAGTTGAAAGAAATTAATAGAGGTTCGAAAGAGAGAAATTACGGTAGACCTACGTGTCAGCAGAAGGGCTGGCACTAGGCCTGTCTGTTGTACCTAACCCTCAACGGTCTCGGCTGAAGCTCGCAGTGACTGCGGCCAGCAGACCAACTAAACTATTCTGTGATATTCGCTACACTTAATAAGCCAAGCAAAGAAAGAGAGTTTTTGTTTTTGCATTGTTGATCAAGAAGCGTGTGTGAGACCGGAGATAAAGACTTGCGCCCTTAAGACTATGTCAAGCAATCCTCAGTGGAAGTCCTTCCAGCCGCCTGCCAGCATGAATCAGGATTCCACCATTCTCGATTTTAAATCAATGACAGTACCAAGCAACGGGAAATCACCACAGTCATTCAGCTTTCGCTCAAACTCGTACAGCGGCGACTACATGCTGGACAAGTCGCCGTCGTCCAACAGCTTCGGCGGAGGGTACGGCGCGTCCAACTCGACCACGTCCACCAGAGCCTCGGCGCGCTTCCCCATCGGCACCTTCTCGCTGGACAGCAACAACGTGTTCAACAGCGCGGGCGACGGGCTCAGCTCCCCCAACAACAGTAACGGCAACACCAACACCAACAACGGCTCCAGCTACGACTCTAACTCGTCCGCTAATCTAGGCACGCGCGAGACCGGCATCATCGAGAAGCTGCTGCACTCGTACGGCTTCATCCAGTGCTGCGAGCGCCAGGCCAGGCTCTTCTTCCACTTCTCGCAGTTCAGCGGCAACATCGAGCACCTGAAGATCGGCGACCCCGTGGAGTTCGAGATGACGTACGACCGGCGCACCGGCAAGCCCATCGCCAGCACCGTCACCAAGATCGCGCCCGAGGTCGTGCTCAGCGAGGAGCGCGTCACGGGGAACGTCACCACCGAGCTCCGCTCCGACGCGGGCGGCGCTGGCGGCGACACGCAGGGGCGCATCAGCTACGAGAATCGCGGCGAGTGCTTCTTCTTGCCCTACACTAAGGATGACGTCGAAGGGAACGTCACACTTCGTGCAGGCGATAAAGTCAGCTTTCAAATTGCCACCAACAACCGGTAACTACCTTCTAAATCATATTTATTGTTCTTTATCATTACAACGCGCAATGATAAAGTACAAGTACATTAGAAATTCTAAAATTTTCCTTAATTACTAAAGAAAAGTCAGAAAACAATAAAATAATACTATTGCTCTTTATAAAGTTTTATGGGACTTGAGGTAAAGGTTCCTTTAGGCAGGTACTTTTTTCTGTCCTGGATCGTATCCGAAATATGTGTTGTTTTTCATTAGAGGTACATGCAAGAAACAAAATTTAAACAATGCAAATTCAGCATGAATTTCTTTCTCAAGTGATGCCTTCGATTTGAAATTATTTATGACGCCTGATCTACCTAACCCTGCATAAAATGTTGTAAACTTTGCATAAGTCATTTTCAAATATCTCTTACAAAAACTATACATTTTAAATCATCTTTATTGTTCATTATCATAACACGTAACTTTCTACAAGTACATTAGAAATTTTAAAATTTTCCTTAATTAGTAAAGAAAAGTCAGAAAACCAATAAATTCTTTTAACTCTGCAAGTGAAATTATAATTAAATTATAATCCAATTTTGTCTCTTCGTAAATCGCTGCCTTGCAATTTGTGATAAGTTCATTCATATTTCCTGACAAAGTAAAACTGCGATAAGATATTTAAGGCAGCGAACGTGGTAGAGATTCACATATGTGGTGCAACGATGTTACGATTAAACACTTGTGAATTCTTCCATTTTAGTGGCAATTTGGGAGCGTGTCATATCAGATTAGAGAATCCAGCGCATCCAGTTAAGTACCAAGGCGTTGTTTGTTCCATGAAAGAGAGCTTTGGCTTTATCGAACGAGCCGATGTTGTCAAAGAGATATTCTTCCACTTTTCCGAGGCTAAGAGCATGAAGGAAGAACTGCGGTTGGGAGACGACGTTGAATTCATTATACAAACCAGAAACGTAAGTCTTATTTATTATTAAAACTGAATTTGTTATTTTTTATTATTTCTTTAGGGGAAGGAGGTGGCGTGCAACATCACGCGTTTGCCACCAGGAACAGTCGTGTTTGAAGACGTGGGTACCGACATCGTAAAAGGCCAAGTTCTAAAGCCTTTAGACCGGGGGCAAAGCGCCAGACACCAGAGCGACCCGCTCCCGGGGCGCATTCGCTACCGCGCCCCCGATCATTCCGAAGTTGAGGTGCCGTTTGGGGACAAGGACCAGCACGGAGACTTCACCCTCCGACATGGCGACTGGGTGCAGTTCCACATAGCCACAGACAGGAGAGACCAGCTACAAAGGGCCACTAATATTTCACTCCTAGAGGAATCCTTCGTCGTATCAGGTAAGGAAATTTTAAATACTTCGTGAGTGTTTTTGTTGTGGTAAATTTATTCAACATAATGCATTTCCTTTTTACTCATCCTATTATGAATTGTACATTTCCTACTTTCATATGTTAATGATCTTTAATATGTATGCTGAATCTACTGTTTAAAGTTGTGATTATAAAGTTATATAAAAACAATGAGGTCTTGCACGATTTTTCCATCTTGCTTTCATAATGAAAAATATTACACTGGTATTTGTTATTTTTCCCCAAATTGACTTTAATAATGAAAAACTGCTATTAAAAAATAATCCTTCAAAACGCGGCTGAATTATCCCACTTCTCCCCTTGTCCAGTGACGTATCAAGGTTCTTACCCAACTTCACTTCATTTCAAACGTCAAATATAATGTTTTAACTTCCAAACTGGCAAATATAGTGGCACACAAAAGCTTTACAATGCTTTAAATGACAGACTATCCAATTTACCAATTTTCAAATGCGTCAAACCACAATATTTGGGATCTGGCATCCACACGTGGATAACTTCACACCAGAACCTACGGACGTCACAATTTTTGCGATTTTTTTAATATGATACTTTAAAACGATATTATATAACATAAAATGTAAATAAAAAAGAATTACATCATATGAGCAACAAATTAAACATTGTAGATTTGATTTAAACAAAAAAAAAAAAAGATCACGTAATTTTTTTGCAAGACCTCATTGTTCAAAAATGAAAATATCAAAAATTAGATAATGGCTTCTAAAAACAAATTTAAATATAATTGGTTTACTATCACCAGATAATTTACAATTAATATCCACTTATGTAATCGTGTGTTATTGATACTAAAACAACAATTTTTCTATTAATTGTTATTGTCTTTTAAATTGATAGTCAAATTAGAGTATTTGTAATTAAAATATTATAACAGTTTCTTGTCCACATGTCCTGATTTATAAGTTTGTAATCAAAATTTTCCCTTCCCTTAGCAGATTACGCTGCAAATTCCTTCCTTCCCTATTTTTACGTAGCTCGTGTCTTGAAACCCCGATCCATCCTTACAAGTAAGTCCTTCACATTTTTTCATAAATTTATCAAATAAACACCTCCATTTCTATATATTAATAATTTACGAGTTATTGATATGTAAATATATTTTCCTTGTACGTATTTAACAAATATCAATTCTGATATCCTTGAGTTGTTTTGTTACGATAAAATTATTTAAAGTAATGTTTTTCTATCTATTATAATACTCTGGTTTAAAAATTCCTCCAAATTACAAACACAAACAGTTTATTTTAAGCTTGTTGTTATCGGAGGAACCACTGATAATTTGTGGTTGCAGTAGACATATCAAACAGATAAGAAAATAGACAATCCTGAAACATGTGAGTTTCAAACTTTATCATGCAATTTTCTTTGACATACATGAAAACACGAAATAATGAGGTAATGAGGTCGTTTACCATTGTAAGAATTCAATTTAACCTTAACAAACAAAAATTAATAATTATAGACAAAACAAATATAAAAAATCGTAGCAAAATATTTATTAAAAGGTGTGACAAACATTTTCTTTGGAAAGTTATTTATTTTGTGTTTAAAATCTGCATAATTAAACATTACTTTAGGTGAGAAACGTGAGCAAGGAATCGTAGCGTCTCTGAAAGACGGTTTCGGTTTCCTCCGTTGCGTGGAGCGCGAACCTCGCTTATTCTTCCACTTCAACGAAGTCCTGGACGTGGAACGGGAGATCTGCGTCGGAGACGAGTTCGAGTTCACCGTCGTTCAGGACCAGAGTTCGTTTAGCAACTCGCGTCAAAGTGCCATCCGCATGAAGAGACTGACATCAGGAACCGTGCATTTCGAGACGCTCCACGAAAACGGCGTCCACGGAGTTGTTTGTAAAGAGGCGGCCACGTCTTGGCAGGCGAGGAGTCCAACGAAACAGAACGGGAATGTGAATCAGGAGCACAGCACTTCGTCCGACGCCGGGATGATTAGTTATCAAGTTAATGGGGCTAAGAAAACCGTCGCTTTCTATCTCAAGGATCAGAGGAACACGCCCAGGATGGGAGACAAGGTAGGAAAAAATATCAAATTATATTAAATTATAGATAAAAAAAATCCATCCAGCGTTTATATTTTATACAAAATTATTTGTGACAAATTTATTAAACTGTTAATTGAAATTTGATGTGGACACCGCATGACATCCTTGTACGCTTATTAAATTATATACATTTTTTGTTGCACTTCATTTAAACTTATGTCATTTGAAAGTGAGATCATTCTATGAATAATCGTTTTTGAATAAAGTGAAAAATTAAAAAAAAATACTTGAGCATAGTGCCCTTTTGACACTGCCGATTGCAATAAAAAAGAGAGGTGCTTAAATAGATGTAGCAATCCCACATACAAAATTACAACATTCTACAGAAAATTGTTTTTGAGTTCTACTTTTCGGACATAAATAAGTACGTACAGGTGTCAAAATGTATTCAGGGATGGTCAAAACGGATATTTCCGTTGAAATCTGACAACCGAAATTTTTCACGATTACAATACTTTCTTTACTTCGCACAAGGAAGTAAAAATGGAATCCGAAATCAGAGTCCAACCGTTTTAAATGAATTTATTATAAAATATTTGTAATTTTAAAGTTTGAATTTTAACATAAAACAAGCGATAGAGTTTATTTATTTGTGACTAAACTTGGATGAAAAGTAAATTTCCTAAATATCAACATAGCCATGGCTTGATTTATGTCAGTTCAATTATTTTTTGTTTCACTTATAAATTCATTCATTGTGATCATATCGAAAGTAAATTTATCCGTTTTCCATGCAAACCGAGCATAGTTTGAATTAAAATACAATCTAAATTAGACAACTGGCCGTATAAATTGTGGGAATCCCCGGATTGTGTTTGTATCTCTGGTAGAACGTTTCCTTACAGCACCGCTCTGTCTGTCAGTGATTCAGTGTTAGTTCTTGTAGTTTGGTGTTTGTTTATCATCATGTATTGGGATTATCGTTTTATGCGAGATTATGTAAGAGAATATTAAACATTTCTTACACTGTAAATGTTAAAGATGTCTTAGGTTGTAAGCTGTAATTTTTCTGCAGGTTGAATTCAATATATGCCAAGTAAAACGCACCAAAGAACTTGTAGCCATGGATGTGCAGATTTTACAATCCGCATCCAGAAGTGGAATAAACGGTAACCAACCCACTCAGCAAGGTTTCGTCGCGGCTCTTAAAGATGGATTTGGATTTATTGAGACTGTTGAACACGATCGAGAAGTTTTCTTCCACTTTAGGTAAGCTTCAAATTAAAATAAAACTAGTAAAGAAATCATTTTATATTAAATTGTGTTGAGAACAAACCGTTTACATTGAAATTTCCCAAAATAGAACTGCAAAGATTTCCCTGGACAATACTGGATATTAAATTAGCATTCTTTTATTTTGAAATGTTAAATAATGTAAAAATCAATAACCCAACACATAGAACCGGAAAAATATATTATTTGACCTATTTTACCATATAATGAATGCAAAAATTAATTAATTTTAAAAACGTAATTAATTACCGGTTATTATTATCACACATGAATGAACAGTTTGCAAGTTTATTATTCGCGAATTGGCGGCAATAATATTATGCAAACACTTTCAAACTATGCAATTTTGCGAAAAATGTCGCGAGGATATGAAACCATTATTTTGAAGGTCTTAATACTTTTTATGTTTTCTTAGCTGTTCATTTTTATTGGTTGAACGTTGTTTGTTTGTGAAATTTCACGTGCCAAGTTTAATTATCCATTATATTCAGTTTGTTTTGACTGTTAAAAGATTATTACCGCAGTTATTTTTACCATAACTCTGTTTATTTTGGAAGTGTTTCATTTTTTCCATATTTGAAATATTCCCTTTGTTGTAGTAATTTCGAGGGCGATCCGAACACTTTAGAATTAGGCCAAGAAGTGGAATACAATCTCGGCACTCGCGGTTCGAGTGGTAGTTGTTCATCAGCGGAAAACGTGCGTATTTTAGCCCGGGGTACAATCTCATTGCCGTTCGTGTCTGGCGATATATTGGACGGCGTGGTGGTTCGTCCTCTGCGAAGCGTTAACCCCGACCAGCAGGAATACTCGGGGCTCATCAGAGTTGGGAGCACGGCCTCCAACGGGGCTGTGGAAGAGACTGCGGACGCTAAGGAGTACGAGTTTGGAATCATGGGGCTCACAAACAAGAGGGAGTTGCTGCAGGTTGGGGACCCCGTACAGCTACAGGTACCACAAATATTTCTCATTTCTATAAACGCAAAGACATTCATTTTTAATTTAATTTTATTTAACACAACTGACAATATAAAAGAAAATGTACGCATGTGCATATTCAATAATATTAAGTTCATTAATAATTCATGTAACATATATTCAAGAAGACCTTAAGGCTGATTAATAAGTGACGTAAAACACAATATATAATTTAGCACGGAAAACGTGCGATTTATAAGAAATATAAAGCACAAAACAGATCTGCGCAATTTAAGAATTGACCATTTTGTCTGTTTTCTAAGTTCGTGTGTGTTCGACACGGTTCGGAATACTTCGTGATAGTTCAAATAAATTCTACTAGGGGGATTTTCAATTGTACATTTGAAAAAAAGATTACAAAACAATGTGAAAATGCTTAATTATTGTATTTTGAACTGTAAAAATAGTAATGAAATAGGATAAAGATGATAATAAAATTAATATTTTATTTGTACATCCAGGGACGTTAGTGTTTCTGTTTATTGCACGACGTCGTATAAAATTAATGAGTTTAGTAGAAATTGTGCCAATTTTGTATGATTAGAAGAAGAAAGATTATATTTAGATGTCTCGTCCTCGAGATCAAATAGTAGTAGCGCCAGCTGCTCGGTCTTAACCACAACAAATTTCAAAGCTAAAAAGTAAATTAGAAATTCCCGCCGTCCCTGACTGCGCCATCTACACCTACCAACAGTGGATCCGGCGCCCGCCATTTCATTCCGTTTTGTTGTGCGGTCAAAACCACATCGCGGTGGGAACAATCTTAAGTTTTTTTTAGCACAAATCATGTCGCAGACTTCAGAATCAACTTCTGCCGCTCAAAAAAGCGGCACTGAAGATATACCGACACATCTTCTAGAGTTAGTGCGAAAAATGGTCAATGAGCAAATAAATCATGCTCGTGTACGTGACCACTCTTCACGCCAAACACGTTCCAGTTCGAGCTCGCGTCGTTCGAGCCCAAGCCGTGCCAGAAAAGAGAGTTCGAGGAGCTCACGTTCAAAACACTCAAGGAGGGCTCATAAGTCGCACAAATCGAGAAGAAGCAGATCTTCGAGTCGTCGCAGCGGATCCTCGCGATCGACTAGATCTTCTCGGAGTCGCTCAGAGCGTTCCCATAGAGGAACGTCGAAGCGTAGTTCTTATGGACGACAAATGCGTACCCCCAAAGGTGGGACGTCCGTTGATCCTAAGATACTCCATAGCCCTTCGGGGTCGTGTTCTATGCCTATAGAACAAATACTTGATTCCAGCGAGGCAACAGTCGACCAAAGAGTCAAAGAGTTGCTAGGCGAAGCCAAGGAGGATGTAGAGGTAGGACCTGATATACATCCTTTCTTGGCTGAGAAATGGGCAAAAGTCCTCCAGCATGGACTTGACAAGGTTACCAGGGAAGACCTGATCAAAAAATATCCAAGGCCCGGTAACTGCGACCTCATGGCTGCGCCAATGTTAAATCCAGAAGCTAAGGCTATAATGAGTACAGTAGCGGTCCGAAAGGACACTTACCAAAAAATGACGCAATCCCAACTTGCTGTCGTAAATAACCTATTAGCCTTAGCTTTAACTCAGGTCATGAGTTTAAGCTCAGCAGAGCCTGAGGCGCCTCAAGTCCTGGATGTAGAAAAATTAATTCAGCTTCTGGGCGATGCAGGTCGGTTGTGTGCTGACACTTTCTTCAATTTGTCTAAGTCAAGGAAATACTTTGTTGCACATGGTGAAGTCTCAACTGTGGCCATGACGGTGATTGAACAAAGTGTGACAGACAAATTTTTGCTGGGGGAAAACTTCGGAGAAAGAGTCAAAACAGCCAAGGCTTCGGAGAAGGCCGGGAAGGAGATGCTGAAAACCAACCACCCTCAGCATTTCCAGAAGACAGCGACTTCAAAAGCTTTTCAGCCCAAAGATTTAAACTCCAAAGCCCCAGCCCGCAGGTACTACTCGGCGAAGCCAGCCAAACGGTCTGGGGCCTTGAAGAACAAGAAAAGCTACGACACGCCCCGCTCCAACCAACAACGTCGTCGTTAGAGGTAATACACGCTGGTAGACTAAAATTTTATTTCAGGGCTTGGCAAGATCTGACCACCGATACGGTAATCCTACAGGCGGTTACAGGGTATAAAATCCCATTTTCTGAACCTCCAGTTCGGTACGATTCAGTAACCGAACACTCTCTTACTCACACAGAGAAGTTGGAGTTTACCAATCAGATTAACAAACTTAAACAAAAAGGCACAATTTCTATAGTTGAGCCATGTAAGGATCAGTTCTTATCACCTTTCTTTTTAGTAGATAAACCAAATGGAGATAAAAGATTTATCTTGAACTTAAAAAAGTTAAATGGTTTTATTGAAACGGTACACTTCAAGATGGAAGACTGGAAAACAGTCATACGTGTTTTAACTCCAAATTGTTTTGTAGCAACCTTGGATTTAAAGGACGCCTACACTCTAGTCCCCATTCATCCAGAGTATAAAAAATACTTACGTTTTCAATTTTTGGGACACTTGTATGAATTTAATTCGCTCCCCTTTGGCTTGTGTACAGCCCCCTTTATTTTTACAAAATTGTTAAAGCCGATTATGTCACTCCTCAGATCCAAGGGACTTGTCTCAGTCAATTACTTAGATGATTTTCTCCTTATTGGAGACTCATTAGAAGAATGCGTCAGGAACGTAAGACAGACTCAGCTGCTGCTAGAGTCACTTGGATTCTTAATTAATTATGAAAAATCGCAATTACTTCCCTCAATTAATTGTAAATTCCTAGGCTTTAGTATAAATACTAAAGAATTTACAATAAAACTGCCAGAGGACAAAAGAAATCGAATCTTGAACTTTGCGAAAGATCTGAGAAAGAAAAATTTTTGCAAAATCAGGTTCTTGGCCCAATTCACAGGTACAGCAGTTGCTGCGTATCCAGCGGTGAAATACGGCCAACTGTATACAAGAGGCCTCGAAAGACAGAAGTTCATTAATCTAAAAAAGAATAATGATAACTTTGATGTTACTATGGTGATAACAGAAGAGGCTGTTTCCGATATAGATTGGTGGATTCAAGCCCTTTCAGATCCTAAAACTTGCAACCCTATTAGAAATAATAAATATGCCTTGGAAATTTTTTCAGATGCTTCCCTGTCAGGGTGGGGAGCTTACTGCGCTGAAAAATCAACCAGAGGATGGTGGTCAGAGGCGGACAAAGAACACCATATAAATTATCTCGAGTTGCAAGCTGCTTTTTATGCCTTAAAATGTTTTGCTGCAGAGTTTAAGTCATGTGAGATCTTAATAAGAATTGACAATACGACAGCAATCAGCTATATAAACAAAATGGGCGGTATTCAGCATTTTAAGCTCGCCAATAAAGCAAAACAAATTTGGCAATGGTGTGAGGAGCGTGACATTTGGATCTTTGCGTCATATATAAGATCGGTTGATAATATAGAAGCGGATAGTGAATCTCGTTACGTTTCGGTAGAAACGGAATGGGAATTGTCAGAGGAAGCTTTTAAAGAAATCACAGATTACTTCGGGAATTTTGAGGTGGACTTGTTCGCCTCGAATATAAACAAAAAATGCCAAAGATTCTTTTCCTGGTTTCCAGATCCAGAAGCAGAGAAGGTTGACGCCTTTACAGTTTCCTGGCATAATATGTTTTTCTATGCCTTTCCCCCGTTTTCAGTTATTTTGAAAACTCTAAGAAAAATTGTTTCAGACAAAGCTGAAGGAGTAGTTGTTGTGCCATACTGGCCAGCACAACCCTGGTTTCCAATTTTTTCTAAATTATTAAATTCAAAATTAGTGAGACTAGGTCCTAATCCGGAATTACTCTCTTCTCCTTTCAGACCACGACACCCCCTATACAGGACGCTTTCCCTGGTAGCAGGACGTTTGTCAGCCAGGCGTTTAAGGTAAAGGGAGCACCCGATTCTTCGTTAGAAGTATTACTAGCTTCCTTATCAAACGCAACCCTGAAGCAATACACCAAACCACTGAAACTCTGGTGGGATTACTGTAAAGAAAAATCTATTTCTTTTTTCGAACCACCGTTGGAGCTAGTAGTTGAGTTTCTGTCATACTGTTATACCAAAGTTAAGTCTTACGGAACGTTAAACTCATACAGATCAGCAATCGCTCTGATTTTGAAATATGACATTGGACATATACCCATTGTAAAGAGATTTTGCAAAGGTGTCTCAGTCCTTAAACCCCAAAAACCAAAATATGAGTTTACTTGGGATCCAGAACCTGTATTAAATTATTTAGGTTCATTGTATCCGAACGAAGATTTGTCTTTAAAAACACTCACGCAAAAGTTAGTAACAGTAACAGCTCTAGCTACAGGCCATAGGCTACAAACCCTTGCAGCAATGAGGCTGGAGAACATTGTCTATGCAAAAAACGCAATTCATGTGAAGATAGCAGACAGGTTAAAAACGTCGGGTGTAAACAAGTCCCAGCCAGTTTTAACGCTACCTTTCTTTAACGACAAGCCTGAACTTTGTGTAGCGTCAACCCTGAAGGAATACTTACGACGTACACAAAGTTTAAGGAAAAAAGGCGTTCACGAGTCACTATTTTTAACTTTTAAAAAACCTTATAAGCCGTGTTCTCCTCAATCCATAAGTCGTTGGATTAAGACAATCCTCAACAATAGCGGCATAGACACAACTATATTCTCTGCCTATTCTACAAGACATGCGTCCACCTCCGCAGCACTTCGCAATGGTGTAACGTTGGACGTAATAAGAAGAACTGCAGGCTGGACAAAATCGTCCAATACTTTCGCTCGATTTTATAATCGACCCGTGACCGAGGACTCTAGCTTCGCAAACAGCATCTTCAAACTTCATTAATCGTATTGTGATATTAGAAGGTTTAATTCCTATTTATTTTTGTTACTGAGATGTTGGAAGGATAAATTCCTATTTATTTTTGTTACTGAGATTTTGGAAGGATTAATTCCTGTTTATTTTTGTTATTAAAAAAAAAAAAAAAAAAAAAAAAAAGGATTGATAATAAAATTCTTTCCTTTATATAAATCGTCTTCTATCTTTAAACAACTACTATTTGATCTCGAGGACGAGACATCTAAATATAATTAAACGATTAAACGAACTTACCTAAGTGAAGTTCGATCGTAATTATATGTGATGTCTCGTCCGAAGAGATCAGTCCCACCCTACCCTTCAACAACCCCATGATTAATTAAAGACGATTTATCATGCCTTCCTTACTTTAAACATAATGAAATGGCGGGCGCCGGATCCACTGTTGGTAGGTGTAGATGGCGCAGTCAGGGACGGCGGGAATTTCTAATTTACTTTTTAGCTTTGAAATTTGTTGTGGTTAAGACCGAGCAGCTGGCGCTACTACTATTTGATCTCTTCGGACGAGACATCACATATAATTACGATCGAACTTCACTTAGGTAAGTTCGTTTAATCGTTTAATTATATAAACAATGAAAGAGCAGACTGCAAACAACTTAACATGTAATGAGTTATACGCATGTCCGAGATTTTTTTTCTTGTTTATTATAAAACCTTCCAACACAATTCTGTTTTCTGTACTAAACAAACTAATTTTTGCCAAATTCTCCTGTTATATTGTTAATATTTATTTAATTAAAATAAATAAATACCTTTACGTTTCAATGCATATACAAATTGTAAAAAATATTTACGTCAGTTTTAAATTGAATGTGTATTGTTTGGGTAGGTGGATTCTTCGGGGCGCGCGGCAAATATAGTAGCAGTGCGTAAGAAACGTCGTGCAACAGTAGATGCGTACAAAGGACCGTTCGGGTTCCTAACATACGAAGTGGAGGAGGGCAAGAAACTGTTCTTCCACATCTCCGAAGTGAAAGACAACGTGGTATTACAAGTGGGCGATCAGGTGGAGTTTGAACTAGTCACTAATCAACGCAACGGGAAGTCATCCGCTTGCAATGTAACCAAAGTCAGGTACGGGAGATACAAGTTGGTAACGGTTGCATGTTAGTAATGTGTTGATTTACAGTGATGTACAAGCAAGACCTGAACGCCTCATCAGCCGGCTACGCACCATCAGCATGGACGACACGGGCCCCAAGCTGACGGTGGTGCGCCAGCCGCGGGGCCCCGACGGCTCGCGAGGCTTCGCCACAGACATGCGCAAGCCGCGCGTGCCCGGAACCGTGCCCGAGTAGTCCGCAGACACCCGTACCAGCCAAGAACAACAACCACAAGCAACCTCATCCCGTGTGTCGCTCGGTCACTCGTCACCCGTCACCATGTCGCCTGTCTTGTCCCAGGTACCAGCGAAATTATCAATTTGTATCTATCCATCGTCAGATGCTACATACAAAATATACTATAAGTAACATAAAAATTACAAAATACAAAAAAATAATTACCTAATTATTAAGTTTAAAAGAGAAAGCGAAACAAAAGGAAATGGATTCTGTAATTGACCTTACACACCAATATTTAGTAGTAGCTAATGTTTATACATACCATACATGTTGGAAACAGAGAGCTAAGCTATTATCGCTTGTAAACACTGCTTACAAAACCAAAACCAACAACATTCACCTATTGACAAATGATACAATGAATTTCTTGATAGGCATTGTTTTACCGCTAAATAAACAAGTTTAGGAATTAAATACATTTACGAGAGAGACTGCATAATTCGTAATTGTTTGATTGAGATTGTTTGTGCGACTTCTAATTAGAGAAGAACTTTGATAAGTATAACTATAGAATGTAACCGCGAAATTCAAGTGTCTGCTTGCGCAGTGCCCCACAGACAGAGGCCGCGTGTCTCGCATCATGACATCTGTACATGTAGCATATCTCACTGTAGGAAGTAAGACGGATCGGATTCAGCCGCAATCTACTTAGTAGTGCCTAACAAGTGTCATACTGAATCCGATTGACCCCGTCGAATTCTCGGTCACTTCGAATCGCATTCAATTGTAGCAACTGATTTTTTATTCCTTAGGATATATTATTGGATTATAAATAAATTTTAATTGAGATTGGATGGTGTAGATATTAGAGTAATGTAGCGTTAGGTAGATTCGACCGGACGGAGAATTTGATACAAAGAAAGTAAATAATAATTAAATGAAACGTCTTGTGCCTCGATGACAGTGTTCTCGAAACTTTTCTGTAACAAGCAAGTAAACGTGTACTGTCTCTATCCACGACAGGCCGCATTGGGTCTTCTGTGATAGAACTTAGGAATCTGACTGGAAAACAAAATGGCGACTTTTTGTTTCCCTGAATATATGTATATGCTTTTTCATATATACATAGAAATGAAAAGGATTTAGTGATATTTTGCTGTCAATATTTTTTGGACGTTTTTATGAGCGAGAAGTTAGTGATTTTGATTTGTGCATTTGATTTCAGAAGTGAAAGTAACATGTCTGTTATCGAACAAGCTTAGTAACATAACGAACTGTGTGTGTGTATGTCCCTCCGCTCCCCATGTGACTGTGTGGGCACTGTTTGTACCGATTGAATTCATTCATTCATACCTACCAGAAGAATCAAGCAAAATGAAATAGTCATGTACACGTGGTTTATTCTCTATTTGTAAATTTGTTTTCATTTCGGAAAGTAATAAATCAGGTATAAAAAAACGTTTCATATTAGTCTTTCTTTTATTTTATATACTGTACTTGTACATATTATATCGAGTAGAAGCTTTTATCAACCAAAAGTTGCAACTTTCAACGTTATTCGGTACTCTAGCTTATGTTATGGAACGAATTTTATAGATCAAATTATAATATATAATAAGTAGGATTTTAGTAATACGAAAAAGTTTGTAAGGAAAATGCCAATAATTTTTGAATGCTGTGCAAAGTGTCCTAAGTAATATTAGAATAGATGTATGGATATCAAAAACAGGAAACAAAATAAAACAACCTTAAATAAACTCTATTGGCTCTACTTTCCGTACATCCACCTTAATTTACTTGGGAAGAAGACTACTAAATTCAAATTGTTTTAGATATGTAACTATTTCTAAATGAAATTATTATATAGACAAATTGCATTTACTACTAATTTATTTCTGGGAAATAATAAACCGATCTTTGAAAAATAATCACTCATTTTTAATCTTCAAAAAAATGATATTTAAAAATAATAAATGATCTCTTAGATATTTTAGTTTAATTGTAAAAATTAAGAATTATCATTTAGTATTGTAAGAAACAAATTTTATAAAGATCATTTATTAAATTTTTAAAATATCATTAAAATGTTTTAAGTACCAAATTTAGTTTTTTTTTTAAATATCGGTTAAATACATGCGTTAATTCGTTTCAAATAATTAAAGTGTGTTGAAAAAATATCAGGTTTATTACATGGTAATAAGTAATATGACATACAATAACTTGATATCTTATAAAAAGGTAACTTAGAAATACTAAAAATTAAATGTGAACACAATTTTAAAACTAGTAAAAGAATTCAGATCACGATGCATTCATATGGGAACGCAGCTCCATTTGCAGTTCTTGTTCCTGGTACTGGACATGCTGTGTAAAAACAGTAACATTACTAAATAAGTGTTCATACTTTTGATTGGTTTCATATTTTTTCAGTTAAAACAGTTTAACATTTGTTCATAAATTTTGTTTTTATATTGCATGCATTATTTGTTATTTATTCTTAATTAAAAATAAATTAATGTGTACCAATATGGCATCGCTGTCCGTAATATCCTGTGCCTTCGCACCTACATCGGTATCCTGGACGTTGTGAGATTTGAATGCAAACTCCGTTGTTTAAGCAAGGGTGACCGTAGCACATATCTGTGCGTTTACCTGCTTTGAACATTGAGGTTAGTGATTGTTAAAGAAAAATCAAGTGAACAGGTGTGGTGGATTTTTTTTTCTTCAAGAATTCAAAGGTGAGTTTATCATTTGCAATATTTAGTATCATGATTGTGTTGATTACTACAAATAAACAAGTAAATTTATGCATACCTCGTAGTGCATCTTGACAATCGTCCATTGTATGATACCTATATTCAGAATTACATCCGAACCCACAAGAACATCCCTTATTTTGTATTCGACAACCATATCGCGTTTGGTCCATATCGCAACCTTCAGCAAATAAGATACCTGAAAACAAAAATTATTTATTTTCGGTACATGGGGTCGAAACCGGTAAGAGACGTAGACTACCCAAAATAAAATGAAATTTCATTATGTTCTTAAAAATTAGAAACTAAACTATAAAGTCATGTTTTTGACCTAATTTCTTTTATGCAATAAATTATCATTCTTCCGGTCAGTTCTTCCAAGAATTCGAAATAAAAATAAAATCTGGAGCCAAAACGCGCGATGTTTTATCAGTTACAGGAATTGGAAATTTTATTATTTATTATCGAGATTTTTTAAAAATAGAATATATCGAACCGCTATAATAAATGTTTATTTAAATTTATCAGTGTATTGCGGTCAATATGGATTTTTAAATTTTGATGTCAAGTTTATAAATAAATAATACAGGAAGTCTATTAATCACTGAAAAGAAAACCGTTAGCATTTTCAGAAGATAAGAAGATCGTAAATTATACATCAAGGATATACTTTTATCATCTAATTGTTCTGAAAAATTGGATTGAGCAATATTTTGCCTTGATAAAAACTTCCTACTTCTTAATTTAACAACTTTATATCACAGCGAAGTTTACTTTTCAAAGATCAATTTTGTTCAAATATTGTTCATTATTTTAAAAATATACATAAACATGATGTCGCTGCATATTTCTTTCAAACAACTTTTTGTTAGGTGACGCATGTTGCATTAGATGTAAAACAGATGTCCAAAAAGTTTAGTTGAACAAAAAAAAAATAGGGTAAAGTGTCTTAAAACTATGGATTTTTTACAAAATAAACCAGTCTGTAAAAAAATAGTTGTTATCCCCAGAATTAGTAAAATTACAATGATATATTATTGCCATAAAAAATTATACATATAGATATAAATGTTTTTAAGTATTAATTAGTAATAATAAGCACCCCTAAATTTATCGAAATTATATTTTTAGGTATATTTGTCCAAATATTAGTAAAAATTGTAATTCTTAATAATATAATATTTCAATATACGTAAAAAAAATAAATGATTGATTTTTCTTGATTACAATAACTATCGTACTCACCTAACAACAGCACGGTTGTGAAAACAATAAACATTTTGTTGTTCATGATTGTTGTGGTGCAGTAGCAAGTGGCTGCTGTACTGAAGAAGAGTTTTGTGGTGTGTTGTAGAGATAGAGATGTTAGTATCATGTTTCATGATAAAGGAGCAGTGGTCGTTGCCCCTGGTCTTCGTAGCGTCCCACAGGCTTTCTTCAAGATAACGTACGCATACACTGCGTTGCATATCATAAAAGTAAGGGGAGAGGGTTGAAGATAAGATACAAACAATGCGAATAATGATAGGAACGTCATAGTTTTTAAACTGATTACTTCAAGATATAAATTGTAATCAAATATTTTAGCCGTATTCATTTGTTTCGATATTAAAAATAAATTCATACATTTAAACAAAAATCGCTGACATAAGATACTTATATTGTCTTTTGTTTTTAAAACCGGATTAGTAAATAATAAGAGTAAAATTTATATAAATTCAACATTGGATGTGAATTTTTATTTTCTGTATCAACTTGAGTGGGAGCTTTTGTATTTTAAGAATCTTAGTCCTATCTTTAAACCATTTCCGTTATCGTAGTTCTAGTTATCTTCTAGTAGTTTTACATTTTGGTTGGCGCAGACAATTTAATCCGACGTGCCCTATATGTCATGCCCTCGTTGCTGATAAAAGGGGCACACTGTATAACCCAAATATATGAGCGGAAAAGCACTGAGACGTTATCGCTTCACTATATTTCCGTATTTTTAAATCTTTTATTCATCAAAAATGGAACGCAGTTTATAGTTTATTCGATTAATTATTAATAGTAGCTGAATTTATTCCTATAATATTGAAAACAATGGAATTTGATTTGGAAATAGCTAATTTTGAATGTTAAGTGGTATTTACAACTGTAGTAGAGTCATCCAATCATTTCATTAAACTCATATTAATTTTAAGATAATTGCAAACGTGGTGCGGATGTTTAGGTTGAAGAACCTTCACTCCAATTCTAAATAATAAGATAATTACCTGTTGATTTTTCTCACAAAGAAATTCTTTGCAAAAAGAAAATAATTTCTGAGTTAAACATTTTTATTTTTAATACTATATCCCAATATAAACATACTAAATGTTTTTTGTTTATTACAATTATTTTAATATTACAATAAATTTAATCAAAATTATTTAATTATAATTGTCCTCCCAAAATCAGGATCTAAAAAATGATCTGTGATTTCTACTGTTTGGAATTGCACCCCAACGTCTCATTCTGCGAACTGCTTCCCTTAGATGTTTGGGTTGTACGGGCCCAGAGTCTCCTTGTTCATCCATTACGTCCAAAGCTGTAAAAATATTGTATTATACCTTTACAATGCTGAAAAATTAATTTTTATTACCTTCTTCCACGATTTCGCCTACGAAAACTTTGGCTATACCAGACATAGCAATGACTACGTTTTGTGAAACTGAACAACCAGTAATAGTCTGCATTAAGCGTTTCACAGCTGCTTTTGGAAAAGCTGCTCTTCGGTACATTTCGTATCTGTCTAGTTGCTCTTCCGTAAAATTGGAAACTAGTACTCTAACAAATAAATATTAGTTTTGTTTAAAACAAAGTTTTATATACCTACTGCATCTTTTCCCGTTCTTCTTCTTCCATTTCTTTTCTGTTCCTGTATTCTTTCTTCTTTTCTCGTTCTAGTTGTTGCTGTGTAAGACTCTTATTCGAAGAAGCAATGTCTGGTAACGTTATTTCTTCATCGAATGTAAATTCGTCTTTGTGTTTTACAATATCTATTTGATCAGAAAATTTTACAGTTTTCTCAAAAGAATCATTGACATTGTCGTCATCTTTTAATAAGTTTTCTTCGATAGCCAAGCCAGCATCTTTGGAATCTTCATCATCATCCATAAGATCTGAGTCTGATTGAGATGTGTTAAGATCATATTTGTGGTCAGATTTATCATCTGGATCACCAGCTAAATACATATCGCTTTCACTTTTGTCTAGAATATTATCCATTATTGGAAATTAGAAATATATTTTAATATTTGTACTTATTTATATTATTTAATACTACTTTACAAATCACAATTCTTGTACATAATTATTAATGATTTAGTTTAAATAGAAATATTCATATCTTTGATTTCTTTATGTTTCTGCTGATTTTGTCTTCAAACAAAACTTTACAAAAATTGAGGTTAAACGTCAAATTTTTATTGTCATTATATTTCTTTAAAAAAAATTTTACGATACAGGTTTAGTAATTGTAAAATAATATGTACAATTTACAAAGAATTAATAAGAAATTAAATAAATTGAAATAATTTTTTGAAAATTATAATTTTCCTAGTGTGATTCATGCTGGTCTCTGGCGGAACAGTTGAAAAGCGTGTAGTTCAGTAGTTTGCTGCAAAGTTGGTGTGGCGTTAGTGTGCTCGCAGTCAATATATCACGATCACATATTCTGTCTTTTAAAGTCGTTGTTCCGTTAAAAATGACAAAAAATCATGTTAAAAATTGCACATTCTCTCAAAATAAATTCCTAAGCAACTTATAAGTCTCGTAAAACCAATTGTGAAATTGTGGGCTGCATTTTTTCCGCGTAAAAAATTAAAAGAACTTCGTGATCGCTCAGTGGAACACATCTCGTTCGGGTAATTGTACTCTAGATGATTTTCCGCGCATACTACTAAACCTTTTGTGTTCATTCTGCTAGTGATGTTACAGTGTGATAAATGTGATAATTAGCGACCGGGTTTTGAAGATTTGGCATTGTTCTTAAGGTGAGCGATTTGTTTTTGTTTTCTCTGCTGGTGGCACAGAGTACATCACAGCTGATTTCTGTTGCCCTTTACCTGTCGAATTCCTGTCACATCCCCTTCTGGAATTTTCTCAGAGATTACAGCATTCTTGTAATTAACGGACTTTTTTACTGCTTAGGTTAGAATAATTGAAATACCTATGTTGTGACTAACAAAGGTTGTTTACATTATATGTACACATAGGTCGATTCTAAAATATTCTCATGTATTATTTTCAATTTTTCATGGTGTGTAACTTGCTTTTATTTGCTCAAATTAATTATCCGGTTTTTAAATAATTTTTTGCTTTGGGAAAATACCCAAATGACTCATTATTTTTACTCAAGTAATTTTAAGTTATTTTTTAGCTACAAACTGGTTTGCCACTTATAATTAGATTGTGAATATATGTAGAAATTTCCATGTAGAATTCTAAAATTAATATTAATAAGTTTCCGGTTTAATTAATAAATATACATCGCCTGTTTTTACTCTGTTATCAGCTGCATGAAAGAGTTTATTATTAACAATTAATATAGATTGTTTAAAAAGTTGCGAAATCGCGGTGACCTTGGAGAGAAAAAAATCGCATCGCAAGTTGAAGGTCTGGGCATAAGGTAACTAGATTCTCTTTAATTTCATTATTTTCGAGACCTAGTTCTTCAGTCAAGTGACTAGCACGCACTTTGTGAACTGGAAAAGGAAATAAATAAATCATGTGACTGCATCACCGTTATTTTCAACCATTCACAAAAAATAATATAATAGTTTTACGCTTATGGCGAAGCAGACTATTTTCGTATCCGGTATTGTTAATTTCGTGATAGATTCGTGTCAATGTCAGTGTGATAGCATCGAAATTACAGGAAGAATATTGATTAATACATTACTAGATAGCAAATGTCCAAAAGTGACAGTTTTGTTTAGACAGATGAAGTAATAATACGTTGTTTTTCCTGCTATACTTTTCAAGGTACGTTATTATGTCAATATTACGTTTCATTTTATTTTTTCCGTAATAAAATTATTTTTTTAACATTTCATTTATAAAAAATATTGCGGTTAAGTAAAACAGGATTTTTAACCACAAATATTTCAAAATATTGTACAGTTTTATAACATTTATTGTAATATTTTATTTATTTACCATAAAATATAAGATACTTTTATCATTTATCGTTATCAGTACTAATATTTTCCGTGTTCTGGTCAAGTACCTATCAGTATAAATATTTGTTGAGTGATAATATATATTTATACTAAAAAATGGCAGAATAAGTGCCAAATAATTTGTATGCACGAAGTTCGTCTGATATTAAATATATGTCAATTGGCAGTACCATCTCACATTGTGTCTGAATTGAATTGTAATTTTGGACACGTGTTTGTCATAAATCTTTGACAATTTGACCTTTTACACCACACACCTACGCCAGAACATTTTCTATTTTATTAATTTTCTTAACCAATGAACACCTACATACATTTTTGTTTCTTTATTGATCCTGTATTGTTTGGTATTATATAAAAGAAGAAAAATATGACAGATAGTTGAAGAAACAAAATATAGCCGTGTTGATTTGTTGAGAATCAATCACAAAATAAATGAATATCAATAAATTCAATTATATATACCCCTGGTTATCCACTAATAAAATATTTGATTATAAATTACTAATTAATATATTAAAAATAATGCAATAATCGCATAGCAATTTATGCATAATGACAACATAATCAACATAAAATTTTCTTTATTACATGAAATAGAAATTTCCTATTTACATTCTAGACTTTTATATAACTTCTTTCATCATATAGATAAGTACATTTGCAATATCTGCCTACAATTTAATTAAATTATCGCAAAGTAACCGTGTAATCATTTTTCTTTCCTAGTTAGAAGAAACGTCAAACTTTTAAGGTTATGTTGAAATCAATTAACACTTCACTTACAGAAATGTTGAAAGTTAATGGTTATTTGTAAATTTTGATAAAGTGTTAAAAATCGTAAGTTTCTTTTTATATAATATGAATTTCAATGCAATTAAAAAAAATTAGGAAAACTGTAATAGGACTGTAGTTGAGTGATTAAAACAATTGAAATTTGATGTATGATAATTCGTTATTTGCGAGGTTATTTGTGTATATTTCGTGTGTGTTAAATGCAGTTTAATATTTAACTTTACAATGTAAGTACTAATATAATTGTTTTAACCCATTTAACAACGTATTAAAAAATGTAATCATTGTTTATAACTTATTAAAATTGTTTTTTTGTTAGTGGGTGTTAAATCAAAGTAGGTCATGCCTCATTGTAGTTTAATTATAACTCTCATATTGTTATTATTTTTAGTATAGCAGTTTTATGAGTGGAATAATGAGGTAATAAAATAAGCTGAAATAAAGTTTAAAAACGGTTATTTTATGCGCGAAACTTATGTGGGTTATTTACAGTTCGGTGCAGTTTGTGCAGAGCATCTTTAAACTTAGGTTAGGTGAAAAGTAATTAAATTTTATTGACAATTATGGAAAATAGGTAATAGGTGAAAAGTGTATACGGGTCTTACAATCATTCATTGGTTGGTATACTTTAAGTGAATTTTTATAACTATAGATTAACAAAAAAGCGAGCAAAAAAGTGCATATCGAAATTTGGAAAGTACTATTTTATACCCTTTTAAGAACAACCTGTGCAAATAGATTTAAGTCAGGCTAAATTATATTTTTTATTCTTGTGTCTTTACGTAGTTCTTTAATCTGGATTACATTTTTGATCAAATCAAATAAATCATAATTTTTAATTTCTAAAAAGTGTTATTGCACATTTTAATTGTTTTAAAAGCAATATAAATATTTTATATCTTAAACGAAAACGAAATTTGTAATAAAACCAAAATGATTCATCTGAATAAAACTACGAAGAATATAACAAAGAATTTTATGTTAGTTACACATTTAAATACTTATTTTTTTCTGTCATATGACAATTAAAGAGATAAAATAGCGTTTAATTTTAAGATATTATTATATACAGAACATATTTTGATTATTATTAATAGAGTACCAAATAATTAAATTTTTATTATAATTTGTATTTTTTTATATTTGATAAAATCAATGATTTTTATTAAAAAAATCAAATGATTTAAGCCAGGCCAACCCTGCATATAGGAGCATTTGTCCCATAAGATGTTTAAATTTTCTCTTAATCCACCCCCGCAAACTGCAAGTGTTGTGACAAACCGAAAGCAATTTACGATGATGTATGTATTGTTGCAGGTAGTGTGGGTGGGTTGTTGGTTTCCCTGGCGCGTGGTGCAGCCCTGAATGGGGCTGCGAGCTGGAGAGGAAAGTGTCGCAGACCGCCCCCGCCGCCCTTGCCGCCGTGCATCTCCCCACCGTCGCCACCGCCGCCACCACGGACCACCAAGGTCAGTACCCCACACAACCAATCATGTATATTATGGTGACAATAGGTGTAAATAATATTGGTGAAAATATATATGTGCATTCTTTTTTCACTAAATATCAGTTATGTCACTTATTGTGACAATTTTTTTTGTTACAAATTAATTTTGATTACGGACTTTGCCTGACCTCGAAAGGTTGTGCTCGAAATATTCGGTTATATTTTGCTTCATACAAAATTGTATATCATTATTGAATTTAAAATATTGTTATTTTATTTGCATTGAAGATATTGTGTTAGTAAGTTTCAGGGTTGCATAAAAACATGTTTTTTTTTTTATTTAAATCTTATTATTTTGATTTATATATTTATTTACTTTTTAAATGTATACTAGGTACACCAATTTCAAACACGTATTTAAAGCGACGAAATTTTGGGACCTCTTCGGTGTTTTTAAAACCGGGTTTTATTGTAAGACATTTCAAAGTAAATTTAACAAAAAATCACACATTGACATTAGTGCAAAAAAAAATTGCGTCACAAATTTAAAATATTGTACTAGTAAAGTAGTTTTTTCGATGAAATTGAAACAGATTTAATACTTCGTAGAAGTATTGCCACATGGTAACATTACCTACATGTTTTTGCCTCCAATTTTCGTAAATCTGGACTGTTAAATAACAATTGAAGAACAAGTGATTTAAATCAATGATTTTTTTAAAACAAAGTGCTTTAAATTCGACATTTAATCAGTGGTAATTTTTAATTTTATTTATAAACAAATAGTTAAAAACGACATTTTTAGATTTATAACAATATTTTAAATTTATCGTTCATTAAATGAACTTTAAATATAAGTGATGTGAAACTTTGGAAGTCTAAAAATATCTTTATGATCTAGCCACAGAATAGTTATATATACCTATTCTGTGAACTATCAGTAAATACTATTGAGACGACAAAAGTTATTGTTCACATATCTGTATGACATAGTTATAATTTATATGGGTCATGGTTTTTTTGCAAATACGGGATGAATCATCTGATCATATGTTTGTAGTATATACAAACAATAATAATTTTTATTTGTGAATGATCTTTTAAATAAATAAACAAAAATATATTGCGGTTTATTCGGCAATGGCGCTGAGCTTACAAATGAAAGATCTGTAGACTGTACAGCCAAATTCCATGCTCTCGTAAGGCACGATCACGCTCCATAGATCGTCTCGGTCCATCAACTCTGCCTCTAGCGTCCAGGCGGTGTGTTTGTGTTTGTGTTTATTTTCCGCCCGCGTCAAGACTAAATACCAATCACACCCTAAACATTCAAACATAAATAAGGGGATTACAAAAGTTTTAGCAGCTCTCTAACGTTTTCATTAAAACAAGGTTCTGACAACTTAAGTCCAGTTTTATCTATTTTCTACATAAAATAAAATAAAATAAAATATAGGGGTGCACTCTCCATGCCAGCTACAGTGCTCTACCGTATCATTAGGCCTATTCCATTTAGCACTTGTGTCAAATATAACTTGTATACAACATGAACTGATTCCAATGTTTCCAATTGAATTTATTTCTGTTGTCTGATCTGATTAGACTTATAAAAGGAATATCATTCTTATGTAGGGCATGTAACCGAAAAAATGCTGGTTAAGGGTTAACCCTTGTAGAGAATCTTATAATAATAATAACGGTTTTAGTTCGAAAATCGGTTTTTAAAAATTGGAAACCGGTTTTAATCAGTTAAAAAAAGTGAATCATAAAAAAATAATTAAAACAAAAACAATAAATTACAATCTGAATAAAATATAACAAATAAAAGAATGCAATTTAATTAACGAATATTCACAAAAATTCTCGTATAATACCTTTAGAAAAACGCAGCTCACTTTCGAATTGTAAACTTGCCTAATGGTAACAAAGAGACTACGTACTTTTATGACTCTCCAATAAAATATAAATTGTAGAAACTGTCTCCAATGAGTCATTAATACAAATAGATAACACAGATATAAAAAAGTATTTAAAAAAAATTGGCACTAAATGATATTAAACTAAAGGTTAATGTTCGTTAAAACCAGTTTTTTTTTGGTTAACAGTTACCGGTATTTTCGGCCTTAAAAATATCGGTTTAAAGTACGATTAAAGTTCGCAATTTTCGTTCAAAATATGGGTTATCGGTTTTTATTAACCTGTTATTTTTACTTAAGAAATGAGAGTAAACAAATAATGTGAAAATAAATATTGAAATCCAAAGATGATGTTTGTAGTGTTTGTATTGTGTGTTCGCTAAGTGAATATTCTTATTCTTAGTAATGTAGTGAAATGAGAAACGTGTTTCCGGTGTCAAGTGATAGCTGATGATTATACGCACAATTGCAGTTTTCTTGTCGTGTTATGTCTGCATTTTAAGTGTACATAATATCTCTACATACATATATACATACAACATTCTAGATAATAATAATTAACATAAAACGTTATTGTTATCTGTAAATACTTGTAAATTCATAAGTATAAAATTAATAAACTGCTATATTTATTTTGCGAATTTTATTATAGTTACTATAGTTTCTATTTTTTTTATCACCGTCATTGGCGCTACAAGCTATTGTTCTCAATATAGTTTTAAGCTCGGTTTTAAGACTGTGTTTCCCAAACTTTCAACCCATGTCAAATATTTTTTTTTTTTAGTAATATACAGTGTGTTCCTTTGTGGGGTTTAAGAAATAAAAGATTTTTTTACTTCATCAGTTCAATGATAATATTATATTGTACACTATACTTTTTCTACGACCATGATATTATTTCTTTATTCATTTATATTACTTCCTAATACCTACCTACAAAAAAAATTTAAACAATACGATTTTTGACGGAATTGTGAGATATGAATTCATACCTTAATGTTGTCTATGGTTACCGTGGGAAATGAAAATATGTTTACAATATACTATGTAGCTGTAGCAATAACAAACATTCAATAAGCAACTACTTTCATGGTCGTAGGAAAAATAGTCATTATTTACATTTTAGTTAATTTATTATCAACCGAAAGCCACTGTAAGGAACTTGTAACGTCTGCTTACACTGACCGCCTTACCAAGTGATATTTTCTCCGACCCAAGAAAACCTAACCGGGTTTTTTAAAAAAAAAACCCACCCAAAAAACCTACTTGAAAAAATTCTTTAAAAAGCTCATATTTAAAAAAAAAATTATTCGATAAATACAAAAATTACATAAACATAAATTAACTATGTGGTGCACTCTCCACAACAGCTGGAGTATTAAGTACGTCAAATAAAATAACATAGTGTTATTTTGGTAAAACAAAACAGTAGTTATAAGTTATTTATGACTTATGCTAGTCTATAAATATGAAATATAGACATATTTCTTTTCTCTATATTTTTGTAGGAAACGTGAGATATATTTGTGTGACCATTTGTCAGACGGTGTAATGGTTGTAAGAGGCTTTAAGACAAGAGCTCGTTAGAGAATAAAAATAACCTCAGGTTTCAATAAGCTTAGGCCGCGAGGATATAAACGAGTGAATGGCTTGAATAGATGAAAGACTTTTATTGAGCTATTGGAAATAGATTGATGTCCACTTGCTCTATTCACCGCGTGACACTTGTCGTGCACACAAAGGGCCGATAATTAAAATTGTGCAGGAAATATACTATCTCATTGTTGGAATATTTATATACAGTTGAGAGTTTCACCTGTTTACAATTTACTTACACTATTATAGTGTTTATGAGTGTGAGAGCTTTATAATAATGCTTTTATATCAGCAGGTATTCTATATATGTTGTGGCTAGTTCGTAAACTGCTTCCCTACAAATAATTATTATTACATTGTGAAATTTTTATACTTTTTTGTCAAAATTGTTTGCAAATTTATACGCAATTGACTTATGAATTAAAAATTCATGTTTTTAATTTAAATTTGTATATTTTTTGTGTTCCCCTGTGATTTCCTATTATAGTTGAACCTTAAAACTAAATATTTTTTAGTTGTGAACGTCAAATTGTGATTTTACACCTGAAATTCTTCAAAAATATTTATTTTTTGGTTAAAAATTTCTATTTTTGAAAATACTTTATATTGATAGATCTCATTGCGCTGATTTCAAATTTTCAAACCGAATTTAATTATCTCTTTTCGTTCGTGAGATATTTCGTCTCAAAGTTGCACCTCAAAAAAGTGTGTTTTTTTGGTATATCTCTAAAATGGGTAGAGATACAATTTCAGCGATTATACCAGTCGATTCTACGGGCAAAGTTACATAAAGAAATGTTTTCTCCGCATATACGTACTTTGGAACGATTTGGTGAAAAATGAGAAAAACGAAAAAACCTAAATTTCAAATTTTCGCTCCGGAATTTTTTGTATTCAAAATTTTTTATTTTCTGGACTTAAGTAAACATCAATGCGCTGATTCCAAATTTTCAAACCGAATTCAATTATCTCTTACCGTTCTCGAGATATTTACGTTCAAAGTTATACCTAAAAAATTAGGTTTTTTAGGTGTACTCCTTAAATGGTTAGGTTTACGACCTCGGCGATCTCACCAGTCGATTCTACAGGCAAAATTACATAAGTATACCAATTTTCAGATTTTTGTCTCAACGGACACAAATTCTAGAAGGAAAAAACTGAAAATGGCCAAAAATCGAAAAAAATGCCTGATGAACCCCTTGCGATTTTTTCAGATTTTCGCCATTTTGTTTTTTCTTTATAAAAATTGTATCTGTTGGAATAAAAATCTGAAAATTGGTACACTTCTGTAATTTTGCCCGTAGGATCGATTGGTGAGGTCGCCGAAGTCGTAAACCTAACCATTTAAGAGGTATACCTAAAAAACCTGTTTTTTTAGGTTTTGCCAAAACTCAACTTTGAATGTAAATATCTCGAGAACGGTAAGAGATAATTGAATTCGGTTTGAAAATTTGGAATCAGCGCATCGATGTTTACTTAAGTCTAGAAAATGAAAAGTTTTGGAGGAAAAAAATTCATCGGAAAAATTTTGAAATTTAGGTTTTTTCGATTTTCTCATTTTTCACCTAATCTTTCCAAAGAAGGTATATTCAGAGATAACATTTCTTTATGTAACTTTGCTCGTAGAATCGGCTGGTATAATCGTTGAGATTGTATCTCTACCCATTTTAGAGATATACCCAAAAAATACACTTTTTTGAGATGCAACTTTGAGACGAAATATCTCACGAACGAAAAGAGATAATTAAATTCGGTTTGAAAATTTGAAATCAGCGTAACGAGATCTATCAATATAAGGTATTTTCAAAAATTGGAAAAATTTTAAAAAATTGCTTCAGAAATGAGTTTTTCTCCAACAATTTTTTGTTTTACCAAAAAATGAAAAGAAGTTGACTATCAATGACTTCAATAATCAATTCCTCTAATGTTTATACATGAATAAATATATTTTTTGAACAGTATTGAATCAAACGTATTTTATATAAGACATTTTCCCTAACTTTGTAATAGTTACAGTACATTTTTCTGATATAAATATTTTGAGTCTGACGTCACTTCCCATGTTTATTTATTTAAGATTGCAAAATTGGAGTTCCATCAAGTATAATGTATAAAGTTTGGAATATCAACTTAGGAATTAATGTCCCTAACATAAACTTGTTATAAACAAACGGCAAAGTATAAAGTATGATTTGAAGCTGTAAGTTTACTGAGAGCCATAAGTTAACCTCAAATTCAATATGCTTTCAACACTTGCATCACTCACGTATTTATGCACACAAGCGGCTCATGACGATGTAATGAGAGAGTGTTTTAATTTCATTAAACCACTTGCCTCGGTAGTTAACCTCAAACCTCAAGTAGCTGACGTCGTTGCCATGGTGACGGCGTTAAGGAGTTGACAAGAAATGTGAACATCAGAATGTTTTAAAATATAAATAACTGACAGTTTATTGTTTATTACGCATTGTTGGGTGCGTCAATCTGTTTTATCACATATATTGGTAATAATATAATTACACTGAATAGTTTATTAGCTGATATGGAGAGTGCACCACAGGGGCTTGTTATGTGGGAAATAGATGTAAAGAATTTTATTCGGTGGGACTCAAATTCAGGTTTTTAGAACCATAGATGATTATTCTGTTCCTAGACAACAGACTAAATCGAATATTTACCTATAATATTACATAAAATTTTTCATATCAACAAAGTGTAATCATCATTAAATCCGTCGGAAAATTTCTTATAGGACTATTTAAAAATTATTTGTACGGGAAAAAGTCCGGGGTCGCTCCTAAAATAACGAGTTACGAAGGCTTGGATCTCCAACTAAAAAAAACTACCTTCCTCCATCAAATAAAGCATTTTGATTGGGTGAAAATGACGTGTGTTGAATAATTACAATGGAATAACTTTCAACATTAAAAAAAAAGTTCCTTTAATTATCTGCGTTTTTATTTACCTAACGAAATAAACCAAAGGTGTTCTCCACTATAGTAGCAAATTAGTGAATTGATTACGTATAGTCAATCCAGACCTTAATTCTGTATGATAGGAACTATCAAAGTTAAAAAAAAAGTTTTTCGTTTTTAAGTTATTCGAGTTTTTAGTGCCCTTAACATGTACGTCATAGAACACTTAAAATATATTCCGGCTTAACAAATAAGAATTAAGACTTTCTGAAACTACACCTTGCTTTCAAATTAGAAAAAGTTTCATATAAAAGAATAAAAAAAATGTGGAGGACCTTATTTTTTGTAATAACAGAAAAGTAAAAACCCAAATCAATATAGTAATTTTTCATTTCAGTATACCTTTGTAACAATGACACACTTATAAGCGGTCTTCCGTTAGTATATCCTTGTAGGATGTGTGGGTGCTTAAGGAATATGAAGTGAAATTCGCCAACTTTGTTTCGTATTCATCGCAGTTGGCACTGATGAGCTCAGCACGCGCCAAAAACAAATGCCTTCGACCGTTATGTCTGCAAAATGCATATACCTATAACTCAATAAATACTTCAATGTTCTGCGTTTACAAACAAAGAAGTTATCAATTTTCCTAGAACGAGATAAGGATAAGTTAATTGTTTCTGTGTAATAATCACTAATAAAAAATATACAGTCTATTTCTCAGAGTTGATCCTCACGTTATCAGTAGTATGTGATTTAAATCGGTAGGGGGAAGGGGGATTGATGACATCATTTTGTCGGGTGAAATCGTTTGATTTCCCAAGTAAATAAATATAAAAATTGACAGTTACATACAAATATAATAATGGATGAAACATACAAAAAGAGTTGTAGATTAAACTAACACAACTACCAACACACAATGAAGCACAAATTGTGGAACATTTGGATATTAATGTAATTAATTTTATTAAATATTTGAAAATATCCGTTACCGCGGTTTTATTATTATTTGAAATTTCTGTTGAAGTGAACAATGTTACCTAAATTAATTTTGGATTTAAAAAATAACAACAAAACAATATTGCTATATTTTTTAGCGTAACTTAACAAATAGAGAAAACTTATAATAGTAAAAATATAAGGTATGTGAGTTTAATGCCACTGTAGCGGCATTCAATTTCAATATACCATCTCGAAACTTCCTCCATTATGAAGCTATCAAAACCATTTGAACATTTCACAAACTTTTAATCACCAAAAAACAAACAAAACACGATCTCTATCCGCCAATGGCAATCACTTAGGTCTCATTCCATCAAAAATCTACGCATCGGGTAGTAAAAACAAAACACATTCTATCGATCAAACGGCGGGTGAATGGCTGGGAATTTGTTTTTATCACCGAGAAATAAAATCGCATCATCCGGATTGGTGGGGTTCGTTGCCAAGCAACGGGATTGATCTAATGTGAGGTTATGGCAGGAATTCTAACTTGGAGGTTATGCCATGTTGAGAGGGAGGAATTCCAATTTGGGCGGGGGTGTAATTATATTAGCAAATTAGATATTTAGATTAAATTTGGGGTTGGATAATATGGACAGGGTGCAAAGATTCTTTCTAGTTTCCTGAATTTGTTGTGATTTTACGTATTGCGGAGCGGTAAAGTAACTTAATATTTTTTAGAAACAAAGCTTCGAGATGAGAAAAAAAATCGAGATTTTCGAATTTCAATAATTATGACGAGATTTCTCGAGGTTTAACTATATTTTTTTTCAAACGTCATAAATGTAAAATGATTCACAAGGTAAAAATTAAATTTCTACGCCGCAAAAGTAGATATATAGAAATAACTAGTACAAT
Source organism: Stenolophus ochropezus (assembly GCA_035578165.1). Classification (NCBI taxonomy): domain Eukaryota; kingdom Metazoa; phylum Arthropoda; class Insecta; order Coleoptera; family Carabidae; genus Stenolophus; species Stenolophus ochropezus. The sequence continues at coordinate 27,354,541 of JAQOWZ010000005.1, read as the reverse complement.
AGAAACCTGCAATATTGTTCTAAATGTCACTATAAAACTAGATAACCTAATAATGATGTCACTAAAAACTATCCACAACTGATAGATTTAAATTGATAACCTAAAAATTCCATACGCCATCGAACAGTATTAACAGTGTACTAATAAAACAAAATCAAATACCATATTTTTATATGAGTATCTGGTACGTAAAGATAATAGGTAGGTGAAGCAGGTAATTATATTGCACATTTCCCTAAATACATATTTTCTTCCTAATTTACCAAAAGATTGTTCAATTTCCCTATTTTCTTGACTGGTCGATGAATACGATACAGTAATATTTTTTTGTTGTTAAAACCATTTTAAAAACATTGCATGAATTTATCTATGGTTCATAATTCTTTACATTTTTATTTTTGACTTTTACTCCCTGAGAAATACCCATTTGGAGAAAAGTAGTTAGTGTTGTTGATGACGTCTGTCGTAGCTTGTTCTGTTTGTGTCTGGTGTCAGCTAACTGTTTGATTGGTAATTAACAGTACGGTTAATTAGAACTGGTGTAGCGAGGCCCGTGTTTTATGAGTCTGCAACTGTGAACTGTGCTGCTACCCAGAGGTTTTGTCAAGTTGCCATAGTAAACCGTACTTTGGTACGTTCACCTATCGATTCATTCCTAAATTTATTCGTCAATTTTGCTTCTATTATTATATTCCTCATTTTCATTCATTGCAAATATAAACTCAAATTAACTTTCTTGTTATTTTATGCAGAAATATGGTTTTACATATACGAAGTGTGTAAATTAATAAGATTGATTTAAAAAATGCAAATATAAACTTAAATTAACTGTCTTCTTATTTTATAGAGAAATATGTTTTTACATTTACGAAGTTTGTAAATTAATAAGATTGATTAAAAAAATGTTCGATTAGAATTACAATTCAATATTGTCTCCCTCAAAATAATTTCCTTGGGAAGCCACACAGTGCTGGAGACGGTTCTTCCTATCCTCATGGCAGTGGTGGAACTCTGATACTGTAGTCACCTTCAGCTGGTCGGTTACAGCCGTTTAAATGTTTTGGAGTGTCCCAAAATGAGTTCTCGGAAAGACAAAATAGTCACAAGAACTCAAGTCAGGCAAATAAGGAGTCTGAGGAGCCACAGGAATGTTTTAACTCGCCAAAATCTAATTTTTTTTAAACCATTTTTGCGTAGATTTACCTCATTCCCAATAAATTAGTTATAATCAGATGAACGGTGGTGTAAGTCAAATTTAACTCTTCCCAAATCATTCAGCACAGGATCCCAGATTTTGTAGACATTTTCATCAGTTTTTGAAGATGAAGGCCTTCTGTTGTGTGTTTCATCTTTAATCGACTCTTTTCCTTCTGAAAATGCCTAAAACCATCAAATTTCGATGACATTGAAAATGAAACTCAGTCGTGTAAGATTTTTCAATAAATAATTTCTCCTAAGATGCAAACTAATGTTTAGTTTTTATTATAATAATGATAAGCTATAGTGGTTAATATATTTTATGAGTTTATGACTTATATGCAGAAATTAATTGTCACCAGATTAAGCAATTTATAGTAACAAATATTAAAGTCATTTGTTACCATTTTGATTTGATTTCATTCAAGGTGTAATTTCGCATGGCACTAATTCCTGCTGCTGTAACCATGGCAACATGTGTGTGACGGTTGCTAGGTAATCAGAGATTTGTCAGTGACGTGATAAATAGACACTCCCGTTAATTCTATGATTGTTAGCTGATCATTTAAAATGTCATTTTTCCCGATGATTTCCAATGGTGTAACGATGTGAACTGACTCAGTAAATCAGCAAATCAGGTATTTAGGGTGCCTGCTCTCTGCTCCTGTTTAGGTTAGGAATATGACGAATGTTTTCCTGCGTTGACATTAATGAGGGGAATTATTTCGCAGTTTGCGTAAAGCGGTGACGTATTTGTACTGTTACTGACATAGAAAATACGATTGTTTGGAACAGTTAGAGAAACGGGTACACACTGTCATTTCCTTATATACCTACTACTTTTTAACAAACTTATAAAACATTAGACTTGTTTTAAAATGGTTACAAATCTGTTCCATAACATTTCAACTTAAAATTTAAAACAGACAATTTCAAACCGAAATAATCCATTTTCAAAACAGGAACAATTAGAATTAAAACTGCACTTGATTCCATTTAATTGAGCTAAATCTCAAAGAAAGGAAACAAAACTAATAAACTAATAGGTAATTTAAACTTTAATACCCGGTCTTATAAAATCCAGTTAACTATCCTATCCGGTTAAATTAATTAAACTGGTCTGTTTCTGGATTATAAACGTTAGTTAATACAATCTAGTAGTTATATGTACAGATTAAATTAACTGGAGAAAAGTGAGGTATTAAATTTTAGTTGGTTGTCTAATTGTGACAGTCACACTTCAAAATTCAATTTCTATTTAAATAATGTTTCATTGTAATTCTGGTTAGCAGATTAATAATAAAAAGCATTTCTTGTTTGAGTTTAGATTTTGCATCTATTCTTAAAGTGCAAATAAACAAATTTTCGTATCATTTATAACGTGATCTTTGTTAAAATTTGTATTTCAATATAAACATAGCCTATATTACTTTCTTTATTAATTTTTATTATTATTAGTTTTAGGATAAAAAAGTAGGCATTTAGGTTCCTAAAATTTTACAAAAAGAGCAGAGGGTCATTTCAAGTTTTTTTTTCAAATTTATTTTAGATTATGGTCATTCGTTCATCTATTTATTTGATACATGTGTTTTACTTGTTATTAATTAATTACGTTTTAATGTTTTTTGAACCTTTTTTACACAAATTAAAACAAACATTAAACGGGACAAATACGCACGGTACGATATAAATACAAGACAGAGTTATGTTTGCCGAGTACAGCAAGTAATAGAATCCCGATCTCATTTGCGTGAGCCACTTAATGTTGTAATCACACAGCCTTTCATTTCTCATAAATCCGCATTAATGTACACAAGTGATTAATCCAGTAACAGCTGCTGGAGTCCCTCATCTTCTTCACGTCTCAAACGCAATACACTACATAATCAACTTCTCATTACCACTTGGAATTTTCTATGGCTATTGATTAATAATTTCGTCAAATTATGTTTCTTTCAAGAAAGCTGAAGCTGAAGGACTCTTCGTTATAATTTGGATCAAACAAATTTGTTATTGAATTAACAGTTAATGACGTTTTCAAAAATTAAAATCGGCGGCATTGGTTAACGTTCTTTGAATAATAATTTACAAATACGTAAAGTCGGTTTTACTGAGTTGATTCTTACGTCATCAATAGTAATCATGTAAAAAAAAACTAGTGGACATATAAAAAATTTATTTTTAGTTTCTTCAACTACAGTACGGAAAATTTTAAATCTCCTAGTTTTAAAAATAATTTCTTGCTAGTAGTAGCCGTTCTTGTCATTATACTGCTGCAGACGACTTTTAGGTTTTCCATAGACCTATGAAGCATGTATTTTTATATAAGGGCTATTTCCAAGCAAATTGCATCCTCCAGGGTTTATAGGGTTCTGGAACGATACTTAAATACTTCAGTCGTTAGATACCCTCACAAGAAATAGTCACAGGGCGTTAAATCCGACGAACGAAAGACCACGAAATGTCGCCTCTTACAGAGGTCAGTTGGCCGGGGAACATCTCCCTCAAAATACCCATTAAATATCGAACTATGTGAGCTGTGGTTCAATCCTGTTGGAACCAGACATTAAATTCCTCAAGAGCTGACGCAAAAACTCTTGGATCATCGTAACTTACCGAACTTAATTCACGGTAACGCGCGTTTTACTTCATAAAAAAGAAGGGATCAATTCTTTGGTGTTTGAGAGATCCGTTGTCGACCATTTCTTTTCATAGATATATTTTATGTTTCTTTGAAGTTATCAACCCCCAACAGAATAGACTAAGGGTCAGCAACTTAAACGCCGAGGGGAGATTTTTTGGTAGCGAGTACGAAAGCATGCTGCACCAATACGATTCGATTCGAAAAGTAAGTTTCAATGTCAAAAGTGCTCTGCGTTTTGGACCATGCCATATTTTCGAATGAGAGGAATTATAAACATAACTTTCCAACTATCTGCTCCTTTTGCAACTATCCTCACCCTTCTACGACAACCAGACATTTCCTGTATTAAATTCTTCAAGAACTGGATCGTCGTGACATACCGAACAGAATTCACGGTAACGTGCGATTTGCTTCATTAAAAATAATGATTAATTCTTCGGTGTTCAAGAGGTCTGTTGTCGCTCATTTCTTTTCATAGACACACTTTCTGTTTCTTTGAAGTTGTCAACCCTCAACAGAACAGATTAAGGGTCAGCAACTAAACTTGAGGGGAAGATTTGGTTCAAAAAGTAAGTTTTGAAGACAAAAGTGCACTGCATTTACAAATGAGAGGAATTATAACATATAACATAACTTCTCGACTATCTGCTTCTTTTGAGACAGTTCTCACCCTTATACGACATACCATCCCTTCACAATTTTCTATTGAAAATAGGCAACATACTGTGTAGTAGTAATAGTAATACGAATTACAATTAAAGTGAAGCAATAAACAAATGAAGTTATATTATTAACATTCAATGGAAACCCTTTGAGAGTAGCAAATTGTCCCCTCTCAAATTACAATATGAGTCTCCAGGCGTGGAAACAACACTCGAATGACACTGTCATTACTGAAGATTTATAGGTTGCATTCCACCCTCGATATACAACAAGGCTATCACTACGTGCCATCACTATATGCCATCACTATCTCCTGTATCTCATCTAATCTAAATAAGCGCATAATTGGTGTAGGGGTTCATAATTATCTGTTCATTACGCTATGATTGAAAACACGTTCCCCCTTGACTTTGACACTAGCATTAATATCCTAGATGGCCGTGACGTCATGACAATATCGCATCGGGACCGTGGGGATTGTGACGTCATGCGGTAATTGTAAACTTGCTTAAATGAATCATAAATGAGATGGGGACGCGTATATGATTTATATGCAAATTATTTATGCGTAATAATTTCTCATATATGGTCTCTATGGTGCACACTTCATTTCAGAAAGTGTGCCCGGGAAAGAGTATTTATGGTACTAAAAGAAGAGATAAATAAATAAGTCTTTAATCGTTAGATCTTTGCTATGGTATCAGACCCATGTCCTAATTCTAAACGTATATAAAAACGCTCCGAACAGAAATATCTTTCGGAATTCTGGCCAATTAAAAAGACTAAAAAGACATATAGAATTCATTTCCTATGTGTTGTAAATCCTTAGAAGCCAAAGAACATATAGTTCTTTTAATTAAGAAAATACATAAAAAAGTAGGAATTCACCTAGGTATAACAGAAAATAGAGAAGACATTGAAACTAACGAAATTTTCTTTTTTTACGTCCACTATGGAAAGTGGTACTTTTGTCGCACTATATAAAGCTTCAAAGTTGCGTATTTCCCACAACCGAGGTTTAATAAAGTGTGGGAAATCATTTCTAACAATATTTACCAATACTGCACATGTGTAGTGTGGGAAATATCATTTCTCAAAATAATTGCCAACACTGCGCATGCGTAAATATACCTTTCTTGAGGTTACCTGCGCCATATTGTTTTTTTTTTATGTCAAATAGTTTTTGTGCATGTATTTTTAGCAGTTTGGTCGTAGAAAAATTATAGTATGCCACTTGTGCAGAATTACCTGTTTCCCACCTTGTATGATTCCAGCACTCGACTTCGTCTCGTGTCGAAATTTTAATACCTCATGAGAAATAGACGACTTTCTGCATTTGTTGTATAATACATTGTTATAGTTATGGGTTCGGTTTTAAATTGCCTAACGCAAAATTGGACTATTATTAATTATTTATAAATTGTAATTGATCCTTAATTTCACCTGCTTTCATTGCTGAAAAATGTTAATAAACAAAACGAAAATTCTGTATTCTATTAAATACACACATATTGTAAAGAAAAGTTTCATTGTAAAATTACACAATCTATAATTTCCATATGACGTAACCATGTAAGCAAGTAATAAAATTATTAAATCGCCGATGGCAACTCATATAAATAAAATTAATATTCATTATATTCGCATATGTAAAAAGTCGTAAACCCGTGTTGAAGTGTTACGTCGTCAAACATATGTGTAATTATTATTATCACATACGACAACGACTTAACGAAAAATATTAGCTTTAAACCAAATTCATCATTAGTTCATTGATAAAAAAATAATTTATTAAAGATAAAAAAATAGTTTAGTCAAAATTTTGTTTGAAACAAAAGGTTTTCGATTTTATTTTCAAAGCACGCTTGGCCGAAATAAATAAAATAAAGTTTATTTTCATTTTAATATGCATGTTTTTTATATCATTGGAAAGAGAAAAAAAAACTTTATTAAACAGTACTAACGACAATTTTGAGCCCCATATGAAAAATTGTTTATTAAATGTTAGTATGAGTTTCTCGAAAATTGTTCGAGATATAAAAAATTTAAGGATTGCTGTCAAATTCCTCGTAAAAAATTGTCTCTAGAAGCATGAATTGAAACAAGAAAGTTATAAGTCAAAAATTGGCCAAAATTAATTTTTTGCTTATATCTAGTGAGGTATGCATTTTTTCAGGAAAACAAATATACGGTTAAAATGGGCAACTAATTTAACCAATTTCGTATCTCTTACTGTTCCCAATACCCCAATAGTTAGCTTCTTAAAACAGACCTCTATATTTCATTTGACCAATATCGCCTCTGTAGTTGTTAAACACAATGAACAATACTAATTTTACCTGAAATTTGATTATAAGTATCGATTATTACGTAAGTAGATAAGTACATGTTTCCAAATCATCATGATTATCATACATCAAGTTACAAAACGTCGATCTGTTCATATTTCACCGCTCTAGTCTTCTACATAGTCTCCAGTTCTCAAGACAAGAGACAAGAGACTGAGACGGTTCCAAAGCTGACTAGACCACGATGACGAAACAGCAACAATCGTGACCAATTAGTCGCTACGTTACGAAAGAACAGCTGTGAGGAAAGATACCGATATTAGTTTAACTCTGTCTAAATTCATCATTCACATGCCCTTCTTACAAGCTTGCAGAAGTTCGGAATAATAACTGTGATCCATTTTCCATGACTGTGATTATAAATAAACGTCACAATGCGGCAGTTACGTGGACGCTGAAGTAATAAATATCGTGCATGACCTGAAAGTATGAATGCTCTGTGGACCCAACTTACAAGGTCAGCGGATTATAACGAAGTTGCGATGTTGGAGACTGGTGATTTGAATGTGGGTGTTGTGTGCCTCACCGAAATAAATTAGGGCTGGGAATTACAAATGGACTTGGTAAATGTACGTGCCGCAAAATGTTTCAATTTACTACTGAAGTTTTAACTGGAAAACTCGTTCTTCACATTTAACATTGTATTTTATAATGTGCTCGAATTATTGTACAGGGTGTTCCGTGACTCGATAGCCTAGCCATAGCTTAAAGGTGTATTCCATAGGTGATAAAAGAGCGATAAAAATATTTCATAAACTATGGGCAGTATAATTAATATACATTTTTTTTCATTTACTATGTTCAGGACGTATGTGAATCAGGGTTGATCCATTTAAAGACAATGCCTTACATTATTAGTATTTATTATTCAGAATCCAGGACGTTAATACATGCATTATAAAAATATGATAATAAACATTTCACATTCCTTGACCTGACAGCGGCGTCATTTTGTTTCCTCTCCTTCAGCGTCGGATCGGACCATTAGGACCCTTTCCCCGAAGTTGTATAAAACACACATTATCATTCTAGATACAACAATTGCCACAAGCATGCACATGAACCATGACATAGAAGGAGGTGTGACAGGAGACTCCCTAGTCCTAGACTTGGGGAGATACTTTGAACTTTAATTATTTTTACACTTCACCTAAATAAATAAACGTTACAATAAAGTACTTCGATATTTTAAAATGACTCCCTTAAGTTAAGTTTTTTGGCTTGGTCCTCTAAATTATGTCCTGTAAGTCGTACACTTCACACCCTCGTTATCCTTTCCCTTGCTGACCACATCTGAATATTCCAGTGGCCACATCAGCAGGACGAGTCCTCGTCCTGCTGTCGCTGCAGGAAAATAGGTTAGCAGGGGAGTTGCTAGGATATTAATGGCGGTGGGACAAACAACCGAACTCGACCCTCAAGGATCTTCAAATAGGGGAGATATGACGATATTTCTAAGCTGTATAGCATGGAAAGTTAATTTTGAAGTAGTCACAGAATAGTTACATACAGAAGCGATATCTTTCATGTTCCCCTATTCAGTTCTATGACCTTGAAGCATTGTGTAGACCTTTAAATTATTAGTGCTCTTCCCCTATCTCTCTTTAAGATGTGAGGAAACTTTCCGATGTTAAACAATGAGCCCTTTAAATTTGTGCACATTCTCCATCTCTCTAATTTTCGTTTTTCTGTCTTACTGTCGCTTCTATATAAACCTATTCTGTGGTAAAGTATCAACAATGTATTGACATTCAACACTTCCGGTATCCACTCCCGGTACTTAGTTCCGGTTCCTGTGAGCCGAAGAGGCGTGTGGGAGGAAGTCGAACTGTTTTATGGCTTCCGCAATAAAAACAAACTCTAATCTGTGGTATTGTCTACAAGCTTGAGCTTTGTATAACATGACATTTTGATCGTATAACGTATTGTAAGGATGGATTAGGATTAGGTTTATGCATAAGGAAACGAAATCATTTGGGGTATTAAAAAGGAACAAATTCAGAAAGCATATATGCAATACAATCCTGTTTATTTCCTTGTGCAAATTAAAGGAAATATGGTAAGCGGGAAAAATTTTGGTTTTCAGTTTTTAATGGAAATATCCGTTTTGACCATCCTTGAAATCATTTTGACTAGTTTTTATTGCTGCAGAATGTTGAAAATTTTGTAGAAGGGACAGCCATAACATCTAGTTGAGTACCTCCTTTTTTTATTGCAATCAGCAGTGCCATACCGTAAGTATTTTTTTACGTGAAACATGAGAATTTATTATATCCATGGTTATGACTTGATATTTGATTGACAGTAATGTATTTGCTTGTTTCATTTAAATGAAATATAGCGCATTAATTTGACAGAAGTACTAAATTTTAATATTGTAAGAAATTGCAAAATAAAGAACTAATAAATAAGTAAGTATAATAATGAACACATAAACAATAAATTTTCAAAAATCCATTTATTAACTGTTAAACAATGACTCAATCTGCTATAAAACTTTTCAATTACTTACGATAATATTTGGACAAATGTAATATTTTGAAAAATGTTTTGAATTTGAATTTTTAATTAATATAAATTTTTAAGATTACTTTCAGTACGGGTTGATACGATATAACAATTCTGTCCGGTAATATTATTACTATATTAACTTGTCAAAATTACATGGTATTCAATTATGGCGTAGTTACGCTGCTTATTTTTGTCTACGTAAACAATAGCTTAATATCTTGAAAACGGTAAAAATATTAACCTTACAATGTTGAAATTTTGTATATGGGACTACTATATCATGTGCATTTCTCTTTTTTTTTTATTAAAATCAGTGCCAAAGGGGCACTTTAGTCGAAGAGTATTTTTGAATTTTTCGCTTAACTCAAAAACTGTTAGCAGAAGAATGATCTCACTTTCAAATGAAAGAAGTTGAAATGGAGTTAATAGGCGTACAAGGAATTCATGTGTTCTCAAATTTTTCTATTTAAAATTGAAACATTGTGGACTTGAAACTAAATATCCGTAAAACAATCGCAAATATAATGCTAACTGCATCACTTCCTGTTTTACGAAATAAATTAAAACTAATGTCCATCTGGTGAGGATTCCCAGAAGTGGATTGACGTCAGTGAACAATTACCCAGAACATAACCTAACATCTGAAACGGGAGACTTGGCTAACATAACCTCAACCTAGAGCTCGCACTGCGGCAAAACAGATGATTAGCAAACGAATCAGGGTCAGCCTACTACGGTAATGTGTTTTTAATGAAGTCTACAGCAGATATCACATAACATGGTGAGGTTGAGGAAGAATAAAAGGATAGCGTTACCCTGCTGACGTCAGCCGATTTGATTGGGGGTGATGCGGTAAAGGTTGGGTTACATGTGGATATACCCGGCTTAAAATAACTCACGGAGAATATAATAAAGTATTGGTTTTTACCCAGCAGAACATTCTTAGATAAAACTTACCACTTGTATCAGATCAATTTTCATTGCATTTTACCTTTTTATTGGATCAGTTATCCCCCCTATACAACAGATTAAACTGATCTATAATGAAATGATTTTAGTGATCTGATCTGATTCAGTTAGCAAAAAGAATACCACTGACGTTTATGGCTGTATTTATTTAGGAAATTTGAATACAACCCTAAACTGATCTTAGTTGGTACCAAATAAATAATCAAATTTTATAGTTGGTGAAAATTTTAAATCGTAAATTTAAGTGATTTATTAAAATTATTTACTTAAGTTTTCCGTATTAACTTAAGAAAGATATAACTTCTGACAGATATAGAAAAATAATCAATATGTAAATAAAGAAAGAAAACAGGTTCAATTCACCAACCCAACAAAATAGCTGGGTGAGTTGGGTCAGTTCGAGATCAGTTCTGGGTTACTTCAAATGTGCCAAGTAAACAGAATTAACCCAGGTTACTTAAAATGTCACAAGTAAATACGGCCTATTATAAGTGTTACGGCTAGAAATTTAGAGTAAAATATTTTAAATCATGCTATCTCTGAAAGTTAAATCTATTAAAATCAAGGTATCCATTTTATAATTAATTTTTCTTTGAAATCGAGTATTCACTAATGATAAACAAAATAAGAATAAAATTGTTGACATTTAAAGAAAGAATAAATTCTCCAATAAAACTAAAATACGGTCATATACAAAGTAAGAATAAAATAATTAATTAATATGATTTATTGTTAAAAATACTCTCTCCTTGTAGGAAATTTGAAGCAATTTGAAGCACTCCTCTCTTTTGTAACAGTCTATTTTGAAGCTGTTGAATAAAATTATTCTACTTCTATATTTGTATTCCCTTTTATCTTCACCTACATTTCAAGCTCTCAAATTTACAAGACCGTATTGACGTTTATAATAATAAGAGTAACAGAACAGGGGTGGGATTCTATAACTTCGGTTGCTATCATTTAGACTTAATTGTTATGATATCAATTGCAAATATCAATTACACAGTATACTTGCTATTCTATAACAGTAGTGATTATTCATGGTTGATAAGTATACTTACACATACTCATACATGTATAAAGAACACTCTACAACGTACGAATCCCAGAAAATTTCTACCGGATTAAATTTGGAGTTAATTAATTATTCAAGTATTTGCATAAATTATTTTCAAATATCTCCTGCAACAACTTTACCTAAGATACAATTTATTTTTTAGAGTAATTTGAACATATAACATATTTGTTTTTGTGAACATATTTCGTGCAACAAAACACAATCTGGCCCAAACAAAAGATGTGCGGTTGCGGTCTAGTCGCCTTCCGTTTCCTGCGATAAGGCTGCCTTGCAGTGGCAGCACGTGCTGCCCCTGCAATCCTGCCCAGGATTCTTTATGGGTTTCCTGATAGGGCAGGATTAGAGCTAATCTCACCTGTGCCTATCCTTTACACAAATCCTGCCTTACTTTAGGGGGTGTTTTAGTGAAAAATTGCAGACTTAACTTCAGAAAGTCCAAACGGAAAAAGTCACATTAGAAAAATACAAAAATTGAACAGAAACATTTAAATTCTATAGTTGTTCTGGATCTAATGACTGGTTTAGACTAAACTTTATGTGGGACAAGAAATAGTACAAGAAATGGTAAAATATCCTGTACCAATAATTGTTGCATTTTGACATTTCCTTATATACTCACTACTTTTTACTTTTTCACAAAGTTATAAAACCTTAAGGCCGTTTTAAACTAGCCTATATAAGGGACAAGAAATAGTACAAGAAATGGTACAATATATTGTACCAAAAATTGTTACATTTTGACAAAGTTTTGTATGATATTAATGCAAATTTTTGTACAATATATTGGCTCTGATTCTGCGCACTCACATTGATTATGTCAATATGACAAGTAAAATTAACCATAAATTAATTTACATTTAAAGTTTGCAATACTTACAACTTTACCAGTAGTAATAATAAGTTTTCTATAACCACATTGCAAACAATAAAAACAAATAAACGTTAGTAACGCGTGAGATCACAAAATTCATACAGATTTGTGACAGATTGTATGAAAACACAGTTACGATCGTTTACAATATTTTAACCAATTTGCTGTTTGAAACTAGCCAATATAAATTGTACCAAAAAATATAAAAGATCTTGTAAAATTTATAGGCTAGTCTAAAACAGTCTTAAATTACGATGAGATTTTGGTTCAAATAAAATATATTCCAGTGGTTCAGAACCCGCTATAAACTGTAGGTTGACAACCTACACCCCTAAAATGCAAGTAATGAACGTATCACGAATTAGTAGATAATATTATTATATTTTGTGGCTTTATGAATAGGTTTTGTGTAATGTATTGTTGTTTAAACAACAAAACCTTTCGCAATAAATAAATGGTTGAAGGTGTGTGACCTTGTGACCCTGTAACGACCTGGGTCATTAATCATGGCAGAAGTAGGTTTTGGACGCGTCTAAAGTTGGTGTTCTGATGATCGTGACGCAATATAAATGCACCATTGTCTACAGTTATTGATCTAACTAAAAATAACTAATAATGCTTCTTTGTCATACACTTAAAATTAAATTATAATGTTATTATTCCAACCTTAAACCTCTAATGGACGGTTGCACAAATATAATTTTAATTAGCTTAATATACAGCATGTAAGGCTCACATTTTATCTTGTTTTATTGTTTCTATAGTTAGAATAATGTAAGGTTGATACTGAAGCGTTTCATTGCAGTTGCTTTTGTTCTACGCAAGCAGCGATTTTTCTGATTATAGCGAAATTAAACGAATTGTTCCAATCTCTCTTATTTAAGAATTGCATAAATTTGAGAACAGACAAACTTAATCACTGGCTGAAGCAGAGTTTTTTCTGCCTACCTTAGCTCACCTTAATGTATTCATCAAATTTACGCAATCTTTTACATTTGATGTAAATTATAAATTAAAGAAATTTGATTCTACAGAAAATGTTTTATATTAAAAAAGATGAAATTAAATGGTATTTGCTAATAGCAAATTTTCATTAAAATCTTTGTTGTTGTTGCTATTATTCGTTTTCTTATTAAAAACTGTTCGGGAGGTACATTATAATTTTTATTTTTAGTTATTAAAATTTAAATTAATTATATATCTGTAGAGCATTATATTTGAAATAAATGAATACACATGTAAACGTTTCACATCATGACGTGTCTTCACCCCTTAAAAGATTACTATATATTTTAAGATTTTGTGTAATTTTAATTCGTATAAACCTTAAACTCAATAATATTACTTATTTTTATTTTATTTTTACTTGTTAGCAAGACCCGTAAATAATTATGTCATAAAATTTTACGACACTTTTCACAATTTTCGTGTTGTGAGGTGTTAAGTTTTTGCGAAAATCTGAAAGGAATTTTATGTGTCCTATACGGTTGTATTTTGTGAGTAAAGAGATATAATAAGAGTTTTTCTGTTGCAGGTAAGGACCTTCACACATTTCTTTGACTGTTTGATCTTCAGAATCGGTGAGTTTACTTTTGCACCTGCTGCACTAAACTTTATTGGGGTTATAAATATTTACTGCCAGTTGCAATATGTTATTCAGGAGCTCGCCTATGACATCAGTCATAAAACTACAAATTTACATTCGCTGTGTTATCTAGGAAACACAACCGCTTTAAATTTACTCAAACAGTTTTATTAGAAATATCAACGCATGTAAATACGACTTCTACAAATTTACAACTGAAAATAAAATATTCCTAATCTTATTTATAAAATATATGGTGTGGTCACTACATTAACTCCCGTTCGGCTATTTGTTTATATATTTTATTCATAAATTTTCGTACTCTATTAATCAAAAATTGATGCCTAGTTTATAGTGATTTATTTAACTGATGAATAAATAAATAATTAAAAATTAATATTTTCAATTATAATTTTCTTATTTCTTTTTTATTGTGTAGTGAACGTCACGTGTTCCGTAACAATTTTTACTTGTATTTTGGTGATGTTGCCAGCCTAAAGAGTCTATAAGGAATCTACAGCTTATACTGGATTACATACTTCGATAAAGTGATATTTTTACTTTTTTGTATGACGTAAAGGAAGTATTGTAATCGCGAAAAGTTTTGTATGATAGTAATGCAAATTCTTGTACTATATATTGGCTCAGATTCTGCTCACTTTCTTTAAATATGTACAATACTTACAACTTTACCAGTAGTAATGTATAAATGGGTGCTACGTATTTCTGTGCCTATTCCATTCTATTCCTTATTCCATTCTATTCTATGCAATGTGTAAATCAGGCTTAACACTAAGTTTTCTATAACCACACTACGTACAATAAAAACAAATAAACGTTAAAAACATGTGAGATCCCAAAATTCATATATGCGCATGCTCACAGCCAAATTGGCTGATAGATTGTATGAAAAATAGAACATGTTCGGTTGTTTGGTTGTTTCAACACATTTACGATCGTATATAGTATTTCAACATATTTGCTGTTTGGTACTACCCAATTTAAATTGTACCAAAAATGGTGCAAGATCTTGTACAATTTGTAGGCTAGTCTAAAACGGCCTTTACTTTTCGCTCAGTTCAAATTAGAGCGCACTGTAAGAAATAAGTAAATTTTTATTTTTTCACCCAACTTTTAAACAAACAGTGATTGTGTAAATACTTAAAATTATTTCCCTACCTTTGTGACTTTTTGTATGAGATGAATTCCTATTACCCTATACATCTCTGAACCCAAACTTGAAACAAAAACCCCTCTATATCTGTCTGTCACAGTTGGTTTGTGAGACAGTTGAAGTTGTTAACTCTCCAGGAAGCTGAACTTGTCACCATGACGACGTCAACTTACCTTACTTGTTTCTTGTTTCTTGTTCGTAATTAGTACGTACAGAGTCTGATGCCTTCTCCAGATAACGCAAATGATAATGAAGATGAGGATGCTACTGACTTCAAGATGCTTGTGTAAGGTTTACATTCACTGGGAACTAATAATAGATAATTTATGGAAATTATTTTCATATTTTTTTCTACTTCCGTTTAATAAGAGACTTAATTTTGCTAATTTCATTTAAGTTATTAATTACATTTCACTAGCGAAATAATAAGATCATTATTTCATTCGAAATGGAAACGAAAAGAAAAATATATTCAAATATTACAGCTACAAAAATAAAAAATTGTTCTTATTCTCTTTACAAATATTCATAATGAATCGCATTTCACAATTAAAAAAATTCGGATGACAAGTATATTTATATCGTTTAACTGTTTATAACCAACAATTTTATTCTAGTAATTTAGTAACGCACAAAATTAAGGAGTCCTTGGTATTGTCTTTCTTTTTTGTTTATTTTATAAATGTCATCAAAATGTCAAAAATTCATAATCTCAAATACATTTTTGTACTTATTCAAACGGAAGTAAAAAAAATATTGTATGAAACACGTAAAGAAAGTGGGAGGTAATTTAACTTTTTGCTCTTAAAAAACTCGCCTACATCTCGATTTGATATTTTCGCATTCTTCAAACAACCACTTGTTTCCTTACTTATTATATAAATAGCTATAATATATTATTAAATTCCTCAATTTAATTTTTTTTGCCTTTAAAAATATTTATAATAACGATTATTTTCTTTATTTTCTTAATTTTATTAAAAGCACGTAGTATGATTGTATGGATAATAAGTAAATAGATACTTTGCGATAATACACATTTGTGATTAAGTGGGTTGAAAAATAATTTACGACTTAGTATAGCGGTTAATAGTTATGTTTATCAAAAAGATAACATTAGTTTAATATCTCATTTAGTACCCAGTACCGTTTGTTCAAGCTGTAAGCACATCAAATCAATTACAAAGTAACCAAGTCTAACCTCACTTCGCGTCTAACGACATTTACTCAAATGGAAGAAAGTAAAAAGTTGTTTAGGTGAAAAACACGTCTCCATGACAACATAAACGATTCTACACCGTTACAGAAACAAAACACTGGCAGTGCCTTACTTTATGAGATCTGATAACAATGACATGCTTTAAATATTTGATTTCATCGCCCTGGGTAACGGTTTATAATTCTTTTGTTTTAATTTTGTTCTAATTGGGAAATCCATAATGTACGCACAATGGAAGAAATTTTATGAAAAGGAGATGTTAAACTTTTTTACAAGAAAAAGTTATTAAAATTTAATGTACTTAATTGTTTTACATCTTGTTGTATATTACTGTACAGATTTTTATCTGTCAGTGAAAAAGTTTTTGCTAATGCGAGAGTTATAAGTTAATGATTTTTTTATAATGATTGCGAATTATTTGCTCATTATAAATTATGTAGTTATGAAACTAAAATTATCTGAATTAGTTCAATCCTACACATCTGCAATGACCTGATAATAAAATTGCCCGTTACCAATAACGAGTGTTAAATTGGTTAATCCAAATTATAATCTCATAATTGAAATTAGTTAGATGACAACGATATGTCGCAAAAAATACAATGATCTTGTAAAAAGAAATAATTAATTATTAACAAATTGTAACATATATTGTTAATTGTTTACTGAATTTATTTCTTAGCACAATATTTAATTAATTGTATTAGTATGGATAGATCTCGATACGCTAATTTCTAATTTTATTTGTCTTTAAAATTGCACCTCATTTTTTTTTCTATGATCAGTATAGTTATTTATGTATTAACGGCATAATCTTGGTTTAAATTCATATCTCACAGTTCTGTTAAAAATCGTATTGTTTGATTTTAGTTTTGTAGCTAGTTGCGTCGTAGAAATAGTATAGTGTACAACTCGCTGGGAATGAAATGAGTATTATTCCATATGCTTCTTGTACAATAAAAAAATCTGATGTGGACACCACATGACTTTTAAATTTATTTCTTTTGAAAGTGAGATATATTCTACGTTTTTGAGTTATGCGAAAAATTTAAAAAATCTTTCGAGCGAAATGCCCTTTTAGCACAGCCGTTTGCAATAAAAAAAGAGGTGAACAACTAGATGTTATATATTGTAGAAGTCTCCCTAGAATTGATCAAAATGGAAAAAATGGTCATTTCCGTTAAAATCTGAAACCTGAAATTTTCCACGATTTCAATACTTCGTACAAGAAAGTAAAAAGGGTAAAGATATGTCTAGGAATTTACCAGTCTGTTCTGCATGTCATTAGTAAATTAAAGTAAATTTCGTACTAGGTATAACCAATAAATATCTACTTAACCAAAGAACAAACATTCATTTAACTAAAATTTTCTAAAAACCAATTAAATAGTCATTTCCTGGTCTTTTTGTACAGACATTATCGTCTCAAGTGGGGCATAAATCACTTGAATATTTTCAATAGACAATGTGCACAACAGTAAAACATTGTGTACGCTACTGTGATAGTAAGTGAAGCATGAAATTGTTAGAATAATTAAATCATTGCGCAGTACTATTCGACCCGTGGCTTTTTGGTTTACAGGACGTTATGTAATGTGAGAAATTGATCTGTGATGCTGTGTTTATTTGTTATAACAAAACAAAAATGTAACAAATGAAAATTACGCATTATTTATTAAACAGGTACGAATCAGCACGGTACGATTTTCTTATCAATGACCAAGCAGAAGCTGTCAAATTTTCACCCCCATGTAACAGATTTAGAATCAGGTTAAACACACAACCGAAGCGACAAGTGCGCCTATTTTCATTTCTCGATGAATTATGCAAGTTTCAAACACTCAATAATCGATTCTATAAATAAATGAGTGGGTGTCACCCCTTTACCCGGAGAGATAATTAGAGATGACAGCGCGTTCTATTATTCATTTTACGAAACTAGGCCATGATTGAGTTTTCAAGTATTTAAATTCTGTTGGAGGGATCAATCATTATTATTTAATTATGTAGAGGGAAATTAATTTAAGTCAGGATGATGGATAGAAAATTTTATTCCAATATTTACATATTTTATGAGTGTTATTGATATTTTAATAATTAATCACGCGCTTTGTATGCGTTTGATAAACATATTTTTAATGGTTAAAAAGTTTTCAATATTTTCTGATTATTTCCATAACAAGTACCAAATTTGTAACAAAACATATCGCCACACCCAGTAATAATGGGTAATAAGTTACGACTGGTATATTTATTTGTACAGATAGGTATTTAAGTATTATTAAAAATGAAATTAAAACAACAATATTACTTACAGCAACTAGATTTTGTTATTATTTTTCATTCATAGTATATTTATTACATGGTTGAATTCAGAAAAAAATACGCTATCTCCTTAATGATATGCAGTAATTTTTGTACACGTATATCTGGTTGCCTGACTTTGTATTTTAAATTATATGAATTTATTTACATACATTATTTTCTAATGTGTGTATGCTAGCACATCATTTTTAAAAGGAACAGGATTTACGGTCCATAGTCTAGTGTTTAATAACAATAACCTGAATTTGAATCCCGGGTAAGCCAATTATATTATGTATACTTTCTTTTGTGGTGCTCTCTCCTTATCAGCTAAAATGTATGTTGATGACGTTTGGTAAATACCTTTAAAGGTATATATAAATCATTAAAGATGATAATACAGATCAGGCACACCCAACAATAGATAATAAAACATAAAAAAAATTATTTTAGTTCAAGTCTTAAATGCAAATTATTATTTTTTAAAGTATTAACTTAGTTACAAATAATTGTATGATAAACAGTTTTTACCTCCCTTCTAGCTAAATAGAAAAAAAATATATAAATTATAATAATTTTACTTATCGTTTAAGCTGAGGAATTTCTAAAAAACGGATGAGTTATTCATATGTTCACAAAATTTAACATATGATGTCAAATTTGATGTCAGTTAGTTAAGATAAAATAAGAAAATATGAAGAAGTTTTATTTTAAGATTAAAAAACGGTGAAGAAATATTAAGGAAGATATTTGCATGCATGAATCAAGATAAGTTCGGTTCCGGTTTTAGTAACGCCAAAAGTAGGTGTTTTTTTTTTTGGTCATACAAATTTTATGAAGGAAATTTTATGTATGAAATGAATTAAAAATATTTTGAAGTGCAATAACAAACTAATTTTAAAACTGCAAATAGAATATATTACCACAGTGGCGGTAGGTAATGTGTGGGACACATCAGATTTCTTTCTGTTAAATTTGAAATGATGATAGTGGGTTGAAAATATAGGGCACGTTTTTCCGAAGCAGACATTATGCAAGGACGTTCTGCTTGCGTAAAGAAGCGTTTTTTCCCGTTCAATAAAAACTGCGAGATCGAACATGTGTGGCATGACAGTGACCTTGGCAATGCTCCTGAAATCCGCTTTGCTGTACAGCACAGCTGTTATTTCTGTACCGTGCATACACAAACACCTCGTGCTTATATTCCCCATCATCTGCAACTTTATCTTGTTTGACAGCTCTTTGAAAACAGAATTTGTGCTGGTAAAAACAACACATGAAAAGATTTACAAAAGGATTAAAGAAAAGTTATACAATCTGGTTTATTTCAACTTCTATTTTCCGTTTCAATTTATTTATTTCATCATGTCGTAAAAGTTTATCATACCTTTTACCCATTTACGGGTGTGGTACATGTTATCAGTGGCGTTTACTTTTTATATTTCTGTCGGGTGCTCAAAACATAAGAAGTATATTTTATAGAAACAATATCAGAAATGCAAGCGGAAAAAATAAATGTATTTATTAATTTTTAGTTAAAAAATAAAATCCCTGTATTAGCAATAAGTTTGTATACATTTACCTGAAAATAGCAGTTGCTATGAAAATTTTAATTTAAAGATAAGATTATAGTGAAAAGAATGCAGATTTTGACATTTGATTTTTATTTTGGCAATTGCTATTTTCAGGTAAAAATTTTTCAAACTTGTCAATATAGAGATTATATTCTTAGTTTAATAATTAACTTCAAACATATCATTGGCTTTTGTGTATTTTAATGTAGATTCTAAATACATAAAAATTATAGAGTGTTGCATTTAAAATAACAAAATTGGGTCCCAAATCTTAAGATCATTGGTTGAAATAAAATTTTGATTCTGTCATTTTAATAGTCTTGTAATATAGAAATTGTATGCTAATTTAACTTCATATCTCTTATAGTTCTCAAGATAGTAATGGTGGCCCATTTAAAATTAACACCCTATATATAAGAGAACACAACATTTTGACTGAAGAAAAAAAAACAAATGCAAAATTACATAGGATTCCAAAGAACAAAACAAATTTTATAGTTTGTTGAGGTAAAAATATTTTAAAATAAAAAATTTCGTCATGTAATTCTGTGGGGTTTTAAAGGAAACATTTTTACAATAATGTGAATAATATTTTCTAATATATTTTGTGATGTGTTTGTATGTATTTTTAGATTTCTTAATATTATCTTCACATTTCCATGACAAGAAAACTCAATTTGTGTGTTGTGTTTTATATAATGTGGGTGTCAAACAGACGAGAAAACCTTGCGTGCTAATTTATGATTTGTCGGACATTGTAAGTGGCGCCACAAAAGTTATTATTCATAAAAAATAAATCATTTATTCAGACAGATTTTTTTGTTCAATTTTCAAAATCATGATTTTGTAAATATTGTTTAGTATTCCACTACGACATAATTAAGAAATTTATTTTCTCATTTTGTTTGTTTTTTGTTTTAATAGTTTGAAACATTGTTTACTATTTCCAAGCCTTCTGCGACATTTTAGAATAAGTAATTTGTTTTCTGCGTATTTTGTTTTGGTTGTTTTTGTTTTGATAGTTGTTGTGATAGCCCTAGGAGTTTGACATCTTTACTAGTTCCCTATTATAACGTTTGCAATTACGCACTATAACAGACGACACGTGAATAAACATATGTGGCGTGTTGTGACCTCGACCTTATTATTACCATACTCAGGGACACACATCAAAATAATAGTCGTTAATAGAAGAATTAGCATATCGTTGCGTAGCGCAATTTATGTTGTTGTTTATGGGACATAAACGCAGGCAATAAGTACGCACTGTATTTTATTATAGGAAAAAACAGAATCCATAAACCTATTTATTAAAACAAAATCATATTTTACTGCCTATTACATGTAAG
This sequence comes from Stenolophus ochropezus, assembly GCA_035578165.1. NCBI lineage: Eukaryota > Metazoa > Arthropoda > Insecta > Coleoptera > Carabidae > Stenolophus > Stenolophus ochropezus. The sequence goes on along the minus strand of JAQOWZ010000005.1, from coordinate 27,333,055 downwards.
AGAAGTATTAGTAGCATTCGATTGTCATCCACTTCATCTTACCTCAATATAAAGTAAGCTGAGCTGAGATTTTTGAGAAAAGAGTAGAGTAAACTCTTGTAATGCTCTAATTATTGACCCATTGAAACAAGAACTTAATCCAGAGCAGCCAAAACAAATGTGCTCTGGTTTCAGTAGAGGTAGAATTAGAGCAAACACTTTTCAGTGCTCTAATTATTGACCTACTGAAACTAGAGCACAATCCAGAGCAGATAAATCTGCTCTAGAATGTGCTCTGGTTTCAGCAGGCCAAGAATTAGAGCAAACGCTTCAAAATGCACTAATTCTTGACCCACTGAAACCAGAGCACAATCCAGAGCAACAAAATCTATTCCAGAATGTGCTCTGGTTTCAGCAGGCGAAAAATTAAAGCAAATACTTCTGGGTGCTCTAATTCCTGACCCACTAAACCAGACTACAATCCAGAGCAGGTAAATCTGCTCCAGAATGTGCTCTGGATTCAGTAAGCCAAGAATTAGAGCAAACGCTTAAAATGCTCTAATTCTTGACCCACTGAAACCAGAACACAATCCAGAGCAGTTAAATTTGCTCCAGAATGTGCTCTGGTTTCAGCAGACCAAGAATTAAAGCACATCTGAGTGCTCTAATTCTTGACCTACTGAAACTAGAGCACAATCCAGAGCAGTTAAATCTGCTCCAGAATGTGTTCTGGTTTCAACAGGCCAATAATTAGAGCACACGTCGAAGCGTGCTCCAATTCCCGGCCGGTTGAACTAGATCACTTTCAGGGCATCAGATGCCCTGGAAAGCGGTCTAGCCAGACCACCAGGTGAGGCGGAGGCCCGAAGGCCGACTGCCGCCCCGGCGCCCCGCATAGCGGGACTGAGTGCTAACGTCTCAGGATCCCCGGTATATCCTGCGACGCGCACTGTTATCGGTCATATGACTTCCTATTGGCTGATATTCCATCTGTAATTTTGGCTGAACTAGTGGGGATTTTAAAATGAAAATTTGTATACATAGGTACTTTGATGCGAGGAATTCACTGGTAATATTTTTAAGGGTATAACTTACACCCATTTTAAGGTAATAGTCAGTTACTAAAATATGTAAAGACGTACAATAATTCTTTAAAGTTATAACAATACAGGGCTTTATTACCAATGTAAAAATTGCATTAAATGCAATAAGAGAAACAGTAAACATAAAAAATTTATTTAGTGTTTTTATAAATTTCTTAAGTATAAAACCATTCACTTAAAATTTCTTAATCTTTCTTTGAAACAAGCGAACATCACGTTGGCTGCACTCCACATACTTTTACACCAGGTGTACCCGCCACCACCATTGGCGTAGTCTTCTGTCTTCAGTCTTCACCTGACGTCACATATTTGGCACTTGTTTTACGTTTATTCATCGCAATAGATAGAAAGAGGGGGAGAGTAAACGTTGCGTGTAGCCCTCAAGGTTATGACAAATAAATTATAAGGGGTAATGGGGGTAAATGCAATAGAGGGATGAAAATTATATGAGTAAATATAAATGATCGATAAACTATTATGCTATTAAGTTGTTACGTTTAAAACTTAAAATAAACTTAAATTGCTACTTTGCTATATACAATTTATGCAACTTGTAATTTATTGTAATTACCATATATTACTTCCAGATATTTTTACAGCAGATTTAAGTTGATGCAGCTGTAGCTCATTTCTGGAGTTTTAAATTTGAAAAATGATGCCCTAAATTTAAATTTCGCTGTTGCTTTGACTTCTCTCAGTATTATTTATTATTTAAATATACATTTTTTTGACATCGTTACTATCTGATTTCATATAGACGATGTCTAAGCAGGTGTAAACATAAATGAAAATTATAAAGAAATATTGAACACTTTGACATTGTTTGTTAAACTAATGGATCAATAAAAAATTTAAAATTCACATTTCCAATTACAAATTAAAATCTTTTTACATCTCTTAAGTAATTTCCAATCACAGTTAAACATGAAAAGTTAATTTTTTAGTTTTTCACTCAAAAATTTTTCAGATACAGCCAAAAATAAACATATTTGTGTCCAAAATTTTTGTTTTTGAAAATAGTCCATATTGATAGACGTCGATGCGCTGATTTTAAATTTTAAAACAGAATTTAATTATCTCTTTTCATTCCTAAGATATTTGCTCTCAAAGTTGCACCTCAAAAAAGTGTATTTTTTGGGCATATCTCTAAATTGGGTAGACGTACAATCTCAACGATTATACCAGTCGATTCTACAGGCAAAGTTATATGAAGAAATGTTTTCTCCGCATATACGTTCTTTGGAACGATTTGGCGAAAAATGAGAAAAACGAAAAAACCTAAATTTCAAATTTTCGCTTGGGAACTTTTTGTCTCCGAAATTGTTCATTTTCTGCACTTACGTAGATATCGATATGCTGATTCCAAATTTTCAAACCGAATTCAATTATCTCTTTCCGTTCTCGAAATATTTGCATTCAAAGTTGAGTTTTGACAATACCTAAAAAAACAGGTTTTTTAGGTATACCTCTTAAATGGTTAGGTTTACGACTTCGACAACCTCGCCAATCGATTCTACGGGCAAAATTACATAAGTGTACCAATTTTTAGATTTTTATTCCAACAGATACAATATTTACAGCGAAAAAACGAAAATGGCGAAAATCGAGAAAAATCGTAAGGGGTTCATCAGGCATTTTTTTCGATTTTTGGTCATTTTCAGTTTTTTTCTTCTAGAAATTGTGTCCGTTGAGATAAAAATCTGAAAATTGGTACACTTATGTAATTTTGCCCGTAGAATCCATTGATGAGGTCGCCGAAGTCGTAAACCTAACCCTTCATAGGATATACCTAAAAAACCTAATTTTTTAGGTATAACTTTGAACAAAAATATCTCGAGAACGAAAAGAGATAATTGACTTCTGTTTGAAAATTTGGAATCAGCGTACCATTATTTACTTAAGTCCAAAATATGAAAATTTTTGGAGATAAAAAGTTTTTCGATGAAAATTTGAAATTTAGGTTTTTTCGTTTTTCTCATTTTTCACCGAATCGTTCCAAAGGACGTATATACGAAGAAAACATTTCTTTATGTAACTTTTCCCGTAGAATCGACTTGTAAATTCGTTGAGATTGTATCTCTACCCATTTTTGAGATATACTCAAAAAACACACTTTTTTGAGATGCAACTTTGAGAGCAAATATCTTCAGAACGAAAAGAGATAATTGAATTCGGTTTGAAAATTTGAAATCAGCGCAACGTGATTTGTCAACATAAAGTATTTTCAAAAACAAAAGTTTTGGACCCAATAATGGGTATTTTTGGATTATTTCAGATGTAAAAACACAATTTTACGCGAAAAACTCTAAAATTGTATTAGTCATGAACAGTATTAGATTTAATATTCAATTTTTAAAAACTAATTATAATCTTTAAATATTGATAGACAAAATTCAACCAATCAGAATGATTTATATTCCCCCTCTACTTTACCGGGTATTTAAACAGCAGTCGTCTCTTATTTTTGTTAGATTTTATTGAATTTTTTACGAATATACATCTTTGAATTACAATAAATTATTAAAAATACATTTTGATATCCCTTTTTAAAATTAAATGATGATTGTTAATAATCACACTCAAATTCGAATCTTAAAAAAAAAATTTCTTCAACTATTTTCCATATAAAATTATCCTCCGTGGTGCATTCACCACTTCATCTAGAATTCCCATGAGGTGATGTCAATTAATCATCAGTAATATGTAATAAGCTACGAGGCATATAATTTATTAAAATATTTTTTATCTACAAGGAAATATATGGTAAAAGGAAAAATGATAAGTAAATTTATTACAATTTCCTTCACCTCCAAATAATAATCTAATCTGACCCAAGGCACTATTTATACTAAACTCAAAGTCATTGTGCGTTATCTAATTTTATGTAACGTTTTATCGTTTTCTATGGTTAGTTGTGCCTACGTGTATAACGTAACGTTAACAGTTCCTTTTGAGCCGAAAACTCAAAGCGATTGTAATTGTAAAAGGAGAAAAGATTGAAAGAGAAAGACATGAATTGCATTCCAAGAATTGGTCGCTTGAAACGAATAAGAGTACAATTGAAGGGAAAAAAGAAATTTAGGAAAATGGGTCGGTATTTTTAAAGAAAAAAATAGGTCTTGAAATGATTTATTATAATTTCATAGTTGACCGATCAGTGTGATAAATTCATATTATATTTATATACTGATACTGATTATTTATTTCATGTTGCATAAATTTATGGTACGAAGTCACTACCTAGTAATAGTATATTACATATTAAGTGTTGTAAGATGCATTTTACGCACTAAGTGGAAAACTTATACAAATTCTTAATTATTTTACAACTCGAATTATGTACTATACCTTTTCTACGACCATTAATTTACTCTATTTCGATCACAACACGATCACACATTATGGTAAAATATTTGATATATCACTAGCAAATAGCGACAACTACAAAATAAAACAACTACACAAACTATAATATATATAAATCTATACAGTATAAGTTATGAAATTTTAATATTATTTTAAATTAGTTTTGATTATTCGGTTTTCCTGCTCAGAAATAATATAAATTGAATTAAAAAACATTTAAAAATATTTGAGGTTATCAATTTGACATTTAAAGTGGGGTTTGAAGTAGCAATTTTACAACAACAAAAATACCAAAAACAGTTTAACAATATATTATATTAATAAACTGTTTTCGATATAATAATAGGACAATTGTTAACGCACAGTATAAAAAATTAATTATAATCAATTTCTTATCATAAAATTCGTGTCTGTGGTGCTCTCCCCATTCCAGCTAGACGTGTCTGGTGTATATGTATAATTACACCCTAATACACCCAGTAATGGATAACAAGCTGTGTTTATTATATTTAATATTTATATTTTCGTTGTAAAAGTTATTTATTTTCCTATTCATATTTATATTCACAGTAATCAAATGTATATTTCCTGTTTTATATTATATTTATAGCCATATTTTTATCATAAATTACTATGTACATAAACAAATAATTTAAAAGATAATAACATTAAATACATTTTATTGGAACATATTACCAATTAGGTTTTTTTAACCGGAACGATTATTTGTTATACTTTATAATTTTCCAAGGTTATATTTCCTAATGGTAAAAATAAGTTCATTACTTTGTTATAAGCTTGGTATAAAAACATTGAATTTGCATGTCATGTTAATATTGTCAAATTGTTAAATAAATTAATAAAATTATTTTATATAAATATTTTATTTGGCGTAGTTGTACAAAATAAGCTTAATTTAAAAATAATGTATGAAATTTCAAAGTTAATTGTCTTCTTTATTAAAATGTGGCCATTTTCCTCTTTAGCAACTTTTGCAAAATTTATACAATTACAGCTCATTATAAAAAATGAAACAAGTGATAAACATGGTAGCTAATTAAATAAATAACTGCAGATTATGGCAGATAAGGATTAGATTAAGGATATTAAATTGTACGACAGTAATTTTGGTGCAATTAAAATAATAAAATACAGTGTGCAAATATTTTGCAATGTGTATATTACAGGTACTGTAGATAATGTTATATACCTAATTAAATATTACATAAATTTATATTGATAAATTATTACAAATATTGCATTTGTTTATTCTAAAAATACTCGTATATGTCATTACAAAGACATAAAGATATAAATAAAAATATATGGCTGTTATTTATTGGATTAAATTTAATAAAGTTAACTGTGGCACACCATTCCTACATGGAACAGTATATCAAAAACTTAAGGTTTTGTTGTATGATAGTACTTACAGCTTCAGCAAAGGACTTACAGCTTATAGTGGGTTCCAAATTACTCGGACAGAGCTGTATTTTATTTGGATAAAGATTGGTGATGCTGGGATTTGAACCCTAGATATACTTCGCTCAATTTGAGTTGGAGCACGCTAACCAAGTGAGCCACCGCTACCCGTATTTTTAATAAAACTGATAATCAAAAATTATTATCGACATGAATTTAAACAACTGTTAAAATTTGTATAAATAGCAGCGTTTCTCAAACTATGGGTTGCAACAAAAGTTGGGTCGCGTTAAATTTTTTATTGTTATTTGTAAACCGTCATTTATATGAACTTTATAAGTTACTAACCTGTAAAACTTTTACAAATTAGTATTAGTTTTTTGTTCCTTTTATACAAATTATTAACTGTCAGAATTTGGTTTTAATTTTAATTTTATTTACAAGTAAATAACAAATGAATTATTGAACAATATACGCCAGGTAATAGTTTTATTGCTTCAAGACCATTCGGTTTTATATACTTTGCTAATAACGTAAAATTTTGTATTGGGTTTTAAAATGAAACTGTTTTGATAAAAATACAAAGGAAAGATTTTAAATTAATATTAAATTTAATAAAAAAAACATTTTTGCTATTAAAATAAGAAGTTAAAACAAAAATTTTCGATTTTCTTTCCAAAGCACCCTTGACCGAAATGAATAAAATCAATAATTTTCTTATTTCTTAGTTTGATTTAATATGCATGTGTTTTATATCATTTGCAAAGAGAAACAAATCTCCATTTAACAGTACTAAAGACAACTTTGAGCCCCATATGAATATATTGAAAGTTAGTATGAATTTCTCTAAGTGTCGTGAGAGATGTATTTTATATATCTTCATGTAATGAAAGTTTTGAGGTCCATTTTTGTCCCAAATTTGATTTGATATCCTGCTGAAAAGTTTCGCAACGTCTGTGTCCGTTAGGTTAGTTGCCATAGTACCCGCAGCGCTAGTATCACTCCATAGCCTACCTTGACGTTTCACGTACCGTTCATCGCAGGTTGGTGGGGACAACAACTTTCATGGCAGCCCACGATCTGACAGTACCGTGCCGTTGCTCTTGTATGGTGTATCGTAGCGTCTGCCGACTCGCTAACCAAAACCATTGACAGTTGCCGGTCGCAAACATGTGAACCCCTTACCCAAACAAAACTACCTTAGTGAAACTGTGACGAAAAGGTTTACTAAAACCTTCTGTGATACATATGTGATTTTAATAAGTTAGAAGTTTAAATAAACTTGTTTTGACAACCACTTGAACGTGTAAACGTGTTTACTAGATTGTTAGATCTCACAATACCAAATATAGTGCAGTGCAAATACGTTTAAATTTGTGGAATTCATGTGATACCAAAATTTGCATTTATACTTTTTTACAAATAGCAGTAAAAAAAAAACAAAGTATACGTTTAAATATAATTAAATTAGTAGTAAGTTAAAATTACTATTGTACCTTTATTTCAATTTATATAACCTACTTTTGTAAAAACAAAAGAAGTATTGTTTATATGTCAACTCACTTATAACCTAACCTAAAACACAAAGTGACAGCTAAAACAACTGCCCTAACAAGTGAAGTGCCACGATTCAGTGCCTACTGTGTGGACGATGTTGTTGTGGTGAGGTATCCTCAGGCCCCATGTCTCCGTACAGCCGCTACGGGCCGCTGCCGGGGTCGGACAGCAGCGTGCTGCCCCCGGGGGCGGTGCCCGAGTGCCGGGTGACCACGGCGTGCCGCTTCCTGCGCTGGCTGGCGCGGCTGGGGCCCCAGACGGCCGCCCAGGCCGGCAAGAACGCCGCGCAGGGGAGTGTGCTGAGGCATCGCACCATCAAGACGAGGTTCGCGCCGCAAAATGGTACGAGGGTTTAGTATTCTTTAGTTTAAAAACAGAATAGTTACATACAGAAGCGACACTCTGTGACGGTACTTTTCATGTTACCCTATTCAGTTTTATGTTGTTGACTTCCCCTATCTGTCCCTAAGATGTGACGAAACTTTCCTATTTTAAACAATGAGCACTTTAACACATTAACTGCCATGAGGTACATCTTATGTGTCTCACTAAAATATCCTCGTATGCTCTGAGATACATCGTTTGTGCCTCAGTGTTTGAATACACATTATGCTCCGTGGTCTAATGTTTGTACCTCGCAACGCATATCTGTGAACGTAGTTTAATTCTCGGTGGCCTGACAGACCAAAACCTATTCTTAGCGCATGATTTTTTTTGTTTTTTAGTCTCTGAAATGATAAAATACTGCAAATACAGCACGATATATGTGCCTCAATAAAATTCTTCAAATTTTAGAGCAACATTAAAAAAAATCAATTCTGTTGTCATACTTGTATTTTCTAATATGAAAACACCCTAAATCTGTAAAAAAGAAAAACTGGCCCAAGGGACCCACCTTTTTTTTTAATGGTGGTAGTTAACGTATTAAAAGATGGGTAAAACTTTAGTATACGGTCTTGTCTAATCTGAACGTATCTGAACGTAGTATATACAGACAGAGGGTTTATACAAATTAAAAAATATTATATTCTAACTAGTAACAGATATCAGCGTCGATAAAATTTAAAAAAAATATCCTAAACTACCCTAACATGAACTTATAGTCACAGAATAGTTACATACAGAAGCGACTCTCCGTGTTGGTACCTTTCATGTTACCCTATTCAGTTCTATGACCGTGGAGCATTGTGTACATCTTTAAATTTGTTGCCTTCCCCTATCTCTCCCTAAGATGTGACGAAACTTTCCGATTTTAAACAATGAGCCCTTTAAATAACCTAGCCTAATATGGACCTAATATACAGACAGAGGATTTATAAAAATGGACTGGACAAGATCTTGTACTGAAGTGTATCCAAAAGATGTTTTATAGTAAGTGTAATACCGGGGATCTTTTGTTACTTACTTTACTGATTCCTGATAAAATTACAACAAGAACATAAATCGACACAATGGAATCAGACACTAACTTTACTTTACTTTATTTTGGATTCTCCATAAGTATTGTAAAGCGAAAGCCCTTAAAAGCCCTTAATTCCGGAGCATACGTTAAAATCCTGAATTGTCAAAATGAGGCGATTACAATAGCTCCCTTATTATTATAATAGTTAATACAATTATCACAATAAAAATTTTGATGTGTCCACATTCTATATAAGTTTTTCAGCATGCACATTCAATTTGTAGTTTAAAAATTAGTTTGTTATTGCAGTTCGGTATATTTTATACTTAAAATTTCCTTCATAAAATTTGTATGACAAAAAACAGCTATTTTTGGCATTACTGAAACCGGAACCGAACTTACCTTAATTCACGTATGCAAATATATTACTTATATTATTCTAGGGACACTAACTCGTGCTTATATGTTGAAAACTCACATTCGAGAAATTTGACCAAAAACCTCCTTTTATTTTGTTATTTCAAGCTGTCAAATTCGTAATCATAGATATAACCAATCCCATGTTTCACGGTAAAATAAATTTACTATATTTACAATAATCGAAACTTTATTTAATAGACAATACAAAGTGCTTAGTGACTACGTTTATTATAAAAATATAGTGACAATCGTTTCGTCCTTTCGGCCATCAATACACCAATTGTATTTAATATATTTGGCATGACGTCAAGTCAGTTGTTAAAATTAATTGTTACTGATACTTGTTGCGAAGTAAATAATCTAAAACAAAAGTTATTGATAACATTTATTTATTATTTAGTGATAAATTTAATTCATTGCAATATTGTTTTTGTAAAAATAGATCATATATAAAAATTGAAATAATTCACAATGACTTACATGTTTCTATTTTTAACAAAACATCATAAAAATATTTATTACCATGTTCTAGTTGTCACGGACAATCATTAAAATTGGCGTACACAATCGTAAAATTGAAACAATGAAATAATAAATAAAAATCAATAAGTCACTGTTCAATTCTACATAAATTAAACGTAAATAGATCAGTGACGTTTTATTGTTTCAAATATTTATAGTGACGTCACCAAGCACGCGACAAACAAGATCAAATTATTGAGATAAATGACCGTCGCTGAATTTAGGTTTGTAATTAAAAATTTACGGAGACGTTGTAACTGTTAATTTGTAGGTTAATGAAAAAACGAAAGGAAATGAAAAAACGTATGTAATGTTTGAGTCACGACGGATATTACGAATTGTCTTTCTTTGTGAAGAAATTGTGCAAAGGTCAAATTTGCAGTTTATGGGTTCCTTTAACATAAATTGTTTAGTTATAATTGCAAATCTTTTTAGACTAAGAGATCCTTGGATTTTAATTTAAACATGTAGTTCGTTTAAATATTTAAAGTAACTTCCAATTGAAAATATAGGCCAATTTTTCTTCTACAAATATTAAAACAATAGTTTAAAAGTAATAGAATGCAGAGGCATTGAGCTGAGAAATCCAGACAAATGCAAGTAAAACCTATCATTGTATTGTATGTAAAAGTGAGTTTAATCGTTTTATCGCTTTTGTCACCGCGACCTAGAAGATCTATTGCAACATAGCCCTTACTTAGTTTTTCGGGAACAATTTCATCTTTCTTATGAAGCGAATTATAGCTCCAGGAGTTAAATTCTTGATCTCATCTGCCGTAAGATATTTCTTACCTAGTTGATTGAGTCTCTGTGTGGTTATGGCTGGGAATTTACACAGTATGTGGTCCGACGATTCTTCGTCCTCTTTACAGAGTCGACAGATGTCATTTTCAGCTTTACCAATTTTGTACAAATGATATTTTAGAGGAAAATAGCCAATGAGGACTCCTGCCATTATTCTAACGTTTTTTTGCTGAGAGCTAGTAAATCTTTGGCGTTTGTCGTAGCTGGAGAAATTAATTTTCTTCCTTGGAGTGTTTTTCCAAAATGATCTGGCAGATTCTTCCCAGTTTTTGACCACCTTTTTATACTGTCTTTGTGGAAGACCTCATGAAGATTCCGGTATTTCTTATGAGGGAACAAGTGAAGTTCAAATCTCACTTTCATCTGGCGGTCAACCTTAGCAGGTCCGGATTTAAGGGTGGGCAGACTGGGCTGCAGCCCAGGGGCCCCCACCATGTTAATAATTTTGTGAAATTTTTTTTTTAATAGATAAAAATAAAAAAATAATGTCTTTAGTCGAGAACTATTTATGTATAATTTAATAACGTAAAAAAAATTGCAGAATCGTTTTCCAAATCTGGTAGTCATCTTGAGAATTTATCTTGTTATATCATTAATAGGCTGAAAACTATATATTTTATGTCTTATATACAAAAATTCGATTATGGTCACATACCCTGTAATGAATAATTAAAATTTCTAAAAGTTGATATTTTGTGGGCAGTGTTCTTTAATATTTTCTTTGTAATTCATGATCCATCGAACGGGATGGATATGTAAAAAGGGTTTGACATTTGATTTTCCGGGCGATATGATCGCATGTGTTCATATGCGGGTGTTTTTACTAGACTGCGGCGTTTGGAAAATGAAAGAAAATCACGACTCGATGTGTATCTGGGTCGCACGCGAAGTTTTTCCTCTGCATTCTGGCGATTTCATCCAGATATGCATTGCCATTTTATTATAAATTGCCATAGGCATACCACTTATCCACTCGTTTATAATACATTATAAATACCTTAGTATAAATCCATAATAACGTTCAAATTCAGTAGAAAGAGTAAAACGTGATTGGCATAGCCAGTAATGGCTTATAAGCAGAATTTCACTTTTGGGAAAATGTACCTACAAAATCAAAAGACAATATTTGGGTTTAAAGTTCTGTAATTTTTTTTATTAATTAACGAAGGCAGTACTGAGCTGTCGAAACGTTGTAAATTAATAAAATTTTTACAGAACTTTAAACCCAAATATTGTCTTTTGATTAATTATGAGTTCTACCTACCTACCTACCTACAAAACAAACAAGATGATTTTTGACAGAACTGTGCCATATGAATTTATTCTTTAATGTTATCTATGTTTATGGTGGGAAATGAAAATGTGTTCACAATATTTGGAAGCAATAAAAACATACTACAAGCAAACATTTTAATGGTCGTTGAAAATAACTTTAATTTTTATAAATAAATATAAATGTTTCTTTTTGATAAAAACTTCTTGAACAGGAAATTACATTTTTATTATTTCTGGGAAATAGGCTTATTAAACTGATTTTTCCTGATTCTTGCAATGAAGAAGAGTGAAGGATTTAATTTTATTATAAAACATATGAGAATAATTATAAAGAAATTTTTGTATATCCTACATTTTTCTTTGTATAATTGAAAGTATCGAAATTTTTCTGGCGATCAGAGCGTTCAATTTAGAATGAAATATAGCAGGTATAATATTTAAGAAAAACAATAATAAAACTCATTTATAATATTTGTATTTTGGGTAAGTTTGATGTGTCTAGAGTGATTTCAAATTTTATATTTTATTTCTTTAATTATTATACATATTGCCATCAAATAATTTCGTTTTTAATGTTCCCCCAGTTTAAAATAAAAATCAAGTACTGTGAGATCAGCAGATTTAGCGGGCCACTCTGTCCACCATTTCCATTACAATTACAATGTCGTGGAAATGTATTATTTAAAACAAATCTCAATTACACAATTAATAATGACCTGAATTTGACATTGTATGTATCATTTTAAAGATAACGCTTTGATACATTGCTGTCAATCAAATGTGAAGTCGTAACCATGAATATGATAAACCCTATGTTTCACAAAATAAACTCACGGTATATTTCAAATATAAGTCAACATATTGACTGCATCATTACAAATTTTATGTATAAACAATCCTTTCAGAAAATAACGTGTAATTTAAAGAATTTTTTATGTTTCGCCTTTTGTAGAAGACAGCATATTGAATGCTACAAAGTACTGCATAAATAACAGACATTGCGTTGTGATTACGGGGCTAATTTAGCGAATGATTATAAAATAGTGATAATGCCAGTGCAGTACCCGCAGTGCATCTGTTGCTTTGTGCGTCCGAGTGCATTTACTCCGTTTACTGTTAAAATGACTCACAAGAACCTCTTGCGCTTCTAGGAAGTCTGTCCGACTCGAGTGAAGGATGAAGGATTAGAATGTTCAGGGCAATGTAATGAGCTACAAAGGGTTCTCTCGTTAAACTCTCGTTTTATAAATCCATTAAGCTATTTGGGTTATACTTAATAGAAAACATAATTTCATTTTAATAAAAGGTCGAAAGATAAAAGTCCAACTCTAATATGAATGGCTATTACTTCTAGTAGAAGTCTAAAGAGTTTTTACCTAATTTATATTAGAAGGTATTGATAAATAGTCAATTTGCATTGAATAAAGTTTTAAGGGAACAAGACAATAATATATGGAATTTGGAATTCAGTCTGAATTTGGAACTGTGTTTGACAGTTAAATATAACCAAATAATTATTATTTTCAAATTTATATGCAGAAGTGCAAAATATTGTGTTTATACCATAGGATTAAAGTGACTTCAATCCCTCAAGTGATTATATCACTCCCAAGATTAAATCATGCACTTTAGTCCCTCAATGTAATATACAATTAAAAACAGTTTTAATTTTTTTATGAAAACAAATTTTATAAATCTATTGCACCAACGGTCAAGAACTAAGTTCTTTTCTAATCTTAAGATTTATCTTTGAAAAGATTTTCTATAGTAAAAATTATTTTGTGTTTTAAATATAATTGTATTATAGCAATATATCTAGATTTTTTTTCTGGATTAGGCGAGCTATGTATTCATCATATACAAAAAAAGAGATAGTGATAAAAATAAGAACAAAATACAATCCACTTTTCATTTCCGGATTAGCTACAAAAAACTGAAACTCGATAGTCACTTGTTACTTTCCTTTCAGCAAATGTCAATTCATTAGCAATGTTTTACTAATTATCACTATAATGTCATTATGATATATATCACTAACTTTAATTAAATTATATAATGCAATTTCACTTCCACATGTGTTCTATGTAACGATTTAATTGTAATGCAATTTATAATGCTATAATTATAATTAACTTTGTTAAAGACATCATTAATTTTATATTTATATTGTGTTTTAAGAGCGGGAATTATTATATTCTCAGAACAATTAATATATGTATCAACTTTATTTTCTACGAGGTCAAACAAATTGTGATTCTTTTCTTTCATACAATACTTACTGTAACGGGCGATACTCACCGTAGATGAATCATCATGCCTGACCTGTCTGGGCAGGTACTTGCGTTAAAAGTCAAGTTGAATAGGAGTGAAGCTGCTATTGTTCGAGAATTTTATGGAGTTCGAAAGGCTCTAGAATGTTCTAGAGGCATTGGGCAGTAAGTTAGTATCGGTCACAATATGCAGAGTCACTGAAGAAAGTCAGTGTCGATCAGTGCATGTCAGCGACATGTAAAGAAGAAATAAATAAATAGTTGGTGATATAAATATATTGCGGAAATAAATATTGCGTACTTTTAAGTGTTTAAATAAATGTTCGTAGTACTTAAGTCTTTATTAATAATAATTACATCTAAATTAGTATTAATATTTGTTGATTTATATTGTTCCTTACTTTTATTATCTTTTTAAAATTTATTACTCGTTTCTTAAACCTAGTTATATAAATATTAGTGTTTTAATCATTCTTTTACACTTTACCCATATAAATAAACGTTACAATACGCATGTCAAAGTTGACACCCATCGACCTGCCCTCCTAAATATGCCTGAAACAAAACACTGCAAACAAATCCGTGACAAAACGCTAAGCACTTTGTTGTTGGCACCTGTGATGAACAGCTTGAGCATATTTGAAGGAAATGACGTACGTTCTTCCTCTCATACGTAAATCTCATTTGACGTTGGTCGTTTGGCAGGCGCTGATGCCAGGAAATTATAAAATATCCTGCAGTTAATTGCTGCCGGTGTCGCTCCTGCAACGAGTTCACGACCAGTGCACTCGGCTTCTGCAGATCACTCATACGAGCAAGTAGCCACAAGTAGCTAACGGAACCAAGCAAGTATATACAAGTCCAACCGCGGATTCAATCAGCTTCATTTGCTGCCAATAATTACCGTCAAGTAAAGCAATTCATTACACTTGACTTCGTTTCTTCAAAGGTTCTAGTTATTTCTAATGTGCAGTAGATTGTATGAACAAATACACTTTGAGATCTGGGTTCATATTCTTACAATGTTGACTAGATATATTTTAGTGAATATGTTTTGTTTTTCTACCAAATCTGATACTTCCATTTCGAGAAGCTGAAATATAGAAATAGGATAAATTGAGAAGGTTCGACCGGTTTCATTTGAGAGAATAATTGTATAGTGTCACATTTTATAAAATTTAAATTTCAGCCATATTACGTGCCACTAAAGGAAAAGGCAGAAGTTGAATTAAAAAAAATTATACTCTTTACGGACGTAAAATTAAATGTCATTTGGTACTACAAGAAAGTGATTTTAATCAGATTATAACTGTAGAGGAACAACCTTACTCGGTAACTCTAGCAAAATACTATCAAAAATTTTTTCGATAGAATTTTTAATTTTTATTATGAGATGTTAAAATCAAGATGATTAAAATAAGTACTTTATTTATTATTATTATTTATAATTATCACAAAATAGTACACAGTTCCTAATGAAAATAACCAACAAATCAGTTATGCCCGTATTCATTTTTTTTCGCTGTTTCTTGTTTTCAAATATGGATTTGAGTATTGTGCAACAAGCGCAGAAAGTTTCGGTAGGAGACGAAGTCAAGTGCTAGAATCACACAAGATGGGAAATAGGTGATTCTGCACGAGTGTATACTATAATTTTTCTACGACCACACTACTGAATGTTATCCATCACTAAATATAATTTAATGAAATAATGAAATATTAGTAAAAAAGTTGATCCATTTACTATTTGTTGCTGGACAGAGAGACAGACATTGTGCTAAAAATAATCAAAAATATATAAGTATAAATTTAATCTATGGGTATCCATAAATATGAAAATAATAATAAGTTAATAAAAACTTTTTGATAATCAACTGATAAAAGTATTTTATCTTTATCTTAATAATTTATAACAAATGTCTCATACTTCTTTGTTTTCGTATCATGTCATCAATCGTACTTTGAACTGCAACACAGTTAAATTCTAAATATTTTTAAAAGATAATTACATTTCTTTTATTTATAAGCAAAATAAAAAATAAAATTTCTTCTGACTCATGTACAAAAAAAAAAAATCATTTCAGTTTCATATATTGAAACTGAAATGATTTTTTCTTATATGTTTATAATCTTGGGTAGTTTCAAAATGAATATACATAATATTCTATTATATATTTTAAAGGTCAAATTGGTTATTGGTTTAAGATAATATTCCAAGCCGTGTAAAAAACCTAAAGTTGTTCAAACCACAAAAAACCGGAATCCGTTGTTGCTGATGACTCGAGGAAATCACTGTTCATTACCAGCTTTGTAAACAAATGTTGCTAGGATACAAGGTCCTCAGCTATTCACAGCTTCCTGGAATTCCTCAGCGAATATTTGTACTAAATTATACAAAGTTATTTGCCAGGCGAGAATATTGTTTGCTTACAATTTAATATTGTTTTGTTGAAAATTGACGTTTTATGTAATTAATTAATAATTAATTACCCATTTTGACATTAATGGCGGTTAATATTAGTTTAATGGAATGAATAACATTATATTATGTAAAAATGTTATAAAAATAAATTAAGTACTAATATATTAAATTATTTTTGTAGTAATAATTAAATTACTGTAATTATTGCTGTATTTATATGTGTAATAAACTATATAATATAATTAACACCTTTTTAATAAGTTTGTAAATAACAAAACCAATTATTAATGCTAATAATAACCAAATAAAATATCACAATGTTTCAGTCATTCGAAATGCATTATAAGCTACGATAAAAGAAATTAAAATCGTAGAATAAATTCCATATGCGTAATAAAAAATACTTTAGTCCTTAGATATACATTATATTTTTTTCCGAAATCGTTAAATTATTAATTAAAATTATAAATATAAATTATAAATAATAGCATTATGTGTTTGTAAAACGTCAGCTAGCTATTGAAATAGGAATGGATGTGATAACAAACGTACTGTCAAAGTGTCAAATATTTCTTTTTAATTTTCATTTATGTTTACACCTGCTCAGACGTTGTCTGCATGAAATCATAAATTATTATCAAAGGTAAATAATGAATAAATTCACCAATAATATTATAGAATATGTTTGTTATTTTAGGTAGTGCTAAAATAAACTGCAAAAATGTAATACTATTAAAATTTAGAATTTCAGTATGACAGATGAGTTCGTAAAGTTAAATTTTGACATAAGAGTTTGTAAAGTTTTACTTTAGCTACTACTTTGGCTAACTTCGCGGAGTGATATTGTGTTCTTTAGTACAGATTTTGAAAAATAAATATTGACTGTTTTGATGGTAGGAATTGGTAGTTTAGTTACAGCTGTTTGATATGGCTACAATCAGACCGAGTCGCGGTAATCTAGCGTGCTGTGTTCATAGACACAGGGTGTTACGTAACTCTAACTTTCACTCCAATGCACATCCAGATCAGCACACTTTCACACACATTGTTGAATTTTCCACTAAATGGAAAACCTGTGTTATTTAACGAACCAAAAAAAATCAATTGTTACTCTTTTAAAACTGTAGTTTAATGTTTTCAATGAATTCGCTTTCTTTGTGAAAAAAACAACAACAATAATTAAATTTCATTAGTTGCAACCTTCAAGCATCCGGAAAATTCCATTGGCGTGAATTTGAGTTGCAAAAAGGAGATGTAGGTAACCTCGTCGTTAAAGTATAAAATCGCGATGTCGTACACAAAGCAAAGAACCGGGAAGGCAGGGAAATGCATTAACCACACGAACACGATTGCCAACTTAAGGAAATAGCGAAACACTTGCATGATCCCCACAAGTGACTAATTGTTAAGGAAAACTTCGTTTTCTAAGAAAATAAATGCTAAAAATAAAAAATGTAAATACCTTACATACTGTGACGTTTATTTATTTAGGTGAACTGTAGAAAATAATTCAAACACTAATATTTATATAACTAAGTTTAATAAACGAATAATAAATTATAAAAAGATGGTAAATATTAGTAGCACTATGAAAAAACAAATATATACACTAATTTAAGAACAATAATTATTAATACAGACTTAAATTTTAAGAACATTTATTTCAACACTTAATACTACGCAATATTTATTTTCACGATCATCGCCAACTATTTATTTATTTCTATTTTACATGTCGCTGACATGCACTGATCGACACTGACTTTCTTCAGTGATTCTATACTCTAACTGATACTGACTTTCTTTAACCCCCCGTCGGGACGCTTATATACCTGCCGCCAATTATTCTCTAGAACATTCCAGAGCCTTGCGGACTCTATAAAATTCCCCACTTGACCTTTAGCGCGACTATCTGACTAGACAGGTCAGCCGTGATGACTCATCTGAGGTGAATCTCGTACGTTAAAATATTGTCTTTTCTATAATTAATAAGATTAACCGATTTCCAGATTTTAAACTTTTGTTCACATAGACAAAAGTAAGTTGGTAACTTTATCATAAATGTAGATATCTGTACGGTAATATTATTATTATTATTATTATTACCTATTATTATTATTATTATAAGAAAATAAGATCTGCAAACAAATTTGATTTTTATTTAATGTTTTAACATTTTAAGATTATGTTATGTCAACATGTTTTCGATCAGGCAGTTCAATAAGATTCTTTTTTTGTTTCTGTTGATAAACAAAATTTCTCAGGTGAATTATAGCGTTATTATTTTGTTTACTACACTTGAAATAATATTTATGGTTTGAAACAAAGAAATTTAAAAAATGTAAACAAATTATATAACAGGAAAAACAAAAGTTGTACCTATATACTAAGGTATGTAGCTTTTTGTCTACTGTAATCTTATAGGATTTAGATAAAGATAAAAAAATACATAAAAAATATTTGACTTCGTTATTTGGAGTTATCTTAATTAACTATAATTAATATTTTTTTACCAAAAAAAAGGTAATAGATACACACCTATATTTTAATAATTAATTTCAATAATATTGATATACATATCACAAAAAATGTTATAATAACATACATCGAATAAAATGACAATATTATGATTGGAAAATATTGAAATTGGTTTCTAAAGTGACCACTGTATACGAACTGAGTGTCACAGCTTTATTTTTCTTGAAATAATAAATATAATAAATGAATGCTTTAGAAATACATCAATTATCATTTGTAAATGGGTGTAACTTCATGACATGTAATAATGTATATTTCTTTTGTTTCAGGTAAGTGTCAAGTATTAATCAATTCATTGAAGAAACAAATGAACAAAGGTTTTATCAAATGTAAGTAGGTCAACTGTTTTTGTTACCACGTGTACTTATATCAATATATTTATTGATTTATTTTTGTTTGAATGATGCATTTAAATTGCTAGACAACGTAGTTTTACTAGAAATACCCAATTTTCTTGATACATTTGGAGAGATAGATCGATAGATCGCTGAAACGAGTCAAAACATAGGTACTGTAAATTTCGTGGATATTAGTTAAAATATTGACATGTCAAAATCAAAATGATTACAACAGTATCTTTATTTATATAGTGGTCGGTAAAATATACAATTAATCATTTCAGTTCCTGTTTTCTGAAAATTTGTAACCGATTCTAAAAATGATATCACACCACAATGTATTCCCATTGCTTCATTCCCGTCCATAAATACGTGAAAATAAAAGAACAGCGTTTGGAGTGAAACTTGATTCACGACTCGTGGCGAAACAGCTGAAGACCTGCATGAGTGCTCTACAAGAATTATCACTTTTCGCTCCCCGCTTGTCATTTGTTACACAGATTTCTCTGAAACAATTGCCGTGTCCGTGTCCGGCACTCGACGTGTGGATGCGGCGTTCAATTGTTCTGCGTTGTATAACAGACAAATGAAATGCGATTGTAACAATGGAAGGCTTTGTCGGGCGCTGCAGTTAATGTAGATGTTATTTGCTGATTCTGATGTTTGTTGTGTAATTATTACGGTTTTGTTTCAGCACTCATAAATGCTCACTTTGTGTCACTTTGTATTTTAATAACACCAAACTTGTTTCAAAATACTTTACTACTAGCGTGTGATCTGGGACATCATATTGATAACATAAAATGTAACAACTATTAAAAGAGCGATAAAAAACTATGGACAGTATATTTAATGTACAATTTTTTTTTCATTTACTATGTTCAGCACGTACGTGAATCAGGGTTAATTTAAAGACAGTGCATTACATTATTACTATTTATTATTCAGAATCCAGGGCGTTAATACATGCATTATAAAGATATGATAATAAACATTTCACTTTCCTCTCTCCATCAGCGTTGGATCGGACCATTAGGACTCGTTCCCCTAAGTTGTACAAAACACACATTGTCATTCTAGTTACAATTACAATTGTCACAAGCATGCACATACTCATGACATAGAAAGAGGTGTGACAGGTGACTCCTAAGTCCTAGACTTGGGGAGGTACTCCGCGAGTAGTGAACGCTAATTGTATCTACACTCATTAATATATCATCACAGTAGAATAGGCCAGTCAAGCCTAGCTCCTGGCGACATCCAGAACTTAGCCCAGTCTCCATAATGAATGCGGCCTAGCACCTCGTGATTACCAATACCCAGTATTTGCACACATGGACACTGTAACCACCTACAGAGTCCTACGACTCTGCCGAAGAGACTTACAACCACGGAAGTCCTAGGCTTCCTAACAAATGTAGATCCCAGATCTACTAATGAATCCTCGATTCATAAACCAGCGCTGCAGACGCTCCTGTGAGTCTCATACTCACCGTAAGTCTCTCCCCATGGGTTCCACACCCATTCTGTTAGTTTGGTTTGTTACTTTCGCACGCAAGAAATACAAGGACTCGATTAGGTATTTTTTAAACTAAAAAATTTCTACATAAGGAAACCGAAGGAAATTGAAAACGAAATAATAACTTAATAAATACAGTGTTCACAAATATTTTCTGCAAAATAATTGAAAGAAAAAAATAATTATTTTATAATAAGTTGAACTGAAAATGAAACCGTTAATATATGCAAGCCTTTGTGTTTTATCGTCATACAATCATAAATTTTATAACAGTTTCCGAGTTATATTTTCCTTGTGTAATAGTAAAGACAACAATGTGTTGTCGTAGACAAACAGAAACATCACCAGATAATTTTAATTATAAGACAAATATGTGAGCAGAGAGGTTATGAAATGTAGGATTTACCGTCTGAAGACATGCGACGTTCAGTTGTTATCTGCAGTGACAATGACACCGTATGTGGTTTGTGTAATCCAGTGACGTGACAGATACAAACTACATTGTGAAATTTCACCTTCCTAATTTCACTATCGTTACAGTAAACAAAAAAATACGGTCATACCACTGTTATAACCGCATCCAAATATTTATTTTTTAAGTTCAAATAAAAATATTTTCCATATATTATTATAGACCTGAGCGTTTGGAGACTTGATCTTGCATCCAAAATTGACACGTGTAGTTTTTAGAAATAAAGATTTAAATTTACTGCCATTCTGGTTTCGTGAGAAAGTGTCCAAAAGCAGATTAATTTTTACTAGTGTCCGACAAAAGTTTGGGTTCCGTTTTCAGTTTTGGCCAATTTAACAATTATAAAATTGGTCTTTTAATATTGTAATGTGCTAATCTGATAGAGTAATGTTTATTTTGCAAAAAATGTTATACACGATCTTTTCCATTTAATCAAAAAGCTTTTAGTTCCAATATTAAAACATCCTTTCAGCGAAATGAAGGTTAAATATTATTAGCAAGAAATTTTTTATTGCCTTACGGTTCTTATAAAAACAGGCCACAAAAAAACAAAGTCAAATAATGAATATGTCTAGCGACAACCATAAATTACTTGTCAATCAAGCCAGCAATCAGTGACATCTGTTTTCCAATTCAGAAAGTTGTTATTAAAAAATTGTTTATCATAATTCATGTTTCCATAGCACACTTAAGCCTATTTAATAGTACTTGCTAATAGGTTAAAATAGTTATATTTCTTGGAAGTACAAACAAAGATTTCTAGGTAGTGATATCTAATATCTAGATACGTAGACAGATTATAAATAATTTCATTATAAGTTTCCATTTGATGAATATTGTAAATACACGAAGCGGATTTCGAAGGAGAATTTAATATTTATAATCCAGAAGCATGAATATCGTAAGAGCAAAGCCAAAATGAAGCGGAATGGTTGTAGACAGCAGAGCAACAGGGTCGGAGAATGGATTCTGACCTTTACATCCGAGTTTATGATCAATTTGCTGAGACTCCACCAGACTAGAATTTGTTATTTTACGGTAGTACGTCCCTGGGAATACTTTAAAGTTGAAAACCGGAAGCCATTACAAAATTGAAAATTGTTTTGAAAACAAAAACCATACAGAATTTAAATCACAATAATATTTATAGCTATTAAAGTACTTAAGATTGTTATAAGTATCATAACAGCCGCAGATGTCAGTTGAATTACGAGCTCGTAAAGTGAGAATTGTTTAAAATCTAAGGCCTGGTATGATTCATAACATCCGTGGTTTGTTCAATAGTATACCGGTTGCAGAAAGTGAAGACGTTATTAACAAATATTGTTTTCCAAATCGGTACTAAAGTACACGATGTATCTCCGCAAAATTAGGCAAAGTACTAGTTAAAGTAAAACTTTGCAGACTCTTAAATCAAAATTTAACTTTATGGGTTCATCTCTCAAACTGAATTAACCTATATTTAATACTATTATATTCTTGCAGTTTATATTAGCAATACCTAAGAACTACCGTATTTATTATTACTCACATAGATTCTATCCTGTTCTATTTTTTACTGTCCTTGATCTTCAACTGTTATTGGTACAGAAACTTTCATATGAACGTTTTGGGATACACAGATGTTCATCTGTTCCAGTCCGCCTTCGCATGTTCTTTTCAGGTGATGAGCGGACTACATTCTTAACACGGATAATGTTATTTTTAAACAATTGAATGCATACATACTACGCTATATTTAAAATACTGTTATTCATCCAATTGTTCTCATAATGATCTACAAAATAATTATATTCAACTTGAATGAAATGTACAATTAAAACTTAAAAAATTGTAAATTTAAAATATACCGGTTTCAGAATATTAAACCTTTGTTTACATAGACAAACGTAAGGTGGGTAACTAAGTCATAACTGTATATGTATGGTAATATTATTACCATATTGACTTATCAAAATAACATGGGACAATTGGATATCAACCCAAACAGACTTGATCACAATTGGAAAATAATATTGGAACAGTTAGTAAGCCATGGCGTTAATCACTTATTATTGAAATGTATCAAATAATAACACAATCCTTGAAAAAGAGCATAACAGCATTGAAATCTCCACTCGTGATGAAGTCATAAGCGTCAAATCATCAGCAAACGTGACAATAACATCAACATTTCAATCTGCAAGCAGTTTCTAATAGTCTCACACAAACATCGTTAGCACATATGTTGACTTCAACGTACAGTTACCCAATAAATTATCAATGTTAGTGTCACAGTTTCAAATTACCATACAGCATACAGGATATTCATTTTGTTGTTTATGTTCCAGGGATAGTTATTTGTATCATTTGTGTGATGTATAGTAAAAGGCCGATTATATAAACGTTTTCGTAGTAATGGTGCATCGCGTACCGTTACCCAAATAGCGATTACAGAACGGTATAGAGCAAAACAATGGAGTGTAAGTAGGTAGAGTGATTTTCATACAATGCGTGTGTTGGGAGGTGTTAACGTATAACAAGCACGCAGAGTAGGGTAGCTATGATCGGCAACGTAATTATATGTTGGCTTAACGCGCTCTTGTTGTCATACACAACATGAACGAGGACTGGTTGTGAAGATTGTTTCGAGGTGGACACAAAAGGGATGGGGTTCCCTCATTTCGGTTCCTCTCAATTCAGTTTCTTCTTATAGTTCTTACAAGAGATATTTGAAAATGATTTATGTTTTTTGCTTAATGGTCAGGCGTTATAAATTATTTCAAATCGAAAGCATCATTTGAAAAGAAAGAAATGGACCATATTAAACAACTTTATTCGATTTAAATAGAATGCTTTAATCTAGATTTAAAATAATTATAAAACATCTTGTACACAAATTTCGAATATGGTCGAGGACAGAAAAAATACCTATACCAAAGGCTGTTTTAGACTAGCCTATATATGGGACAATAATCAGTACAAGATATAGTACAATATCTTGTACCAAAAATTGTTTCCTTGAATATGTCAAATGTGACAAGCAAAATTAACTATTAATTCACTTACATTTGAAGTTTACAATACTTCCAACTTTACCAGTATAACCACACTACAAAAAAAAAACAAATAAACATTAGAAACGCGTGAGAGCACAACATTCATATATGTAGATGCTCAAAGCCAAATTGATTGACAGATTGTATGAAAAATAGGACGTGTTCTGTTTTTTCCGTACATTTACGATCATTAACAATATTTCAACTAGTTTGCTGTTTGATGCTTGTCAATTTAAATTGTACCAAAAATGGTGAATAAATCTTACAACAACTCTATATCTTACAAGAATCAACTGCAAAATAAACTTGCGATTCTGTAACAGTAATCGTTGTTTGTGGTTGATACGTAACAAGATAAATAAAGGACAATCTACACTGATGTGAAAATGATTTAAATTCAATACAGAACTCCTACTATAGAGATACCTATAATTGACATTTGTATTTGATATTTAACAAGAGAAATTGGTGTTTCTAGTTATACGAGGTTTGGAATCTTACCCCAGACAAGAAATATAATGAATTAACAATACTCAGTAGTCCGTGTAGTTATATTTCATACAGAGGTTTCTATAGGTTGGTAGGACAGATGCATCTAGAATCATTTTGAATATCAATTTGTCAAAAATTGTAATTATTATGATAGATATGGATGAGATTATAAAAGTTTTATTTTCTCTCCTCGCCTTTGATAATCTGACTGAAATCCAGTAATTTAATGGAAGTAAAGTTGTTTTCTGGTCCTCAAGAAGTATCCATCTTCGACTGCGTCTCGGACGTATACATATCCTTCGGAACAGAAAAGAACAACTTTCTTACGTAGCAGCACAAATAACTATTGTAAAAACAATAATTATTATTTTGTGAGAAGTAATCTTTTTGAAAGGTACAACCATAGAAATGTACTTTACTAATGCTGCAAACTGTTAAGTCTCTCTAAAGCTAAAAGCCTGCTTTTATCCGCGATGGTATAAACTGAAAAGTGTATTTAGCAAATAACAATTGAGTGGCGTCCTAGAAAAGGATGTTTTTAGGCCATGTGGGTAATCCTAGAAGCTAGCGTCTGCCTCGCTCAAGTGATTGCCTTAACCTGACTATTTACTCGGCGATAAGGCGCTATTTGGGTTATGCTGTGGCCTGTTGACTTTCCTTTGTTTGCGTCAAATGTCACAAAAACAAAACAGGAGCAGCCGCCTGCTACGATTTCCACAAGTGCATCTATAATTTACAACTTTCTTTGCGGTAGCCACGCAGATAAGCAGAACGAACTGCCATTGTGTTGATTTTGTTTTTTCTTCCGGGTAGCGATTTTATCGCAGGCATTTGTTCAAGATATTCCATTTGTTTTGAGTTTGATTGTCTCGGTGGTTTCTTTTGAGAAAGTGGACGTACAGACGTTTCTAATTCTGCTGTGTTTTATTAATGAAATACTCGATTCATATTCAAATGGAAAAACAAAACTCTGCTGACGCTCTTTCATTGTTTTCGTAACAAATACAATAGAATATCATTAATTTTAAAATACATATACACACAATTTATGGTAAAGCCTGACTCAAATTCCAAATATATGGTTATACCGTTTTATACGAAATGGTCACTTATTTTTTGTTGTAATAGTTATTTAAATATCAAGGGCTGTATATGCTCTCTACCGGTCGAGGATACAAACTTAAAATTACATATATTTGAAAAATATGTCACTTTTAAATTAAATTTTGATCGTTGCTAAGTTACAGTTACTTACCGATTTCCGGTCAGTAAGAAATTACTTATAAATTAATAATTTGTAAACATAACTTACTGCCTTAAAAACCCAATCAATACTTGTATATTATATACCAACGTTGAGAAGAGTAATTTTATTGACCTAGCGGCAAGTAGTGTCCCGAGATGCGAAGCAACCGAGGGAAATAAGGCGCTGGTTAATAATGGTCTTCTCAACCGCGGTATCTATATATTTTTTCACTACTAGCATTTCAATCCCAATCTTACTAAAAATAATTATATAGACAATAACAAATATTTTGATATGAACATTAACTTGTTTCTTAATATTCACAAAAATAAAATAGGTTGTCTTTATTTTTTTATTTGACGTTTCGTTTGTCAACCTCACTTTTAATTTTTAATTTAGTTTTATTTAATTTATTTAGTTCTTGTTTATTATTGTTAGTAAAAATGTCAATACTAGTAAAATTTATTGGTCAAAAAATTAATAAATATTTCTTATACTATATTTCAAAGATGTAGGCTTCGTATTATATAATAATATTTAAAACACCATTAAAATTAGGCTTGTAAGGTGTTTTATCTATTAATATCTCGATTGCCTTGAATTGAGTTACTCTGTTACAATACGGAAACCGCGAGTGGAATAAAAAAAATATGCTAATACCACTGCAAGACGTGACTTAGATCATATTAAATGTAGACTTACCGACTACGTAATCAGCTCCAATTTTCTGTTTTTGTTCACACAATTTAGTAATTCAAGTCACCTTGACAACACAAAGAAATGACTGCTTAACAAATAAAATTTTTACGGAAAAAACAAAATTTAGATGCGCTATATAACAAGAATTTACACAAATTTAAATAATGGTTATTAAACATGTTTTTCATTTTAAATTCAAAATTTTTGTTTTGCACTTGTTTTAACAAGCATAATTGTTTTTATGAATGGAACAAATAATACCTTTATGAGATGTGACCAAATTTCGATTTTTACATATATGATACTAGTTTTTTTTTTAATCGATTCATTATTCATAGTTTTCGAGAAAATAAATATTACAAATACTAATTATATTAATAAATAAAATCATTCCTTAAATTTTTCGTAATGAAATCGAGAAAAAATATATTGTATTTATTATAACAACTAAATACGCCAATTTAGTCTCCATACACCTGTAAATTATATTGAATAAATGAACTTTTGAACAGCCATTCATTCCTTAAACGGTTTGTCATACTTTCCATTAATTTTCTTGGAATTTGGGAGTCAATTTTACTCCATTTTTCTACCATAAATGTAGTAATTCTTTATATTCTTTGGGCGTCTTGTTTTACACATTTTTTTTTTAAATAAATCACAGAGATGTTCAATGGGATTCATATTTGGAGACTGTGGAGATGTTTTTAATTGTTATCTATAATTGTACAATAACTATTATTGTATCATTATATATTCTTGAAATTTATATAAGAATCTCTTAAACCCTATTTTTCAGCACATTTTTCTCTCACTGTTGGGCATAATTTTTTTGTTTTCATTTATTCATTTTTTCTTTTTAATACGTACATTCGTCCGTCTGCTCTAAAAAGATTTATTTTGGTTTATCTGAAGCAATTACTGATTTCCAGGAGGTTTTAGAGTGGTTTATATATTTCAAAAACAAAGCGCAATGCGCAAAGATATGTGTACGGAGAGTACTTGGTTTGAGTTTAATTGTAAAGTAATGTTTAGTTTTTATTATTATAATGAGAAGATATAGTGGTTAGTTTTTATATTTTATGACTTATATACTGAAAATCGATTATGGTAATAGCACATTATTATCAAATGTGTTCCATTAAAATGGAAACTTCAAACATAAATATTAATAAAAGTCTTGCATTTTAAATTTAGTTCATAAAAATATGATGCAAGTATAATAAAAATAAAATATTATATGTGACGTGAATCCAATATCTATGAAATATTCATAAAAAAGCAGAATTATATCAATTTTTCCTGCCTTATCTCTCCATTGTTTCATTGTTTAAAAACATTTGAATACCAATATTCAATTGTTTTGAGAAAGTAAACTAAGCACCTGTGTATATTGCGATAACTCATGTAATATGAACCGTATAAATCATATTTAAACCATGACTTATAAACAATTCAAAAATGATATACAGTAGACAGCATGTTTCTCGCTGTTATCACTAGAGTATGCTGATAACACACACATACACACACACCAACCTGCAGGTAAATGTGATGAATATGATGTAACATGTATATGGAGATGCATATTAGATGTTACATTGACAAACATGCATTCTAGATTAAGAGCCTCATAAATTTACACCTAGACATCATTTCATGTAATTGTAAAGAAACAATGTACTATTGCAATTAAAAATCAAATGTGTACTACATGTTATTATTTTTTATTTTACAGTGGAAACACTTCATATTTTAAAATGACAACTACATTTGTCAAAAATTTGCAAACATAATTCATCTGTTTTATTGTTATTGCATAGTCCAAACGTTGGGTAAAGCCAAATAATTTGTAAATTTTTATTACTTCTATTATAAGTGTAATATACTGTTTCATATATATTTGTTTTATGTGTTTGTATTTTACAACAAAAATACGTCATATTTTATCATTATTTACGTATGACAAATGACAATTGTGTATCAATGCTATCGTTCCATATTTTGTTTTATTTTTTTCACAGACTGGTAACTCCAACACCCGAACTAGGGATTTAACTTGCAAAATCATATTTTCGTAATTTCCTGCTTCCCTAATTATTTTAGGGAAAAATATTCAAATTACAGTTTCACAGCATCTTCTGCATCTGAATCAATAAACAAAATTAATTTTTTTCACAATATACTTAGAAAGCTCTTCATTCTTTTCGCGAAATATTGAGGAAAATTATTATTCCCTCTCTAGAGAGGAAAAGGTACAATGTTACCAACAGTATAAACGGATATTATTATAGAATGAAATATTGGAAATAGTATATTGTGCAACAAGTTCAGAAAGTCGCCTATTACGTGCCTAGTAAGCTTGGAAATAGGTAAGATTATATAAATGCTCCAAAATAACGATAGCCATGGAATTGAGGCAAAAATGTACAATGTTTAACGGTTTATCTGTCAAGTTAGCTGCATATTTTTTGGGATGGCCCCATTTTTTAAACATTAAAGTAACTCATTTGTTTAAGAAAATGAAACAATAGCAATATAGAAAAGAATTGGGTTATATTTTGAACAATAAGCCAACCTTCTTTTGCGAAAGATGACACTTTGACTTATGGTTCATTCTTCGGTGATGTATGATTGGGATTTGTCCTAAATTTTTGCTGAATGCGTCATTGATGTTTATTTGTTATTGTTGGGGGAAATGCGATTGTCATGTGTTCGTGTGAAATGTCTGAAGGTTGGTGTTTGTTCTGTGAGAAATGGGAAGGAAAATGCGATTGCAGTCATTGTTTTCAATTCATGGTTATTTTCCACAATTATCTCCGGAACATATTTAAA
The DNA here is from genome assembly GCA_035578165.1 of Stenolophus ochropezus. Classification (NCBI taxonomy): domain Eukaryota; kingdom Metazoa; phylum Arthropoda; class Insecta; order Coleoptera; family Carabidae; genus Stenolophus; species Stenolophus ochropezus. The sequence goes on along the minus strand of JAQOWZ010000005.1, from coordinate 27,303,336 downwards.
ATATGTATAATGTTTCGGTATCAGGTAATTTTTATTTTTTGCAACACGTTTTCCTTATATTACTAAGAAATGTGAAACTGATTATTATTAAGTTAGTATTTTCCTTTAAAAAATTCTTGTAAACACGTTCAGTGGAAATTTACTTTAAAATAGAATTTATTGTTTTTTCTATTCCAATTATATGCGAGTATGTCACAAATATTATTAACTGAGACACTGTTTTTACACAGTAAAGTTATACCATTTAGACTGCATGACGATTCAACATTTTAATAATGAAGAATTAAATTTTTGAAAAATTCATTCAATGTAAACACGACAAAAGACATGAGAAAGATTCATGAAATGCACGGGATTTTGTAGCTTAGTTGGTAGAGCATCCTACTAGAAATGAGTAGACCCTGGGTTCATATCCCAGCAAATATTATTCCCAAAAGAAGAATTGGCCGTTTTGAAACATGCAGAAACTTTTATCAAAATTTCATTTTTCTTGTAAAATAAAAAAAAATGTTTTCCCTCTTTGCAACTCAATCCGTCTATTATTCTGTATATTTTTTTAAAGCAGTTCGCTTGTTGTAATCTATAACTTTATGTTAATATTTTTGTTAAAATACATATATTAGATATTTGTACATCATTCAGTTTTATTAAAGCATTATTAATATAGAATCTTGTTGTAAAATGGAACTTACCGCACTTATAACGTAATAATGTAAATAACTATTAATAAATAATTCTGGGTAAACCAAATGTAAAGTTGTATTGTTTAAGAAAATAATTCAATGCGACATCAACTTTATCTAAAAGCGACTTTCGCGTATGTTTTCTGTCGGAAATAAATTATTCGTTTTATTATTTTCGCAGTAATAACTCATGTACCTACTATTCATCTTCTGATAACAGCGTTTCTAATCTGCTGCCTCCTTTAATCAAAATTTAATCACACATTCTCTCGCTTTCACTTTTATAATGAAATTATGCCTTTTTACTTCTTATCACTCTAGCATTGTCCTTTTACAATAAAAACCGTATTTACACAATTTGTTTCCACCAACAAAGGACAGATTGATTGTTGTAATAACAGTGAATCAAACAAAAGATACCAAACAATGGTTTGCCATGCTTTCTAGATAATTGTTTCTTGAAAAATTATAACTTTATATAAAAATTTGCTTTCTTTCGGCATATTAATTTTTAAGAAAGTATATACACCCAGTCCAATATTTCATAAGAACAATTATTTGTACAGAAAGTGAAATTTAGTTTCTAATTTAGTTTTTTGTAGAAACCAAATTTGGATGGTTTTTTGTTAATCAACTTTCGCGACACTTTAACAGATGATAATAAATTAAATGTGACACCGCTTTAATTAACTTCAAAAGATGTGCACCAAAAAAATAATTGGCACCAAAAATTTCTTTAAGTCTCACACAGATGAAATACGCAAGATGAATTGGTTTTAGAATGAATATTTTGGCAACTACATTGTTAAAGTGTTACATTTAAAGAGCGATAAAAATGTTTTCAAAAACTAAGGGCAGTATAATAAATATACATTTTTTTTTCATTTACTATGTTCAGGACGTAAGGGAATCAGGGTTGATCCATTTAAAGACAATGCATTACATTATTACTATTTATTATTTAGAATTCAGGGCGTTAATACATACATTATAAAGATATGATAATAACCATTTCACATTTCTTGACCTGACAGCGTCGTCCTCTTGTTTTCTCGCCATCAGCGTCGGATCGGACCATTAGGACCCGTTTCCCTCAGTTGTACAACACACACATTGTCATTCTAGTTACAATTGTCACTAGCATGCACATGAACTCATGACATAGAAAGGAGGTGTGACAGGTGACTCCCAAGTCCTAGACTTGGGGAGGTACTCCGCGAGTAGTGAACGCTAATTGTATCTACACTCATTACTATCTCATCACAGCAGAATGGGCCAGTCAAGCCTAGCTCCTGGCGTGTTCACAACCACGGAAGTCCTAAACTTCCTAACACATGTAGATCCAAGATCTACTAATGAATCCTCGATTCATAACCCAGCGCTGCAGACGCTCCTGTGAGTCTCACTCTCACCGTAAGTCTCTCCTCATTTGTTCCACACCCATTCTGTTAGTAGGTTCGAGGGCGCCCTAGACACCCACCAGGTAGGGGAAGATACTCTCTACATTTGCGGCCACAAAAAAATAGTACATTAATTTGATACATTTACACCACGAACGATAAATATACCATGAGTGATAATATGTCATTCAGCAATTCATCCATGAGCATTAACAATACTTATAACTAGAATAATCTTTAATTACTTATCACTGCATAACAACCGCACTATTTGGCACGCACTGTCTAACTAACCCCCGGGCCAGCAAATGTTTATGTTTACAACCACCTTTGGTGTCTTTCTCAAGTGGTTTGTAACAGTGGTTTTAAATAAGTTGGACTAAGCCAGAATCTGAGTTTTACACATGTTACAAAATTCATTATAAAATTATTTTTCCAGTCATAGTTTTTCTAAATAGTCGCTTATTTATTCTGTAAAGATACTTATTCATAATTGTCTTTTGTTTTCATTTGACTGAAATGGAGTGAAATGAATTGAACTCAGTGACGTAGATACTTATTCATCATCATCTCGTAAATCAAGTGCTCGTTGGCTGATTGTGTTTTGTTTTCATCACAAACCACTTGCTGCTGATGTGATTTGTGTAATTGCTTCTGTTGCGATTGCGCAATGAGAGTAATCATTGAGGTTATGTTGTCAAGTGGAAGATGGAAATCATTTCTTAGAATGGGAATTAGGTTAGAAATAACTTGGGAGCTTTGTTTTGTTTTTCTGAGCGCTTTATGTCAATATTTTACAAACAGAAACTTGAGTTATAAACAAATACATACACATAAAAACAAACACATTTATGTGTCAACATTACCAATTTAAAATTATTTGATGTGACAATGGGGTCATCGCAAAAGAAAATTATACGACTCTTACCATTCATATTGCAATATAAAATATCCCAATATACTTCAGGTTTTGCTTCAGACTTGGACATAGTACAATGGAAATTATTACAAAACTTAAGCAGACCTACGGAGACAGAGTTATTTCAAAGGGTAGATTCCTCGGTGGTTTTAAGCATTTTTAGAAGGAAAAGAGTCTATTGAAGATGAAATACGGAGCGGAAGGTCTTTATCTTCAAGAACTGATGGAAATATCGACAGAATCTAGGATCTTGTGTTCAGATCATAGGTTGACAGTACTGAATGATTGCGGTTAAATTTGACTCACACCACCGTTCATCAGATTTTGACTAAATCATTGGGAATGAGAAAAATCTACGCGAAAATGGTTTAAAAAATTAGATTTTGGTTGTGGCTCCTAAGACTTCTTACTCGCCCGACGAGTTCTTGTGACTTTTTTCTCTTCCCGAGAATGAAAAATTATCTCAAGGTAACTCATTTTGAGATACTTCAAAACATTTAAACGTCTGTAACCGATTAGCTAAAGGTAATTCCAGTATCCGAGTACCAGTACTGCCATGAGGATAGGAAAAACCGTCTCCAGCATTATGTGGCTTCCCAAGGAAATTATTTTGAGGAAGACAATAATTTACACACCTCGTAAATGATTAAGTGGAAACCAACCTGCGATTGAGGAAAGGACCTAAAAGCCCCTAGCCTATATTGCAATTTTTAATTGTAGCGATTAAGTTTTGAAATATTCAATTTGTATTTGTGAATCGCTTCACAAGGTCTGATTCTATAGCTATACTATAGCCTGATTTCTCACGCAATTTGCATGGCTGATGATTCCCGTAATCATAGCATTGATTGAGTGTTTTGATTAGATCTGTATTCCGGTGATTGCTTGGATCAACAGTCATGATTGATCACGGATCACTGATCTATTCCTCACGATCACGCGCTTGGTCACGCGTCGCTGGTCAGGGAAATGGGACGATCATTGGTTTGTGAATCTGCGAATTGTGGGTTATGATTTATTGGAACTAAATCTTTATGGCAATACCGACTCATCAGATGTTATAGTTATAGAAAATGCTCGTAAATATAATTACTGTAACATTATAAAACATATGTAATAGAAAAATCTGTCGTTAAATTTGCTTATTAGGTCATAGAAAAATCGTTTAGTTTATAAATATTCCAATGAATGAGATTGATCATTTAACGGTTTCGTGTAGCAGTCACAGGAAATTTATGTTCACTGCTGATGGTAATTTGTATTTATTCAACTTAAATATTTACTTTAAAGATTGTTCTGTTGACGTAGGTTTACATATTTGCGAAAAAGTGTTTATGTTTGCTTATTATTAACAACTTACATAACATTTACATGTATACATTTTTTGTTACACATGTTGAATTAAATGATCTATATTCTAAATTATCTGTGGCGCCAAAAATCCTAGATTGAACAGTGCATTCAGTACAGAAGGTACTAGTAACTTTATCAGTTTCCACCAAAATAACTTAATTTTTTAATTATTTCTTTACGCCACTATTAATTTGGTTACCATGTCAACAGAGTGTTATAGAAAATAACTGTCCCACTAGTATAAAAAAATCTGATGTGGCCAAAACATAATGTCTCGTCTATCCTCTTTCTTTTTATATTTCTCCTACATTTTTATTATTGTAAAAATCGTTTCTGGGAACTTCAAAACTTGTTTATCCATTGAAAACTCACTATCCGATTTTTAGCATGATTCTAATACCTCACTTACTGAGAGAGAGGCGAGAGGTAAAAATGCAAACAAATAAATCAGAATTGTGAAGTGGCCACATTTTACAAATACTTTACATTATTTAAACTTGAACTGTAAGCTCCGCCTCAGTTCATACCTTCTCGAATGTTATAATGTACTTACATTCCTTGTAGCTTAAATAAGTTTTCAGCATGATTCCAATACCTCTCTTACTGAGTGGCGAGAGGCCACATTTTACATTCTACAAATACTTTACTTGAAGTTAATTTCTGCAAGCTCCGCCTTACTTCATACCATCTCGAATGTTATAGTGTACTTACATTCCTTGTAGCTTAAATAAGCATTAAAGTGAAAGGGTTGTTTTGAATGTCGGCCACGCCACCCTTCTTTGAAACAATTTCTAACTTCCTCTCCACTCCATTTCGTTTAGTCTGGCTTCCGGTCGGTTCCGGAACCGGAACCTGACGTTCCGTGCACCATCTGCTCCATCTGTCCGGCCCTAGTCTCCGCACTGTTTCCGGCGAACCGGTGTACAACGGTATTGCACGCACAACCTAACCGAAAGAGAATCTGTTACAGTTTGAACAAAGGGTGGAGGGTAGAGTTACATTCTCATAGTAACAGTAGTAAGGGTGGAATTTCAGTAAAGGTGTTTAGTAAATATAAGCAGGTGTCTTTTGACAATCGGTGAATTAACGAACCACATATTAATATTAAAAATGGCGATCGACTCTTCCTTTCACTGGCACGGTTTTTGAATTTCGAAAATAATAATAAATAAATTTAGAGCGCAAATGCGTCTAATATACACAGACATTATACAGAATTGTTTGATTTGGAGCAGAATTGTGAAGAACAAAAACTATTTGTCGAAATAATGTGGAAACACAAATGCACAAATTTATAATGAATCTGATATTCTCATCATGAATATTACTTGGAAAAATAGTTTACGTATGTAGTAACAACAGGGGAAGTAATTCACAAAGCTGCTGATGCTGTATTTTTGCGTAAACCCAAAAATATGTGAAAATATCGAATTTTTAGGTTGGAAATTTTCAAATTTTACATAATTTTGTTTATAATATTTCTTAAAGAATTAGCTACTCTGATATCAAGTTTACAAACAGAATTTAATTATCTCTTTTCGTTTCGGAGATATTACCTCTCAAAGTTGTACCTCAAAAATGTGTGTTTTTTGAGGATATTTCAAAAATGAGTTGAGATATATTCTCAACTACTTTACCATTCGATTCTACGGGAAAAGTTACATAAAGAAATGTTTTGCCCACATATACGTTCTTTGGAACGATTTGGTGAAAAATGAGAAAAACGAAAAAACCTAAATTTCAAATTTTCGCTCCGGAATTTTTTGTCTTCAAAATTTTTTATATTCTAGACTTAAGTAAATATCTATGCGCTGATTCCAAATTTTCAAACAGAATTCAATTATCTCTAAGCGTTTTCGACATATTTGAGTTCAAAGTTGTACCTAAAAATTTAGGTTTTTTAGGTATATACCTTGAATGGTTAGGTTTACGGCTTCGGCGACCTCACCAATCGATTCTACGGGCAAAATTACATAAGTGTACCAATTTTCAGATTTTTATCTCAACGGACACAATTTCTAGAAGGAAAAAACTGAAAATGGCCAAAAATCGAAAAAAATGCCTGATGAACCCCTTACGATTTTTTCAGTTTTTCGCCATTTTGTTTTTTGTTTATAAAAATTGTATCCGTTGGTATAAAAATCTAAAAATTGGTACACTAATGTAATTTTGCCCGTAGAATCGATTGGTGAGGTCACTGAAGTCGAAAACCTAACCATTTTAGGGTTGTACCAAAAAAACCTGTTTTTTTAGGTTTTGCAAAAACTCAACTTTCAATGCAAATATCTCGAGAACGGTAAAAGATAATTGAATTCTGTTTGAAAATTTGAAATCAGCACATCGATGTTTACTTAAGTTTAGAAAATGAAAAGTTTTGGAGACAAAAAGTTCCTCGGAAAAATTTTGAAATTTAGGTTTTTTCGATTTTCTCATTTTTCACCGAATCGTTCCAAAGAACGTATATGCGGAGAAAACATTTCTTTATGTAACTTTTTTCGTAGAATCGACTGGTATAATCGTTGAGATTGTATCTCTAGCCATTTTTGAGATATAGCCGAAAAACACATTTTTTTGAGGTGCAAATTTGACAGCAAATATCTCAGGAACAAAAAGAGATAATTAAATTCCGTTTGAAAATTTGAAATCAGCATGTCGAGATCTATAAGTGTACACTATTTCCCAAAATCAAAATTTTGGACACAAAAATTACTATTTTTGGTATGTTTCGCATTTGTCAACATAATTTTTGGTTTAATACTGTTGTTTGGTTTGTTTTAATTCTACACAACATTAATATGGGGTTATAGGTTTGGAAATAAATAAAAGTTAGGTAATAAAGCGACAGAATAAAATTGAGAAGGTGTAATAGGATTGTAGGTTTTGAAATCAGCGCATCGATACTACGATACTAAATGAAAAGTTTTCGAGAAAAAAAGTTCCTTCGATTTTCTCATTTTCAACTAATGTTCCCTCGATCTTTAAAAAATCCCCTTCGAAGCAAATTATCTGAAAGAATCAATAAACGGAATTCTACACTACAATTCAATTGCAATACAACTGCACTAAGCTCTATTTGATATGTCTAGTGCTAATTTCTTGTAGCAATATGTGTTTAGTAATGTAAAATATCCAAGACTTTTCCTAATTTCCGGTTAGTTGAGTAGTTGTTGTTGAGCGTCGGTGCCGTCGCGGTGCAGGACGGCGTGTGTGCCGGCTGGTGGCAACAGCGACGGATCTAGGGCGCTGTAATACCCGGGGAATTATTGTTTTCATAGCTGTTCTCCGCAACAATTGTTTCCGATCACGCTATGGCGGGATATAGACCTCCAGCGCTTTACTGCTTTCAACTGGGACGTAGATGTAGATAGGGTAGTCCAAACGGGGTTAATTTCCACACAACTCTACGCGGAAGTTGTTACTTTCACAAAATACAACTAGTTTTTCATAAATCAGCACAAGACTTCGCCAGAAATGTATGCGTTCAAAGGTATTTTAGGTATTTCTCACATGAAAATGTACCCTGTGATACAAACAAACATACCTACATAGATACATCATGCATACTATTCATATTATTATTTATTATTACGAAAGGGGGCTAAAGTGTCAGACACTTTTGTTATTGCATCCTATCTATTGTTAATGAATATCAGAAAAGAAACTTGGTCATGTTTCACAAAAAAATAGTCAAGGAGTTGGCTATTAGACTATCATTTAAAACCGGCCAGAATAAACCACAAACCCGTGTTTCGTTCTTATTGGGACTTATGTATGTAAATATTTTATCTATTGTTACTTGGCCCTTAAGGCTGTTTTAGATTAACCTGTAAATTGTACAAGATCTTGCACCATTTTTTGTACAATTTAAATTGGCCAGTATCAAACAGCAAATAGGTTGAAACATTGTATATGATCGTAAATGTGTTGAAAAATCAAAACACGTTGTGTTTTTCATACAATCTGTCAGTCTAATTAATTTCCCTTGCATCCCACATTCGCTTTCATTATCTTCAGCTTCTTCATTATCAACACCCTTTCATTAACCAGTTAATAATAATTCTCCAGAACTCATGAGATAGCAACTAGATCGTCTATCATTCTATGTGCGAATTATTTTTTTCTCTGGTCCATCTCTCCTCAGCATAGGTGGTTTATCTGGCCTCAGAGCAGAGGTTAAAAGGACCACTAAATTACTTATGACTGTGTTCAAATAGAATCACTTTTTTATAAAGTATATCAATAAATAGTTAGTTTAAATCTACCGACGTAATTATTAACTAGATGGGTATATAAGGTACAAAACATTTTTGACATTTTTTTAAGTAAATCTTGGATTATTCAGTGTTGACTGTATTAATTTTCAAACGGCTACTTACACTCTCTCTAAACAACAAAATTAACATTCCCTATGAGAGATATCACTCTAATGTACTTTTAAGACTAAAAATACATCTCTCCCACCGGTCCATCTCTCCTCCTCTTACCCTATAGGAAATTTACAGCCAGATTCACAAAATGGGATTAGCTCTTAAACAGGTTAAAATATATCAAAATCAAACTAAATTCGACATATCTAAACCAGTGTTTAGATAATCCTGTTTTGTGAATCTGGCTGTTTGTGTTTAAATCCGAAGTATGTTAAATTAATTCAAACCGATGTTCTGTCATTAATATGAGAAAAATTAGTAATGGAGTCTAAATTAATATAAACAACTAAAAATTTGTAAATATGAAACAAACTCTAACTATTTTTTTCTTTTGCAGGTAAGCAACTTCTGGATTCCTCTATCACCTCTTGTGTGGGTAAGCATTGCATGGGGCAATTCATCTGGTTGTTTCCGCAGCCAGGTTAAGTTTGGTCAGTAGGTTAGCGATAACTCACGGTCGCGTGCGCCTTGTAGGCCAATTCGGCACCGCTGTAGGCGATTAGTAGTGACCGGTAGCTGGTAGATGGATAGTCGGAAGCCAAATTCGCAGTAGATGTGGAGGATAAGAATTATAAAACGATTAGGGGTAGCAAAATGGGGCTAGATTTCTCAAAAGATAATGTAGGAATAATAAGTAATTTAAAAATGTGAAATATTAGATATTGAACTTTTGTATTATATTGTAACGTTTATTTATTTAGGTAAAGTGTAAAGAAAACAATTGAAACACGAGTATTTATATAACTATGTTTATAAAAAGATAATAAAAATAAGTAACACTACGAATAAACAAACACAACCATTAATTTAAGAATAACAATTATTAATAAAATCTTAAACACTACAAATATTTATTTAAACATTTATGGCTTACATGATATTTATTTCCACTAACTATTTATTTTCACAACGCGTATTAATATCAAACTGTCCTCGCAATCTCCTGCTCGGGGTTTATATAGTAGAACAATTAAGTTCGAGAATGTTCTCGTAACCTCTAGATAACACATGGTACATAAAATATTTCTTGTTCTTGCAAAAGATTCGCGAATTAAATATGTTTACTTCATGCTAGCTAGTTGCCCGAAGTATAACGTTTATTATTAAGTAAAATAAATAAATATAGATCTTATTTAATATTAAGATTGATATATAAAATTATTTTTAACATTGAAAGTGCTTGCATAAAATTTTCCACAATGTAGTTAAATTCTATTCTTTATCTAATTAAAATATGCTCTTTGAACAATTATTCTGTTATACTGATTTGCATTGAAAATTTATTTCTGAATAATTAAGTAATTATTTATGAAGTATACATGCATACAGATGAGTTCATTACTATGTCATTACAATAAAAATAAAGCATATAATATTGCATAAAAATTCCATTCGTCTCATACTCCTCGGTATATAATAAAGTTGAATTGTGCAAAAATCCGTGGTATAAGAAGAAAATGTATTCAGAACATCATTTGCCAAGACTGTGTCAGGTTATGAGAATATATAGCGGTAAAAACAGATGAAATATGACGTTTGTAACACTGTCCAGCACATGGTGACCATTTCCACAATTTATGATTCCCTTTAAAAAATCCGTGTCCAATTTCCCACGGCCATGAAATCTGTTATTGATTCACTTGTTTTCTTCCTATTTCTTTTGTTTGGGGACTGGTTCTGGTTTGTTTTCCGGGATTCTGTTGACATTTGTCAGATAACGCACACGTGGAATGCAAATTAGGAGAAACTTTTTGTAGGCTACTACAACTGAAGGACTAATTTCGGAAATATTCTACAATCGACCTGTTTTTTGGTGCATTTATTAATAATAAAAATCTGATGTGGCCAGCATATATAACCTGTCGTCTGTCCTCTTACACTTTTTATTAATATTTATGTTTTGTATATGAGTATCTGTGCATTGAATGCTGACACTGTAAAATAAATTATTAAAATAATTAGTACTTACAGTATTATTAATGTGAATGCTCGTTTTATACAGTATTCGATAATTATTTTTACAATATTGTTACTGTCAATTATAATAATTGTCACTGTCAAATATAAAACATTTATTTCTATAGTTAAACAGATTAACCGCAATTGTAACAAATTTACAGAATCATAATTACTCATAATAGTTAAATGGAGCTTGATAGAATCAAATTTGAACTATAAAAATTTAACTAATGACATAATATTAAATTATTATTTACAAAACTTTTCATATATTCATAATTAATTAAAATATTTCAGAAAAACATTTCAGTTCTTCATGAAAACAACACTTCCGGTTGCACGATTAACACAAAATTGTAATTAGATCGAATCTAGGGGGTCAGAATGTTATATCCAAAATTTCAACCTTTTTTATTCACTAGTATTTAAGTAATCGTTACGACAACATCCATCCATTTACATATATGGACAGACATCATCGTAGAAATATTAAAATCGTGTTTTAGAGACTTCTAAAGTTGCTTATCCATTGAAAACTCACTATCCGATTTTTAAAATTATTTCAGTACCTCTCTTACTGAGTGGTGAGAGGTAAAAATGAACAGGTGACTTTGTACTATAAAATACGTATAGAACATAAAGTGTATATAATATGAAAATAGATGAACGAATTTTGTAAGAGATAGTAAATAAATTCCTACTCATCAGATTTTTCTTTTTTAGTGACGTCAGTTTAAATGTTAACTATACATTACTTTACTTTCACTATGACAACACTTTTCTTTTGTTTCATGTGTCACTTATTGAAATGTCATAAAGCACTCAAACAATGAAACAATATCGAATCCAGAGCAAGCTAAGATGATTAATTTCTGTTGATCACTGGCGCCAGCTTTTGTTTCGCAGCCATATTGGTACATTAACAGATGAAATAGTTGTTAGTGATGTTTTGTCTGGATATTTAGAGCAGTAATTGTGTGATTTGGTTATTGACTACGCCTCAAGTCAATGACTTCAACTGTTTTGGTTTTGATTGTTTGAAATAATAACAATACGTGGTGTCAATGTATGGGGAATTTTTATCTTAACATATCTAGAGATTAAACAGGTTGTTCACGAGAAATTGATATCTATACAATAACAATAATAATGATAACATTATGTATAACACGTTTAATTTGATTTTTAAATATTTATAAGTTTATGCGGAATATAGGATTTTAAAAAATTGCGGATACTCTCTCTCCTGGTGAGTTTAGAGAAAAACTACAAGAGTACAAAGTTCTTCAAAATTAAATTCTACGTCGTGTAAGATATTGTTGAACCAGCACGTCTGCAGTACGAGATATATGAAATATAAAATGTAATGTTTTCGTTAAAAATCAGACAGCCATGAAAATAAAAGAAAATTTAAAATAAATTTGACAAAAACAATAAAATCCAGAAAATTCGAATTGGAATCACGGATCGCATACTTTGTAGATTTAACGTTTAAGATGTGAAGAGATATATGCATTAACAGAACTAGTCTTTCTGGAAATAGTACCGATTGAAATAAGCAAAACATAAATCTAATTGCAGTCTAAATATATCTCTGTCGAGATAATATTCACTCTTGGTACGTTCTATAACTGTTCTTCCTGTCATTTGGCTTTACCATCCGCTTTACTTTGCCTTACCACTTCACATCTTTGCAACAATTCTATATTACCGCATCTTCAACATCTATCACTGGGTACACTCGCCGATTACAGAGTCCCGCTTTTCTAGATTCATCTAACTGTATAGGAAATGAGAGCTGTACATTTTTCAGGTTATGGTCACATGTCATTCGAATGTGTGAAATTTCCAATATGGATGTTTTAATTATTGATTCTAGGAGGAACATTTTTATAGTTGAGTTACAAATTAATTTTTGTCGGGTCCAAATTTATTACGAAAATTTTAATTTCCAAAATAAGAGGACAAAACATAACCTAATTTTTACTACAAAAAAAAACAATATTTATTGAACTAATGTTTGTCTTGCAACAGATGCTAGCTACATGCAAATATATAAACAAGTATATTGCAAAAAACTTTCAAATGTATTTGCGAAAAGTAGGTGAATTAAATATGTATGAATAACGGATTTTTGTGGATGTACGCTTCATTAGTAACCGATAACTCAAATTCGCACTTTCCATAGGTATATAAAATTATGAAATTAATTTTTATATTTCATTCTTTAAAATGCAAATAAAAAAATAAAGAATCCATATAGTATTGGCCTGTGCAATATGGGGTTTTAGTTATTATAGGAATGACTAGGTAATAGAAAACAAGAAAGTTATAAGTCGGGAAAACAAAAACGTCATTAAAATGGCCAACTAATTTAAATGATTTCGTATCTCTTATGGTTCTCGAGATTCCAATGGTTAGCCTCTTAAAAAGGAACACATGTATAGAGCAACAAATTAGACATTGTAGGTTCGATTTAAATAAAAAAGTTCACTTAATTTTTTTGGAAGACGTCTTTTTAAAAAATTAAGCCTGGACAAGAAAGAAGTGAATAACAGAGATTAGTGTTAAACCATAAAAATATCGTTAAAAAACGATGTTTTACTCGATAAGTATATCAAAACATAAATATCGATTTCAAGAAATCTCTATATGTTATTAGCCGGACAATTTTAATTTACCAAAAACTGTTTTCTCAACTGTTTAAAACGGCTATGACAATGCTTATTTGGGACACACGGTATAAGTATATGAATGTGCTATATTTAAGAGTATTTTATTGCTGCTTTCTTTTGTGGCTCCTCCGAAATCCACTAATTTCGTTTAATTGAAATGGATTGATTTGAGGAGGAAGAAGCAATACTTCCTCACTTATGACAACACTTATTTGGGACATACTGTATATGAATGTGCAATATTTCGGAGTATTTTATTGGAGCTTTGTTTTGTGGCTCCTCCGAAATCCACTAATTTCTTGTAATAGAGACGGATTGATTTGAGGAGGAAGAAACAATACTTCCTCACTTATGACAACACTTATTTGGGACATACTGTATATGAATGTGCTATGATTAGGAGTATTTTATTGGTGCTTTGTTTTGTGGCTCCTCCGAAATCCACTAATATCGTGTAATAGAGACGGATTGATTTGAGGAGGAAGAAGCAAGTGGGTGCTACTTTCTCACGGCGAGATCAATACCGTGTTTAGCCGGTATACATTGTTAATGCCTCTGCGGCGATCTGAATCCACGATTGATTCCCGTACACTCTGACCTTAAGCCGCTTGACCTTCGGACAAGTTCTCATAGAACACTCGGGCTAAATTATACCTCACCGCGATGGGAACGCCAACAACTACGCTAGGGGTTGCACGAAGCCTACGAAATATCACTATAGTTCTTCCAAAACGAATCATATATGATGATACTGCCAGTATGTTCAAATCTTTCTAAAGCCTGGTTTCCGCCGAGTTGACATAAAGCTTAATAAAAGGAAAGTTGTTTTTGCAATTGCAGTCATTTAATAAAATCCACTGATAGACCAACGTTTTAACTGTAATTCAGTCTTCATCAGGGTGCTGATAAAAGACAAATACAATCAGATAAAAATACATACATTGGATAATTCTGATTGTGTGCTGTTGAATAAAATATTAGATAATAGGTATTAAAGGATTGGGTAATAAATAAGAGCGTAGGGAAAATTGGGAACAAGAAGAAAAAATATTCTTATTAAATTTAATAAAAAAAAATTCAAAATTATAAATACCAAAAGTTAACATAAGATAAGATTTTAAAAGGAACGAAATTGATTTGGATATCAATAGCCACCAAAATGGCAAGTAGAGGATATACCTCAGAAGTACATCGAATTAAGCAGCAGGGGTTAAGCATGAAAACTTCTGAAAATCAATTATTTTTCTAACATCTTTTAAAAATTGTATATTTTTCATCTGCATTTTTTCTCTTTTTGTATATTTTTATTGGCAAGTTATTTTTGCTTAATTCACGCATTTCACGTATATATCTATAGTAGGTACTTAAAATTGTCTTTTGGTACTACTAATTAAGTGACTAAATTTTTTTTTATTAGATACTACTAAGTTAAATTGAATTATTTTTTTTAGCGGTAATAATTTAATAGTGAGTAGTATTTAGTAAAAGATTATGAGCATGGCTCTTAGTTATTAAACATCGTTCTAAGCATTAGGGTAGTCGATGAATTTGTACCTTAAAACACTATCACCCGAATTCACCATTCGACCATTTATTACTTAATTAAACAACTGTCAATTCCAGATGTAGATGTAAATTTACTATTTCTACTAAACATATTAGTATTATTAGGATAGCTTGGTTCTTTGATATAGTAGAGCAAGTATATCTATAAATGATTAGAGTTGTTTGTGAATTGAATCTCGGGATGCAACATCAGTGACCGCTCGCAGAGAACTCAAAGTTAATTGCTAATTGCTGCACAAGCGGCCATCGCTGTCTCCAATCCACATCGATCGCCGATCCATTGTGTTGTGATGCAACGTCTTTAATGTATATCGCCCCGAACAGCACACTAAAGTTATGGAACTTCGTGATCTCTACTTTTAATTAATTTAAGACATTTAACTCTAATTAAATTCTGCTGTTTGGAAATTGTGCACCCATTAATTAATTTCCTTAACTTGCTGGAAAATTATACCTCCTTAAAATTGCACCTTCAACCAAATTTCAGTGTTTTAAATTCAGTTACAACATTAATACCACAACAAACTATGGAAAGAAGGAAAAAGAGTGTTTTCCTTTTGTCCCTTTAAGAAGGACTACTGCATAAAGATGTTTTTTTTATTAAGATGAATTCGGTGAATTCTCTATTGGAATTAATTTTGAATAAATTTCTTAATGAGAGGAACTATTTGCCGAATTTGGTACTATTCATCGTCAGAAATCAAGGCATTAGATTTTGGAGATAAAAGTGAAAAGTTGTTTGCATACATCATTCAAAAGGCAGCGCGTCGAGTCGGTCGCCATTTGAGATTGGGAAATACGCTCCATTTACAAGCTGTTAGTCCATAGTTTATAATGACAATGGATTTGGTTGGATTAAAACTGTTGTGTGTTGTTGTGATATCATCGTACAGTATCGTCATCGTTTTGCAAATACTTCGATCATCTATTTCAACCTGTATTAACATTCATTAATTTTATTATAAAATTCCGTTGATTCTTGATAGACGAAACAATCATATAAAAATCGGTGAAAGAACTAAGCGTATTAGTTTATTTTTATAGTAATGTATTTTTGTCTATCAACCACTCTGTCTTAGACTTTTAGTAATGTAAGGTATGGGTAGATGAGGACACATTGTGGCTTGGCAGAGAGAATTACAGCGTTTGGGCACGGTCGGGGTTGATGATTGGCTGCGTGGAATCCTCCAGGCACAGACTCTCCAACGTATCATTACAGATCCGCGACGAGGACGTTCACACCAGGGCACTGCAGCGTTGTGGGTGTTCCACTAACGCTGCAACTAAACTGCCTTATTCGGACACACTGTCAATCATACGGACCTCCAATACACTCATTCCAACACCCGCACTCAAACGATTTGTAAAAATGTAGTTATTACTTCGTTCTATGTGACGTCTTCAGAGATAACTAACAATTAGACATACTGCAAAATACTTGGAACCAAAGAAAAGTAATACATATGTCTAGGGGCAATTTTTTTACCAAACATTTCCCACATAAAAATAAACCTTTTCGTGTCCTCTCTAGGCCAGTTGGAATATCTGGTCCTTTATTTTTTTTATTTTTATGACTTTTGGAACTTTACTACTTTAAAAATTTATTTAATATAAGAATAATAGGTTAAAATAATCTTACAAGTAAAGAAAGTTAACTATTTCCCAATACTTAAATTTTTTTCCCCATCTAACTAGTAATTCTGTGAAACGAGACGAGACGAAATTTTTCTTTTTCTCGTATTATGTCAGTTTAAACGTCTCGTTTATTTCTCGTCTCTGATGTCGCCATGTGAGGGTAGTTTTTCTCTACCTAAGGAAATTTCCCTAAATTTAGGCAAATTGAACAATCTTTTGGTAAATTAGGAAGAAAATATATATTTAGGGAAATGTACAATGTAATTATCTGCTCCACCTACATTTTGTCTTTACCTACCAGATAGTCATACAAAAATCTGGTATCTGATTTTGTTTTATTGGTACACTATTAATACTGTTCGATGATGTATGAAATTTTTAGGTTATCAATTTAAATCTGTCAATTGTTGATGATTTAACTTCATTCTTAGGTTATCTAATTGTATAGTGACATTTAGAAATATATTGCAGGTTTATACTGTACAAGTTATTTCGTATTCGCTGATTCTACATAGTTGCTACGGCTACTTGCTTATTGGAAAATTGAAATACCAATAAGGCCTGATTTTCACAATAGTTCTCTAGCTTTTTCTTTGATTTCGAATATATAATAAAATTATATAAATTTGGTTATAAGTACGTATGTATGTAAAATATCTATCTACATTCTACATGTAGTTCTGCAAAAAAAGTGTACGTACTTGTAAGTACTAAATTTAGTTTAAGTTGAAGTAGTGTTGGGAGTGATTTAAGTGTGGCGTGGAAAGGGAATAGTAAGTGAGCATCGGAGTGGTTTCCCAGGTGTTTTGTTGACACGTGCCCTCTAACAGCTTAATCGCTTCACCCGGTAAACAAGATTGAGTGGAGGGTGAACCGCAGGATCAAGTGTCACGATCACTTCTCCCTTACATCCACAACACAATCCCATTCCCAACACAGAAAAGATTGCAAATTTTAAAGTAGATTAAATTCCCCTTTCATATATTAAAACATAAATACATGTGTTCCGGCGAGATATGAAATTTTATGGAATGTAAACCAAAATAGATTTTGTAATATCACTATTTAATAATGTCGTAAATATCACATTCAATAATACCTCGCGTCAATCCTTTTTCACATATATATTTTAGTATTCTACCTAAGTGACATTTATGTCCGAAATATATGATTCATAACAAAGTTTGTCATTTTAGGAAAAATAAGAAAGACATAAAAAATTATATTTAACAAATACATAAAAAAGAAATCATAAAACTTTCCACATTTCTGTTAGTGATTACATTATTTGCATTATATTGTTGCTGTAACATATACGGTCTATCTAGTACCTGACATACAAGGGTTTTAATTTATGAGTTTTATTTGCCTCAAAAGTAATCCACAAATTATATTAATGAACAACTTTTACATGAGACAAGGATAACGATAGTTGCTGCCACCACTATCACTTTATTTAAATGTCTGCCGTGATAGAAGCAGACAAGGGAATGTTAATAATGATAACAGACGCGGTTTACTATATGGTCAAATTGGTGCAGGATAGTAATATTAGAACAATAAAGTTTTACCTTCCACGTCACAAAGACAGAGGTTGGAATAGGATGGGCTGAATCAAATACGATATTCCAACAATAACAAAATTATATAAATTTTAATAATCAACCGCGATCAAAAACATTTATATAATTCAAATAAACTACAACACGTAACTTGATTCTATATGAAAAATACAAGACTCTCGTGAAATACTAATCAGTATGGTAGAATCGTAGAAGAAGACATATAGATTGTCTCTTTCGCTCCCAGTCTATTTGTCTTCTTTCACGATTCTACCACGCTGACGTTACAATATCCCTTTCACAAATAATGACTCAATTTAAAAAAATAAGGATATTTTTTTGACTGGTATCATATACATAAGAACCAAAATTTAGTCACATACTCCACTGGGTTGTCTGTTAAAATGTACCTAAATAAAAGCCGATTACTTTGAAGTTATCTGTACATTTAATTCTTCAAACATCCGCATTGTGAGTACGCCCTTGTAGCAAATTTCTGAATACATAAATCTTGAAATCAAACTTTAGAAAGTAAGAGTTCACAAAATTAAATTTATATTCGTGTTGTCAGTGTTTGTTGTATAGGGAGAAATATGTATTTATGCATTGTGTTTATCCTCCAAGAACCACCCCTGCTGTCGTCCTTGAGGGTTGCACGTGTCAGCACGTGACCTTGCCGCTGCGGTGACGTAATGCGCAACGCGCCACCCGCAGCGGTCCGTATCCTCCCCCGCATAAGGGCTACACTCCCGCACCCACTAGGATTGATTCGGAAGGGTTACAGCTGGCGGGGTGCCAGAACTACCCCCAAGAAGAATATTAATTAATATATTACAAATAACCCTCAACGGTTCATTACTACAAATTTACTTAAAGATGGGCATAGGCACGGAATAAGGTTTCCAAGGACTATTACAAATTTTAAAGAGAGGTTAAAATCGACGGTTAATATAATATATCTTGTTTACTATTTCGATGCGTTACTTTTCTATTAACCGATTGTTAAGGTAACCATCACTTTAGCCAGAGATGAAAAAAACAGCCCTTAATGTGATCTAAATCTAAAGAAAAAATACTAATTCCACCTTATGATGTAACAAGATTAACAATATTCAACGTTGTACACAGCAGGTTAAGGAGGAACTTCGTCAGTGTATTTCATCTATTTTAAAAACATTTTAAAAATCATAAAACCGACATGCCACTAAAGATATAAAAATAATAATTTCTTTTAAAATATTTATTATTTTGTGACAATTTTGTAGAATCCGAAAAACTCTGGAATGTTCTAGAGATTAATTGGCGGCAGGTATATAAGGGTCGCATCGGGCAGAACTTGGAGGTTCAATCAATCCAAAATCATCTGATAAATTCTCGAAACGTCAATGTCTATATAATTATTATACCTCCATCATTACAATAAGGCCTTTAGTAATAATAGTGAACTATGTTTGTTTCAGAATGAATTAAAAAAAGAAAAAAACATTAAAGGATGTCAATTTGCAAGCTTCGGTACAATAACAACAATCTCTTCAATCCTTTCTTTGTGTATTGAGAAAAATTGATGATTTTATTGATGAATTTATTATGTCTAATCGAATAGAGTTGTAAAGAGCGACACCTTTACGATGAGTTTAACGATGGTGTGTTGTTTAGATAGGTTAATTATAGAAAACAGACATTGTAAATAGGTTTTTTGTAATTAAACGACACCTTTTCCTTACAAAACATTTGATAGTTGTGATTAATGATGTGTTTTTAATGCCACTGCTAACTGAATAATTATGCCTTTAAGGTTAAATTTATGAGAAATAAACGTGCTTATTATTATTTTTTATGGTACCTATATTATTCTTGAGATCTAGGTACTGTGGTTAATAGTAAACGAAAGTAAGAATCAAATCCAGGACTTGGAAGAAAACTGGCAACCGTAGAATAATTTGGTTTCTTATTTCAATGACTTTGTATATACATATCAAGAATAACCAGAATTTTTAATAGGTTGTATGATTGACTTTCATAATCAAGCTTGTAGCATTAAAAAATGTTTTCAGTTAAACTTATTTTAAATAGTAGCCTGAATCGAAATCAATGTCTTTCGATAGGTCTGTAGGTTGAAGAGGAAATCAGTAGATCTACCGAGAAATCGGTATAAATGGCAACACTAAATACTTCCTGTATTTTTCTTTTTATACTTGAAAGTACCAATATTTTTCTATTGATTCAAAACTAGTATCGACAATTTATTTAATATTTTCGATACCCAAGTATTGTACTTATTTTTAATATAACTGATATCACTAACGACATTGAAACCGTGAGTAGAAGTAGCGCGTTCCCGTATTCCTAGAAATCAATGTCCTTTGATAGATCGGTAGATTGAAGAGGAAAGTCAGTAGATCTACCGAAAAATCGATATAAGTGGTAACACTAATTACTTCCTGCATTTTTTTATACTTGAAAGTATCGATACTTTTCTTTCGATCCAAATCTGGAATCTATAATTTTTATTTAATATTTTTAATAACCAAATGTTGTATTTCTCAGCATTTAACCGTGAGCCCCAATTAAACTTATTTTGTATACACCTAAGTGACTTCACAAAATAGAAAATATTTTAAAATCGCTGAATGTCTCCATGAGTAAAGGAGCCTAATATTCGTTTACGGTTTGGTTTTTTGGTATTGTACTTTCCTAGTATTTAACCATGAACTTATTTTGAAACTGCTACCACTAAGCCGTGAGTGGCAGTAGCGCGTTCCCGTGTTCCCGTGTTCCCTTGCCCCCGTGCCCTGGATGGCCGGCGCAGCGTCCCGCCGGAGCAGTCTGCTGCGGGCCGCGGCGCACGATGTCGAGTCCCGGAGCCGAGGTGTCCTGCTTGGGCGCCTACTGCGGCTTCATGTGCGGCGTCACCGACATGGTGCTGTCTGCCAGCTGTGATTTTTTTTGGATGTCGGAAAAGGTAGGATCATATAAATCCTTACAACAAGGTTGGAATTTTCCGCGACAAAAAAAAAACTCAAAAAAAAACCACGCGAAAAATTCTTTAAAAGCTCATATTTTCTTTATTTTTTTTTCGGTATGTGAAATTTTGTTATTCTTGCAAACATTTCTTGCCTTGTCTTGCTTAGAAATTTGAAGCTCGTGTCTTGCATGAACACTGAGGCAAGATCAAGAAAAATACAACACTCTCGTGAAATACTAAGCATGGTAGGGTTAAATAAACATAAATAAACTATGATTATAAAATACTATAACATGCAAGCTAATATCGGACACCAAGACTATATGATTCAGTCGATATATGCCGTAGTAGAAAACAGAAAAAAATATGTGTAACCATATTTATATGTACTCGTATTTTGTGTTAAAATAATTAAATAATTAATTTTCAGAAATTAATGTGAACTATTTATATTAAAAATAATTTAAAATAAATATATATATATAATTCATACATTTTAACGTTTCTAATAAAACCCAATATAACCCAATGAAACCCGGTTTTCTTTTCAAAAAATACTCAGGTGGCTTACAAGGCGAAAATCTTAACCTAGAGTGCTACTAGGAAATCTTCAGTTACCGTAAACAAAAAAGAAATAAGATAATGTGTCTTTCGAGATTTTAATATTTGAAACGTTATTAGCTATTAGTTTATTGTTCTTTTTATAGGTTTTACTTTTTTGTACGACCTAAATAAATTTTAAAAATGTCATTCCCAGCCCTTTTCTGCCTATCATTATATAGATAAGGGAGGTATTGTTTTTGGTCAAATTTCTCCATTATAAGTTGTCAATATATGAGCACGAATTAGGGTTAGATCCTAAATAGGGTTTCACTATTTTTACCGTGATATCTGTATGGAATTATAATTAAAACATACCTAGGGAATGATATGCACATAGACATATGCTATATTTTTCATGCGACTAAAACATAAAATTCTTCTTCTTCACTTCTAATTTGACAAAAACTTTTTTATTCTTTAATAATAACTCAGAACACAAGGTAGTTGAAATTGGAATAAAATTGTGACACCTTTTTAAATGTATCTTTTTATTAATATATTTAAATAAAATCAAACTGACAGAACTCTTTAATAAAGAACGTTCTTTTTCTTTTGAATCAAAGGATTCGTTCATTCATTCGAACTTCAAAGGGAATGTAAGTGTTTGAAGAAATTTACAAGTAAAATTTTTAGCATCAAATATTATTATTTGAGTCATATATAAATACAATAAAAATTTAAATCACATTCAGAACAAATTGAAACAGAATATTTTAATAATATTACTGTAAAATTTTCTGATAAATTTTCATCTCTACTATAACAAAAAAAAATGAAATTGAGATACTTTTTCATCTTGTAGATGGCGGTAATTTTTAACCTCCCGCCAAAAAGGTAAAGGAGTTTTATGCATCGTGCTAAAAATCACATATTGCATTTTGGAAAATGTGTAATAAAAAATATATTTGCATGAATATTGTTCTGAAATTTTATTTATTTATGTATTAACATTAGAGGAATTAATTGCTGGAGTCGTTTATGATCTGCTCTATTTTATTTTTGGATGAAGCCAAAAAATAAAAAAATAAAAATCTAAAAAAAAGTATTTTTTTTCTAAAAAAATGTTTTAATGCTTATTTATAAATCTCGATTCGCTGATTTTAATGTTTCAAGCAGAATTTGATTATCTCTTTTCGTTCTTGATATATTTGGTTTCAAAGTTACACCTCAAAAAAGTGTGTTTTTTGAGTATATTTCAAAAACAGGTTGAGATACAATTACAACGACTTTAGCATTCGATTCTACGGGAAAAGTTACATAAAGAAATGTTTTTTCCACATATACGTTCTTTGGAACGATTCGGTGAAAAATGAAAAAAACGAAAAAACCTAAATTTCAAAATTTCTCCTAGAAACTTTTTGTCTCCAAAACTTTTCATTTTCTAAACTTAAGTAAATATTGATGCGCTGATTCCAAATTTTCAAACCGAATTCAATTATCTCTTACCGTTCTCGAGATATTTGCGCCCAAAGTTGAGTTTTGGCAATACCTAAAAAAACAGGTTTTTTAGGTATACTCCTTAAATGGTTAGGTTTACGACTTCGACGACCTCACCAATCGATTCTACGGGCAAAATTACATAAGTGTACCAATTTTCAGATTTTTATTCCAACGGATACAATTTTTATAAACAAAAAACAAAATGGCGAAAAACTGAAAAAATCGTAAGGGGTTCATCAGGCATTTTTTTCGATTTTTGGCCATTTTCAGTTTTTTCCTTCTAGAAATTGTGTCCGTTGGGATAAAAATCTGAAAATTGGTACACTTATGTAATTTTGCCTGTAGAATCGAATGCTGAGGTCGCCATGGTCGTAAACCTAACCATTTAGAATATATACCTAAAAAACCTAATTTTTTAGGTATAACTTTGAACTGAAATATCTCGAGAACGGTTAGAGATAATCGAATTCGGTTTGAAAATTTGGAATCAGGACATTGAGGTTTACTTAAGTCCAGAATATAAAAAATTTTGTAGACAAAAAGTTTCTCGGTGAAAATTTGAAATTTAGGTTTTTTCGTTTTTCTCATTTTTCACCAAATCGTTCCAAAGAACGTATATTCAGATAAATCATTTCTTTATGTAACTTTGCCTGTAGAATCGACTGGTAAAACCGTTAAGATTGTAACTATACCCATTTTTGAAATATACTCAAAAAAGACACTTTTTTGATGTGTAACTTTGAGGTCAAATATCTCAGGAACGAAAAAAGATAATTAAATTCTGTTTGAAAATTTGAAATCAGCGTGTCGAGATCTATCAAAATGGACTATTTTGTAAAACCTAAATTTTTGACCTAAAAATAGGTATTTTTACAGTATTTCAGCTGTACAAACACAATTTAAAGCTGAAACGTCAAAAATACCAATTTTTCAGCATCAACAATAAGTGGAAGTAAATAGGAAAAGAAAGAAATGTTGATTTATAATTGAAAATTTTAATTTTTATTCATTATTTACCCAGCAGAAAAAAAAACACAATGAATGTGAAATGGTCAACGTTTTTTTCAGGAAAATAGTTAGCCACATTAAAGTTTTTATCTTTTAGCATTAAGAAAATACATATATAAGTGTTGTTTAAAAAAAATGTGTTAATAAATGTCATGATTAATATAATAGTA
Organism: Stenolophus ochropezus; assembly: GCA_035578165.1. NCBI lineage: Eukaryota > Metazoa > Arthropoda > Insecta > Coleoptera > Carabidae > Stenolophus > Stenolophus ochropezus. The sequence continues at coordinate 27,278,971 of JAQOWZ010000005.1, read as the reverse complement.
GACACATACAACATTACTGTTTCTTGTAATTCACAGTGTACAAATAAGGGTATAACCTAATTAACTTTAGCCGAGTAAACCCTTGTGAATTCAGTGTATTTGCGTAGAGAAAAAGAGCTCATATCGTCAAACACGTCTGAATGAACACACAAGCTGTTCGCTATCTTGTGTACTACAGACGTATGTAACATTGTCTGTACCCCAGAAACTATTCAAGCGTTACGTTCATTACATTGATGAAGCCACGCTTCACTCATTCACAACAACCAATATGAGGAGATAACCTGTAAATCTAAATTAATACGTAACCAAATATAGGACAATATGTAACAGTGACATTGGTTAATAATGTTAAAATTGGTAGTCAGTTTCTTTTTCCACCTTAGCACAGAATAGGTTTATACAGAAGCGACAGTAAGACAGAGAAACGAAAATTAGAGAGAGATGGGGGCAAGCACAAATTTAAAGGGCTCATTGTTTCAAATCGGAAAGTTTCCTCACATCTTAGGGAGAGATGGGGGAAGGCACAAATTTAAAGGTCTACACAATGCTTCAAGGTCATAGAACTGAATGGGGGAACATGAAAGGTACCGACATGGAGTGTCGCTTCTGTATGTAACTATTCTGTAACCTTAGAGCAATATTCTTTTAAAATTTCATTCATTATATCTGTCGTATAATATTCCTAGGTAAATAGGGCCTCAAGAACATAAGGTATTTGATTCGTAACGAGTTTTACTTACATTTTAGCTGTGTAAGTTATAACTCTATATTGTCTGCAGTTGATAAACTTACCTATAGCTTATAGTTAAAATTGGCGAAGCTCTGGTTTGAATCCAAGACTTAACAGCTCAATTTGAGTCGAAACGCGCTAACCAAGTGAGCTACCGCTGCTCGTATTACCCGTACAGAAGGGCATATTTATTTGGGTGACCTTATTTTGTGAGGATAATTCAGGTTGATAACATATTACAACAATGCAGAATTCAGAAAGGAATTTGAATATATTGTGAGGCAATGTAGTGCAAGGTAAGATAATAACATTACGCCAGCAGAATCTCTTATTCGCATTCGTATGCTGGTGGGCCAAAACAGTTTTTCCTCTCATCATGCAGAGTTATGTATGTGTGACAAATGCTAATGCCTTCACGCCATCCATCCAATTTCAATCTGCTCACAAAAAACGTCAAATTCTGCATTCTTATCACGCTAATTCTATCTTTACATTAAAAAATGAAGTTAAAAATCATCTGCTTTTCACATTTACTCATTATTGTTAACCTCAAATGAAGTACACAATTTATCACTTAAATAACATGGATACGAAAAATGTATTTGTTATGATTCGTCATATTTTGATGATATTTACAAAATAAACCAAAAAGACAAAAAGTTCTCGTTAATTTTGTGCGTTACTAAGTTACAATAATAAAATGTTGATTATAAACAGATAAACGTTAAAAAATAAAGTGGTCATTTGAATTTATTGAATTTAAAACTATTTGTTACTGTAATAACTGTGTTATTAATATTTTTAAAGAGAATATATTTTCTATTTTCGTAGCTAATTTCGACTGAAATAATGATGTTATTATTTCAGTAGTGAGTTAATAATCTAATTGAAATTAGTAAAATAAAGTGTCTCTTATTAAACGGAAGTAGAAGACATACTATTTCTCCTTTCAGATTTTCGTTTGCTTCGTAAAACTTCAGCATCATCCTTCCGGTAAGCTTGAATACCGGAAGTATGCTCCAAATAAACAGTTCTTTATCCTGCGTGAAATGGGTCATATTTACCCATCTGTATTTATATAAACAAGTAACAGAGATAATTTAGGGCGATAACAACATTCAGGTTCTGTATCGCTATTAATCTTAAAGCTAACCGCAATGATTTCCCTGGCATTCATGCGGTAATCGCACAACAATCCCCATTTATCAAACTACCAGAAACGCACAGAGCTTTGAATAGGAATATACAAAGGTATTGAGCAAATATGGACACCGGCCAAATGTAGGTATTTGGCAAGCGAATCGATTTGATATGGAAAAGTGATAGAACAAATGCGCTCGCCTCGGTATCTAGATAAATACAAGTTGCAAATATTCAGAAATTCATTTCTCTGTTGATGCTCTCGAATGAACTTCATTCATAATTATTTTTGGTGATATTAAATGTACAAAATATCTACACTCTATTTCCTGCAGTTGATCCTCACGTCATCAATTGTAAGCATGTGATTAAAATCTAGGGGAAGAGGGATTGATGACATCATCTTGTCGAGTGAAATCGTGCGATTTTCGAAATAAACATATACCAAAACTGACATAATTTTATGCAAATATAAAAATGGATGAAACATACAGAAGACACACACTGAAGCACAAATTCTCGACGACAAAATCATCTTCATCAATGACAGGAATTTATATATGTATACTTTAGTTCTTAGATACATTATATTTCTTCCGAAATCGTTAAATTATTAATTAAAAACATAAATAAATAGCATTATGTGTTTGTAAAACGTCAGCTAGCTATTGAGAAGGGTTGACTGATAACAAACGTACTGTCAATGTGTCAAATATTTCTTTACAATATACAATTTTCATTTATTTTTACACCTGCTTTGACGTCGTCTGCATGAAATCAGATAAATTATTATCAAAGGTAAATAATAAATAAATTTACCAATAATATTATAGAATTTAGATAGTGATAAAATAAACAGCAAAAATATAATACTATTAAAATATAGGTTAATACAGTTTGACAGATGATTCCTTAAAGTTAAATTTTGACATACCTAAGAGTCTGTAAAGTTTTACTTTAGTTACTACTTTGGCTAACTTCGCTGAGTAAGATCGTGTACTTTAGTAACGATTTCGAAAAAAAAATAATCTCATAAAAAAATAACTTTGTGCTGTAACTTGATTAGCTTTTACTCAAACAGAAAATAAAAATTGAAGGATAAAATCGTATTCTGTTATATTTATAATTCATTTAGCGTTGTAAATTAATTGTTTCAATATTAAATTTTCTAAGAGTTTACAGAAGATATTTCTGTAAAAGCGATAACCTTGAGCTTAATAGAACAAAATATGCATTCTCTCCATATCTGCAAACAGGAAGATGTACGTAAACAAAACCGCTTAAAATAACCGCCAGCAGTATGTGAAACAAGTGAACAAGTAGTGCTCTACATTACAGTGCATGGCGCCTATCTGTCAATTCAGTCCGCGTTTCTATTAATACATCTGATTATCTTCAAAGTGCGTCTTTGATTCAAATAGAAATGTGATTGTAATTATGTTATCGGCAATTCTATCACTAATTGCAAATATTCGGTGAAGTGAAGTGCTTTAGAAATGATTAGTTAGAGATGTTCTCAGCTGATGTAAGAAAAACAAAATGAGCTACTGTTTCAGTTTGAAGATTGGTAAGCAAGTTTTTATCAGTTTATATTACAGTACTTACTTTTATCTGTTTATCTATTTATCTGTTTGTATGTTAATATAAATAATGTGGGAATATATTAAAATAATCTTAAAACATAACAACAAAATTTTAAGAAAAGTTAGGTTATACATTTGAATCTAATTAAGGCATAAAACATCTGATAGTTTTTACTGAAATAGTTGTTGTTTTATGTTACAATTTTTAATCTACATGTAAATTTATTGACGAAATGACGTTGGACGTCGGATGAATGACATTTATTAACGGTAGTACTTCCCTTTGACAACGATTTTTATAAAAAACAAGTGGTTAGTGAAGTCGTATTTGTGATACTGGTAAGCGCTTCAGTGGGTAGGAAAATAATCGCTGCACAAAAAGCCATCAAACGGTCGCGGCTTTGAAATCTGCAAAGGTCTAACCACATGAGAAATTTTAATTAGTAGGGATTATTTTAGACTTTCCTCGTCTTTCTTACATATTTAAAACTCTTTCTAACACATTTTTCATACGGAAAATATGCCTGGATTAATTATTTTTAATTTAAAAAAATATTTTCGTGGTTTAAATTTTGTACCCAAAAATAATTATGATAAGTATACAGATTTACCAATTACAACTCTTAATTCTTTATATTTTAAACTATAAGTATACAATTATATTAAAATACATTTACTAATATTTTTTATTAAATATTTAATTATAAATAATTTTAAAATTACTAAGTAAATCAGGTTAGCTATAAGTATTTAGTAGTGTGCTTATTTCGTTTCTAAGGTGATAGAAAAAAATTGTAAATAAACAAAAATTGTCAAGTTTGCATTTTTGATGCAAAAAATAAAAAATGAGATAAAACAAAAATGTATAATTATTTTAATGATTCGTTAGGGAAATGCAACTTTCGCGCAGTATTTTAGGAGCGAATAGTACTTTCGCTCCGATTTCAGAAAAGAAGAATATTTTAAAATAAGTAAAATTAAGGTTAATATATATAGAAATTATTTGCTAATTTAGCTGACTTCGTATAGACGTATTGCTTTTATAGTTCTCGAGATAGTACCTAATAGTGTACAACTTAAAGTGAATACCCTGAATGCTTTTTCTAATATGTACCACAAGTTAAGATACACCCTATATAATTACCAATATCTATTACAAAGCAGAAAAGGTGTGCAAACTTTTGTTGTATCTTCACTTTGTAAGTGTAGTCTTAGATTTATTTATAAAGTAATATAGATTGTGTTATGAAGTAATTGGAATAAGGTGTGAAAACTTCTGTTGTATCTTCACTCTGTAAGCACTGAATAGGTTTATACAGAAGTGACAGTAAGACAGAAACGAAAATTAGAGAGAGATGAGGAAAGGTAACAAATTCAAAGGGCTCATTGTTTAAAATCGGAAAGTTTCGTCACATCTTAGAGAGCGATAGGGGAAGTCAACAAATTTAAAGGTCTACACAATGCTCCAAGGTCATAGAACTGAATAGGGTAACATGAAAGGTACCGACACGGAGTGTCGCTTCTGTATCTAACTATTATGTGCTTGTAGTGTGTTTTTTATACATGTATGAGTATAATGTACGTACGTATCAACCATAAATATCCATTGCTGTTATAGAAAAGCAAGTATACTTTATAGTTGATATTTGAAATTGATATCATAACATCATAACAAGTCCAAATGATAGCAACCGAAGTTATAGAATCGCACCCCTGATTGGAAAACCCAGTAACTACACTATGTAGTGTTCTTTTAGATTTATTTATAAGTATTATAGATTGTTTTATGAATATTTTTTAGTTTTATATTTGTGCGAGATTCCTTATGTTTGCGTGGGAGGAGCGCTCCTCATTGAGCGTTGAGCGGAAGCTGCTGTTAGACTTGACCCAGTTCGGGAGTCGCATGGTTTCGGGACATTGATTGGCGCTTCGTGACCTTCCCCCACTCCAGACTACCCCCACCCCCACACAACAATTCTTTACTCTAAACTTCATTCAAATTAACTTCCAAAACTCCTAAATGAAAGCTATTCTAACCCAGAGTTATCTACTCCTAAACATAAACATTCTCATAATGTAACTCTTGTAACGATGAAGCAAGAAGCCACAAAACTTTGTCAGTGTAACAATTAATATAAAATAATTTTCATTTTTCAATATGTAGGTTTCATGATTTTTTTTATAATCCATTTATTTCCAAAATGAGCAGCAGTGTCTCACTTGGAATATATCATTAGTTATACTCGTAGTAACCATTAATAAACCAGGGTTGGCAAAAATCATGATTTATTTAAAAATATCAAAAATCATTGATTTTTTTTAAATCAAATAAATCATTTTTTTTATTTTTTTTTATTTTTAAATATATCTGAGTATTAATGCACTTTTTAATTGTTTTAAAAAACAATATAGATATTTTATTTCATAAACGAAAACTAAGTCTAATAAAACCGAAACGATATATTTGAATAAAACCAGGAAAACTAACAAAAAAATTTTACTTCTAGTTACATATTTAAAACATTTTCCTTCTATGATATGAGAATAAAAATGATAAAATACTATTTCCTTATAAGATATTATTATATACAGAATATAGTTTGGTTATTATTATTAGTTTCGTGGTAAATAATTAAATTTTTATTAATATTAGTATATTTTTTTTTGAATAAAATCAATGCTTTAAATCCTGTAATAAATTCATGGTAATTTTTTTGTTTCTAAAAAATGTACTTTGTGTAATGTTATCACTAACATAATTTAAAATAAAATTTTCTGCGCTATATGGTGTAACATTTCACGACATAAATTTTGAAGTAAAATTGACAATACAGAATAATGGACATGACTTGTGGAACCATTAACCTGTAAATGTAAAATATAGACAAGCAAAACTGGATGTTTATTTGTGTCATAAATATTTCGTATGTATCAAACAACCGTCATTTTTCACAACATACTATCCTAAAATAGATCTGTAATAAACTAAAAATTATTTGAAATAGTCAGAAAATAAATATCCACAATTATTTTTGTATATTTGAAGAGGATAAGATGGCAGCTGTCCCAGATTCTTCGATGCTTTTTTATATTTATAGATTTTCGGCTTTATACCTTTTCTTTTGTTTGAGTACTCAAGATGAGTACTTGTCAAGGTAAAGCAAGCTTTTGCTTGTTCTTGTTGCCGGGGTGAGAGTGTTTTGTTTCCGCTAGAATTAAATGAAGATGGATTCGAGACAGAAGCTTCTTTTATGAAAAAAGTTTCTACGAGGAGCTGATATTAAAATCTTTATTAATATCTGGATGTTTTCCAAAAAATGTAATTTGTTACAGACGAAAAATATGGTTTAATATTAAAATCACATTTAACTTTAATCAGAGGTGAAAAAATCGGTCCTAAATTATGTTTCCGTTTGTTTTCCGTAAGAAGATTTGCTATAATCCTGTAATTTTTTTCATAATATTTATCTAAACTTCTACTTATTACTTTTATTAAATCTGTATAATGTATCACTTGTATTATTAGTCACTTAACATTGTATTGTATATAAGCGTTTTATCGCTTTTGGTACCGCGACCTAGAAGATCTATTGTGATACAATCCTTATTTAGTTTTCCGGAAAGAGTTCCAGTTTTCTGATGAATTTCTTGATCTCATCTCAAAATACCTGGAACCGTTAACAAAAAAAAAACTGGTTTTAGCGAACATTAACTTTTATTTATTATTTACCGCGAAAAAAATTGAAATATTTTTTTATATTCGTAATATTTGTATTTGAATATGACTATATGAGTCATGACAGTTTCTACAATTTCCATTTTATTGGAGTCATAAAAATAGGTAGACACTTTGTGAATTTTAGGCATCATGTTTTCAATTGAAAAGTGACTTACATTTCTCTGAATGTATTGTAGGAAATTTTGTGAATATTCGTGCTTGGTTTTGTAAGAAGCACGAAACATAATCGCTTTTCAATAAACCATAATATTATTATTTTTTTAATTAAGTTTATTATTATTGTTTTTATTAACCGATAAATTAATCGGTTTAAATCTGTTTTCGAACTAAAACCTTTATTTTTATAACGTTTGCAATATGGGTTAACCGTTAACCTATATTTTTTTCGGTTACATGCCCTGATTATTAATAATCAATATCGCTAATACGAATGTGTGAAAATTAAAAAAAATTGAGGAAAATTTTAATATTCATATTCATGTCAATATCGAAGTGAGGTTAACAGTTTTTTTAATCGTGTTTTACACTATAAATCATGTGGAAAACGAACGTAGCTAGTAGGAATTTTAATTTCCAATTCCGCGTTTGATAGTTTCGGTATGACAATTCCAGCGGAGTGGAAAGCACTTGGCAGCCAACGACTGTGAATAATGACTGGCGGAATTGAAGGTGGATTTATTGTTACAATTGTGATGCAAAATGAGTAATTACCCACTATTTACGACGGGGAACTCGCCGGCTGCATATTTACCCGGGTTTTATTCATTCATGGCTAGAAACACTTTTTTGTGTCATGGCTATTCTTATAGATGGAGATTTTTTGCATATGAAATTTATATGATAAATATCGTTTATTTATTATAATATTTAACTACAATGCCATCGTGTATGGGAACTTGTTTGGAATTCATTACAAGCTTCTAATATACGCACAGAATTTTTAATTATTTTGCAACTCAGATTAAGTACTACAAAATTACTAGGTACTCTTGTATCCCACATTGTTATATACATACTGGTTTCATATTTTTTTCCTCCAGAGTTTTAGGAGGAAGTTTTATCTAGTGTCAATTGAATGATTTTGTTTAAAACCAAAATAAATGAATGCTTAAAAAAAGTTTATCTGAGAAAATCCAAGATGTCGTATGTTATTTGGTGAAGTAAATTCCAAAAACAGCACATAATAAAAAAAAAAGTTATTTGTGCTGCTAGGTAGGAAAGTTGTTCTTTTCTGGCCGAGACATAGTCGAGGCTGGAGTCTTCTTGAGGACCAGAAAACAACATTAGTACCATGTAGCACACACTATTTTTTATCGTACACAACAACACAACATAATAAAATATTATAAACATCTTACGAATACTGAATAATTTGACATTTAATTTAACCTCAATGAAATTTGTGAAGTTGATTATGAACATTAGAAATAGAACAAAAACAAAAAACAAACATTTTATTTTGACATATAAAAAAGGAAGACATTTTGAATATCTCATTTAGCTTGTAATTAGTAGTAAATAGTAAAACTGTTCATAAATTTTATTTAAATACAGGATTACATTTAAATTAAAACTCATATCTCTAAAACTGTTTGTTTTTTGACACAAGTATAATAATTTTCGATTTATTTTGACTTCTTCTCCATGTTCTATAAATCTTGAATATTATTTTTTAACACCCTGTACAATAATAAATAAAAAATAAAATTATAATTTTATAAACTGCTCCAAACTTTCCGTCATAGTGGTGTACATTTTAAATTCTGTTATGTATGTGTTTTAAATTGAACGAGAGAATTTTGAGCAGCAAATGCTGTACTGTTCCAGCTACATAAATTGTTTGTAGCCGAGTATGTAGAGCAAATTTGGAGTAAATAGTGTGTGAGCGTAAACATTACGCAAACAGCATTTACATGCCGAATGCGAAGCTAACTTGTGGAAATTTAATGCGTCCACATTTTTATCAGCGGATCTGCTACGGCTGTTCGTTTATTCATACCGCAATCTCTATCCGAGAATGAGAGCAAGTAACTGGGAACCTGAACGTTACTGACGCAGGAACCTTGTGCCATTTACTTTATTTATATTGTTATATACATGTAGACAATTACTACCTACCTTTTTTGTTATGTTTAACTAAATAATCGTGTAAGGAAGACCAAAATGAACAGTTTTCCATTTAGAGTAGTAGTTGTAGAGAGTAATATATCAGTATCAAAGACATTTCAGTGTCTCCAATAATAGTCGAAGAGACTAAATGTGATAGAGATCTATCATTTGTGCATATACAGACGCTCAGTCTTTAATAAATACATAAATAAAAAAGAAGGTTTTTTTTCAAGCATAGCCTATTGATTGTAGAATCAACAAAATTACATAAGTGTACCAATTTTCAAATTTTTATTCCAAAGGATACATTTTTTAGAAAAGAAAACACTGAAAATAGTCAAAATCGAAAAAATCCAAGATTCTTTACATTTTTCTCGATTTTTGAAGAATTTCGTTTTTTCGCTGAGGTTGTATTTCGATCCATTAGAGAATTAAAAAAAACACTTTTTTAGGTCTAATTTGAACGGAAATATCTCGAGAATGGATTGAATTTTGTTTCCAGAGGTCCAGAAAATAAAAAAAATGGAGAAAAAAGTTCTCGAAACTGAAATTGTGGTTTTTTCGTTTTTCTCATTTTTCACCGAATCGTTCCAAATAACCTAAATGTAGAAATACCTAAAATACACACTTTTTAAAGGTGCAACAACGTCTATGTTACAGTTTATTTGCGGTTATCAGAACATTCATAAGGAGGTATTGTTCGAAAAGTGCGAAATTCTATGAGCATCTTGGTAAAGTTATATCTTATTTATCTGGTGGATTTATTTCCGGCATAGCTGATAAAAATTTAATACAATTGGCACATGATTGTACCTAACTAAAGTCTTGTCAGAAGTTGTATTAGTTGAAATATTGATCCACATAAAATTTAATAATTATAGAATGAAATATTTTCCTGTTAGTATATTTTCCTTTGTGGAGATCTGGGCAATTTGAATTTAATTTTTGCGTTGACTCATATTTGTTTTAATTGTGTTGAGAAATTAGAAAAAGCAATTAAGGCTGGTATAGCGGTTAGAATCCCAGTGGAATTGTAACTCTGAGAATGATTAAGCCATTACGGACCTGTAATTATTTCTCAGAAGCAATGGAATATTTGCATGAGGTTTGGATTCGCTAACGACCAGCCTTCATTAGTCCACGACAAATACTCAGCATTACCTATTCATTTACGCCTCAATTCATACCATTTTCTACGAACTCTAATCGTACATCACAAATGGGACATTTCGCTGAAACAATTTTAAATGCGAACTGGGAATTCTATTCTAGTTACTAAACAGTTGTCTACATTTTTTTTATTCGAAATCGATACTAAAGTACACGATATCCCTCCGCGAAGTTAGCCAAAGTAGTAGTTAAAGTAAAACTGTACAAACTCTTATGTCAAAGTTTAACTTTACGGACTTATCTGTCAAACTGAATTATCTATATTTTAATAGCATTATATTTTTTCAGTTTATTTTCTCACTACCTAAAATAACGAAAATATCATTCTATAATAATATTGGCGAATTTATTTATTATTTACGTTTGATAATGTAGGTGCAGGTGTAAACATAAATGAAAATTATAAATTAATATTAAGCACTTTGACAGTACGTTTATTATATCACAACTTCACAGCCATCCCCGTCTCTATAGCTAGCTGACGTTTTACAAACACATAATGCTATTTATTTATGTTTTTAATTAATAATGTAACGATTTCGGAAAAAATATAATGTATATCTAAGGACTAAAATATTTTTTATTACTCACATAGTTTCCATTCCATATGCTTAATAAGAAATTATACTTTACACATACAAATAACTATTGTTACAATAATAAATAAAAATGTCGAATTAAGTTTGATTAGTTGATGGAGCAAAAAATATGTATATAAAATCGGTTTCCCTAACGTCATCAATTATATCCATATAATATCATTCGCCAGGGTGAAAAATGTACCATGCATATACGACAAAGATGCAAAATTTTTGCAGCAGAAATTTATGACGATTTATCAACTGAGAAAAATTGATTGAAAATCATATGATTTTCTTGGAATACATTTTATATCATCATCTACAATAGTAACATATTCCTATATAGAACAGGATCTATCTGAGATCAACTCAGGGAAAGTGAGTTTACATATACATGTCCGCGAATAGTTATTGTTTAACTTAAAATCTTATTTATTGTGAGATGTTGTCTTGTTTATTATCACCAAGGCTACCAACGTGTTCTATCTCCAACCATCATTTGTTTGACGTTTCGTCAGCTTGAATATTTCATCAGTTTTTTGTTTAGCAATAATTCAGGTGCTGCCATCTCGCGCGTAGCCTTCAACTCAGGAAGTTTATGTGTTTTATACTCAGGAGAATGAGTGTATGGGATACACATAGCAGTAGTTGTACGCAAGTGATAAAGCTTGTGATGGATGATAACGACTTCCAAGTGTCATCTACCTCTTCATTCCGTGGTCGTGATTTTCCTGTTCCGAACCATGAAATTGACGTGAATTATTTATTTATTTCCATGAAAAATGGCACATTAGGTACCTACGTTTTTGTCAAAAAAATTTGGAAATGATTATTTTTAAATAACATCGAATTTTCGTCAAACAACATAAACAGCAAGGAATGTAAATTTGTCATAACTTTCGATGAAGTTGTTATAGAGATTTTCAACGAATTTAAGAAGTTCATTCCGTTTTGCTTACTATTATTTTATTAACAAATAACTTCTTGACAAGATTAATCATCATTATTAAATACACAATTACGAAAAAATATTAAAAAAAAAACTACAACAGTTGGAATTAAACCGAAAACCTACGATTCTGTAGGCCATTATTCTGACCACGGAACTAAAAATTGACAGCTGTCATTTTATGAATAAAAACATCACACAAAAAAATTATTTTTAGTAAATATCGCTTTTTTAAAATGAAGTAGTCTATATTAAATAATATGTAGGATTACATTAAGTATTGTCCTGGTCAACATGGTAACTTAGATATTAGCCGGACAGTTTTTATTTACCAAAAACTGTTTTCTCATATTAAATGCCTACAACATCTTTTTGGGACACATGGTATAAATATTCATGTCATCTGTGGCACAACATTTCCAGATGGAACAGAGACTCAAGTACCTAAGGTACTTATTTTGTGACAAATTTTACTTGCATTTTAATAATGTAGGTCTGACTACAGCCTCTGCAAAGCTGGTATTTGAACTCTAAATCTCACACTTCGTTAAATTTTATTGTGCTAACCAAGCCACCGCTGCCCGTATAAATTCATGTAGAAACATTATATTTTCAGTTTCTTTTGACCTATATTCTACGACATTTCGCTAACCTTTCTCTTATATTTTACGAGAAATTTAATGCCTTTAAACTTTTGTGAATAATCCTATTTCCATCTCAGCATTAAAACATTATCTTTTAATCTTCCCATTATTTTATGATTTTAAACCCGAAATTGCGTTCCACTTTGATACGATCAAATGATGACGTAAGCGGCAAACAATCGCAGCACGCATTTCCGGTTCCGTAAGAGACCCTCAGGAGGGCATTAAGCCCAAGACTAATCCCAGATATTTGTAACTCCCTAAAGGAACAGGAGTTTCTTCAAGCTATAAGTTATTGGTGTAATTAATTGTTTATTAGAAGATGAAATTTATTGTTCGATATTTGTGTTAAAGTAATTTTAACTCTCGCCGATTTTACTAGAGCATAGAAAATATTTTTTAATTACTTTGTAATTATTACTGTTTTCCATTATCTATCGAAATTGTAGTTGGCGTTGAAACAATTGAGCAAGATATGACACAAAAAACTAGGTAAAACATACCATGTTTTTGCTCATAAAAACAAACACGTTTTGCCTTCTATAATTTTAAACATTACGTTTGTTCTGCTGTGATTTTATTTGAATTTAATCTAATTTGCTGTAGTCTAATTTTAAAGGTCTTTATTGAGAAATATTCTGCTTTGCTGTGGCAAGAAGTAATTTAATTTGTTTTGAAACATTTCAGCAATTTAAAAAATTGAATTTTCTGTAAAATCGTCTCTAATTTAAAACTTGATAAATGGAAAGTGCACCTCACAAATTAAGATTGAAATTTATCATTTCCAACAAGATTAATAGCGGGAAAACTGTGAAAATTAATGTCTCATTTTCTTCTTTCGACTCGTAATTGTTTTCTTGCAGTCACTCACTTCTGGACGTGGAAAATAAATTCATACTTTATTTACTTGCTTTCAAATTTCTTTTTTTCAGTACCTACTAGCCTGGATACCATTTGATTTAAATCATGATGAAAACTATCACTTTTTAAAGAAACTCAAGTCTCCAAATACAAATATTGTTTGTATCATTTAACTCAAGAAAAATTTAAAGTATGGATTCACAATTTAGATATGTCGTCTAAATGAAATAAAACCAAATTAAAAATTAAAAGTGAGATTGACAAACTGAAACGTCAAATATAAAAACAAATTCAACCTACGTTATGTGTGTGAATTAAGAAACAAATTAATGTTTATTTAAAAAAAAATTTCGTCCTATTTTTTAATTTTTCGACACTTTAATCAGAGATGAAAAAACCGGCCCTTAAAGTACTAAATCATTTCTGTTCCTTTGTACTAAAAATACAAGTAACCAGTAAAAACAACTTACTGCCATGGAAACAGACAAAAAAAGATTGATCATGCAAAATTATTAAAACCATTTTTTAGCACCATATAATCACAATATGTATCAGGTATTTACTGTGTGATTTCTGAAAACAGTTTGAATGTACGTTGTTTTATTATGAATAATGATTGTGTGTATCTGATTGTTGTGTGATGTATCAACGTGCCAATAACCTCCTGGTTGAATTGTGTCACAACAATGCGGCTTCCACACGTCCCTGAATATTTGGTGAGCGACAATGCGGTCAATGGCCAGGGCTGGGCTGATCGCTCATCAATCTAATCGCGGCCACATTCTCCGCGCAAAAACCCTCCATAGAGAAAGTTTCAAGTTCATGTCCCTCCACTTTCTTTCCTGCAATCGCGGTTTCTTCAAAAATAATATTTTAATACAATGTAAATAACTAGAAGAGGCATTATTGCCCATTGCACAGTACAGGGTGTCTGTTTTAAGAGGTTAACCATTGGGATCTCGATTAGTCAAAATTTTATTTGAAGCAAAAATTTTTCAATTTTTTTCTAAAGCAAATTTGACTAAAATCAATATTTTTCTAATTTCTAATTTTATTTTCATTTTAATGTACCTATATCATTGAAAAGAAAAAAAATCTCTATTTAACAGTAGGTACTAAAAACAACTTTGAGCCCCATGAAAATTGAAAGTACGTATGTATTTCTGGGAAAGTGTCTCTAGAATGTGCAACCTATATACTTGTATGAATTGAAACAAGAAAGTTATAAGTCAAAAAGTATATTTGCCAAAATCAGTTTTTTTGCTCATATCTAGTGACCTATGCATTTTTCGGGGAAACAAATACAAGATTAAAATGGTCAAGTAATATGGCAACTTTGCTTCAATTTAACCGACTTATCTCTCTTACAGTTCTCGAAATCCCTATGATTAGTAAAATGGACACCTGTATATAGCATTGTGTTTTATAATACTTTTCTTCATGGTATATTTTATCTCATGTTATATGAAATAACTATAGAGGCCCTTTTTTATCTATAAATGTAGGGCCATGTATGAATGAAAGGCAAAACCATTTTTTAATAACAATGTTTTTTATTTTGTTTGTCAGCAGTTTGTTAGCGGTAGTAAGTTAACACCCCTACCCTAACCGATAGTTGGTAGTCGCTGCCTAATTACAGTGTAATTTGCGTCAGGCATGAAGATATTTACACTAGCATGTGACCAACTTCATTACCTGAAGCGTGGTAATTTTTCTTTCGCCGCCTCTTCATTATCCCGTGCTAATTCAAGGTCTCATTACCACGAGAGCATATCAAGTTCACGTCACATAAAAATACGCCGCGCAAAAATAACCAGTGATAGTAAATAGATAGCAAATTTGTTTCACCTTCACCTTCATGAGAAAATAGAACCGCGAAGGGAAATTCGACTTGCAATCAGCGGCTTTTTCAAACTCGGCATCAATTATGTTTTTACGTCATGTTGGAATTCAAAGAAGTAGGTGAGGAAATGATTTTTATAGAAAATCAAGAAAGAGATGGCATTTCTATTTCAGGTAGAAATTCAATGTACTTCTCATAAAAGAATTCGTTTCCTCTTTATTTCATTCAATTCTAAAGATTTTTTTTAATCGGAAAAAGCTTTGATCAAATCAAATGTCATAATAAAATTCCCACGTCTAAAAAAGAAAATCTACCCCTGTGTACAGAGACGTGTACTTATACAGGTTGTTCCATAAAAAGAATAAAATTTTCTGAATTTCAAATGACTATAACTCGTCATTTTCAAATGGAACACCCTATATTTTATAATTCAGTTGTGTGTCTTTTTGTTTTATCTTCATATTTTATTAAGGGTATCATATGCCTAAAACTATAATTTTATTGAGAAATATTTTCATAAATTACTATAAAATAAAATTTGTAGTATATATACAGTTTGTCAAAAATTTGTTTTGTAATATACCTAAATAGTTGTAAAAATTTATATTCTCGAAGGTATTATAAAAAAGGAAAAGTAGATTAAATACTTTAAATTAATGATTTTGGCGAATGTGTATAAAATATCTTTTAATTTTGCATTACGATTCATATACTGTTTTTCCTGACGTCACCCCGTTATTAATTTGCTATTTATAACCACCCTTCGTGTTCCCGTCTTCCCCTATATAATTGGCACCCTTTGAAGGTCATCATTTGCTAATTTCCCGTTCCCTACCCCAACAATTTCCTGGTGAACCATCAGCCCTACTTCATCAATGCCACGTCATATTTGACAGCTTCTAACCGACACTTACGGGCGTCGTGACGTCACGTACTTGTGCGTGACTCCCAACAGTTTGTTATTCAACCCGGACAGATATGTGGTTTATTAATGTCATGACATAAGTAGAAACTGAAGGGTGATATAATGTTGCGTGTTTGCAGATTGATTTGACGCACCATTATGGGTGTTTTCTTAGGTTATGTTTGTAACAGCATCATATAACATCATGACATTACTACAATGGGTTTTAATAATATGTATGATAATAGTATTTTCAGACGACCACATATGAAAGTAGCCATATTTACACTATAATTAACACCAGAAAATGTAATATAGCGAACGGCGTGTGTTATAATAACACACTAGTGTGTTATATAACCGGATATGACGGTTAGTGGCCAATAGATGGAACTTTGATAATGAAATGTAACAAAAATTAATGAAAATTTGCTTAAAACTACGATTTTAAAATTGGTAGTGAATTAATAACAAAAATAAAGAGTCCAAATGTACTGATAGTTTTATTAATTGTTCAAATAATACGTACTAGACTTCCAAATCAGTTTCCAGTTAACTAGTGATACTTAACCTCAAACCCAAACGTCAATGCTTTCGTGAGTTGTGTTTGACATTGACACTTTTGTATAAACTCTGTTTTTATTATAATATTTTGTGGTCGTCTGAAAAATAGTGTACATAACTTGCTTGAAAGTACATAGCAACGCTCTTGTATTAAATCACTCGGCGCTACACGCCTCGTTCTTCAATCTCTACACACGCTTGCTATTTACCACTTTCCACGCTTGTTATGTAAATAACTATTAGTACACATGAACAGAAATTATTTAGTACTTTAAGTGCAGTTACTAATTATTGATAAATAATATTCCGCACAATTATTTTCGCAGTTATTTCTTACACAAAACTACAAATGATAAGATTTTAAAAATTAAAAAATGGGACGTATTTTATAATAACCCCAGAATCCGATTTTTCGAAATCAATACTTAAAGTACACGATATCACTTCGTTTTACAAACACATAATGCTATTTATGTATGTTTTTAATTACTAATTTAACGATTTAGGAAAAAATGTAATGTATGGTTTACTCTCCTCGGTTATTGCCTCGTAGAATAAATTCCATATGCATAATAAAAAAAACATACTTTAGTCCCTTGATAAACAAATAACTATTTTTTCAGATATTCAGGTATATTTAATTTTGATCGTTCTTCCAAATAGTTGTCTTCAATCAGAAATATGTCCTTACCTTTCGTAATAGTTAATATACCCCTCGATATAATGGAGAATCGTTATAGTGATGAAATAGTACCTATTTTAAAATGTTAAAATGTAATGTAATATTCAGGGTTAGGTGCATACCATTATCCTATATTAATTAAAAATACTGCAGTATCTTAGTTCAAAATTCTGTAAGAGCTTTCCTGCTGAATTTATAGAACAATAATTCGTTGTAAAATCCAAGTGAATTATTGTTTTCTCTGTTTAGTATGCGCTTGGTGTCCTTAATAGAGTTGCTAAGTGTTTGTGTTTTGTTTCAGGTATGTCGCCATGAGATAGAGATGTGAACTTGTCCTTCCTGTTTCTCGATCTGCCGTTTCCGGTATTGGTAAGCGTTTCCGGTTACATCGCATGACATTTCATTTGTAATTTAAAGCGTGAGAAGCCATTCTTTATAAATCAGAAAATCATATTCTATTACTCGCAATATGCATTCATTAATTCTATGGTTAATCAAACTAAATATATGGATTTCTGCAATAACAGAACCGTTAGCATGCTTGATCAAATATGCAAAGGTCTAATTCAAAAATTATTGCTGTATGTGAATTAAAACGTACCTACTATAAGTACTAAGTCTACAATACAGAGGTATATTTTAGGTACACAATTATTTATCCTTATCAAGGAGAAAGCAGCTATCCTGATATATAATCATTTTATAATAAACATTATTGAAATATACTAGCTAATGCTCAGTGTTTTCATTTGATACTAAACACGACATACTTTTTACATTTTTTTTTTAAGATCAGAAGTCGATCGACGTGACAATTTTTGTCATTTCTGTATGCCAGCCTTTGTCGAGTATTTTCATATGATACTAAACACGACAAACTTCTTACAACTTTTTGCAAAGAACAGAAGCCGATCGACATGGCAATTTTTTGTTATTTTTACAAGTCACTTCTTATGGAGTGCTTTCATTTGATACCAAACGCGGCATAATTTTTACAATTTTTTACAAAAAACAGAAGCTGATCGACATAGCATTTTTTTTTTGTCATTTCTGCAAGCCTGTTCTTATAGAGTGCTTTCATTTGATACCAAACACGACATATTTCTTATATCTTTTTGCAAAGAACAGAAGACGATCGAAATGACAATTTTTTGTCAGTTCATATGGAGTGCTTTCATTTGATACCAAACACGACATACTTCTTACAACTTTTTGCAAAGAACAGAAGCCGATCGACATGACAATTTTTGTCATTCTGCATGCCAGCCTTTGTCGAGTTATTTCATTTGAGACTAAACACGACATACTTACAACTTTTTGCAAAGAACAATAGCCAATCGACATGACAATTTTTTGTAATTTCTGCAAGCCAGATTTTTTGGAGTGCTTTCATTTGATACCAAACACGACATATTTCTAATAAATGTTTACAAAAAACAAAAGCAAAACGATACCTGAATGTTTCAATCTTCACAATTTCGAAGGCTGAACTAAAATTTATTAAAACCATAAGAACTTGATAGCTATACCTTTAATTTTTGGATTTGAATTAACGATTAATATTTTAATGTTTAGAATTACTTGCAAGTAAAATTGTCCAAGGGAAGTTTATAATTTACATACAAAAATTGAGTAAATGATGTAGATTTTTTGTGTAGAAAGTGTGTTAAGATCACAAGCAATTAAACCTTATGATTTCCTCTTGTAAGATTTCCTCATAACCACACACGATGTAATTCGTTTCGAATTTGAAACTGGCCGAGTTGAGCCAGACAAACCAACCCAATCCCGGTTGCGAAATGCGTTCAGACGTTACCGCCACACCTCTAGCTCACAACTGTGACTGATTTCTATTCATACATGGGTATTGTTCAGCGACCATGATGATGGAATGAGAAATATACTCGTACTAGCTCCATTACTTTCAAAGGTTATGGCAAATCACTGACAAATGTCTCACTTCTAAATTTCCATTGACAAAATGATCTTTAAATATAGTTCATAAGTTACATAAAAATTATAAAAAGAGTTAATTAGTGTCTAAAATAAATTAGAATATGTATTTTTAATAACTTGAATTTTTATCATGATCAGTGGCATCTTAAACTCGCTCCTGAGTTTAAACTTTGGTTTAACTATAAGTAGTGTGTATTACAGTTCAATTTTAAAATTATATTTAATAGATTTATCTTAAGTCAGCGATCCTCTTTTTATCGACATGAAACTGTCAGAATGGATATTGGGCAGAATTATATTTTGGAAGTTTATGAAATCAGCGATAGCAGTGAATACGAAAACGAATAATTTATCTCCAATATAATTAGATGATGATCAGAATGTCTTCGTCTGCCTGACAATATATCTAAATATCTGATCTGATACAGAATTTTGTAGTAGATTTCTGTTATCAAAAGAATCTGTTCGTTTAATTTATACTCTAATATATAGCGAAATTTAAAAATAAACTAATTGATAAGAATTCATAAATAAAATGAATATGAATTACACTCGATTATAATTCCAGTTTCTGAAGAATATTGATTTTTGGAACCTTTTAAATTTAATTTTAGGAATCAAAATTTACATCCTATGAATTCATTGTTAGTAGCAATAAGATATTCATTTTTTTATTATTTATTTTATTCTCCATAATAGATAGTTTTTGGACGGTATCTTTTAATTTCTCTAGTTTCTACAATTTAAAATTAGGTGTACGTTTTCTTCCATCCATATTTCTGAAAATAATGATTTGTAACAGTCAATTAAAATGTTGACATTTTGAAACTCTGAGTAAAACGGTAAAGTTATTTTTTAAACTTCAATCAATTTGTAAAATTCTAGTGTTTTAAGAAAAACGATCAAATTAAAATAATAACTATTATTATTTACTGTAATATGCATAGTACTGTTATTTATATACCAGATGATGTGAAATTTTGAACTTCCTGCTCCAATTCATGAAACAGTGTTATTGCTTGTAAAAAACTGCTAGAAATTTTTTGGGAAGCAAATTTCCAAATTATAGTACCTTGTAATTTTCAACGTCACTTTTACTTGAACTCATTTTCACCAACAACAATATGGGATATATTTTTTATTTTTGTTTTAAGGTTCGACAGTGATTGTAGTCATGGAAACAATTGAAATGTGTTTTTTAAAGATAAATACAAATCAAATCTACCGTCAAATAGCTTAAAAAAAAATTAATATGTTACAAATAATAGTGTATGATACATATGGGTAATGAGTCTTTTTAACATTTTTTATTCAATGTAAATAGAACGTGTACCGCGTGTAGAGATTTATTTAAAAAAAAAATCAATTACAATTCGTCAATAAGCAACGTAACGAACATCCCTGAAAAACTATTAAAATTCCAATATCGCAATGTACTTTCCAATTAACTTTATTGAAACAAGTGAACGAGTGGATCAGCTGTTCTGTGACACTTGAATCTCGAATCAATGTCAGTACATGAACCATACATCTGGGGCACATTTTGATCACTTTAGAGTACACGCCCATTTCAGCTTTAAAATTTACCCAAACAAAGAGTTAACATATGATACGCATTCTATCTCCGTTTGAACAATTGTGGCCTTATAGCTCCATTTCTGTCTCATGTGAATTCGTATCGATTTGCTCATTTGAGTATGTGTTTGTGAACAGCTGTTTGTGACGTCACAGTCCACAGAGATCGTAGTTTGTTCCAAGTTTTACTTCATGTTCAATTGTTTTAAACTTGAATTTATTCTTTATTTCCTTATTTTCATTTTTCTGCGAAATGTGTTATCGATATAATAACGAAAATAATATTCTCAGAAAAAAAATTATCTAATAATTGTTAAAATAGAAGATAACGATACGAATCACTGTTTTTTTTTATTTATGAAGGTATTTGAATAACACTTATTAGGAAAGAACATCGGTATAAAGTTGTAAATACATATGTGTCACAGTTTAAAAGTTTTTACATGTTTACTTAACCTTGGAAATATCAATGGTTATTTAGTAAGTAGTAGAAGATATTGTTATCAAACCGGAAACTATTTTTTCACTTGATACTAACTTGTGACGTCAATTGTTATGTACAAAACACTTGAGAAAATCATAGAAATATTAAAATTTTTCGCATTTGTTACTATTTTTATCTGTTATTCTGTTCCTTGTAGGAATATTTTAGAAGAACAAAGAATAATTCATCATGATTTTTTAACTTGTAAAGGGTATTAAACATAAAAATATAATATTTTTTTTTATATTTTGCGTTAACAATTGCCCTATTACTATACCGAAAACGGTTTAATTATATAAGATATTGTTAAACAGTTTTCGGTATTTTTGTTGTAAAATTGGTACTTCTAACAACTGCACCCCACTTTAAATGTCAAATTGATAACCTGAAATATTTTTAAATGTTTTTTTTAATACAATTCATATTATTTCTGAGTACGAAAACTGAATAAACAAAACTAATTTAAAAGGATATTAAAACTTCTTAAGTCATAACGTATTAATTTGTAAATATTTTCACAATATTTTAAATGAATTTTGACAGACAAAATCTGGTATTCACATCTCAGTTTCGCCACTATAAGCTGAAAGGCCCTTGGAGAAGTTGTCGAGTATAGGATGACAATCTTGACCGCTAAAATGCAAGTAAAACTTGTCATGAAACAAGTACCTTAGCGATTTAAGCCACTGTAGAAATATAGTGTCACGTGTCAAGTACTATAGATGAGTATGAATATTACATATATAGAACAAAAGATAACATGTCAATAAACATTTGTTTTGACGCCTTCCATCTAGATTTCAATAAGAAATTACGCTAGCTATTAAATTACATTGTTCTAGATCAATTTAACAACTGTTCGTTTGTATTTGTTTGTATTTTATAGAATCACTTTGCAACACGTTGAAAATAAAGTAAATAAATACGTATTCATCCGTTTGCAATAGCCCTCTAGTTACAACGGTTAACATCACTATAAGCGATGTAACTGTACTACATGCATTACATCGTGTAACATATGCACACAACCTAACACCTACTACGTGAATATAGCTGCAGGACCAGGATAGTATAACGACTGTAATAGCTAACATTTACACCATACGAAACTGACATACAAGTTGACATGGATAAGAACTATAAATGCACGAAATTCAACTAATATAATTCATGTAAAGAAACTCTACATTTATGTTATGAACTACACTCCAACCAACTAAAAACTAACCACTATAGCTTCTCATTATAATAATAAAAACTAAACATTAGCTCGCAATTAAACTCAAACCAATTAGTCTCCGTACACATATCTGTGCGCTTTGTTTTTGAAATATATAAACCATCCTGAAACCTTCTGGAACTCAGTAATTGTTTCAGATAAACCAAAATAAACCTTTTTGAATCAGATGGACGAATTATTATTTGGAAAAGAAAGAATAAATAAATGAAAGCAAAAAAATTATGCCCAACAGTGAAATATGGTGGAGGATCTGTGCTTATATGGGGCTGTATGAATACAGAAGGGGTGGTGAACTTAATTTTTATTGATGGAAAATTATTTGGAAAAATGTTCTGAAAAATTAGGGTTAAAGGATTCTTAAATCTTTCACACTATAGGTAAACTGCTAGAATAGTTATTGTACAATTGTAAATAACAATTAAAAACGCCTCCACAGTTTCCAGATATGAATCACATTGAACATCTCTGTGATTTATTTTTAAAAATGTGTAAAACAAGACGCCCAAATAATATAAAAGAACTACTACATTTATGGTAGAATAATGGGGTCAAATTGACTCCCAACTACAAGAAAATTATTGGGAAGTACGATAAACCGTTTTAGGGAAATAATTGTAATGAATGGCGGTACAAAAGATTATTGATTCTATATAACTTACAAGTGTACGGAGACTAAATTGGCAAACTTAGTTCTTATAATAAATATAATATTTTTTCTCAAATTCATTACGAAAAATTTAGGTAGTCAACACATCATTTTATTTATTAATATAGTAAGTTATAATAAAAATTTATTTCGTGTATATAGGTATATTCAATAAAAACTTTGAAAGAACAGAATACTTTTTTCCTTTACTGGTGTACGGAGACTAATTGGTTTGAGTGTAAATCTTTGGCTAATGTAAGGTGAAGTTTGTGATAATATTTCACACATTATTTCAAATCTAAGTCGTCTTCTTGTTGCGAAATGTTGTAACATAATGCGCAAATATTTTTGTAGCTTGGAAATGATATTGACCCATTTACGCGAGTTTATATAATGACAACAAAAACAAATTTATATTTACCGTAAATCAATTTGATGTTAGCCGTAATAAATTAGAAAGTTCGTAGCGTATATAACCATTTCCCGCAATACGTAACATAAACATAACATCTCAGCTCGATGAAGACATTTTCCCAAAATTAAAATTATAGTTTTCTTCGGAAAATGTGTCATATAAAATGTATTTGCTTGAATATTGTTGTTAAATTTTATTTATTTATCTATTAACTTCAGAGGAATTAATTACTGAAGTCGTTGATGATCTTCTTCATTGTATATTTCTGTGAAAATAAAAAATATGAGGAAAAAACTAAAAAAAATATTAATTTTTCAAAATTTTACTTTTTATGTTTATTTGTAAATCTTGATGCGCTGATTTTAATTTTTCAAACCGAATTTGAATATCTCTTTTCGTTCTTGAGATATTTGGCCACAAAGTTGCACCTCAAAAAAGTGTGTTTTTGAGCATATTTTAAAAATGGCTAGAGATACAATTTCAACGATTTTATCATTCGATTCTACGGGTAAAATTACATAAAGAAATGTTTTTTCCACATATACGTTCTTTGGAACGATTTGGTGAAAAATGAGAAAAACGGAAAAACCTAATTTTTAATTTTTCACTTGGGAACTTTTTGTCACCAAAGTTATTCATTTTCTAAACTTAAGTAAATATCGATGCGCTGATTCCAAATTTTCAAACCGAATTCAATTATCTCTTACCGTTCTCGAGATATTTACGTTCAAAGTTGAGTTTTTGCAAAACCTAAAAAAACAGGTTTTTTAGGTATATCCCTTAAATGCTTAGGTTTTCGGCTTTAATGACCTCACCAATCGATTCTACGGGCAAAATTACATAAGTATACCAATTTTCACATTTTTATTCCAACGGGTACAATTTTTATTAAGAAAAAACAAAATGGCGAAAAACTGAAAAAATCGTAAGGGGTTCATCAGGCAATTTTTTCTATTTTTGGCCATTTTCAGTTTTTTCTTCCTAGAAATTGTATCCGTTGAGATAAAAATCTGAAAGTTGGTATACTTATGTAATTTTGCCCGTAGAATCGAATGGTGAGGTCGCCATGGTCGTAAACCTAACCATTTAAGGTATATACCTAAAAAACCTAATTTTTTAGGTATAACTTTGAACTCAAATATCTCGAGAACGGTTAGAGATAATCGGATTCGGTTTGAAAATTTGGAATCAGCTCATCGATGTTTACTTAAGTCCAGAATATAAAAAAATTTGGAGACAAAAAGTTTCTCGGTGAAAATTTGAAATTTAGGTTTTTTCGTTTTTCTCATTTTTCACCAAATCGTTCCAAAGAACGTATATGCGGAGAAAACATTTCTTTATGTAACTTTGCTCGTAGAATCGAATGGTAAAATCGTTGAGATTGTATCTGTACCCATTTTTACAATAAACTCAAAAAACATACATTTTTGATGTGCAACTTTGAAGCCAAATATCTCAGAAACAAAAAAAGATAATTAAATTCTGTTTCAAAATTTGAAATCAGCGCACCTAGATCTATCAATCTAAAGTATTTTCAAAAACCAAAATTTTTCACCGAAAAATAGATAATTTGTGAATATTTCACTTAATTGCACACAATTTTACGATTGAAACTAAAAAAATATTAATTATTAAGGTACAATTGTTATAGAAAACATTTCGAGATTACAATGACCTATTAAATATTTATTTGAAATTGTTAATTTGTGCACTAATCTCGTATATAATCCTGTCACAGATGTAAAAGACAAATAAAACTAATAACACTTTAAAAGTACACAACTGAAGTTTACTGTGACTCAAGGTCACGCTCTTGTGTTCTTCAAACTCGTTCGTCAGAATTGATGGCGGGATTTTTTACTTTCCAATCAAAACATTTGCGACCTTTTAAAGTCCTCAATCAAAATATTAATGCAATTTATATAGGTGACGTCACGCTATAACAAAATGCCCCTATATATCGGAAGTATTTTAATTATATCATTTTATTTCTTTATTAATATTCTGGCTGGAATTAATCTATTATTATTTATTTTGTATGTTTTTTCTATTTTTTAAACAAATTTCTCTAAATTCATTTAAGCTAGAATCTTCTATTAGAGTAAAAAGTGTATTGTATTTATTTTTTACATATTTCATAATTACTTTCAGTTTTCAAAACATTTAATAAAGTATTTTACTTTTAAAAATAAAAATTAAATTTCTCTACTTAACAAGTGCTTTTAAAAATACATAAAATGTGTTTTAAATTTTAAAATGGTGGCATAAATTT
This sequence comes from Stenolophus ochropezus, assembly GCA_035578165.1. Classification (NCBI taxonomy): domain Eukaryota; kingdom Metazoa; phylum Arthropoda; class Insecta; order Coleoptera; family Carabidae; genus Stenolophus; species Stenolophus ochropezus. Next base: position 27,252,881 of record JAQOWZ010000005.1, on the reverse strand, counting down.
ATCATATGTAGTACGGATGTAAATGTATCAATAATTTCGTTCCTATTTTATCAGATATTAAATATTGACAGTGGACAAGGACAACGTGAGATTATCGCAAAATTCTATCGCTTTCCTTGTCGCACGCGGTGCTATCAATAAGCCAAGTTCTCAGCAGTTCGCTTGTGTTTCGGACGGTGCCATATTAGAAATATTTTGCCAAGAAATGTACTCTTTTCGCAGTTAGTTTTGTGCGGATTGCAAAATGTGTAAACACGGTTTTGTGTGCGTAGTTAAAATTACTATATTTTGTGTGATATTTGGTGATATTGGTGAAAGTTATTTGAAGGATTAGATGACAAAATGTTTAATTTCAACTTTAATTTGGCTTTTCGAAGGCCACCAAGTAAGTTTTTGTTCATACTTTTGAGGTTATAATTATGTTTTTTGTTTCAATAAATGTCGTGTGATATTTCAATTGTTTGACAGATGTTTACTTATCTTTATGGATCAAAGTACAGTTGTAAAATTAATATGAAATATTTATTCTATATTCATAATCTATAGTAGTTTTTAATGTTTGATTCTTGCACTCTCCATGTCAGTTAGAATGTCTGGAAAGTGTCATTTGATAAACGCTCTTTATAGTAAAAACTACCACACCCAACAAAAGTTTTTTTATCGAAATTATAAATGCGAGTACAAATATAGGTACGAGTTGGCTTAAATCTGAATGAAAATTGTAAATCGTTATTATAAATTGTTTATTTGTACAATAATTGCTGCATGGTATATTGTTGTAACTGCAACCTAATTCCTCTGATGTTTTTACTGAAAAACCTTGATTCAATTATTCAACATAGAACAAATATACATATTGCAAATTTCATATAAATTTTAAGAAGTATTGTAGTCGTCAGGGTCGCCTTTAAACATATAACGCCCTGAGCCAAATTGTATTCAGCGTCCTCCCTCGATATAAAAATTATTTCTGATACAACCATTACTTCTAATCAGTTTCTCAATTTTTTTTCATTTGTTTCATATCATTATCGACTGTCAACTTTTCTATTTTTGTTACATTTCAACCAATAGCTTACCACTATTGTGGTATGATTATTTTCATTACGTACTTGTTTATATTGATAATATTATCACTTTTGTTAATTTTTTTATAATGTACTACTGTTGTATGTAATAATTTTTATAAGATGAACTTTGTTCCTTGTTATCGAAAAGAGAAATGAATTGTTGTCGACCAAGAAATTTTATTATGAATGAGATTAGATGTACTTATAAGGAAAGTTTAATGTGGATTAGATGAGGCAATAGTTGTAGTAATGTCTATAAGATTAAACTATAATAATAATAATAGTAACAATAACAAACGAGAACATAGTAGTAGTTTATTCAAATAAAAAAATATACACCTAATGATAACTCCTAACAAATTAAATATCTCAGGTTCAAGTTCAAGCTTTGCTATATTGCTGTCAAATTCGTAACCATGGATATGACAAATCCCATGTTTTATGTTCAAATAAATACATGGTATTTGGTTTCAATGTATTATTAAAGTGCATTTATTAAAAAACAATTAACAAATTTATTACTTACAATAACAAACGAGAACATAGTAGTAGTTTATTCAAATAAAAAAATATACACCTAATGATAACTCCTAACAAATTAAATATCTCAGGTTCAAGTTCAAGCTTTGCTATATTGCTGTCAAATTCGTAACCATGGATATGATAAATCCCATGTTTTATGTTCAAATAAATACATGGTATTTGGTTTCAATGTATTATTAAAGTGCATTTATTAAAAAACAATTAACAAATTTATTACTTACAATAAAATTTTATATGTACGTTAAGAACATGACATACATATTTAAAAAACATTAAAATGTATTATTCAAAGTTGTTATTTGTTATTTTAGAATGTCTATAAAGTACATTCAGAAATATTCAAGTTATGATAGAATAATAAACCGAATTATTAATTATTTCAAAAACATGTCTTTTGATACAGTATAATTCTTTAATATGTCAAAGTGACATTTTTGACAGGAAAAAGTACCACCTATTAATTTGACTTAGGTAGGAAAGGCAACTAACGAAAAATTTCCAAAAAAAATTATATTACCATGGTACTTAATACAATGTTTCTATTGTCTGTTAATTAGTGTCCTACAATTTTCAATAAAACAACAAGACAAATGAAAATGCTAATAATAATTTTGGGGTACATATCTGGAGTATTAATATCTACGTCAAAAAGCTAATTTTTATTTACTTTCTCTGGAATTTGAAATACGAGTTGTATCTTTGGAATTCATTTGGAATTTTGTTAACAATTTTTATATCTAAAGTTTTCTATTTTTAATTTGGTAAAAAGTGTAAATAATTGTGTTGTATTATTTAGTATTTTGGATGGATAATTTGGCAGAGAATGTTTCTAGTTCGTAGTGAAATAGGCGCGTGATTTAGTGGATTTCACGAGCGTGACGTCCGCTGATGATGATGAAAACGTAATTTGGTCTGTTGTAGGATAATTACACTACGGGTTGCGGGTACTTGATTTGCAAATTACTCAAATCTAAATACAAACATTCGCTATGCTAATCCTCAGGCACCGATGCAAAAATACTAACGAATTTCCCTTTACAAAACACCTGGAAATGAACCTAAGCTAGTGAGGTGTTCTCTATACTGCCCTTTATGGTGTACGTGAATCAGGGTTGCCATTTTTTTTAAAAGATATTTAAGGATTGCAGCACTTTTTTAATTGTTTTGAAAGCAGTATTACTATTTTATTTCAGAAACAAAAGCGAACAAATTTAAAGGGCTCATTGTTTAAAATCGGAAAGTTTCGTCACATCTTTGGGAGAGATAGGGGAAAGCCAACAAATTTAAAGGTCTACACAATGCTCCAAGGTCATAGAACTGAATAGGGTAACATGAAAGGTACCGACACGGAGTGTCGCTTCTAAATGTAACTATTCTATGTTACCAGTCTACTATTATTTATTTGTCTTGTTACGTATCAGCCACAAATAACGATTACTATTACAGAACAGCAAGTTCACTTTCTAGTTGATATTTGCAATTGATATAACGAGTTCAAATAATCACAACCGAAATTATGAAATTCTACCTCGTCCACCCTTTAGCACAGAATAGGTTTATACAGAAGCAACAGTAAGACAGAGAAATGAATTAGCGAGAGATGGGAAATGTGAACAAATTTAAAGAGCTCATCGTTTACAATCGGAAATTTTCGTCACATCTTAGGGAGAGATACAGAAAGTCAACAAATTTAAAGGTCTACATAATGCTTCAAGTTCATAGAACTGAATAGGGGAACATGAAAGGTACCGACACGGAGTGTTGCTTCTGTATGTAACTATTCTGTGCCCTTAGCACAGAATAGTTTGATACAGAAGCGACAGTAAGACAGAGAAACGAAAATTAGAGAGAGATGGGGAAGGCAACAAATTTAAAGGGCTCATCGTTTACAATCGGAAAGTTTCGTCACATCTTAGGGAGAGATAGGGGAAGCTAACAAATTTAAAGGTGTACACAATGCTCTAAGGTCATAGAACTGAATAGGGTAACATGAAATTCCACCTCCTCCACCCCTTAGTCACAATCATTTCTATAACCTTGAAGCATTGTGTAGACCTTTAAATTTGTGTTCTTTCCCTATCTCTCTCTCAGATGTGAGGAATCTTTCCGATTTTAAACAAAGGGCCCTTTAAATTTGTGCACGTTCCCCATCTCTCTCTAATTTTCGCTTTTCTGTCTTACTGTCGCTTCTGTATAAACCTATTCTGTGCCTTAGTAAAAACCATTGTTTTCATTTGCGTTGAGATGTTTAGTTTGTTCGGGTACTAATCGGCTGCACTTTTCCCGCGTGTAATGAGCGAATCTACTCGTGCTTTCATTGCTCCACGCTTTCCATTTGCGGGCCGTGTTGTTTCCACTTCTTGCACATGTGATTCGCAGCCGGAAGTGACACTGGTTCGTTTCCCTTCGCTTCCGGTGCACCAGGCGCTAACAATTACCCGCACATAACATTAAGACACGAACAACTAAGTAAATAAGGAGTTACCCGGATTATGTGCAAGATAAGAGGAAAGTCTTCCAACTAACCAAAATAAACTTCAGCAATGTCGTGCACTTTACACGCCAGCTAAAGTGCCCGGAAGTGGCGCCTTGTAAACAGCCAATACGAAGAAATATACCTATAGAATATTTGGGAAGAATAATAATTCAATAAATTTTAAAAATATACAATTCTTTTAGTTTTACCACTGGAAAAAATTGAATATATTCGTAAATAATTTTACAACTGTCAAATAACGTACCTATAATTCTTTTTTTATCAATTAATGACCTTAGTTACTGTTGCTATGAGTAATAGCACACATTACATGCTCATTGAAAGTAGTACTGTTTTAATTTAAACCTTCGATTTGATCTAGTTTTACCTATACTAAAATAACAATTATTTTTTTAATTAAAATTGTATACAGCGAATTAATTTCAACATTGTCTCTGGAATATAACTTCTTTAGAAGATCACAATTTTATATTATGTGATCTAGTTTTGTTCTCCTACTCTACATAATTTCAAAACTCGTATTTGAAGTTATACATCAACAAAATATTTAGTAATATTTATCTTTTTGAAATCTGGTGAAATTATTACGTGTTGAAAAGTTGGCAAGGCATTTCAACGATTGTCTAATGTTCTTAGTGTTAACACTCGTGATGCTTTTTTGTTCATGCTAGCTTTTATTACAAAAACACTTGTAAGCTTTTTGTTTCAAAAAACGAAAGTTGTATAAATGTTTTTTGTGCAGTAAATTGTAATTTGAGATTGCACTACAATATGATGTAACAGCGAAAAGTATTCTACTGATTTACAAAAGATAAAATAGATAATATGTAATTTTATTTACATGTATACCATCATCTAGTAATTATATCTGACTCAACATGATGAAATAAACGAAATCACATAATTGGAGCAATGTATAACATTTAATTAACATCGAAAATGACGTCACAAATTAGGTACACTATTTATATTAAATAAAAATTGTTATTGCAATATTTTATCATCATTTATCTAATTTCAAAATCAAATATGTAATGTAAATAATGTAATATTTGCACACGTGTGTTACAAGATTATTTTCCGCAAAATTGTAGATATATTTTTTGCTGTTATGTAATTGTTAGTCACGCTTCTAAATATAAAGTAACTAATTACTTCACTGATTTAAATACCATAGATTTGTAAATTACTTAAAATTTTCACAAAGTTTCTAATTATATAACCTAAACATTAAAGTAATGATTTTAATTTGGAGAAATGAAGGCCTTGGTGATCCATTTTGAACGTTTATTATTTTCGAATGCTAGGACGTTTCGAACCTTAGTGGTTCATCTTCAGCAAAATGTGCAGAGATTTCTCTGAAGAATCCTTTTTCTTCCATTGTAGGTCGAAATCCCGGTGGGTGATGTAGAAACAGGAATAATCTGGCCAGTTCCTGCGTAGATTTTTTCACAGTAGGAACTGGCCAGATTATTCCTGTTTCTACATCACCCACCGGGATTTCGACCTACAATGGAAGAAAAAGGATTCTTCAGAGAAATCTCTGCACATTTTGCTGAAGATGAACCACTAAGGTTCGAAACGTCCTAGCATTCGAAAATAATAAACGTTCAAAATGGATCACCAAGGCCTTCATTTCTCCAAATTAAAATATTTCCACTGATCCTTCCTACTGTGAAAAAAAAAAAAAATTAAAGTAATGACATACAAAATTTTAGGTTAGAATTATTTAAAAACAATTATTGTTTATTAATTCCTTTATTTTTGACATTTTTTTATTTTCAAGGTTTGCTGTTGTAATAGTAGTGAAGTTTTTCATCTATTGATGTAAGAAGCTTCAACTATTTACAAAGCACACCTGATGATACATCAGAAAAGTAAAAATATTTGTTAATTGACATTAGTTTCTCTTTTAACTAGACAACTGATGCAATACGCTTGTAATTATGATTTATTTAATAGGAAAGTATTTATTAATTGATATATTTTCACTTTTATAAGAAAAGACGGAAGTTGAGATTGTTTTAATTGGCATTAAAGTACCACATTTTTCAGTTTTTGTTTGAAATTCTAAACATTTTTTATTTTTATCAGTTTTAAATTTACAGAAGTGACAAATTAGATTGGCACACCCAATAATGGGTAATAACACATAATTGTGACAATTATAAATTTATTCATATAAACTTTAAAATGAGTAATAAAATGAGGAAAAAATTCATATAATAAATTTTATTTTTGAAAACCATAGCAACCATATAATTAGGAAAACAATGGCAAGATCTAACCTAAAATAAAACAATGTAAAGTACTGTTACTGTTATTTAACTACTATAACATTAAAATAAATATAACCAAACATTAAAACCTCATACCATACAAATGTAAAACATATTGACATAATATGGTGTAGAATAAAACTGATGAGTTGATGTATTTTTTGACAGGTTTTAATTTCTTGCATATAATAAGTCGTTACAGATTATTGGATTGTAGTTAGCATTATTTTTGTAGCTGTAAGCAAGTTGAGTATCCGGGTATGAACAAAAAATTATTTAAAAATTATAATAAAACAAGATAAAGTAATTTATATTGAATAAACCGTTAATACGACTTCAATGAATAAATAAATATATATCTCTATCAAATACACGATAATAACTACAGTATTTTACTGCAATATTTAATATCTTTACGTCAAACTGTATTTTAATTAATTATTTCCATTAAAGCAGAAACGCAATATATATAAAACAAAAGCTAGTAGGGAAGCTAACTTGATTACTTTGATTACTATTCCGTTGTCAACTGTCAACTGTACTTCGTTCTATTTTCCCAGCAACGTGTACGAATGTGTGCGTTTGTGTGTCACAAGATGTGAGGAAAATTGTGTTATACAATACTTGTACTTGAATTCAGAATTAAGTGTTTGGGAATACAAATTGTGAAATATGTCGAAATTTTGGTAATTAGTGAGAATTTTTAGGTTATATTGCAAATACAAATTGGCAAAGTAGTACGAAATTTAAATATTGCAATACAGTTATTTAATTAGTACTCTGTACATTACAAAATTGTAAAGTACAAATACATAAAATATGATTCATAATTATCTTTTTATTTTTTATAAAAAAATTTTGTCTTTGACATTTCAATCTGGCTAGGTACAAAATTTAAAATTAATTATTCTTTCTTTGAGTGGAAATGTTGTGGTTTACTAATTCTTTATGATTCACTCTTCATTTTAAATTGTAGATGTCAAGGTACTTTAGTGTAAAAATATACTAAGTTATGAAACATACAATCTTATAATTTAAGAAATGACGTGATGTTAACTTTATTATTTTTAATGACTTTGTCGTAGTTTAAGTCACGTGTCACTCTTACTGCCAAAAACTAACTAACTAAAAAAATATTATTCTAAAAACGCCAAAAGTTAGCTTTGTTAAAAAATTTTTGTAATATTTTCTTTTCCAATTATTTATTTGGCACTAGTTTTTTTTGTATTGGAATGACAAAAGAAAAAATATTGAATTGAATCTGACTACAACAGAAAATCGTTCTTCAATTTTTATTTTTCCAAGCCTAAGATGTAGGCAACCATTCTACCAATAATGCAATGCGTGTTGCTCACTTAACCTAACTTTCAATAATCGTTTCGCGCCAATATATGTAGGCATACAATCGCATGGAAAATAAATACGGACACATGTGTGTAAAGTTCAAGTGTACGATACACGTCATTATGTGAATCATTGAGTGAATCGAAAGGTGTGCTAATAATCACCATGTCCTGTAAGAAATTTATTACTTTGTCTGTTATTTACGAGAATTTGCGGTATTTTTTTTTTATAAAATATAAAAGTACTACAAAGTAGTATATAATAAAATTTATAATAAGCTGTCGTTTAATTTTTTTTCGTATATATGTTACCCAAATTGCATAAATAATGAAAATTTCATTTTCAAATTCTATTCTCAGGGGAAATTGGTGTTATGTTTGGATTAGAATTTTTGGAGGGTAACATGTAATGAATAAATTAATAAATTTTCGTATTTAAAAAAGTATATTTTTTTGTTTAACAACTTCTCAACAACTATAATCATATGCATAATATATAAAAAAAAACAATTTTTATGTATTTTAATTAAGTATTACTCAGTGCTTTAATTTTTAACCTTCAAATAAATAAACATAATTTTGTTTACTACTATAAACAGTTGCAAAAACGTAATAACCTTTTCTGCAAACAAATTATTAAACGCGATTTTATGAAAGATAAGAAAATTTTTGCCGTCAAACTGTCTGTATTTATATTGACAAATGTCTGCATGTAGTTATCATTATGATAAAATACTTTTATTTGCGTCACACGAAAATTAAAACAAATACTCCGTATGCATGCGGTTGTTTATAAATAAATCTGTGATATTCATTTTTCAAACATGCACATATCGCATTAATCGCGGCCATCTTGCTAAAAGTTGGCGCTAAAGGAATAAATATGGCCACAGGTCACGTCATGCAGTACAATGACATAGGTTAGGTTAGATTTAGATATGAATGCAAATTGCAAATTACTTCGGCTGTTTTATACTGTGATGGATGACTAACCGACCGTAATTGATGGAGTGAGACGTCATCGGGGTGAGGTTATGTTTGCTTTGCATACGAATTAAAAATTAACGAAATGAAGTTAGTCACTATTCGAAAGTTTTATCACCCAATTTATATGACAGGAGCGTTTTTGATGGTAGTAAAGTTTCTTGCAATGAATACTACTAATTAAACCATCAAAACTTTGTAAAATTGTTTTTTATTACATTTTCTCATGAGTCTAAAGTTAGTTACGGTTATTGATTGAGTTAATCATAATAAGTGTGTGAAAAGTAAAAGGAAAAGCGTGAACACGTTTTGAACTCTGAACTTACAGCTCTAGGAGCCTACCAGGGCTGCGAGATTACAGGGAAAGTAATAAGGATAAATCGGTCTAATCTCTGCAGGCGGTCAGGCTCTGATATTCATGGCCAATAATAATTTACACACTCTATCATGTTCACTAAAGTAAAAAAGCTACCATAAAATTATTTATTCCAGTAATAATCCGTATAGAATCAAATAATTTAATATTTTTATTTATTGGGTTGAAACGGAACAGGACGAATTATAAAAAAATATGGCATTTACATTGTACTGTAATACACATTTGAATTATAATCCCATATATGCAATGTTAATAGTTTATTTACAGTTACCCAAATAACCAAATACTTAACGATATAATCTTTAAACAATAACAATAATTAAATGTTTCCCAGTCATTTTCCCATTTTAACTGTTTCTGAGTTCGTTCCCCTCGTTGTAAACCGTCCTTTACGGTTTCGCGAACCGAATCCGAATCACACTGCTTCCTGTACATTGTGAACCGAACACGAGTCTAGGAAGACACTGCAACTGTTTTATTTCTGACGTCTCGATGCTTTTTTCTTTGCGGCGTGAAAAAATAGGATGTGGGATCTGAGATAGCCATGGATCGTCTACGTTTTGTCTGAAATGAACAATGGATGATGCATGTGTGTGAGGTTAGGTTGCGGTACTTTTAGTAACACAATTAGTGATGTGCTATTTTTTGCCAAGATTACAACAATGTAAACAAAGAAAAATCAACTACAATCATTAAAACTGAACATATCTTTATGCAAATTTGTATTTTTATTTTAAGATTAAGAAACTTATTATTATTTATAAACAAAACACACACTTGTTTTCAAAAAATATTACAAAACAAACAATTACATTGTACTTTTATTTAAATAGATCTGTGAAACACTGTTAAAATATAACAATTACTGTCTGACATCAATTCGTTTCAACTTTTGTTATTTTTCAAGGTTTTTTTATTATTCAAACATATCCGTTTCACTGACCCGACATTTTGTTTTTAAAATTTCGTAATTCAGTTGTCGACTTATAAATAAAAATGACAAGATAATAGTATTGTTTTTGTTTTCAAAATGCCATCAGTTTTTCAGTTAATTTTGGGGAAATTAGGCATTAATAAATTAGAAAAGTAATAAAATATTAATCATGGTTAAAGTATGATCAAATAATTATGCTAAAAGTCAGCTGTCAATTCTGCCATCATCTCATCATTAAAATGAAAATGAACTTTGCTTATTACAGTGAAATGATATCTACTTTATTAAGCAAATGATACTTTTTATTATGAATTCAAGGTTAGGTTCTGTTAATAAGCAATATTACATTTCCTCTTTGGAATATGACATACTGTCTAATGTGTTATTGCAAAAATGTTCGAAATATGAACAATGGCATATTGTATCAAAAAAAGCAACAAATATTTCATATATGGTATACTATTTAATGCTGCAAATAATGATCGATTGTATGCTAATCGTCCAGTAATGTTTTTGTTTAACTAAACCGTGTTGTAGCACTTAAAATGTCATTAACTTTCGAGAAAGTATTTCTTATCGCATAAGTATTTTAAGTGCATTAAATTTCTTCATACGGGTATAGCACATAACTGAAAAAAGTATTTTTTAATAATAATTAACGTCTAATGGCTGAATAATACTGTAGAGTAAAAAAGAGCAGTAATGTAGGAAGTTACGAAATGAAATGGAACGGAGTGTAGATAAATCAACATGGCGAGGACGGTGTGTTGCTTCGTGAGCATGTGTTTTATTTTTGCAAGATGAGTGCAAACAGCTTCAACTTAACTAAAACTAAATTTAGAGTTATAGTTTTGTGACAATTTGTGAATAAATAATAGATAATTGTGTTTGGAATTATGAATTTATCAGTCATGTCATGTGACCTACATATCAAGCTTAAAGGTTATGTTTGATAATTTATATTTATTCATAACTAATTGATTATATTATATTTACTAGTTTTTCTTTACTCATTATCAATATTATTTTCTAATTTGAATGTGTTGTGAGTGTTGTGTCGCGGTTTGTTGGGAACCACGTTGACAGTTAGTGGGAGACAAATGTTAATGTTGTTGTGTTGTTACAGGGGTTCTAGATATGACGGCCACGGAGAACACAATCCGCTTCAGTGGCCACACGCTCGATAAGGCCACCAAAGCCAAAGTCACTCTAGAAAATTACTACAGTAACCTCATAGCTCAGCACATCGAACGAAAACAAAGGTTAGTTTGCAGCAACTTTCAAAACATCCATATTTTGTTTTCTTGCTTGTCACATTGCCAAGTTCAACAGCAAAAACGGGGATGTTTTCCAACTTGCGCATTTTTCAACTTACGTAGTCGTGGACCAGTTACCCGTTCGTGCATGGCTCCAATATATTTTGCTTACACGAAAATACATTCATTATTTCTTGTCAACCCCGTCGTCTATGATTCTTTTGTTTTATTTAGTACATTCTAACATTAAAAGTTCACTTCTCAATTTCACCTGCGATCAAAAATTTCTTAGGATTGTAGTACCAATAATAATTATTTTATTAGGCCGGTGACTCATGGTCTAACTCGAATTGTAAGATCTAGGATTCCATTCATTTTTGCTGTTTATTTTTTTTTCTGTAAGTCTCAACTACCTAAGGTTACCTTTTACCTACATTTTTAGTGGTGAGGTAGTCATCCTAGTCTCTGAAGGGACCTACAGATTGCATTGGGTTTAGAACCACACAGAGATATTTATTTTTTGTTAAAGATTGGCAAACTGGAATTTGAACTCCAGATCTCACAATTAGTTTACTGAGTAAAAAACCACGACCTGTGCTGCCATCTATTAACCAAAGAAATTACCGCTGTAAAATATAAATATGGAATGGTACTCATTTCATATGAGTATGAAAGTTTGTATCATGAATCGAAAGCGAATGATGCAAATCATACAAATATGAAATGGATATTAGAAGCGAGTTGTACACTATACTTTTTATACGACCCCGTTATTATTTCCTAATTAATTTATATTTAATAATAAAGATTATTCTAGCAACTAGCTACATGTCAAGTTTCGAAACTTTTGAGATAAAAATGGAAAGTGATAACGAATAAATTTTTAATGTAATATCTCCCCAGATGTAGAAGCTGCGAAAGTAACGTCTATAAATTTATTATCGGATATTTCGAGATGGGGCATATTTGGAACAATTTGTTTTGACAGAACTGTTAAATATCAATTTATACTACACGTTGTCTATAGTTACCGTTAGATATAAAATAGTATATTGTGCAACAAGTGCAGAAAGTCACCTATTTCCCACGAAGTGTGAAAGTTTCGACACGAAACGAAGTTGAGTGCTGGGATTACGTGATTCTGTACGAGTGACACACTATACTTTTTCTATGACCACACTGCTCAATGTTACAAAACAAAAATACATGCACGAAAGCTATTCGACATAAAAAACAATATGGCACAGGTAAACTCACAAAGAGCATGCGTAGTGTTGGCAATTACTGTGAGAAATTATATTTCTCACACAGTACATGCGCAGTGTTGGCAAATACTGTGATAAATTATTTCTCACACTTTAACCCACAACTATGGGAAATACGCAACTTTTAAGCTTTATTTAGAGGCCTATTCTGTAACTCAGTGGTTAATTTTGAACTAGTTGCTAAAATTTTTGACAAATAAAAACAAACATTACAAGTTATGTTTTGAAATTTTCTCTAATGCTGTATATTTTCATTGGAGAAAAAAATTAACAACTGGTTAAAAATGAACCACTGAGTTACAGAATAAGTATGAAAAAGTGCCACTTTTCATAGAGTTCGTAGCAAAAAATGTTTACTGTTTCCCTAGACGTAGTTTTTATTTAAAGTTTATTTGTACGATACTAATGCAACATTTTCCGCAGGTTAGCAAAGCTCGAAGAATCCCTTAAAGATGACAGCCTGACCGAAGCGCAGAAGCAGGAGAAGCGGCTGCAGCACGCGCAGAAGGAGACGGAGTTCCTGCGGCTGAAGCGCTCGCGCCTCGGCGTGGAGGACTTCGAGCCGCTGAAGGTGATCGGGCGCGGCGCGTTCGGCGAGGTGCGCCTGGTGCAGAAGAAGGACACGGGCCACGTGTACGCCATGAAGATCCTGCGCAAGGCCGACATGCTGGAGAAGGAGCAGGTGGCGCATGTCCGCGCAGAGAGGGACGTGCTCGTCGAGGCTGATCACCAGTGGGTCGTCAAGATGTATTATAGTTTTCAAGTGAGTCCCAATATAGCTATTCATTGCCCGCAAGTAAAAAATTCCTAGTTCATTATCTTCAATTCATTTTAATGAGAGCCTTAGCACAATTTTGTTCTCGATAGAGCTGCTAGTCATTAATATTTAAGTTAATAATTGAAAGAGTTTTAGTACTTGGTTCTTGATGAAACATTTTATTAATAAATAATTTTATAAACACTTGATTATTTCACAAACTTTATTATCGATGTAATGATCGTTTCGTCCTTTCGGACAATGTCTGAAGATGTTTAAGTTAATATAAATAGTCAGAATGCGTAAATGTTGTGACGGAAAAAATAAACATCGTTTTTAAATTCTCACTGATGAACTCAGATATAATATTTATTAAGAAATATACGAAAATGAAGTACATTTATTCGAAAATAAGAATTGGTAAAGAATAGTACGAGGTGTGTAAATTAAGTAATTCTTGGGGCACGAGATTTAGAGTCAATTTATTGTACGTAGCAATTTTTTTTTTGTGAAATTCTTTTTTCTAGCGCGTTCTAAAAATGATTAACGTCAGTTTCAAACAACGGTGTGCTATCAAATTTTGCTTCAAACTTGGACACAGTGCAATGGAAACTTTCACAAAACTTAAGCAGACCTACGGAGACAGTATTATTTCAAGGGGCCAGGTTTTTTGGTAGTTCTAGACATTTTCAGTAGGAAAAGAGTCGATTAAAGATTAAACACGCAGCTTAAGACCTTCATCTTCAACTGATGAAAATGTCGACAGAATTTGGTATCTGGGGCGTCCAGATCGTCGGTTGACGATATTAATTGATCGGGGAGGAATTGAATTTGTTTCACACAACTGTTCATCACATTTTGACCAATTATCGAATTTTCTGTACACATACATACATCCGGACAGATAGATGACAGACATCGCGCTAAAGATAGTTAAAAGTTAAATATATCATGTCAAAATCTGTGTGATTACAATACCTTTTTATATAATAAATAATCCTAACTGTTTTTCTATTTATATTAACTTTTGAATTGAATGTTATTGAGTTTATTTATAAACAGAAATATGTTTATGATATTATTACGGATACTGAGATCCACAACATGATAACTATTTCAATATGCATTGTGGTTTTGTGTACCGTATTATACAGTTCATTATTAGTTTTATTTTTTATCAAACTAATGAAACATCTGGTTCCCGGTTCTACGGATTGATTTTCCATGAAATATAAATCTGGTTTATGAAACTAATAATTGAACTAAATTCTTGCAAATATAATAAAATTTAATTGAATTTAATCATTAGGCTTACAATATAATTTTCTTTATTTAATACTAAGTAATTGAGTTCTTAAAATTAATAAAATTGATGTAATAAAATCAGTTTCTAGGGCATGAGACAGGAATTTCATTTATTATCAACTGTTATAAATTATAGTTATTTTGAAATGTAAAACAAAGATTTTATTACTAATACTTTTATTAACCGTATACATTATCATAAACTGGTTACATGCTTTTAAAGTTCAAATGAAGTAATTATTAATTTTTATAGTATTTCATAATTTTCACATACATATTTGGATTTTATTTATTTTAGTTCATTTAAATATTAGGTTTGTTCCAACAAAAGTCCAGAACCGTTCAAAACTTTACTGAGTTTGCGCAAAGCCATTTTATCGTTCCAACAAGCCGATTTAAAAATTCAGAACTTATAATGCAGTGTTCCAAGAGCGAGTGAATTTGATTCCGAACAGATTCTAAACCGTTCTAAAAGTTCTAGGATTTTTCAAGAATTTCTAATTCTGACTCAATCTAACGTCCTATCTAACTTCACTTATTTTGTTTTTGTTAAAATAAATTCGTAATGGAAGAAGACAGCGATTATTATCCTACCCTCCAGTTCTTATGTTAAAATATAATAAAAGGCACGAATTTTCCTAACAGGTGTTTTTTATTTTGTGATTTTATAGGGTAGGATACACAAATAAAATTCTCAATCGGTTCTAAGTTGTTCCAACATTAATCAAGTAGCTTCTAGAACTATAAGTTCGCGCATGGATTCTAAGCAGTTCCTAATCACGTCACAGAATTGTTACATACAGAAGCGACACTCCGTGTCGGTACCTTTCATGTTCCCCTATTCAGTTCTATGACCTTGAAGCATTGTATAGACCTTTAAATTTGTGCTCTTCCCCTATCTCTCTCTAAGATGTGAGGAAACTTTCCGATTTTAAACAATGAGTCCTTTAAATTTGTGCACATTCTTCATATCTCTCTAATTTTCGTGTCTCTGACTTCTGTCGCTTCTGTATAAACCTATTCTGTGATCACGTTCTGAACTCCTTTGAACTTTCTGTTGGAACAAACCTATTATTTACAGTAATTCAGATTAATAGGCCAATTCTGAACAAATCTGTAAGACTTAAAGATCTGTAAATCTGTAAATAATTAACAAAATCGCAACGAAAGTAGCCACTCTTATGTATAATTTTATATTAATCAACAAAAATAGATGGGTTTTTGTCAGTTTTTTTACAGATTTACAGATCTGTAAAACTTACAGTTTTGTTCAGAATTGGCCTATAAATTTGTAATGATTTTAGCTAAGAAATGAATGTGTTTGTAGGATCCTATCAACCTATACCTCATAATGGAATTCCTGCCGGGCGGCGACATGATGACGCTGCTGATGAAGAAGGACACGCTGAGCGAGGAGTGCACGCAGTTCTACATCGCGGAAACGGCGCTGGCCATCGACAGCATCCACAAGCTGGGCTTCATCCACCGCGACATCAAGCCCGACAACCTGCTGCTGGACGCGCGCGGACACCTCAAGCTCTCCGACTTCGGGCTCTGCACGGGGCTCAAGAAGTCGCATCGGACGGAGTTCTACCGGGACCTCAGCCAGGTATGGTTTATTCATTATATGTCCCAGTTTCTCTTCATGAGGAAGTTTAGTGCTTTTTATATTTGTCTTGTCAAAGATGCCTAGATTTGTCGAAATATGAAATTTTCTAAAATAATACCGGCCCAGTACTTCACTGAATACTTATCTGTAAAAAATTCGAACTGTAGATGGAACTAGTGTTTTTACTGTAATCAGGATAACCAACTTCACATCACCATTGTCTTGTATGGAAAAGTAATGCAATAATATACTGTAATATAATGATTACACTGTGGAAACAATATCTGTTCGTTTTTCTAAGTTTTTCACCTCAAATGTTCGTTACGGTTTATATACGTGATATCCCGATTACGGATGTATGAAATTTTCTCACCAGATGTCAGCCATTTTTTTTTTTTACGTTGAAAAAGTTAGGTCTCACCGTCCCTTCTAGGCATGCGCGTAATTTACTTGTGACGTCACAAAAGTTCCAGTACAAATAAATCTATTTTATCTATCCATCTCTATGAAATAAGTGTGTCGTCATTTACATAAAACAGACAAAACCATAAGTTATAAATTCATGCCACATTATTTAATTATTTAAGTTTTTAAGACATGGAAAACATATTACTTAAAATATAAACTAATAAATATCAATATCTTCTTATAAGTATTCAATGAAATTATTCCAAAGTTACATGCTTTAACTTTGTGTACGGACTTTTGCAAAGTAAAATTAATCTTTAACTATTTTACTGTCAGACTAAAAATTATAAGACTAAACTATCTTTTTTCTGATATACCGATTTTTGTCAAAAGTTGATCAACTCGTGTCATTGATGTCTGAAGCATAAATAAGAAATTTTATTAAAATTCGTTCAGCCAAATTTGTTGTACTAGTGCTCACATATATTCGAATTGACGGACGAATAGACATCTTGCTAAAAAATAGTCAAAATTATTGTAAAATGAGTTAAATTCGTGGTCATCCGTTAAAATATCGAAATGTTATAATTATAAATCTCACTTATTACATTTGTCGATAAAATAATTTATTTTTCAAATAAAACTTTATTTTATTTTATTTGTTGGGAGACATGTGCGTAAATATAATTATTAGCACAAAGGTTAAAATTGAATTGAAAAATTGGAGATGTCCAATTTAAATGGATTATCTCACTTCAGTTATCTAATTTTTTAAAATTAGATTTTGACATGCGACAATTCAATTATAAAATATCGCACCGAATCAATTAAACTCATTTTCATCACAGACTACAAAAAAGTATTCATATTGGAACACGTGTCACAAAAATTTAATTACATATTGATTTATAATTTAACTGTTTTATGAATATTTAACAAATAGGAAATAGTACAATTGTACAATTAATTATCCTTTTAGGCGAAGCCGTCAGACTTCATCGTAACATCCTCGAGTCCGATGGATAGCAAGCGAAGAGCAGAATCTTGGAAGAAAAACCGACGCGCGTTGGCGTACAGCACAGTGGGGACGCCGGACTACATCGCCCCTGAAGTGTTCCTGCAGACCGGCTACGGACCCGCTTGCGACTGGTGGTCACTGGGAGTCATCATGTATGAAATGCTCATCGGGTACCCGCCTTTCTGCAGCGAAAATCCACAGGTAAGGAAAAATATAAATTGTGTGTTGTGTATGTTAATTAAAATTTATGTGGACATTAAAACAATATGTAATTTGAAAGCATTCCAACTGTCATGTTTATAAATTTGATATAATTATGTTTGCATTTAATCATAAATAGAGTTTTTGTGTAAATATTGAATTTATATTATATTTAGTTCACATTCAGATCATTGTTTCATGTGCCAACTTTCTACTGGATTTGTAAAGGTCATTAGTTCAAACATATTTCTACTCTGAACAAAAACTAATTTAAAGTAATCGTTCTAAAGTTTTTTTCCATTATTTATTTTGTACTTCTTCTTTCTCTTTTACAAGGACTGCAAAAAAACTTTCTTTGAAGCTATTTTAATTAATTTGTTAGGGGAAGCACTAACCTAAATTAGGGGAGTACATTTTTTTTTTAATATGTCAATCTGTACACAAAAATATTAAACTCGTATTTTTTATTTTCCGCAAAGCACAGAAAAAAAGCCCTTGAAATTTCAATAAAGTGAACTTTTGAAAATCGACGGTGCGTGTGATGTCATTTGCACAGCTATGAACACAGCCAATAGTAAACTAGCACGAAAATTCATAGGCGATGATGTGTTCGAACAGCCAATAGCATTTGCCAGTGTACATTACGTCACAAACATGGCTGATACTGAATTTTACGCAATCGATTTAAATGCATTTAAGTTTCATTTTAATATTAGGGTAATAAAAATCAGAAATAAAAGATTATTTCACCTTATTATGAACATTGATATCCAATAAGAATTTTTTAAAAGCCATAGGTTTGAAAACCCACATTTTAGCAAATCTCTTCAAACTTCAAGTTTCTAACGCGAAATTTTTGCATTTGTGCTTGCGTGAAAATAATTTTAGCAAATTAATGTCTTATAGAAATCCATTTTCTTATTTTATTTGGCGCTCCCAGATTTCATCTTCCTCATTTACAAAGACTGCAGTTTTAAAGAAATCTTCACTTAATTTAAAAGATATGTCGAGAGAAGTTTCCACATTTTCCACACAGCTTTATATTTTTGGTGTTGTTTTACGTTGGACTTGTTGTTCGTTAGGACACATACCGCAAGGTGATGACCTGGCGCGACACCCTGATCTTCCCGCCCGAGGTGCCGATCTCGGAGGAGGCGCGAGACACCATCACGAGGTTCTGCTGCGAGGCGGACCGGCGGCTGGGCAGCCAGCGCGGCATGGACGAGCTCAAGCTGGCGCCCTTCTTCCGCGGCGTGGACTGGGAGCACATCCGCGAGCGGCCCGCCGCCATCCCCGTCGAGGTGCGCAGCATTGATGACACCTCCAACTTTGATGACTTCCCCGACGTCAAGCTGGAGATACGTAAGTCATTACACATTACTCTATATCTCACTCCCTCACTTTCCCCAACAAATTCTATAGATCGCTTTATTTTAAAGCAGTATTTTAAGTTAAAAATTTTAATCGCGAATTGTATAAAAAATTCAATTTTGGCAAAGGTTTCTATTTCGATTACAAGTTTGTCGTGCTGTCTCAGTTAACAGTTACGATTACTAGGTATGCAGAAATTTAAAGTGTAGTTTATAAGTGCAAGAGTGAGCAAAAATGTGGAAAATTAAAATCAGTATCAAAAATAAAGAAGAATATTGTGCAAATAGCAGTTTGCAATTTATTTTAAATTGCAAGTCTTACAAAAACTATGTTAGACCAACTTTATTAAAATTCAAGAAAACTTGTGAAGAAATTTAAAGGTTTTGAAATTATAATGAAGAAAAATTTATTTAAAGAATGTGACTTGAAATTTTTTTTAGCTTTAATTAGCTCGCTACGACTTAAACAATATGTGTAGTGCAAGGTTTAGGGTTCGATTCCCAGTGTCGCCAACTATTAATAAAAAAAAAAACTACTGTGTCCTAATGGTCTGGAACCCTAGTGAAGAAATTGAAATATACTTTTGAAATTATTGTAATGGAGAAAATTAGAACATAAATTGAATTTTTTTGAAGAATCTTACTTAAAAATAATAACGGACAACTTCGCCAGCTTAACCAAATAAAAATATCGCTGTGTCCGAGTGGTTTGGAACCCATAAAAGCTGTAGATCCCTTGCAGAGGCTTTAGTCTGATAACGGGCATGGTGGCTTACTTGGTTAGCCCTGAACCAACTAAGAGATCTGGAGTTCAAATCCCACTGTAATAAAAAATAAATACCACTGCGTCTGACTGGTTCGAAACCCACAAAAGATGTAGATCCCTTGCAGATGTTTTCGGCTGAAAACGAGCAGTAGTGGCTTAGATCTGTGGTTCAAACCCCAGTGACGACAAATCTGGAAGCAAAAATAAATACCGCTATGTGGTTCGAAACCCACTACGCTGTCCTGTTACTGGACTTCGGTCTGTTGCCATGGGAAAGGTGAAGTTAACTTCTGGATTTCACCTGCTGCTAAAGCTCTAAGAGTTGTAGCGCTAATGAGTATGATGATGTTGAAGAATAGTATGTAGAGTGTTGTAAGAAAAGAGAATGAGTAGTGAGTAGTGTGTTGTGTTGTAGCGGCAGCGCCCCTGCCCCAAGACGGCGAAGTGATATACAAAGACTGGGTGTTCATCAACTACACGTTCAAGCGGTTCGAAGGCCTGACGCAGCGCGGGACGCCCACGAAGAAATAGCAGCGCCCGCCGGCTCTCTACGCGGCCAGCAGCAGCAACGCGCTCTAACCAACCTCTGTACATACCTACCACCCACGTGCACCCACGCACTCTTGCTCCCTTCGCATCTATCAGCTCTGTGTTATTTATTCTACTCTCCGTTGTGGTTTAATCTCGAAGCTTGGCTTTATTTATTTTTATGGATTCGGACTTGGTAGATGCGAATTGTGTTTCTTGTGAATATGTTATATTTGTGTTTCCTTAGGTAATTGTTACAAAGTGATAATATTATTTACATTATGTTTTTAACTTATGAAATGTTGATTCGAGAACACATGTAGTGATTGACAGGGCAGAACTGCAGAGTCGAGTGTTTTAACTTGTAACGTATTCATTGTTATTTAGTATTGGCACAACTTGGATCATGCAAAACTCTTATTTATATTTTATCTCTTGTGATCATATTAGGCTCTTTTTTATTTATATATGTATAAAATATCCCCATTTCTTTTATAGCAGATTGAAGTAGTTGAGTACGTTTATGTTGAGATTGTATAGCGTAAAAACCAAAATAAATAGCGTATTATTTTTGCAAGGATTTTATTGTGAATGTAGGCTAATAAATAATTACATAGAGTAAGTAACTGTTTCTTCTTTCTTCTCTTTTCGACATCGCAACATAAACGTAATCATTATCAGTGTCTCCCGCCACGTTTCAACCAAAATATGGCCATCCGATGTTAAGTTTTCTGTGTGAGACAATTTACACCTTCAAAAGGTAAGATTGTCAGATATATTATTATTAAGGGCTGTATTTTAGTTTAAATATACAAATATATTTGAAACAGTTTAAAACAACTTCTAAATTGAATTGAGACACTGATATCTTGTGTTTTCCGAGACCATCCTAGACCGCATCTCACCAACAAGGATTTGATAGCAAGTGCTGTTATTTACATAAATTTTATACGTAACTTTTGAGGTGTAGACTCTTGAGCAGCTCAACGTGTTTGTAGTGTTTGATTAGACGTAAGCGAGCACTGTGACACTCTAACGGACAATATAACACATCCTAGTCCCGTAGACATAGACTAGCTGAGTTGCGGTACTGGATTGTCTCTGATGCGATGAGAGCTTTATCTGGTTTACTGGTGTGCATTGCGCCTTGGATTCTCACCACCTTCGAATCAAAAAGATTTCTACATATTTATAAAATAATCAAGCAAATTTAATTAAATGCACAAAAGATAATTATAAGCGTAATTCCTCCTATTATGATTTATCGTTTTCTAAATCTTTTTACATGTAATATTTAAGTAAACAACAATTTTTTATAATATTTGATGCTGCAGTTTGTAATCTGTTATGATTTGTTGTAACAAACCAAGTGATCATGAAAAAGGATGATTCAGAAGAGAAAGGGAATTGTTTTGTGACAAACTAAAAGAGTGGGAAAAAAACGAAGAAGTATTTTTTATTGTTGCGAATTGTCTAAAGAAACACGTCGAAGATATGTATGTTCAATATTAATTTAATTTTATCCACAACTTAAAAACTTTATTATCTATCATTAAATATATATTTTTTGTTTTTATTTAAAAATAACTAAATGAACTTAAAAACTTACTTGATTACAACAAAAAAAGTACATCAAGAAAAATGTTTCCAATATTATTCACGTTTCGTTTCTTAAATGAAAATTTTAGCGATTTAAAGTCTACTGAATAAAATTATAGTTCTTAATCGTTCATAAAATATAAAAATAAAAGCAGCACACCCAGTAATGGGTAATAAATCATATTTATATAAAATAATATAGAGGTGCAGTCGTTAGATTAGCATACCCTGTATTGAGTAATAAAAGTTTTTAAAATATATATTAATTAAATAAATATAATTTAAAAAATTCTTCACTGGGAATCGAAAATTCATAGAATCTGATATTTCAAACATTACTTGTGTATAAAAAATAATTTAGATTTGCAGTAACGATTTGAATGTATGTCAGGGTGTATAATTACTTGATTACTTAAATATCTAGGGTGAGAATCCAAAGCGTAAAATTCTTGTGAGATGTGCAATGGTTAGAATAGGCGTAAGGTGATACATATCAGTGGTATTCCGTTTGCTAGTTAGATCAAATCACTAAAATCAGTTTCTGATCTACCTCGATGAGTGGATTCCTAAAATCTGTATGTTATGTCAGGCAAATGGAATAAGAAGTATGTAAGTTAGATCTGATCTAGAAATGGAATACGTCTATGACATCGGCTGCAGAATCTGTGAAACAGATCAGCCCTTGAATCGAGCCGAGTTCTCTAGTTTTGTACCCTGCTACGTTTTTTTCTTGCACCCTAAACTAAACGTTCAACGTGACTGCACCTGCCTCGAATTGCTTCCTTCTTGTACTGTCCCCAGTTCAGTCAGAGGTGCAAATAAATCGATATCATGTTAATCTACATTATTTATATCAATTATGATTTGTTATTTATTATAATTCGTATTTTAAAGCCTGCCCACTTGATTAGTGCGATCTGTCTGTTAATGTAAATACTTTAATTGCAAACTGTGTATAACATTAAAGAATCATATAAAACATTCATACTTTTAATATATTACCCTTAATACAAACAATTCTTTAAAAATAGGTAAGATATAAAGAAATATATACAATATTATACAATTATATTTATGTGCCTACGAACAAAGAATAATAAAATTGTAAAAAACTATTATATAAATTCTTCGTATTGATTTATTCAAGAATACAAAAAAGATCATTTAAATATATGTACCTGACTATATTTATAAATTAACTACAGTTCTACTCATTAGAAATAGTAACAAAGTAAAAAAAAACATCTCAATTACAACAAATACGAAGAACTTAGCAATGAATTAAAATTAATCTGTGTTTCCTTAATTAAAAGAAAGAAATGACTGTTAGAGTTTCATATTAATGATATATAATTGCATTCCCGGACATTTTGTGTTGTATGTTATATAAAACACCCATAGATTTATATAACATGGGAAAACATCACATACAAGGTGTAAACAGATTATTTTCATAAACAAGTGAAGTAAGACCAAGGTGAAGCAAAAAACCACAAATCTACATTCATTCAAGTGTTCTTGATTTATGCCATTAGATAGGATAAGAATAAAATGTTTTATTTTAATTACTAGCCTTAAATATTCTGGTTTTGGAAAACAATGAAAAGAGGAAATATACTAGCAGCCTTCCGGAATAAAAACTGAGATTATATGATAATAGTTGTGTCAAGATTATACGGTAATTGGTTTATCCTTACATTAAAATACTACTGATTCTATTTCCTATCTTGACCTACACAATAATTGATTTTTTCCGTGAGTGCAAAATCATTAAAATGCAATCGTACTCAAGATCGCTGTTAATTTAATTAGCAACTTCGAACATTTCAAAAAGTATTTATAGATTACATGATTACTTGATTACGGTAATGATACCAAGATAAATTTTTGAAACAGAAATTCGTTTCAGTTGCATCTCTCTTTGTTACACATTAATTAATTAATTGATTGCTACTATTTTTCCGTGAATAAAACATTGTATAACTGTTTTTTTTTTCTGCTAACTGTATTTTTTACTAAATTACTCTATTCAACTATTACGTATAACTATCCACTTCTATGAATTTTCTAGACCACCAAACAAATAAACACATGTAGTAAGGTCACCTGAAATTCAATAACACATCAATAATTAGCACAAATAAATTATCTTCTTGCTAAGTGCCATGTAATACGAGTCTTACCTGTCTGTATTTTCCAATGCGTACTTAACATAAGTAAAAACTTATTGATGGAAAATATTAGCGCATTTTAAGTCTGATGACACATCTTTAGAAGGACGAAGAATTCACCTTCACGAGAGAAAATGAAACGAATATGTGTTTTCTTTTTTTCACTTTTTTACGACTTGGTAACAATTGGTAAACAAAGATCTTAATAGTAAATTTACATTCATTTGCCAGTATATATAGATTTGTTTGATTATTAACAAAAACGTCAATGACATGGATGTCTAACTAATATAATAAATATTAGCTTCTGATAAAAATATGTATATGTTTATAATGATTCACTCTAATTATTCATTATTAGCGAAATTATTATGCACATAAACAATTTATGTTATGTTTTAATTATTGTCAATTGTAATTATGCGTAGTTTTTATACAGGAAAACTTTAAAATACAGGTTGTTTTCTGTTTATTTTTATCTTATTCTAATAATAATTTCTTAGAAGTTTGTAATTTTCCTTAATTTTATTCTAGATAAATATCAAAACAATTTATTATTTTTTATATGCAACTCTTACTAAATATTTAAAAAATATATAAATTGTGTTTAATTTATTGATATTATAATAACTAAATGTGAATAAACACTATGCAAATTTGTATTATTAGTAATAACAAAGTACAGACTATAAATCTCGGGTTATTTAAAAATCAATTAAGTTTTTTACAATTATTGTAAGAACAATATGTATTCATTCAATTCAGTTTTTTTGGAGATCTACCAAAGATGGTATCTACACAATAGATTTAATTTTTATTCATTATAAAAAATCAGATAAGTTGGTATATATTATTTGACTGTTTACACACAGCGCGGTCGAATGTTATACAATAACAATGACTATTCTGTTGATTGTTCATAAAAGAAACAATTAGCATGACCACATGACGGTCTCGCGAGGTATAAAAGGAATGCGCTCTTTTCTCAGAGCATCAGTAGTGCAAATATGGCGCAATTGGTAAGTTCACATTCATATTGGAAAATGAGAAATAATCAAATAAAATAATTCTTTAATTTTAATTCCACTTCAACACAAACAATTGTTTGAATAATATTTATACTTATATAAAGTTTTAAATAAAATAATAATTTAATATATTTGATTAATATTTCAAATAGTCTTATTTTTAATGATCAAAGATACCACAAGCAGCAAAATCAGTTTGTGGCTTGTTTATATAATTGCTGTTGTTTTTTGTCAAGAGAAAACGAAAACTCAAATATTTAATTTAAACTCCTCTACATGTCTTGTATTTCTTGGCAGATTTTATCGCTACTACTTGTGGTACTTGTTACCAATGTGTTGACAAAACCCGTACAAGAAAATGCAGCTGACGATTCATCACTGAAGTCTGGAAATCTAGAAGATTTCCTCCGATTGCAAAGATCTCCACATCATGTACCTGGACATGAGGGTGACGATCATGATCATGAAGATGCAAAAGCTCTTGATGCGTCGCAAAGATCGGTAAGGGCAAATAAAAGGGCTTTTCCATTATTTTTTTATTTGATTAGACATATATTTTTAAAAATACTTAATAATAAACGAGAAATAAATTAATAGATTTACTGTGACGTTCCCTTTTTTAATTTTCGAATTTCTCTTTAAAATAATTAACTTGTATTTTAATGTGCAATATAAATTCTTTAAAATAGTCTTCGTGAAAAAGCCCGTTCTTGTAGATCGTAATGTGTGATCTGTGATCTATTTTTATAGACCTTCAACAGTACAAGTCCTGTAGAAAGAACAGGAAGAGACACAGAGAAGGAAAAAGCAGAACAACCAAAACATGAACATGGACAAGACGACAGCAGCGAAGAGTCTACAGAAAAAAAAGTATATATTCCCAAGAATTTTTATTTCGAAATATATAGCTTTATAATTTATAATTTTCTAATAAATAATTCATAGTGGTATTAAAATATAACGCATTTCAGGAATCAGGCGATCAAGCTAGAGAAACCCGCGATACTGAAAATGAAGGAGAAAAACATCCAGAACATCCCGTTGCTCTCAACGACAACAAAGTAAGTTAAAGATTTTTTAGTTTATAAAAAGTAATTGTGACCATCACACATCGATCGCCACTGCCGATTGTATTCCATAAAATTTCAATCTTCAAATATTCAAAAATAAAAATTATACGAGGAAACTGTTAGTTACATTTTTTTTATTTATTGACATCAAAATCTTAAATATAAGTTTTATTAAAATACATGTATCCAGACTGACAATATGCTTAAAAAAGAAAAACATATTATAAAGATTTTATCGTGTTCTAATTACAATAATTAACTTATTATATAAGGTAGTTTTTTTGTTGAATGTAAGGATTTTTTATGGTACAGGATGAAGAACTTGTACATCTTAACTTGAGCGAAAGTTCCCTTCATACTCTTATAGGTGGTAAGCGAGTGGTTAGAGAAGAAAAACCAACAAAACCTACTGTACCAAAAAATGCTCCCGGTCCTTTTTTGGTTCGGGGAGAGCCCATCGAAATAATTGTGCCTTCCGTTAGTTTGTTTCTATTTTCGCATGATAGCATGAAGAAACAATACATAATTACAAAACATATTTTTTATTCAGCATGTTTGCATGACGCATGTGAAAAATAATAATTTTGAATATTTAAAGGCATATTCCATTTGCCATTTGGATCTGATCTAACTTACACTTTTGAATCCGGATACTTATTTTTCATTCCATTTGACGGGATCAGTTTACCCCCTCCACTGTATTTACTGATCCCAAGTAATCCACTCGGCGAGGTAGATCAGAAGGTTCAGTTCAGGTTGTCATGTGAATTTTATGTTTTGAATAATTGAAAAAAAATGGAGAACTTACAAATTTAAAATGCGGAAATAATAACATAAGTAAAAAAATATTTAGCATGTTTGCATGACGCATGTGAAAAATAATTTTGTATATTTGAAAGTTTTATAATATTTTTACATATAGAATTCTCCTCCAACCCCGTTGCCTGAATCTCGCACCACTCAATTTAGAAGAAATCGTCGTGACGTACAAAAAAGTTCATCTACAACTCCAACTCCTCATGCGCACGCCGCTCTTCATCCGCCCCAGGTAGAAACAGCATCAACAAACACCCAAACTAGACCTGTCCGAGACACTGCGTGCACCCAGGGACCTCCAGTGTGTCCTCCAAGTTCAATCCACGGGAAGACTGAAGACGGTCGAGATGTTGCCATTGCTCTACCACAGATTCCCGGTGGCCCCAAACCACAACAAAGACAAAAACGTGACGATGTCCACGAAAATAACAGACAAGAACATCCAGTTTGGCAGGAGAAAGAACCAGAACATACAGCTTGGCAGAAACACGAAGAAGAGGAACATACCGGATTAGAGAAATCGAAACAACAAAAACGAGATACCATCCAACAAGAACAACAACCTAGAAATCCAGTTTTAATAAAACATGAACAAAAAGAGGAGGAAAAGAAAGAAGGACAAGAACAACACACAAAAATAACACGGGATACCACTCAACAACAAAAACCAGCAACTTTAAATCATGAACATTCTACAGAACAAGAACAATCTAGAGGTCCAGCTATTTTACCTTTACATGAACATAAAGAGGAAGAAAATACCCAAAAACAAAAGCAACAGAAACGGGATACTCAACAAGAACAATCTGGAAAACCTGCAACTTTAAATCAAGAACATACTCAGGAACAACAATCTAGAAGTCCAGCTATTTTACATGAACAAAGAGAGGAAGAAAAGAAAGAACAACACAATCAGCAAAAACGAGATACTCAACAAGAACAATCTAGAAAACCAGCAACTTTAAATCAAGAACATTCTACCCAGGAACAACAATCCAAAAGTCCAGCTATTTTACACGAACAAAAAGAGGAAGAAAAGAAAGAACAACACAACCAACAAAAACGGGATACCCAGCAAGAACAATCTAGAAAACCAGCAACTTTAAATCAAGAACATTCTACCCAAGAACAACAATCTAGAAAACCAGAAACTTTAAATCAGAGACATTCTACCCAGGAACAACAATCTAGAAGCCCAGCTATTTTACACGAACAAAGAGAGGAAGAAAAGAAAGAACAACCAAAACAGCAGAAACGAGATACTCAACAAGAACAATCCATAAAACCAGCAACTTTAGAAGAGGGACATTCTACAGAACAAGAACAAGCTAGAAGGCCATCTGTAATTCAAAAAATTCCTGCAAGAGAAGAACAAAAGAAGGAGAAACGTGACACTTACAGCCAGGCCAGCAAGGAACCTAAGTAATGTATTTAATAATTGTAAATAAATATTTATAAAATAATTATTTTCTGTAGCCACCCATCACAAGGAGAAGTACAACTTACACCACTTTTGCCGCCCGTTCAACACGAAGGCGTTTATTCAACAATTCAGTAAGTTTTGTCTTTACACTTTTTTTATAAAATAACCAATAATTAAATTTACAGTGAATCCTACGACCATAAAACAGGAGTAAAGAAAGACGAAGATGACAGCGATGAAGAGTAAGTAAAAATGTAAGTCAAATGAATATATTTTTATATTTTCTTTTTCTTGCAGTTCATCTGAGGAACATATCAAAGCTTAGAACAGTTGAACTTGTGTTTATTAAGTGTTATTCTCACTTTATTATTGTGTTGTATAATTGTGTTTAATAAAATAATAAAAGTTAAGTTTTTTCACTTATAAAGAAAAAGTTGCTTAATAAATCATACTGAAAATATATAAATCTGATAAAGAAATTATACATCTATAATTTAATTTATGAATAAACTATTAATTTTATTTACGAAGTTTTTTTTTGAAAAGCATAATATGCTAAAAGATGAATAACTTTCAGAGGAAATTATTAACATTTTGTTGGTCTGATTGGCCAATTGATCAACAAATCAATGAAAATATGACAATATAATGCCCTGAATTTTTACATATTTTTTTCTCATGTCTACATATGCAATGAGTAGATACATTTTTATGACGAGTGTGAAAGAAATTGTATACCGGGTGTCCCAGCTCGACCGACACATGGGAATTTTACATGGGAAATCAGTTAATTACGAATAGTATCTCCCCAGTGCAAGATATTAACTTGAAATTTTGTATACTTATCGGAGAATATTAATTCTATGGATTACACTTATTTGAAATATGCAATTTCGTCTGCAGGGCGAGAATTATTAAATTTAAAATCTAATATTTTCATTCAAAATCAGACAGCCATGAAAATAAAAGAAAATATTTATCTGACAGTTTAGTGAAGTATCACTGATTTTAATTCTTATTCCCTGTATTTTAATATTATTTAAATTGAATTTAGTTTCTTTTTGTTAAATAATATACCAATATTACAAAAATATAAATATCTACAATGGCACGTCATTAACTGTCAGAACTGTCACATAGATATTTTCTTTTATTTTCATGGCTGACTGATTTTGAACGAAAATGTTAGATTTTATAATTTAATAAATCTCGTCTTTCAGACGAAATTACATATTTCAAATAACTGTAATCCATAGAAATAATATTCCCCAATAAGCATACAAAATTTCAAGTTAATATTTTACACTGGGGAGATACTATTCATAATTAACTGATTTCCCATGTAAAACTCCCATGTGTCGGTCGAGCTGGGACACCCGGTATATTCAATTATAAAGTATATCTTTTTATTTCAACGTTTAAAAATCAAATCGAATAGTACACTCGTTTGATTGGTCATTTCAAAAAATCAATATTCCTTGAACCACTAATGCTATGATTTGATTGACTAGTTCCAAAAATCAATACTTGATCCTATCAGTGATTGGTCGTTCAACATTTTGTGTATCTTTTATTATTTAAAATGCTGTAAATTCACTTTATATTGCATCCTTTAATTTTATTATAAATCTTTAATTGATTTACAAAATGAAATTCTGAGTTTCCGACTTTCCCGTGTGTTTGTTTACATTATTGTAAAATGTATGTATACGAATATAACTCCTATATTTATGTATTGGTGACACAAGGTTGTGTTGGGTGTTGCCTACATTCACCACTATTAAAAAATGACCTATTTTCGCGAATTACGCAAGAACGGGGTGTTTCCGCTCAAAACGGACTTCAAACCCGTGAACTACACAGTTGACTTTACATGACAGCGTCTCTAACTCAAAATTTTTGAAACTCCAAAAACACTTTTTGTCGTGGATTTGGTTCAAATTTGGTATACACATACAAGGTACATGGGGCTAACAACATCTGAAGTCAAATTCACCGAGGGGTTGAAATTAGGGGAGTTATTTAATAATAAAAAATTAATTACCAGATTACGTAAGAACTATAAATTTGGACACCAGATTCGGAATCTACGATGTCGAATTAGGGTAATAAAACCAAAATACCACCCTCTTAATAGGAGTACCCTTACATATGTTAACTTGTGTGTATCATGTACTCTGCATATATAAGATAATGTACTTGGTGAACGTGTTATACAGATTTTAATTGTTATTTTTTATGTTTATTTAGATAGTGGAGAACTTGCACTTCATCCCTGGGTACGGCAGCTACAGTTCCAGAAGGGTAGAACTAAAAATGTATTAAATAACTTGTATATGTATTATTGTATTTGTATCAAAATAATTGTATGTATTTATTGTTATATAATAAAGAGGTTATTAAATTATATTATATCTTTTTTTCCTATAGCCTTTCAAAAATTATATCACCCTTCCGTAAAGCTCCGCCCTTCTCTAAAGAATAGTTACATAACTAAGTTCCTTCCTAAAACTAAAAAAACCACCTTCAACGGAAAATATTTTCTTTTGATTTTTCGGAAATTTAATGCTGATTCTGAATTTTCAAAGCTCGTTGGAATATTTTTAACCATGTAGGAATAGTAAGCCAATAAAACAATAGTAGTTTAAATAAGTTTAATTCTTAATTATAGTTTGCATAAAATAGAAAATCTATAAAATAGTTTTGAATATTTCAAAATAATGCATATAGAACAAGATTTTATCTATTTCAATTCTATTTCTTCAAATTTCCGTACCATTCAATAAATTTATAAATAATGAGTAGTTCCTTCGCGCGCTACGTTGTATGTGGGGGCAGCACATGCTTGGTTTATCTATCGCGCATGAACGGAGTTAAAAATCTTTTACCCCGAATACCGAAATTCGCTATACCGGCTAGCGACGCGGTGGGGGTCCGTATAAGGATAGGTATTTTTCTCGGACTCAAGATGCACGTCACTGCCTGAATTTTAGTTAATAGGAACCGGAAATACGTTACTGTATATAGCTTAATAATCGAAATCGCGATCAAGAACAATAAAGTAAATTTCGTGGAACTTAAGCGAGTGTTTTATTATCAAAAAGATCAATGACTTATCTTTTGTACTTTGTTTATATTGCTTGGCAATGTATTTATTGCATATATTGGCATAAACAACTTAATAAATTACTCTGAACAATTATTTTACCATTTAAATTAATGGAACATCTGATTGTTTTATGTATTGAATCAGTGGCGGATTTAGGGCGACAAAATCTTGAAGCGCCATTTTTTTTTAAATACCATATAGGAATAAGTCAGAAAAATAAAATTATATGTTAATCTGGTTTTAATTTATTTAAAATCACTGTTGAACAAAATTAGGGTAGTGCTATTAATTGAAAAATCTATGGCGATAAAACATACCAAGTCACAGTATATAGAATAATTATACTGTGACTAAGTTGCCGTTAGCCCCTAAGTTAAGTGGTAGAAGTATAAATCCGCTACAGTATTGAATAGATTAATTTGCATATTGATGTAGCATGGCGCTTCAAGTTTCCTAGTCTCCGCCTCATAACCAATAGAAACGGTCTGGGCATTGTGGGTGGAATACAATGTTAAACATATTCATTTATTCCAGATAATAACAGTATTGAATATTAGCCTTTATTATTTTATTCTGCACAGCAAGTACAACTGCATCTTTTAGCTGGAATTAAAAACGTAAATATTTAAACTAAATATTTTAAAAATGGAAAGAAACAATAAAAGTAAAATAAAATAAAAGATTAGTACGGAAAACATATTAGCTATTAACATATATTTAACGGAATATCACCGTACTATTCCCAAAAGTAGAAATATGAAAGTATATTTTCCGTATTAAAAATAAATTTCTTATAGCTGATAAAAACTGCCTGTACTTTCTATAATATTCAAAAACAGACATCTATTCCTGTATTATTTACCGCTATTGTAACTAAACCAAAGAAGTTATATTTCCCGCGTTTATGCACAATTCTCCCCACCCGTTTTTGCTTTGCTCAGACGTTTTCGTGGTGTGTGGTCTCAGATTGTACATCACAAAACAACATGAGGCACAAGACGTTGCACCTAACGAAAAGAAGTGCTCATTTTACATATAGAGATGTTAGATATTGTGCAAAGCATAGTACATCTATAAACTTGATGAATGATGATGATATAAACCTTGAAGTTGTTTGACTGTTTCCAAGAACCTTAACACCTTAACCTTCACAGTAACAGCCGAAGATGAACAAAGATTTGATCTGATCTGATACATATGACGCAAGATAACAACAATTACAATTAATTTATTAGATGTATATATGAGATTTAAGTGGTGTGCAGACATATGTTGAGACATGTTTTAGATGTAAGAAAAAAAAAACATTGTAAGTATGCAAAGATTACAACCATAACACAAATTTTGAACAGGGTCTCCAGTTTGTGGAGGTGGCCAGTTGTCAGTCTACAGTCTGTGCAAAGAATCTACAGCTGATATATTATGAACCATTTTGGACACGACTGTACTTATTAGAATAGTTGGCGAAGCTACGAAACCAATCTCGAATCTTCATTGCAATCAGTTCGGGTCCAGGATTTTGGTAAGGTAAATATCTAATAAACATTCTCTGTACGGTATAAATATAATAACCGAAGTTAGTATAAGTAGATTGATACACCCAGTTATGGGTACTTTAACGGTATATATTAACATACTGATCAAGGTAGAAAATAGCTATTTATGTAATAAATAGAGAAACAAAAGTAGTTATATAACGTATGCGAAAATTACAAAACGAGGCACAAGCGAGTTTTGTAAGAGCAAACGTTAAACAACAACCCAATTTCCTTACGTGTTTCATATAATATTTTTTAAAACTATTTAAAGAATTGAAATAAAATACTCGGTTAGTTTTAAAATCTTTAATATTGAGAGATACAATATGTATTTCGGTTTACTAGACCATCGTCAGGTAAATACAGGATGAATGAAAATATCTGTTCTTAAATACACAAATATAAAGATTAACCATTGATTACCCGTCTTTAATCCCTTTATTACTGTCTGGAAAATTTACCGTTAATCTTTAGATTTGTATATCTAAGAACAGATATTTTCATTCATCCATATATTTACCTGACGATGGTCTTAGTAAGCCGAAATACGAATTGTATCTCTCGATATTAAAGATTTTGAAACTGACCGAGTATTTGATTTCATTCCAAAATATTCCATTGACTGATATTACAAACTATAAATAGTGAGCTGTAGGGACCACTAAAGAAGTGTTTCATACAATAATTGGTGACCTATGATAAAAAGAACCGACGCCAAATTGAAGCACAATAAAAACTGTTAATAATAATATATCATATTAATAAAATAGAAATAGTAAAATAGTAAAGTGATTTTATATTTTTTGCCGTCCCTCAAAGTAGCCGCCGAGGTTCGGAGAACCCCTAGCAATTCTCGTTTGCGCCAAAAAAGAGATACACGAAATGTACTCTGTAGGAAAACTGTCCTTAAGTTTGTAAATTTTAAAAATATATTCGTATCGTGATCTATATTTTAAGTACTATATATTTGTAAAGTAATTACTTCGACTTCCGGCTCACCAAAGGCTGCAAGGTAAAAAGAAGGAACGAATAAAAGATCATTTATTTCTTGTAGTGAAAGTAATTTCTTAATTACTTCCATTCACAGATAAAGTATTAAATAAAATAGATCTATATCGTATGGTTCGAAAATTACTTTAAAATATTCTTGGAAAAAGTTGTACCATAGATAAATTAATTAAAAAATTAAAATAATTTGTCTTTGGTTGTATGGAGTGGTTCGAAATTTAATATAAACTCTAGCAACCAGATTCACAAAACAGGATTAGCACTTAAACTGGTTTAAATAAGTCAAATTTAAAGTATATTAAACATATTTAAACCTGTTTAAGAACTAATTCTGTTTTGTGAATCTGGCTGTAGATTCTTGGTAAAAGTTGTGTATGGTTTGGTTCGGTTTCAGTTGATTAGAGTATTCAATTCCCATGAAACAAATAATCGCTGTCGTAGTAGTTTGAACTATAAACTGTAGGTCACTTGTGGAGGCTGAAGTATTGGCGTCATTACAAGTAAAATTCTCAAGAATCTGTATTGCTTGAAGCCCTGTTCCTTTTTTCTATAGCGCTGTATATAATCCACAAACGATGACTACCTGTGGAGCAGCTGTTGGCTGTTGCTACACCATTGGCCAGGACTACTCCAGAGCAATGGAGGACTTGGTCAGACTCCACCCTGTCGAATACGTAAAAATGGAACCAGAAAATGTGTAAGTACTTTTAAAAAACTTGTTACAGCATGTATTTCTTGTTAAAAAACTTTTATAAACATTTGATAATGAAAATCTCAACGAAAACGTTTCAAGAAGGTCTTCCAGTTTGGGTATATTACACTGTATCTTCTATACCTAATAACTTATCATGATTAATCTTATAAAGATAAAAAGAGCATTTCATGTCCATTCTTTTGATGTCTAATTTGTTTCGTTTTGACTTAAATATTAATTTTTCAAGAGAAGAAGCAGGTTTTAACATTTTACGAATTTAAACAGTAGAATCGGATGAAACAGTTTCACTTAAAACTTCTATACTCAAGAGTAATTCTTTAAGCAATGCTTACATCATTACAAAGGACACTTTTTTATGTATAATTTGTTTGGGAGCCCATAGAAATTTGTTGCTAAATAAAAGTTATTATTGCAAGTGTATGAGAAATATTTGTAACGATTTATAGTTGCTACATGTAATAGGTTCAAAATATTTGGGGATAATGTTAATGAAATGTTTTATAAGTTTTATTTATGAAGTTCTTATTGCAATTGAAAGAAAGTATTTGTATGACTAGGTTATTTACTTTTGTTTTATAAAATACAACAAATACGCTATGAAACAGATATTATATAATAGTTTTTTAAAGAATTATTACAAGATTATTCTATTTTAAGGTAAAAAATTAACTAAAATTGTTTAATTTTGTTTGTGTCATTTGGCTTGTTTATTTGGAATTTTTGGTCTAAGAAAAAATTTACGGGTATTTTCAAGAACATATTCAGAATCTACATAAAATTCTGCATATTATACATGCATTTATTTATTATTTTAAATAAATTTATAATTTGAGAAAAAACCGTTATTTTCTCTGTCCTCTGTCTCTTTCTAACGTATTATTTTTCCAAATAATCTGTCTCTCTCTAATAGGAAATCTTCAACCCTGTTCAGTTTTAAGCTGACCAGGCTGCAGTGCACTTCGTCTCCGCAAAAAATATTATTTTTTGTGTTAATTATGGCAAAAAAATAATATTTAACAATAATTAGCGATATTATTACTGCATTGTGTGAATATGAATGGTCAATAAGCATTTTTTGCGACCAAAAGTGTTTGAAAAAATTTGAGTTTTTCCGTTAGAATGGTTAGTAATTTTTCTAGTTACTTTTTTTTGGTGATATTTTTAAGTTGGTTGAATATTCAAAGTTGGTTGAAATGTTTAACGTTTGTTGGTTAGGTGTTTGATTTTTGTTTTGAAGTTTTGTTGTTAACTTTAATTCATTATTATAAAGTTAAATAATAATAAATTCAGATAGATACATGAAATATTTTCGAATTATATATGAATAAATTAATACGGGTAATGGT
The DNA here is from genome assembly GCA_035578165.1 of Stenolophus ochropezus. NCBI lineage: Eukaryota > Metazoa > Arthropoda > Insecta > Coleoptera > Carabidae > Stenolophus > Stenolophus ochropezus. The sequence continues at coordinate 27,216,546 of JAQOWZ010000005.1, read as the reverse complement.
ATTTCAATTAATTTGTGTAGTCAAAGTGAAATGAATGAAATGTGAGATGGAGGTTCGATTGTTTTTGTCTTTTATTTCTTAACAATTTGTTGATGTTTTGGATATTACATGATTTTGTTTTGTTACAGTTGTTCACATGTACCATGCCTGGGTTCATGATTTTTTTGGCTAAACACAAAATCAAGGAGACAACAGTGAACAGGTATGTACAATATTTTTTAATTTTGCATTTATTAAATTTATTTATTATAACTTTTTAATTTAAAATTTTTTAAATTATTCAAATTATGTTTCGCATTTATGCAACTTTTTATAAATGATTGCAAATTGTTTATTGAATATTTTATTTAAGTACCTAAATTTTAAAACAAAATATGAGTGAAATTGAACCTAATGACAGCAAAACATGTGTGAAGTTGGAGCATAGTAACATTTGTATTTCCCTCTTTCGAGTCCGTGTTCTAGTTTCGCGCTGAAATCACCCGCCTTTTTGTTCCAAGACGCCGATTGAAATCGTTGCTCGTTGCTGTGTTGTTTTTGTTTTTCGTAACAATAAATGTGTTGTCAATAAACAATTTGTAATTATTGTGTTGTGATAAACTGTGTTTCATTTGTTCTATTATAATTGGTAAGCAAAATTCAACATAAAACTTGAATTGTATATTATGTATGTCGGGTAACCATGATGAAAGGTTAGGATTAGAACATAAGGTCTATATTTGCTTGCTTTGAAAATCGTTGAAAAGTGGTATGATATTTTAACGACTTTTCTATTTGTGAAAACATTTCATCATCAGTAAATAAATTATGATTATAATATATTCGGATTTTGTTTAAATAATTTAAAGCTAGGAAATTGAATTTATTAACAACAATTTTGAACATTTTTTTTTGTTTTATAAACAAAATTTGACTGTTTCAAATTTTTATTTGATAATTGATAATAAAAACAAGAGATGAAATTTGTATAAATAATTTATACCTAGCTAAATGAATTTATTAATAATATTGAACAATTTTTTTTTGTTATAAAAAAATTCTGTATATTTCAAACTTTTATTTTATTGTAGATTTAACAAATGATTGCATATAATAATAAATTATTGAAAATTGATAATAAAAACAAGAGATGAAAAAAATGATGTAATGTTTCAATAAAAATGAACTGTGTGTAAAATTCTTGAATACGCTAACGAGAACTGGAGCTATAGGAGTGGTTATAAGAAATATTTCCACATGAGAGGGATTTTGGGGGCACTTTCCCAAGACAACATTTTATTAAACTGAATTTCAAGTAGTTTGACCGAAGAAAATTTTTAAGTTGATTAAAAAATATGGAACAAAGATATTTAAATATGAAGAAACGAACTGTGTATTGGATATAGAGTGTGACACTTCGCGTTTTCAATAAAATTGATCGCAAAATTTGATTAGAACAATTCCGGTTAAAATAAATTCGTTTTATATATCAGTCCGGTTAGAATAAAGTTCGCGTTTTTTAAAGTCGGTTAAAATAAGCTCTTTTTTATGTACGGGTAGTATAAATTCGCGTATGTTTACGTTTCGGTTACAATAAGTTCGTTTTAGATTTAAGTCCGGTTATATTTAGAGCGTTATAAAACAATTTCGCCTTAACTTAAATTCGCATACAATAAATTCACTTTAGTTTAGATGCGCATAGAATAAGTTCGCTATAGTTATAAGTCCGGTTAGAAGAAGTGCGCTTTAGACTTAAGTCCGGTTAGTATAAGTTCTGTTAACTTCGAAGATTTTAGGTAAATTTCGCGTAGAATAAATAATGTCGCTTTAGTTGTAAGGTCGCTTAGTATAAGTGCGCTTTAGTTTAAGTTCGTTTAGGATAAATACGCTGTAAAATAAGTACGTCTTAGCTTAAGTTCGCCTTTAATACGTCCGTTTTAGATTAAGTTCGCATAGGGAAAGTTCGTCTGATTAGAATTAGTGCGTTTTAGGCTTAAGTCCGTGTAGTATAAGTTCGTCTTAGTTTAACTTCGGTTAGCTTCGGTGGCTTTAGGTAAATTTCGCATAGAATAAAATCGCTTTAGTTGTAAGTTCGCTTAGAATAAGTGCGCTTAAGTTTTAAGTTCGTTTAGAATAAGTACGCTATAAAATAAATTCGCCTACAGTACGTCCGCTTTAGATTAAGTTCGCGTAGGATAAATTCGATTAACTTTAAGTCCGGTTAGAGTCTTAGTTTAAGTTCTGTTAGCTTCGGTAGATTTAGGTACATTTCGCGTAGAATAAGGTCGCTTTAGTTGTAAGATCGCTTAAAATAAGTGCGTTTAGAATAAGTGCGCTATAAAATAAGTTCGCCTACAATACGTACGCTTTAGATTAAGTTCGCATAGAATAAGTTCGTTTAAATTTAAGTCCGGTTAGAATTAGTGCGCTTTACTTGTAAGTACGCTTAGATTAAGTGCGCTTAAGTTTAAGTTCGTTTAGAATAAGTAGGTACGCTATAAAATAAGTTCGATTAGAATAAGTGCGCTTAAGTTTAAGTTCGATTAGAATAAGTGCGTTACAAAATAAGTTCGCTTTAGCTTAAGTTCGTATAAAATAAGTCCACTTTAATTTAAGTTCGCGTAGAATTAGTTCGGTTAGTTGTAAACCCGGTTAGAATAAGTTCGTTAAGTTTAAGTCCGGTTAGTATAAGTGCGCACAGAATATGTACGCTATAAAATAAATTCGCTAACGATCGATTAGAATGAATTCGCATTAAATTTAAGCCCGGTTAGAATACATAATACGCTTTAGCTTCAGTAATTAGGACGGTAGTGTCACCTCTATATAAAGTTCACAGCAAGTTTAATTTACACATTACATAAATCAAAAATAATAAAATTCTTGAAAGTAATAAACACAGAAGAATTGAAATAAACACGGAGACAAAATAAAAGAATCATATTCTTCATGACACAAACTACAACAGAAATGTTGAAGTCAATTAATTCGGAAATGTAATTTGCATAAAGTGGGAAAGTAAAAGTTTCATGAAAGTACCCCGAGAAATATTGAAAATAATAGAAGGGATTGAATTAACAATATCAGCGACCTAAACATTTTCATCTAATTTCATTTTCAGGTATGGTCAATATTTTTTATTCATATTAATAAATTATTTATCAACCATATTTACGTTACAGGTACATAGTACGAATGTAAATATAAAAAATTACAAAGATATTATTATAATGATGAATTGATAATGAACATACAATTTAATAAAATATGTTGGAAGAGAATTAACAAATTTTTATATGAAAACCAGAATTTCTATCACATTAATTTAAGTTTCTGGCACAAACATAAAAAAGGATTTACACAAAATTATAAAATTGTGATATAAAGTATTTTTTTTTTTAGGTTTCTCGGTATATATTTTACTTTTAGGTACTAATTTGTTTTAATAGTTATTTGTTTTGAGTTTTACAATATATATTTTAATTTTAGGTACACGATTAATCGAAGACTTCTGAAACACAAATTACACTATTACTTCACCAGTCGGGTCAACTCTGTTCTCTTATCTTAAAGTCAACACATGATACACCAACACCACATGACACTCACACCACACCTAGAGGAACTAGAGGAGTTCCTACAAAACACATAAAATAAATCTCCCCCTCCCTTGATGTTTCAAGCATTGGCTTAAATTATTTCACCCCTCATTTTATGAATTCCGAGACACGACAACTACTTTTTAAACCCTGTTATTAATTTTAGTTAAAAGTTAGTTATTCTAATGAGTGTATTTAGCAACTAGTAGTAGGAGGTTAGGTTTGTTGTTGCAGGCAGTCAGGCAGTAGCATGCTGCGAGGCGCTTTAGGCCCCGGGGTCTCACGCGAGCAACTCGCTGGAAGCTCAGGGCTCGACTCTGTCCTGGTCGACCGCGTGGGTCACGCGGCTCGACGCTGTCCTCTAGGGCCTCGGCCCGGTCTCCGCTTCTCGCTCTAGTTTCGCCGGGCGTCCGTGCCTCGCCGGTCCGGTGCTTCCTTCAGTCGAGCGCCCGTGCCTCGCCGGCTCGGCTTCTGCTCTAGCTGGGCGCCCGTGCCTCGCCGGTCCAGCTTCTGTCTCTTGGCTAGGCGTCTGTGCTTGCGCGGCCTAGCTACTATCCGCTCCGTTGGGCGTCCGTGCTCGCCGGCCCTTCCCTACTCTTGTAACGCTGTGTTTCCGCTTCTTTAAGCTTCAGAATTCGCGCTTGCACGGTCTGGCTCTTTACTTCCGGGCTTCTGAGCCGACGGCTGGGGTTGCTTGCCTGCTTCTCCGAGGACTAAAGTTGCCAAACAGCTTCTTGTTCACAGTTATAACATGTAATTTTTGTATTTTATATTTGGCTGTACCTATATCTCACAACTGTATTGCAGAATACCATATGATGTTTGTTTAGCTAACCGGGTACCCCGATGTTATAGCTAACTCCGTACATGTGCCGCTGTAGAAGCTCCATGACGGATCGCTTGTTGGAATAGCGTTAGGAACACTCGTAGTTTCATACGTAGCACTTCTTGCCCTTCGCCCCTCGCTTGTTGATGTCCGCCTGACCTAGTGAGTCTCTCCAGACAGAGGTAGGCCAGCTGTCCGCCGTGTAGGTAACGTAGAGCGTCTGAGTCCCGGGCTCGGCCTGCGGGTGGCTGTCTCTGCTGTTGGGGGATCCCAGGGCCTCTTCTACAGTCTGCTCGCTTCGTTGCCGGGCTCGCCCCCCTAGGCTATGGCTGCTAACTCGCATATCTGCGCACAGAACGGCCTGACTTGTGTTCCTCGCATATCAGGTGCTGCTCAGCAAAGACTTGTGAAGTGGTTGTAGAGATACTAGGGAGGCCCGGGGCGGGGTCACTCTCTGTGTGGGGCTCTTTGTTGAACCCGCAGCGGGGGCGAAACTCAACGGTCTGAGCCCTCAAAATTAAAGACCTGACTGTCTTGTCAATAAGTAATTTTAAAATGTTTAAACCGGTAGAACAGTTATTGAATTATTTTGTACTTGTAAATTCACATAAAAATGCATCCTAATATTAATTACACAGCCATTTCCCTAGTCAGAAAGTTGTCGTTAAGTATTTAAACCGGCAGATCAGTTATTGAATTATTTTGTACTTGTAAATCCATATAAAAATGCATCTTAATATTAATTATACAACCATTTTCCTAGCTATAAAGTTGTCGTTAAGTGTCTCCTAAATGTAAAGCCTTGAGGCAGTCCCCCACGTCTCTCTCGTTGGTCTCTGAAGGGGCCGAGGAAGACCACCCGCGCCTAGCCACGTGGCAGGTCAATTGCACTCAGTTCCTCCCCACTGAGTCGTGCGATCGTTTAAAGCGGTTTCTGCGGCCTCTAGGGGTCGCTTCGCGGTACATTTACACAAAGCTCAAAGCTTTATACACAACTGGAAGAAATAAATAATCTGGAATAAAAATAAAGTAAGTAATAATTATTACATTGTTTTAACAATTTTTAATTTTTTGTTTTCTTTACAGTGAAAAACAATATAGAAATATTAACACAAAAGAGTGCACCTCAATATCACATTAAAGTGTTGGGTGTGGCGTTTGTAAATTTGGTTGGTGGACGAGGGACTGAAAGGCTCAACAATCTAATAAACACAGGTATTTATTAATTTTGTTTCTAAATTATTTAAAACTGAATGATTTTTTAATATATAATATTTTTTCATTAATAAACAAAGGTAGTTATTTATTGCATGGGAAAACTTAAAATACGAGACGTATGCGAGTGAAATAACCACCCAGTTTCCTTACGTGTTTCATACAATATTCTTTCTACTTCTGTTTAAATTTGTACAAGCATGTATTTCATATTTACAAAATAATCAAAAAAGACAATTCCAAGCCAAGGAACTCTTTAATTTTGTGCGTTACTAAGTTTCTACAACAAAATTGTTTTTTATAAACAGTAAAAACTATATAAATAATGTTGTTATTCGAGATTTTTCAATTGAGAAATATGAGTCACAGTAAATCTTATAAAAATAATAAGTGTGTTAGTAATTTCTGAAAAGAATAAGAACTAAATTTTCTATTTTTGTAGTTGTTAATGTTTCTATATAAGTCTTAAGTTCCATTTTAATTTCTTGTGAAATAATGATCTTATTTCACTAGTGAAATAGTAGAATGAATAACCTAGCTGAACTTACTAAAATAAAGAGTTTCTTATTAAACAAAAGGAGAAATAATTAGTTGTGAGTAAATAACAAAAATATTATTTAGCAATAATATTTTGTGTGACAGATATTTATTGCGAATGTAATTTAAGAAAATATCAAGAATTTATTACAGATACTCTGATAGTATTGCAATTGTAATTTTGAGAATGAATATAATTTTTTTACAAAACATGTTTGAATAGGATTACCAAATTTTAAAATGAAATCAAAAATTTTCGCATATTGACATGTTTCTGATAGTTGCCGTCTATAGAAGACTTAAGTAAATCCAATTCTAGATTAGAAAGTCGTGTTATAGTCTTGTCTAGATATGAAAACTCTAGATTGTTTTCAAGACTCGCTAAAAGGGTTGGTGAAAATGATGATTTATTTAAAAAAAAAAAAAACCAAATAACATTTTCTTAATTTTTAAAGATATCTAAGTATTAAAGCATTTTTTAAATTGTTTTGAAAGCATTATTAATATTTTATTTCATAAATAAACACGAAATCTGTAATCAAAACTATTCATCCAAATATAATTAGGAAAGAGTAACAAATAATTTTTATTTTTCGTTACACATTTAAATATTTATTTTTCTTTCTTCTATTATCACAATGGAAATGATATAATTTAATTTGAAGATATTAAATATAGAACTTATTTTGGTTGTTATTAATAGTTTTGTAGCAAACAAATACATTTTCATTATAATTTGTATTTTTTCTTATTTTTGATAAAAATCAATGATTTTTCTTTAAAAAATCAGTTGTTTTAAATCATGATTAAAATCAAATGATTTAAATCTGGCCAACCCTGCTTGCAAATGAGCTTTTTTTTCAAATTTTATATTACGTTTTCTTATACCTTTTAGTTTTTGTTTTTGTTAACATACATTTTGACAAGATTTTCTTATCTCGTTTTGAATACTTAATATATTAGTTTATAAAAGTTGCAGTGGATTCTTCAATATAACAATTTTTTCGAGTTGCTAAAATATTACTAGAATAGAAGCTTTGAAATTGGAAAATAACTGGAACTACAATCTCATATATTTATCATTACAATTTATTGAGTTATTGAATAGATACGTAAGTATTTATTGAATAATTTACGAAAGTAAAAAATTCAGATCACATGCAACTACTTAATCTAAAGTCTTAAAAATTATCTAGAATTTTGTTAGGAGTCTTGATCTAAAATAATTATGTCTTGTCTTGAAATTTCCAATCAACTGTTATCAGTCTTGTCTTGATAATCAAGAGAAGTTAAGTCTGTAGAAAGTTTAGATTTAGACGGCATCACCAGTTTCTGATGTAAATGAAAAAAAAGTGTTTATGCAAAATCATAAAATTGTTTTAATAGTTATTTGTTTTGAGTTTTACAATATATATTTTAATTTTAGGTACATGATTAATCGAAGACTTCTGAAACACAAATTACACTACTACTTCACCAGTCGGGTCTCCTTTGTTCTCTTATCTTAAAGGCAACACATGATACAACACTACATGACACTTACACTACACCTAAAGGAACTACATGAGTTCCTACAAAACACACAAATAAATCTCTCCCCTTTCCCCTGATGTTTCAAGCATTGGCTTACATTATTTCACCCCTCATTTTACTAATTCCGAGACACGACAACTTCTTTTTAATCCCTGTTATTAATTTTAGTTAAAAGTTAGTTATTATAATGAGTGTATTTAGCAACTAGTAGTAGGTGTTTAGGTTTGTAGTTGCAGGCAGTCAGGCAGTAGCATGCTGCGAGGCGCTTTAGGCCCCGGGGTCTCACGCGAGCAACTCGCTGGAAGCTCAGGGCTCGACTCTGTCCTGGTCGACCGCGTGGGTCACGCGGCTCGACGCTGTCCTCTAGGGCCTCGGCCCGGTCTCCGCTTCTCGCTCTAGTTTCGCCGGGCGTCCGTGCCTCGCCGGTCCGGTGCTTCCTTCAGTCGAGCGCCCGTGCCTCGCCGGCTCGGCTTCTGCTCTAGCTGGGCGCCCGTGCCTCGCCGGTCCAGCTTCTGTCTCTTGGCTAGGCGTCTGTGCTTGCGCGGCCTAGCTACTATCCGCTCCGTTGGGCGTCCGTGCTCGCCGGCCCTTCCCTACTCTTGTAACGCTGTCTTTCCGCTTCCTTAAGCTTCAGAATTCGCGCTTGCACGGTCTGGCTCTTTACTTCCGGGCTTCTGAGCCGACGGCTGGGGTTGCTTGCCTGCTTCTCCGCGGACTAAAGTTGCCAAACAGCTTCTTGTTCACAGTTATTAAATGTAATTTTTGAATTTATATTTGGCTGTACCTATATCTCACAACTGTATTGTAGAATACCATATGATGTTTGTTGAGCTACCCGGTTACCCCGATGTTATAGCTAACTCCGTACATGTGCCGCTGTAGAAGCTCCATGACGGATCGCTTGTTGGAATAGCGTTAGGAACACTAGTAGTTTCATACGTAGCACTTCTAGCCCTTCGCCCCTCGCTTGTTGATGTCCGCCTGACCTAGTGAGTCTCTCCAGACAGAGGTAGGCCAGCTGTCCGCCGTGTAGGTAACGTAGAGCGTCTGAGTCCCGGGCTCGGCCTGCGGGTGGCTGTCTCTGCTGTTGGGGGATCCCAGGGCCTCTTCTACAGTCTGCTCGCTTCGTTGCCGGGCTCGCCCCCCTAGGCTGCGGCTGCTAACTCGCATATCTGCGCACAGAACGGCCTGACTTGTGTTCCTCGCATATCAGGTGCTGCTCAGCCAGACTTGTGAAGTGGTTGTAGAGATACTAGGGAGGCCTGGGGCGGGGTCACTCTCTGTGTGGGGCTCTTTGTTGAACCCGCAGCGGGGGCGAAACTCAACGGTTTGAGCCCTCAAAATTAAAGACCTGGCTGTCTTGTCAATAAGTAATTAAAAATGTTTAAACCGGCAGAACAGTTATTGAATTATTTTGTACTTGTAAATTCACATAAAAATGCATTCTAATATTAATTACACAGTCATTTCCCTAATCAGAATGTTGTCGTTAAGTGTTTAAACCGGCAGATCAGTTATTGACTTATTTTGTACTTGTAAATGCTTATAAAAATCCATCTTAATATTAATTACATAGTCATTTTCCTAGTCAGAAAGTTGTCAGAAAGTGTCTCCCAAATGCAAAGCCGTGAGGCAGTCCCCCACGTCTCTCTCGTTGGTCTCTGAAGGGGCCGAGGAAGACCACCCGCGCCTAGCCACGTGGCAGGTCAATTGTACTCAGTTCCTCCCCACTGAGTCGTGCGATCGTTTAAAGCGGTTTCTGCGACCTCTAGGGGTCGCTTCGCGGTACACTTACACAAAAATTAACCATCAGTACCATCATCAAATAAAAATTCTACTAGTACATCAGGAGAAAGAGAACCATCAATACGAAAGATGGAAATAAAAATTCAAGTGTCTATAAGCCAAGAAAACAAAAAAAACATTTTAAAAACTGATTATAAAAATGAAGAATCTTCAAGAATATACTGGAGTACAGGTATACATTTTCACCATTATTATTTATATGTATCAATATTATTAATGAAAGGAATTAGATATTGGAGATTATGGCTTTGTTTATATTAAATTTTTTTATTGAAAAGACGACGTTTCGGTTCTGATCGGAACCATCTTCAGGTCTACAATTACATCAGAATTACAAATTTTTATCAATAAGTGAAAATATTTTACATAAGATTTACAGTATATTTCTTACCTATAATATTGAAATTATTGAAGTTAAGGTAAAGTTGTAAGTTTAAAGTTAAAATTTAAAATTTTTTATTAATCCAACATGTCGACATGTTGGAGAGTCATATGATACTGAAATTCGTTGATAAACGTTACACCTAACTTCATACAGGAAAGACATTGAATTAATTAATTAATTAATTGATTAATAAAAAATTTTAAATTTTAACTTTAAACTTACAACTTTACCTTAACTTCAATAATTTCAATATTATAGGTAAGAAATATACTGTAAATCTTATGTAAAATATTTTCACTTATTGATAAAAATTTGTAATTCTGATGTAATTGTAGACCTGAAGATGGTTCCGATCAGAACCGAAACGTCGTCTTTTCAATAAAAAAATTTAATATAAACAAAGCCATAATCTCCAATATCTAATTCCTTTCAAAATATCCAATTTTTGGCTTAATATTTAAAATTTAAACAATATTATTAATAATATATTTTCATTGTAGAGAAATATGTTATGTAGTTATAATTTGTAAATCTTTCTGAAATAAATTTCGTCCGCGCCTAGCCGCCTGGCAGGTCAATTGCACTCGGTGTGGCTCGCTGCGCGATTATAAAAGCAGTTCCGGGACCCTTCGGGGTCATTTCATCAACTTGCCCTCTGTACACAAGCTTACACAAATCTCTAAAGCTTCAAACTTCTACAATATTATTACAACTCAATACATAGAATGATTGATTGAGAATATATCGTTTGCACAATTGAAAAAAATAAGTAATCTATAATAAACAAATGTATAAATAAATAAAGGGCAAGTTAAAAGAGCTACAATTTTTACTGACAAAGTAAGTAGTAATTATTAAATTGTTTTTACGATATTAAAATTTTTGTTGTCTTTACAGTGATAAACAAAGCAAAAGCATTTACACAAAAAGCGCACCTTAATATCGAATTAAAATTTTGGTTGTGGCCTCTAAATTTGGTTGGTGGACGAGGGACTGAAAGGCTCTTCAATTTAATATTCACAGGTACTTATTGATTTTGTTTATAAATGATTGAAAAACTAAATGCTTTTTATAATACAGATAATTTATATATTAAAAGTTTAAAAAGAATTTGGCGACTAATAATAATTTTATTAATATTACATACAAAGAAATGAATTATCAATAAATAACAAGAAGAAAAAAGTTCATAAAGAATAGAAAAAGTAAAATGAAGAAGAATTTTACAATAGTTATTAAAAATACAACAAGAGTATTTAGTAAACACTTCAACATTTAACTATGAAGAACAAAAGAATTATAAAAACATGGCAAGAAAAAATACAAAGGACAGTAAAATTAAATTAAATCTGCTGGGTAAAAGGTTTCGATAAGAGCGTTTTAGAATTTTAGTTTCGTTGCGTTAATTATAAGTTCGTATAGATTCGTTTAAGATAGGTGCGCTTTAGAATATTTTTAGTTACATGCGTTTAGAATAAGTTCGGTTATTGTTAAGTTCGTTTAGATTAAGTTGCGTTTAAAATAAGTTCGTGTAGTTTTAAGTGCGGCTAAAATAAGTTCGCTTCGGATTAAGCGTCGTAGAATAAGTTTAATTTTAAGTGCGCTAAGATAAGTTCGTTTAAACTAAGTTCGTTTAGATTTAAGTGCGTTAGAATAAGTTCGGTTAGAATAAATTCGCTTAGGATAATAGCGCCTTAGAATAAATATAAGTTAAGTGCGTTTAGAATAAGTTCGCTTAGGATAAAAGCGCCTTATTTAAATTAACTATGTTTAGAATAAGTTTCTAATAATATTCTTACAGAAATTTCAGAAAAGTATATATATATAGCGCCTTATTTAATTTAACGATGTTTAGAATAAGTTTCTAATAAGATTCTTACAGGAATTTCAGGGAAGTTTATACAAAGGCTAATAAATACGAAGAAAATTTTCAGAAATAAAATGATGAAATTATCATTGAAAAGTATACATACAGCGTCTTATTTAATTTAACTATATGTATAAATAAGATTCGTATAGATATTTCAGAGAAATTTATACATAAGCTAATAATTAAATAAATACGAATAAAAATATCAACGAGAGAAATATAAAATGAAGAAATTATCATTTAACAAACAACAAAAATACACTTAACTTTATATTTTCAGAAAAAATAATAATCAATGCAATTTATATCACAAAGTTACTAGAAAAATTAATTAAAACATTTATATACATTAAATTTTGCAAGGAATTCATTGACTACTGGATGTACAGGTATGTATTTTATTTTTTAGTTATATTAATCAGTTACTAATGGTCTTAAGTATAATGCAGATAAATATAAAAATAATTCGAGAAAAATGGTGTCTCAAACTATGGAATATTCTTTAACAAATATTAAAATAAAAAATAGAATATTATTAAAAATATAACTGTCTCCATTTGAAATTTATGGTCTAGTCTGAAATCATAAACTTGTTATCATATATTTGATATTTGGAACTGTGATTCTGGAGTTTAATTGCAATATAAATTTTAGTTTAGTGTTCAAAAACACAAAATCCTTTCGCTTGAAATATACAACTGTGAGAAGTTTACATATTTTTTTAGTTTTCTAAACTATTTTTTTTGTTTTACAGTTTTATCGAATATTACATATAATAGTGTTACCATAGACAGAAATTAATAGTACTAGAATTTAACAATATAGTACAAAAAAAATTGATTAAGTACAGATGATCATGTGAATATAGTTATGAGACCAACTAAAGAACAAACATTGAAATATTAACAAGATCAAAAAAATACTTTGGAGAACGTATTTGAATTGAGTCTCGAAACACATTATTTTATTTAATTACAGGCTCAGATGCAAGTATTAAACTAAAAATACATTTTTATTTTAGGTCGTTGAATAGACAAAAGCTTGTTGAAATAATTTTGTTTCATATTTTTGTACTAAAAACATTTTTATTTTAGGTCGTTGAATAGACACAAGCTTGTTTAAATAATTTTGTTTCATATTTTTGTACCATATGAACAATTCTTTGTTTGATTATACTAATGAAATTTTCTGCAAACAGTAGCCTTAAACAGCGGCGTTCGCAGACGTCAAGAGAGGACCTAGTGCGGCGTCCCCAAGGCCCAGACAGCGGTGACGGCACCGCGTTCCAGCATCGAGGAAGAGGTCGTTTCCAGGCCTACACATCGCTTCAGCAGCGAGGGACAGGCCATTTCCAGGCCTACACATCGCTTCAGCAGCGTGGGACAGGCCGTTTCCAGGCTTGTACAGCGGTGACAACACCGCGTTCCATCATCAAGGGACAGGTCTTCAACTGTGTTAGTGTTTGGACGAAGTGCGAAAAAAGTGCGGTAGTGAAAATCTATGGGCAATTGAGTGTTAGTGTTAGTTTTAAGTTAGCTATAAGTAGTGTTAGTTGTAAGTTAGCTATAAGTACAAGTGCGGTAGTGATAGTGCGGTAGTGAAAACCTATGGGCAATTGAGTGTTAGTTTTAAGTTAGATGTAAGTAGTTAGTTTTAAATTAGGTATAAGTACAAGTGCGGGAGTGATAGTGCGGTAGTGAAAACCTATGGGCAATTGAGTGTTAGTTTTAAGTTAGAAATAAGTAGTGTTAGTTTTAAATTAGGTGTAAGTACAAGTGCGGTAGTGATAGTGCGGTAGTGAAAACCTATGGGCAATTGAGTGTTAGTTTATAGTTAATTTTAAGTTAGTTTATAAGTTAGTTGTAAAGTGAAGTGCGGTAGTGCAAATTCGTGTTCGGTTCGGTTTAAAATCTACGATCGGTCGCGATAGTGAAAGTGCAACGATAACGCGTTTCAGCAGCGTGGGACAGGCCGCTTTTAGGCCTACACATCTTCAGCAGCGTGGGACAGGCCGCTTCCAGGCCTACACATCTCTTCAGCAGCGTGGGACAGGTCGCTTCCAGGCCTACACATCTTCAGCAGCGTGGGACAGGCCGCTTCCAGGCCTACACATCTTCAGCAGCGTGGGACAGGTCGCTTCCAGGCCTACACATCTTCAGCAGCGTGGGACAGGCCGCTTCCAGGCCTACACATCTTCAGCAGCGTGGGACAGGCCGCTTCCAGGCCTACACATCTCTTCAGCAGCGTGGGACAGGCCGCTTCCAGGCCTACACATCTCTTCAGCAGCGTGGGACAGGCCGCTTCCAGGCCTACACATCTCTTCAGCAGCGTGGGACAGGTCGCTTCCAGGCCTACACATCTTCAGCAGCGTGGGACAGGCCGCTTCCAGGCCTACACATCTTCAGCAGCGTGGGACAGGCCGCTTCCAGGCCTACACATCTTCAGCAGCGTGGGACAGGCCGCTTCCAGGCCTACACATCTTCAGCAGCGTGGGACAGGCCGCTTCCAGGCCTACACATCTCTTCAGCAGCGTGGGACAGGCCGCTTCCAGGCCTACACATCTCTTCAGCAGCGTGGGACAGGTCGCTTCCAGGCCTACACATCTTCAGCAGCGTGGGACAGGCCGCTTCCAGGCCTACACATCTTCAGCAGCGTGGGACAGGCCGCTTCCAGGCCTACACATCTCTTCAGCAGCGTGGGACAGGCCGCTTCCAGGCCTACACATCTTCAGCAGCGTGGGACAGGCCGCTTCCAGGCCTACACATCTTCAGCAGCGTGGGACAGGCCGCTTCCAGGCCTACACATCTCTTCAGCAGCGTGGGACAGGTCGCTTCCAGGCCTACACATCTTCAGCAGCGTGGGACAGGCCGCTTCCAGGCCTACACATCTCTTCAGCAGCGTGGGACAGGCCGCTTCCAGGCCTACACATCTCTTCAGCAGCGTGGGACAGGTCGCTTCCAGGCCTACACATCTTCAGCAGCGTGGGACAGGCCGCTTCCAGGCCTACACATCTTCAGCAGCGTGGGACAGGCCGCTTCCAGGCCTACACATCTCTTCAGCAGCGTGGGACAGGCCGCTTCCAGGCCTACACATCTTCAGCAGCGTGGGACAGGCCGCTTCCAGGCCTACACATCTTCAGCAGCGTGGGACAGGCCGCTTCCAGGCCTACACATCTCTTCAGCAGCGTGGGACAGGTCGCTTCCAGGCCTACACATCTTCAGCAGCGTGGGACAGGCCGCTTCCAGGCCTACACATCTTCAGCAGCGTGGGACAGGCCGTTTCCAGGCCAACCATCGCTCCAGCAACGTGGGACAGGCCGCTTCCAGGCCTACACATCTCTTCAGCAGCGTGGGACAGGCCGCTTCCAGGCCTACACATCTCTTCAGCAGCGTGGGACAGGCCGCTTCCAGGCCTACACATCTCTTCAGCAGCGTGGGACAGGCCGCTTCCAGGCCTACATATCTCTTCAGCAGCGTGGGACAGGCCGCTTCCAGGCCTACACAGCATCGAGAAACAAGTCTTCAACTGTGTTAGTGTTTCGACGAAGTGCGAAAAAAGTGCGGTAGTGAAAATCTATGGGCAATTGAGTGGTAGTGTTAGTTTTAAGTTAGCTATAAGTAGTGTTAGTTTTAAGTTAGCTATAAGTACAAGTGCGGTAGTGAAAGTGCGGTAGTGAAAACCCATGGGCAATTGAGTGTTAGTTTAAAGTTAGAAATAAGCAGTACTAGTTGTAAGTTAGCTATAAATACAAGTGCGGGAGTGACAGTGCGGTAGTGAAAACCTATGGGCAATTGAGTGTTAGTTTATAGTTAATTTTAAGTTAGGTTATAATTAATTTTAAGTTAGTTGTAAGGCGAAGTGCGTAGTGAAAAGTGCGGTGGTACAAATTCGTGTTCGGTTCGGTGAAAATCTACGATCGGTCGCGACAGTGAAAGTGCAACGATAACAGCACCGCGTTCCAGCATCGAGGGACAGGCCGCTTCCAGGCCTACACATCGCTCCAGCAACGTGGGACAGGCCGCTTCCAGGCCTACTCATCGCTTCAGCAGCGTGGGACAGGCCGCTTCCAGGCCTACACAGCGGTCACGAGACTGCTTTCCATCTTCGAAGACGCGGCCTTATCCGAGACCGAAACGAAGATTCTCCACTGACAACATTAAGTATTGAACTTTTTTAACAATTATTTTAATTTTGTTTTGTTACAGTTATACACTACTTATAAAAGCAGGTTCATATCAATAATCTGTAAATATTGGGTGTGGCAGCTGTGGTTGGTTTACAGTGGAGCTGGATTCTCTTTTTTAGGACTCAGGTACTAGTGTTTTTTTTACAAATTACTTGTAAATATAAATATATTTCTTTGATTGCAGGTAATATGTGGAAGTCCATTGCATAAGAATAAATAAGTCAAGTACAAGGAAGGATCTACGACATTAAGAAGGTAAGAAATATATTATTATATTTACAATTTTCCTTAATATTTTGCTGGATTATTAGATTCAATTCATTAAAATTGAACATGACTATGTAATTCTTAATGTAACATACAGTGGACTAAAATAATATTTGCACCAGTTGAATATTATTCAAATATTACTATAATTGCTTTCTTTGGTTTTCTCACTTTTAAAGGATTTCTTTCTTGTAGTTCTAATCGTTCAAATTTGCACTATGCGTAATTGTCTGAAGAGTAATTTTTTTATCATTGTTTCCAAATTACTGATAGTATCATTGTAGTTATCAATAATTTATTTCTTACCTCATTGTAATTTTATGATATTTTAGAGTTAAAATTTTTGGACAACTTAATTTTTTATTTTCCCGCGTTCTAGTGTCTTTTCTAGTAATAAAACCAGAATACTAGAGAAAGAATGTCCACTCATTTGAAATCTGTGCAAATGCTTTTTGGGTTTACAAAATTTCTTATATTGTTAAATGTTTATTTAATTCTTCATTGAGATTTATATCACAGCACATTGCTTTCATATGCTATTTAATAGTAAACTAAAATATATTTTCTACTCTGCATTGTTATAGTTTCAGAAAACACTGTGCAATTTTTTTTTCTCGCTGTATGTTTATTAGAACTATTATTATTAATTATTTTTATATTTATCTCTCTCTGAATAATCTGTTCTCTTATATACTTCATATCTCATTCGTAGCTATAGTTCTTGTAATAGATATTTGAAAATGACTTAAAGTTTAAAACCTTTTATGGATGTTTGGGTAGCTTAGTAGTAATCCTAAATTAATTTAAATCGAAGGCATCATTGAAAAGAAATAAATGGACAGTATTAAACAATTCATATTTAATTTACTTTGTATAAATTCTGTTTCTTGCATATACCCACTCTAAAAAAATTTTAGTAACTATTTTTTTTTCTATCCCTGTAATATTTTAATCTCTTTGTAAGTTACAAATTGAATTACATTTAAAATGCAATATTATTAAAATACTTTAATTTATATTCAAAAGTACATAATTAAAAATCATTGCAGTAAGACTTTTTTAATGGTTTTCAAATGTCGATTACAAAAATTATAACTGACTAGTAGCACAACTTTTTCATAAAGACAAGTAACAAAATAAAAATAATTAAAATAAATAAATTTAAAATATTTTTGTTATAGTTACAATTTAGAATATAGAAGTTATGAATTGGTGCAATGAAAATACATAAAGATTCCACTTTATTAAAATTTTTGATTGTAGTAATAGAAATGAGTTGATGACCTGTTCTCTTTTTAAACACAGGTAATTTAATAATTTTATTTGTTTTCTAAAGTACCGATAAATTAATTTTGATTTGCTTACAGGTTACAGATAATTTATTTGACTGCAAATATTCTTATTAGAATCATATTTCAAATGGGATGATAATATTTTCGTAAGCTGTTGGGAATTATTTTTTGAAAGACTTTCAACATTTCTTGATGCAATATAAGATATTAATTATAAATAGGTACTTTACAAAAATAGGAACAGTTTCATAGAGGCAATAAAATGAAATGAACGAACTATGTACTAGGTGTAGGACGTGGCACTTCACTTTCAGGTGTGAGAAACTCGGCTGTTTAACATAAATTTGTTTAGAATAAATGCGCTTTAGGATAAATCCGCTTTAGCTTTAGTTCGGTTAGAATAAGTGCGCTTACGTTCGGGTCGGATAGAATAAGTCCGTGTAGAATAAATGCGCTTTAGAATAAGTCGGCTTAAATGCGGTTACATGTAAGTCCGGGTAGAATAAGTCGGTTTTAGTTTAATAGCGGTTCCGTTTAAGTCGGAGTAGAATAAGATCAGTTACATTAACTGCGCTTTAGAATAAGTCGGATTTAGCTTAACTGCGGGTCCGGGTAGAATAAGTTCGGTTAGACTAAATCCGCTGTAGATTAAGTACGGTTACATTTAAGTCCGGGTAGAATAAGTTCGGTTAGACTAAGTGCGCTATAGTATAAGTGCGGTTACTTTTAAGTCCGGCTAGAATAAGTGCGGTTACTTTTAAGTCCGGGTAGAATAAGTTCGGTTAGACTAAGTGCGCCTTAGCTTAAGTGCGGTTACTTTTAAGTCCGGTTAGAATAAGTGCGGTTACTTTTAAGTCCGGTTAGAATAAGTGCGGTTACTTTTAAGTCCGGTTAGAATAAGTGCGGTTACTTTTAAGTTCGGTTAGACTGAGTGCGCTTTAGCTTAAGTGCGGTTACTTTTAAGTCCGGTTAGACTAAGTGCGGTTACTTTTAAGTCCGGGTAGAATAAGTTAGGTTAGACTAATTGCGGCTACATTTAAGTCCGGGTAGAATAAGTTCGGTTAGACTAAGTCCGCTTTAGTTTAAGTGCGGTTAAATTTAAGTTCGGGTAGAGTAAGTTCGGTTAGACTAAGTGCGGTTACATTTAAGTTCGGTTAAAATAAGTCGCCTTTAGTTTAGGTCCGGATAGAATAAGTGCGCTTACGTTTAAATTCGGATAGCTTTTTTAATTTCAGTAGGTTAGTTTTAAGTTTTATAATGCCACTCCTACACGCAGTACATACAGCAGGTTATAATAAACACAGCATAGCAACTGCAATAATTGTAATAAATATATACAGAAGAATTAAAGGATATAGCAATTCAAATAGAAGAAATGTATCTCCAAAGGTCAAAAAACACATCAGAGATGTTGAAGTCTTTCAATTCATAAATTGGGAATAAAAAACAGGTAATAATAAATTTACAAAATTCAATTATAAATTACACTAACGAATTATTAAAACTTTCAGCGATTTCAGCAATAAATTATTCACAGTTTGGGTTAAAAATATGATTTAGGAATATAACAAATACAAGAATTTCAGGATTTGCAGTCAAATGAGGATGAACAATGGAATAAAAGTTTTATTGTAAATTATATTATATAGTATAAAATTGTTATATGTAGAAAATAAATTATTGTAAATTGTATTGGAAAAATTTTATTGTAATTTATATTATATATTATAAAATTGTTTTATGTACAAAATAAATTATTGTAAATTGTATTGGAAAAATTTGAAGAAAAAAAACAGAAATTTTAATTGATTCAAATAAAATTACCTATGTTTGTTGTCCTTTATTTATTCCTACTGTCTTAAAATAAATTTTCTTTGCTCTCATGTATTAAATTTAACTATTTTTTTTAATATTTCATATGTAGTTCGTTTTTCAAAAAATTTATTTCTTTTGTTTTTAATATAATTCTAGTAATGACATCTTTGTGTAATTAAATAAACAATTTTGCATATGAATACATCACATGGTATCAATTGAACCAATCCAATCCCAAAATTAGTTTCCAACATGTCTGAATAGTTTACATAAAATTTTGACGTATAACTTATGTTTAGTTAATAAATATTATATTATTATTGAACTATGTATATAGAAATGGAACCAGAACTGCAGAAGTTGCCAAGCTGTCGTTTGAAAGGTAAGTCATTTTATTTTCACATGAATTTACTACAAACAATGGCATTAGTTGTTGTTTACATAAACTTGTCAAGGTTAAAATTAAGAAATCATTGTTACAGTTTTGAAATTAGATTATAGATTAATGATTATTCATTTAGAACAAAAGTTACAATATATTGCAATAATAATCTAAAAATACAAAACACATATTTATTTCTAGACTTTAAAAGATAACTTATGGCCGTTTGCACCAACATAACTTAAATTTTAAGCTTGCCTTAAATAGACAATATCGAATCGAAATAACATATCAAATGCTTGATTTAACATTGCTGTCAAAAATTCGATTAGATTTTTTTTGTTTAAGTCTGGCTTAAAATTTAAGACTTGTTGGTGCAAACGGCCATTACTGATCCAAAAAAGCACATTTTGACCTGATTCAACATTGTTTATGGTTTTTTTATAGTTTACTTATAAATTCGAATTGTTTAAAGATCAATATTGTATTACAGTATAATGAATTCTAACAAATACTTTCCACCATGAATCTACAAAATATTCTACTATTACACTCCGTTAGGTTTTACAATAACTATGATCATTGATATAACTTTTAGTTATTTTACGAAGGAAGAAACGTACCAGGGTGATAAAGAATTAATAAGCCCTGTAATTCTTTGGATTTTACCTAAAGATAATATTGAACTAGAAAAAAATCATGTACAAAATATAATAATAATTTGTATTTAAAATATTAACTATTTTTGTATACTTTGCTTTATAAGTATGCTACAAATTCATAAAATATGATTTTGTAGTTTCATTAGAATTAAATTATTCTGCTGAATACTCTATGTAATAATTTTACGTTTGCTACTTTTAAAGTCTCAAACTAATTACTTTGTTTTTGGTTTACAATTAGCTAAAGTAGAATGAAAGTTCGAAAAATCAATACTTAATCTTATGATTGGTCATTATTTTTCTGAAAAATCTTCAAGTAAACTAACCCTTGAAGATACCCTTAAATTTTGGTATTTTTTTATAGATGCCCGTTAGTATCTACAACTTATGCCCGTTTGCACCAACAAGACTTAAATTTTAAGTCAGACTTAAACAAAAAAAATCTAATCGAATTTTTGGCAGCAATGTTAAATCATGCATTTGACGTTTTATTTCGATTCGATATTGTCTATTTAAGGCAGGCTTAAAATTTAAGTTATGTTGGTGCAAACGGCCACTAGATACAAAGTTTTAATTTTTTCCCTTAATGAATGTAGGAAATAAAATTATTTTTCTGAAAAATCTTCAAGTAAACTAATCCTTGTAGCCACCCGTAAAATTTTAGTAATTTTTTTATAGATGCCCCTTAGTATCTACAACTCAGATACAAAGTTTTAATTTTTTTCCTTAATGGATGTGGGAAATAGAATTATTTTTCTGAAAAATCTTCAAGTAAACTAACCCTTGTAGCCACCCTTAAATTTTGGTATTTTTTTATAGATGCCCCTTAGTATCTACAACTCAGATACAAAGTTTTAATTTTTTCCCTTAATGAATATAGGAAATAGAATTATTTTTCTGAAAAATCTTCCAAGTAAACTAATCCTTGTAGCCACCCTTAAATTTTGGTAAATATTTTATAGATGCCCCTTAGTATCTACAACTCAGATACAAAGTTTTAATTTTTTTCCTTAATGTATGTGAGAAATAGAATTATTCTTCTGAAAAATCTTCAAGTAAACTAACCCTTGTAGCCACCCTTAAATGTTGGTAATTTTTTTATAGATGCCCCTTAGTATCTACAACTCAGATACAAAGTTTTAATTTTTTCCCTTAATGAATATAGGAAATAGAATTATTTTTCTGAAAAATTTTCAAGTAAACTAACCCTTGTAGCCACCCTTAAATTTTGGTAATTTTTTTATAGATGCCCCTTAGTATCTACAACTTAGACACAAAGTTTTAATTTTTTCCCTTAATGAATATAGGAAATAGAATTATTTTTCTGAAAAATCTTCAAGTAAACTAACCCTTGTAGCCACCCTTAAATTTTGGTATTTTTTTATAGATGCCCCTTAGTATCTACAACTCAGATACAAAGTTTTAATTTTTTCCCTTAATGAATATAGGAAATAGAATTATTTTTCTGAAAAATCTTCCAAGTAAACTAATCCTTGTAGCCACCCTTAAATTTTGGTAAATATTTTATAGATGCCCCTTAGTATCTACAACTCAGATACAAAGTTTTAATTTTTTTCCTTAATGTATGTGAGAAATAGAATTATTCTTCTGAAAAATCTTCAAGTAAACTAACCCTTGTAGCCACCCTTAAATGTTGGTAATTTTTTTATAGATGCCCCTTAGTATCTACAACTCAGATACAAAGTTTTAATTTTTTCCCTTAATGAATATAGGAAATAGAATTATTTTTCTGAAAAATTTTCAAGTAAACTAACCCTTGTAGCCACCCTTAAATTTTGGTAATTTTTTTATAGATGCCCCTTAGTATCTACAACTTAGACACAAAGTTTTAATTTTTTCCCTTAATGAATATAGGAAATAGAATTATTTTTCTGAAAAATCTTCCAAGTAAACTAATCCTTGTAGCCACCCTTAAATTTTGGTAATTTTTTTATAGATGCCCCTTAGTATCTACAACTCAGATACAAAGTTTTAATTTTTTTCCTTAATGGATGTGGGAAATAGAATTATTTTTCTGAAAAATCTTCAAGTAAACAAATCCTTGTAGCCACCCTTAAATTTTGGTAATTTTTTTATAGATGCCCCTTAGTATCTACAACTCAGATACAAAGTTTTAATTTTTTTCCTTAATGGATGTGGGAAATAGAATTATTTTTCTGAAAAATCTTCAAGTAAACTAACCCTTGTAGCCACCCTTGAATTTTGGTAAATATTTTATAGATGCCCCTTAGTATCTACAACTCAGATACAAAGTTTTAATTTTTTTCCTTAATGGATGTGGGAAATAGAATTATTTTTCTGAAAAATCTTTAAGTAAACTAACCCTTGTAGCCACCCTTAAATTTTGGTAAATATTTTATAGATGCCCCTTAGTATCTACAACTCAGATACAAAGTTTTAATTTTTTCCCTTAATGAATATAGGAAATAGAATTATTTTTCTGAAAAATCTTCAAGTAAACTAATCCTTGTAGCCACCCTTAAATTTTGGTAATTTTTTTATAGATGCCCCTTAGTATCTACAACTCAGATACAAAGTTTTAATTTTTTTCCTTAATGGATGTGGGAAATAGAATTATTTTTCTGAAAAATCTTCAAGTAAACTAATCCTTGTAGCCACCCTTAAATTTTGGTAATTTTTTTATAGATGCCCCTTAGTATCTACAACTCAGATACAAAGTTTTAATTTTTTCCCTTAATGAATATAGGAAATAGAATTATTTTTCTGAAAAATCTTCAAGTAAACTAATCCTTGTAGCCACCCTTAAATTTTGGTAATTTTTTTATAGATGCCCCTTAGTATCTACAACTCAGATACAAAGTTTTAATTTTTTTCCTTAATGGATGTGGGAAATAGAATTATTTTTCTGAAAAATCTTCAAGTAAACTAATCCTTGTAGCCACCCTTAAATTTTGGTAATTTTTTTATAGATGCCCCTTAGTATCTACAACTCAGATACAAAGTTTTAATTTTTTTCCTTAATGGATGTGGGAAATAGAATTATTTTTCTGAAAAATCTTCAAGTAAACTAACCCTTGTAGCCACCCTTAAATTTTGGTAAATATTTTATAGATGCCCCTTAGTATCTACAACTCAGATACAAAGTTTTAATTTTTTCCCTTAATGAATATAGGAAATAGAATTATTTTTCTGAAAAATCTTCAAGTAAACTAATCCTTGTAGCCACCCTTAAATTTTGGTATTTTTTTTATAGATGCCCCTTAGTATCTACAACTCAGATACAAAGTTTTAATTTTTTTCCTTAATGGATGTGGGAAATAGAATTATTTTTCTGAAAAATCTTCAAGTAAACTAATCCTTGTAGCCACCCTTAAATTTTGGTAATTTTTTTATAGATGCCCCTTAGTATCTACAACTCAGATACAAAGTTTTAATTTTTTCCCTTAATGAATATAGGAAATAGAATTATTTTTCTGAAAAATCTTCAAGTAAACTAATCCTTGTAGCCACCCTTAAATTTTGGTAATTTTTTTATAGATGCCCCTTAGTATCTACAACTCAGATACAAAGTTTTAATTTTTTTCCTTAATGGATGTGGGAAATAGAATTATTTTTCTGAAAAATCTTCAAGTAAACTAATCCTTGTAGCCACCCTTAAATTTTGGTAATTTTTTTATAGATGCCCCTTAGTATCTACAACTCAGATACAAAGTTTTAATTTTTTTCCTTAATGGATGTGGGAAATAGAATTATTTTTCTGAAAAATCTTCAAGTAAACTAACCCTTGTAGCCACCCTTAAATTTTGGTAAATATTTTATAGATGCCCCTTAGTATCTACAACTCAGATACAAAGTTTTAATTTTTTTATTAGGATATTTTAAAGAGAATGATATTTTGAACATCTTCTATTTGAAACACTTTTTTGTCCGCTGGTGTTTTTGTTTCATAGTTAATTGGGTCATTTTCTTTTTAAAATGTATCATGTCTATCATGCATGTATTAATATTAACATTAGAGTATTAACAACTATGGCTTGAAATAGAACAGCGATTTTAGAATTTAAATATAATTTGAATGCGGTTATGTAAGCATCAACATCAATTAACGCTAAATTAAATTTTAAAAATAACGTAATTTTGCTCTATATTTAGGTATCACATGTACTTACTGTACATGTATTTAAATTCTGTACCCTTACAGATTTGATGTCACCCTTTTAATAAAAGCACTCCTATACACATTATAAGTATATGACCTTTTTATATTGTATTATACTGTGATATTTTCTTTTGTCCGATTTTGATGAAACTAGGCATACATAAACTAGGGACATAGATTTAGTAGACTACCAAATATGAGCCTCTAGGGGTTGATATTAAGGAAGTTATTCAATTATATAATTTACAAGGGTGGAAAATATTAACTTTAGAGGAAAACTTTATTAGAGTTTATTGTTAGAAATAAAATTCTAAGCATATTTATTTAAAAAAAAATTTTATCCGATTTTTCTTTTTGAAGATATTGTTTAAGTACATCTCTGTCTTAAAGATAAGTTCCGTTCGAATCTTCTTCAAGAGAACTACCACTTTGGGGTGCCCTATAAAATTGGGATTTTTTTTACAGATGTAGCATTAAGTTCTTAGTCTAAATACAATATTTGAGATCTCTACCCCTAATAACATAGATAACAGAAAATAATTTCTTAAAAATCTTCAAATAAACTACCCTTATAGTTGCACTAAAAATTTTATATTTTTTTTTATGAATGTAGTATTGGAAGCCCAGTTCATATGCAAAGTTTGAAAATTTTCACGTCAATATTATGGGGGTAAAATAATGCTCTACTTCCGGAAATTCAATCGCGAATTACGTAAGAACGAAGCGAGAGCGCCAAAAACGGACACCGGCACGGGAAGCGGAAGGGTCGAATTAAGGGGATGACATGTCTAACTCCCAAAATTTGGGGTTCAAGGTCAAAAACCATGGGCTATAGTCCAGGATTTTTTACGATGCAACTAATTAGTGAAATTAGGGGAAAAAAGTATGCTATCCTATAGAGTCAACCGTGAAACTAACGAATCTGATGTCTGTTTTGTGCGCCAACCCCTAGTTTAGGGGTAATTCACGTTTCCTCTCGATTAAAATTTTTTGTCTTCGATTTCGATGAAACTTTGCATACACGTAGTAGGGACCTAAACTTAGTGCGGAATATAATCTGAGCCCTTAAGGGTTGCTGGTAAGGGAGTTATTGAACTTTAAAGTGGGATTTTGGAAAGAGTGTAAATATTAATCTTAGAGAAAAACTTTATTAGGATTTTTTGTTCAGAATAAAATTTTAAGCAACTTTTATTTGGAAATTTTTTTTGTCCGATTTTTCCTTTTCCGGAAAATGGAACTTTACTGCTCCTTTATATATGATAGGCAGAGTAAAATATAAAGAGGGTGTTAAAAACATGTCATCCCTCTAATTCGACTCTGTAGATTCCGAATTTGATGTCCAGATTGCACCCCACCTTTAATTGATGATGTAAATGTAATATGATGTATATAATATTTATTACTGTCATTCATATTATTTATTTTTTAATTGTTATTTTTCTGATTGTTTAGGGGATGAATAACCTGCACTTCAACTCTGGATACGGCAGCCACAGTTCCAGAAGGGCACAAATGGAAATAATTACTAATTAACTTGTATATTTAGTATTGTACTTATATCAACATAATCGTGTGTAGTTATTGTTATATAATAAACAAACACTTAAATTACATCATATCTTTATTCCTGTACCCCTTCAACAATAATTTCACCATTTCATCGCTTTCCGCCCTTTTTTAACAGTTGGTTACGTAACCAACCCTTGCTGTTTTTGAATATTTTTAGAAGTCGTCAAGTAAGAAATGTCATCATACGGAGATAGGTAAATAAAAGGTGCGCTAAATAAATAATCTGAAACTATTCTAATATATACGTACTGTGTGTAATAATAAAAGTCGTTTACAACAATGCATAAGAAGGAAAGGTAATTGAACTCTACATTTTAAACAATATTATATTCATATCCTATTACCCCTTATTTAAACATAGAATGCAAACTTACCTTATATTATCATCCTATAATTCTTTATAATTACTCTGTAAATAAATATATAGGTATGGAGATATTCACTTTAAATTGAAACATTAGTAAATTTTTTATAAATTTTATTTTTACTTGAATTTTGATCTTATAAAATATATTTCATAGAATAATATTAACAATATAAAATACACTATAAAAAACATATACATTTCAGACTAAAAGACTTGATAGTGGGTATTATAATAAATAATTTACTTACATCGTACACATTTTATTCATTTATATGGGTGTTTGAACATTATACATAATTATATTTGAACAGAACATGAAGTAAAAAAATGTTAGTTTTTAACATTACAATTTAACACATACAGATACAATTAGCAGAATAGTCCCTGATCTGTGTAGACTCTCGTACGCCTTTGCGGTTCGTTTGGAGGGCGTCAGGCGTACTCTCTTCCGGAAATTCTTCCTTGGCGTCATGGGAAACCTCCTAAAACCATGACAGAAGAGCGATCTCTTCGTTGCTACATCTGCAATAAAGAAAAGAACATTACTATCATTTTCTCAAGTTAGATCTACATACAAAATCACTACATTAAAATTTTGTGCTATAATTTCCAGTTCTATTTTTCTTTTAATATTTTGAATTGATTTAAATAGAGTTATAAAATATTAATGTATTTTTATTCTATTTTATTGTATGATTGATTATTTCTGATTCGAACAAAATTATCTTAGAAAATATGGAATAAAATATCGATATTTACCTATAACAATGTAGCGACGGGCGTAAAGTTTTCCAAAGATGAGTAGTCGTTGTCACAAACGTGATCTGGAACCGACGTCTTCATCCTTCGACGACTTCCCACGGTGCTCTGCTTCCCTCGAAGGTTCCAACGTTGCTCAGCTACTTAAGACCATTTCCAACGCTGATTCCACCGATGTTCCGCTTCCAGCGACGTCTCCCACGGTGCTCGCCATTCGTAAGTCCCACCTGGGCTCTACACGTGAAGATGAACAGGAACTCTGAAAGTGATTAGTCACATTCTCGCAACAGACACACAACATTCACACGCTTCGATCTTCGTCCAATCTCCTCTTCCTCCTGGTTCCTCTTCGCCTGTTGTCCTCTTCCTCCTGGTTCCTCTTCGCCTGTTGTCCTCTTCGCCCAGTGTCCTCTTCTTTTTTCACTTACAAACTAAGCTAAGATTCTAATTTATAGGGCTATTTCGCCGTAGCCACAAGCAAATAACGAGGACCGCCTTCGGTTGTGATTCGCCTGGCTCGACACCAGCGCGGGCAATGAGGATGATTTCACGAGTACCCACTCACGCAATGGTCGTCTAGGGCTAGCCAAGTACAACAAGGCCGGTGACCGGTACGCAAACCAATGCACCCCGCATCAGGTGGCACGTTTATCAACACCTGGACCAACTAACACCTAGCTTCCTAATTACAAGTTGCTCGTGCACAGGTTGCCCCACACAAAAACAAAGAGTAATTAACAGAAACACAGCACTAGCGATCTGATCTGGCCTCCACACGGATTCGGACCAAAGACTAGAGTTGGGAAATGAACTCCTCCACCACACAACACGCACTCCCGACGTGCCGTGGTCGAAAAACACAGAAGGTGAATTTCTGGCCATCGGCCGTGCACCGGTCCTAATCCATCGCGTATTAGCGTCTTTATCATTGGCATTAATAACTGCCATCAAAATAAACGGAGATACGTTGGTTCCACGACTTGGAACGACGCTCAGTGACTCTAACGTTACTTTACGTATTTAGCAAAACAAAGCAAAGCAAAGCGGAAAATTTAGCCTAACCTTACGTTGGACCCATCACACTACAAAGCTAAATGACTCTACAGGTGATTTTAGAAGAAAATCACCACAAAACAACAAAATTAAAACCACGAACGCGAAACGAGCCGCCATTCTCCACGCGGCACTTGGAGAACGAAGATGCCGGAAGTTGAGTACTCGCATCGTCAAATTTTATCTCGGCACACCTGTAATACGTACAAATACTTTACCAGAATTTTCATAAAAAAACATAATATAATTATTTATATTTCATCATATACAAATTAAAGTAAAATATGCTTCTATAAACACATAAATTTTGACTTTGACAGTTATTTTTCTAGTTACATTAGTTACTTACTTTTGGCAACCATTCCTTCTACAATTTCCTCCTTTTTCAGCGGATTTCAAATTTAAAAATCTGTAACAAAAATAATTTAAAATCTCAAATATATATAATTTAATGTAAAATAAAAATAAGACAAATTCATTTTTTTTGAAACTACAAGCTACTGATGTACAATTTTTAGTATTATTTTAAACAAATACAACTACTGAGTAATTAATAATTTAATCTTTCCTAGAAAATTGAGGTCATAAATACATAACCACAAATACCAAAAATCTTCTGAGTATTTGTTTATCGAATCGTATTTTATCATTACTTAAAATAACCCAGTTTTGTAAAAATTTATTCAATATTACAAAAAAATAATATACACAGTTTACAATTAAAAGATAATACACCAATCTAATAGTTAGATGTGTAGACACCCATACGCTTCCGCAATTTGCTAGGAGGGCGATAAGCGTACTCTCTCCCGGAAATTCTTCCTTGGACGTCAGGGGAAACCTCCCTAAAACCATGACAGAAGAGCGGTCTCTTCGCTGCAATGCCTAGAACCAATGAATCACACAATTTTTGATCATATTCCTAACTTTGTAAATATGATAGTTTCATCGTAATACAACTAACATATCTGAACATAGATAACTTAACATATTTTCTGGTATTTATTTACCTATTAACTTGCAAGCAGCGGGCCCAAGATTCTTCTATGATGAATTGTTCTTGTTGAAACATCTTTCTATTCCCAAATTTAAGTTACTTTTCCTTCAAGGAAGCAGACAACAAGAATCAATATATCTTTGGCAATAAAATGAAGAATATTAATCCGGGAGAATTAATACCCAACACCGTATTGACAAAGGCAAAAGACCCGTGAAGCCTGAAGAATCTAAATTTATCCCAACCACTTCCCAAATACAATTAGAAAAGAAACACAAGGATAATTAACAATAGCAATAATCGGCGAATAGCAGCAAGCTGCCTCAGCACGGCATATTGTTAAAGTTAAAAACCTGTGGCTGCTGAATGACTCTACACCCAGAAAGAAGTTCAACTGGTGTCCATTATTGTCCAGATGAATTCGTCTGTTGATCTTCTACTTCTTTTTCTATCTGAACCTTCTTCAAATTCCCAAATATTTATTTCATGATTACTCCAATAAGGAAGCAGACAGCACGAATCAATATATCTGTGGCAATAAGGTGAAGAATATAAGTCCGAGTAGAACAAATATCCAACACCGTTATTGACAGAGACAAAGGACCCGTGAAGTCTGAAGACTCTACATTTAATCCAACCGCCTCCCAGAAAACATAAAAATTAAAAACACAAGGATAATTAACAATGACAATACTCGGCGAATAACAGCAAGCTGTCTCAGCACGGCATATTGCCAAAGTTAAAAATCTTGTGGCTGTTGACTGACTCTATACCCAGAAAAAGGTTCAGCTAGAATTTGATGTTAGCTACAGAAAACACAAAAAAAAAAATATTACAATTTTATAAATTACAATAAAACAATTTTGTTGTTGAACTGAAAAAGAATGGTGATTATTTTAATACCTAATATAAAATGATGAGGTGTACCTATAATAGTAAAAAAGAGAAGCTGGAAGGAAAATTTTTATTAGTAGCATTCACACAACATTCCACACCAAACACACAGTTTTGTTTGTTCTTTCTTCATCTTCGGAGATGGTGGATGTTGGTTGAGGGCGTTGATTGGGCGGTGGCTGGAGGCGATGTTTGGGCATTGGAATCTTCTGGCTTACAAACTACCTGCGCGCTACGAGAACGGTACGAGCTACTTACATCTAAGCTAAATAAATACAAAATGAATAAGATTTACTGATTGCAAGTTTCGAGCGGATTAGCCGACCGCACGCCGTTTGTAACCTACAGCTCCGTGAGATCTACGCACTAGCAGACGTTTACCGTATACTCGTCAATCTCGACCACCACAAGGGCCTAGGGGATGACAGTACGTCAACAAGTTTGACTCTGGTAATAGCCTTGTCATCAGGCAACACTGGCACCCCGCCTAGCACACACACATTCATTCGGCATTCACCCATTCGCGGACCATAGATTCCCTCAAGAAATTCCTGGGAATAAAAATCGGGAAAATACAGCTGACACAGGTGGTTCCCTCTCGCCCAAGTCGAAATACTGCCAAACGGCCGGAGACATGGCATAGGTGAAAACCCTACGTAGCTCGGACGCAGCCCAACTCCCGAGGTAGACGAACGACCTACCATGCGCATAGGCGACCCTGTTTCACTACCTAAACAAACCTACTACACCCGGTAAAAGTGCTTATGGAAAATGCAGCTGGTTGCTGCCGGCTCCTCTTCATGTAGGTTGGATTCACGTGAACCAAGCACTCGGTTTCGAAAGCACTCACGACGCGCTCGAGAAAGAAATCAAACGGGCCCCATTTACAATGAATCCAACGCGAATGCTCCTTTGCGCGTTTTCGGTTTCGTTTTATTTTATCTTCACTGCTGGGCTGAAGACACCGTTGGCTCCGCTGAGCTGAGCATCGAACCCTATCGCGCACGACCCAGTCCCCCACGTATGTTTCACGACGGAACGGTTCGCATCCCACCCTCACGGGCCTAGCTGAACTGGCACTCCGGGCACAATCACTGGCACTACCGAAAAGCAAAAATATCCGTTTTCCTCGTGGAAAATCGCGAAAAACTACTCTAAATTTCACAAAGCAAAGTTCGACGAGTGTGTGTGAGTCAAACAAAATGGCGAAGAAAGAGATTGATGGCGTCGTTCTCGTTGTAGCGTGAGTTACGTAATCACCTTCAACCTTAAATATAAAATTAAAAATATGTAGAAACAAATATATATTTATTTTGTATCTACGTGTGTTTATTTATCATTTTAACCTTTCTGTAATTAAATATAAATAAAAACTCATTTTTATTTGTATACAGAACTTTCGCCTGTGTAAATCGGAGAAAATCAATACCGATCCACCATTAATCCAATAAAATAAAATTGATTAACTGCAAAACTATGAATTAAACTCACATTATTATTTTATTTTAATATTATTTTCTCATATGACATTCTAATATAAAATTAGTGTTTTAGCTAGAAAATAATATTTGTACAAAATTTTATATGTTAAGTCATCTGTTAGCACATTCTAGAACTACTAGACTTTGCTATAAATTTCGCTTGTGTAAATCGGAGAAAATCAATACTTGATCAAGATCAAAGTCCAGTTTTTTAAAAAAGGGAATTTGAAATTTACGCATTAAACTTATAAAATATACTTCTTTGTTAAACAAACATAAAATTCTTTTATTGTTGAGGTTAAGAAATTTAATAAAATAAGAGAAAAAAGGTAAAGGATTTTGCGTGGGATATTTTCTATTATTATTAAATTTTCATCCATTTAAATGAACTTTAAATGAAAAAATCAGTTTGGCACGCTGCATACAAAAACAATAAATTCATGTAATCGAACTGTGCTGAAATGAGATAAAAATAATGAAATATACTTGCAGAACAATAATTACATGAATAAATCTCTTTATGCATTACAATATTTATTTGAAATCAAGAGACCAAATGGTTATATCACCAAGCATACATCATATTCAAAATGGTACGTAGCTAAGGCACATTTTTAAAAGCATTTCTTATACAGGAGCACTGGAGGAAGTAACTTATTTACATAAGAACAAATTTACACTAGAGTAGTACAAAAAATACTTTCAATAATTACACATACTGTCTTTAGATGTGCGATAATAATTTACTGTTTGTACTTAACATTTACATGTTATATGTATATACAAAGTTATATTTCTGTATAGCAAATGTATACTTTATTATAAGTAAATCATTTACAACTCAATAAAATCTCAACACAGGATTTAGTCATTCGGAAACATGCATATATAATAAATATATAATTTCTTGTCCTGGAAAAATAGGAGATTTTCAAATTTCATTTTAAATGAATTTACACATAATAAACTGAATATTCTTATAAAATACAATTAAAAGCTTCGTTAGCTTATAGATTATTAGGCTTTGCCGTATTTTAACTTTCTATAAGCTTTCAGACTACAATTTACAACTTAATATGTATTTATTTACATGAATTGACATTTGCAAACGCAAACATAACCTGCATTTTTAAATTTCTTTAAAAAAAATTAAAATTATTTTCTTTGCAGTACAGAAAATAAATAATTTCATATATACCCATATCTATATCACAAAATTTATAAATTTAGACAATTATCAAACCCAAAGTACTTTTAACGGATCGTTTTGTGCGACTTCTACGGGAGTCGAACTCCACCTTCTGTGGTTAATAGGCAAGCCGAGTTCAGGTCGATTCCAAATCAACTTGGATTTCTCTTTATCATGTACTTGTACAACATCTATTTGAGTTATATTTGAATCAGAACTATTCACTGATACATCCCCATTTTTAAACAAATCATTATCAATAACAGTAGAGTTAACTATTGGCAAACCAACTTCTTGAAACGAATTCATAGAAGAAAACCCACTTTCATCTTCAGCGGAACTAACACTACCAGTTTTAGGAGACGGTGGTTTATCCAACACTGAATCAAAGAAAGCTTTCTCTGCAGATTTCTTCCCAACAGACAAAACACTACTTCTTTTATCATCCTCATTTGAAGTTATGTTTCCCATTAAACAATAATCATTCTCTAAATTCCTCGCGACTTCTGTTTTCTTTCTCGTATCGGGAGTTCTCTGCAGAGAAAGCTTTCTGTTAAACGCGGTGGAGATGCGAATATCCCGATCACTGGGGCTGAGAAGTTGTGGATTGACGGAGAACGAAGTCGCGCGCTGTGGCCGACTGGGAAACTCGCGAGCTAACTGGGAGAGAAACTCTTGATCCTTGGGACTAAGATCGGCGGTTACATGCGCTAGGTCTGGTTCTCTAGTGTGCAGGAGAGATTGTGCAGTACGAAGCAGACGGAAAGCTTCTTGCGAAAGCTTCTCCGGAGGAATTTCGTCGGGAGATGTTTGTTTTCTCTGCGGCCGTCGCCTAAAATAAAATAACCGTTAAGAATGAAATTTTCTTTACTAATATTTACAACGCACCAGTCTCGAAAGTCATTCTGGGGAGGTTCTTGTGATGCACTAGGTGATGGTTTTTCTTCCGTAGTGTGTGCTACATGGAATTCGGACCGAGAACGTTGGACTCCAGTGTTAGGTCGTTCTCCAATTGTAGATAAAGAACGATGCGCTCGTTCTAAAAATGATGCTACTTGCTGCAGAACTGCACGGTACATTTGACGGCTTGCTTCGGCCTAAGAAAAAATATATTTTTAATATTTTGTTCAAAAGGTACTGAAACTGTAGACAACAACAAGAAAAGTAACGTCATCTGTTAATAATTGTCAGAAATACCTATCTAGAACTACTTTCTTATAAAAAGAGGCGTAGGAGGACTTTTGTGTAAAAAGGCTAGTGTATTACTACGCACTTGATAGTTAGTTCACGAGTTTGATAAGAGATGGCCATAGTAGTACATTGATACTTCTATTATCATTTTCTTAAACCAACCACTTAGCTACGCCATCTTTTATAATTTTTTTATACTAACCAACAAAGCAACGTCATCTTTTATCAATTTGGTGAACTAACCATCAAACGCGTAGTAATACACCAGCCTTTTTACATAAATGTTCTCCTACACCTCTTTTTATAAATAAGTAGTTCCAGAATATGTAGTTCTGAAAATTGTTAACAGATGACGTCTCCAAACGCGGTAAATCAAAAATAACTCTGGAATGGCACTTATGATGGTTCAACAAGGCGAGTTAAAACAAACTATCGTTTGTTTTATAGGAAAACAATAATTTAACAAAATGAGGATAAGCAAAAAGAGATTTTACAAAAGAAATAGGTTTTCTATAGAAAAAAATAAAAGCAGCGAAAGTAAGGTAATAATTTTGGCAATTTTAACAATTATAAACTAATCCAAACAACATAAATACAGTATCTACTGGAAGAAAAGAACTACATTAAGATTACTGCTATATAGATTCAGATGTAGTAATTTAGTAAAAAAAAGAATTACTTGGTTATTACGTAACGAAAGAAGGTATAGACTTTACGGAAGCAAAATCTCTGAGGCATTCAAAAACATCGTGCAAGTTAGTTCGGAGAGAAAGAAAAGAAATGTAAATTCCTTGACGATTTGGGATAAAGACAAGACCGAAAAAACAAATTAGTAAGAAGAGGAATAATGTATGGCGTGTGACTGTAGGTACTTTTCTTCGCACAATTTATCAGATCACTGTAACTTATCTTTTCGTCACAAATCAATAGTAACGTAGTGATAAAATCTCTTTCCTCCTTACGAACCTTTCAAGACCTCGAGAAGTTGTGCTTGATTATGTTTAAGTTGTCACTTGAAGAATTGGGTTATGTTTAACTTAACTTTAAATAAAGTGATGTGATAAATTGCGCGAAAAGAAACCACCATGTCATCACTTTGTATTATAATTAAACTGAAACATAAATGTAGCCTCCAAACTGATTGGCAAGACAAATGACAATACAAGTTTGATTACAACATTATACTTTAAAGTGATTTGATAAATTGTGCGAAAAGAAACCACCATGTTATAATTAAACTGTAAAAATAAATATAGATTCTAAACTGATTGGCAAGACAAATGACACTACAACTTTGATTACAACATTACATTTTAACATTTGACACCTTTACTTTCTATTCCTCTCTCACCTGTTTCAACTGCCACTGCAGCGTGTCGACGGCAGTCTGCAGCTGCAGCTGCTCCACCGGGAGGTCGGACCCCCGGCGGGTGAGTCTGGGAGTAGTGAGTCCCGGCAGCGACAGGCCTGGTCCGGGAAGTCCCCCAGGTGTGCAGGGCAGGGCCCCCGGTGTAGGAGTACTCGTACTCACGCCGCTGCTGCTGCTGGTCGACATTCGACGGAGGACCGACGGTGGGTCTTCTGGTACCATCGGAGTTTGTACTTCCTGGGGAGGAAATATGAAGTTAATTAAGTTGTTCACAAAAATAGAAAAAATAACAGATTTAAAATGTTGTAGTACATAATTTTTGTTCCATAAAATTATAGAATAGTAGTAAGAAAGCAACCAGCAATACACTACTGTAAAACATGCTGCATAAATGCATATAATTTAAAGATTTTCCTGTGTGACCAAATTTTTATTTTTACATCTATGATACTAGACAAAATAAAATACCAAAAATATTTTAAATCGATTCATTATTCGTAGTTTACAAGAAAATAATTAATAAAATTTGGGGAAGACATATTGTAACGTCAGCATGGCAGAACTGTGAAATAAGAGAACTCAACTGAGAGCGAAAGAGACAGTCTACCTGTCTTCTTCTACGTTCTTACCATGCTGACATCACATATTCCTTCTCCAAAACATTTAATTGGTAATAACTATATTAATGCAAACTAATATTTAGTTTTTATTATTATAATTAGAAGCTATAGTGGTGAGTTTTTTTATTTTATAATTTATATATTGAAATTTAATTAAGGTCACATATCTCTTTATACAAAATGTAAGATATACATTAAAATATTATTATCATTTTGAAAGCAACCAGCAATACTATAAGGTAAAATAGGTTGTATATCTGCATGTAATATTTTACTGATATTTTGTAAGTGAAATAAAAATAATTACAATAATTGTATTTATTTTAAATAAATTATTATTTCAAATATTTGTTTATAGTTCATTTATAGAAATAATATGTATAACAATGAATATTAAATTTATAAAAAAATAAAAGGTTCTTTTCTTAATGTATCATTGAAATCCCTTTAACATTTTATTTTATTATTTCCTTTTCTATAGTTTAAACATTATTCAGCTATTATGATTAAATGTTATATGTAAAAAAAGTGATAAAATGAAATTATACATATTATGAAAGGATAAGTAGATAAGTGAGATTTGAAGCCAGGACTTTTTAATTGCAAAACAATCTAATTTACTAAAAATAAAAACTATATGGGATAAATATATAAATTTTGATATAAATTCCAATTATTTCTTTATGTAAATATTTATAGTTAAAGTTAAGTATTCACAAAATTATTTTGTTAAAAAATCAAGTATGAAGATAATTCTTTACGACTTCCTTTCCAATTTTATTTTTAATAATTGGATAACAGAAAACATCAGAAACGCAGTTAAAATAAAGTTCGTTGTAGTTTTTATTCTTCTATTATTTGAAGCGGAAGTGGTATTCAGAATGTACGTGGGCTGGTACGTCCAACAATAAAACCAACTGTACGGCAATTGTTTTTCAGGAAGAACAACAGAACGACGAATTCTTGTGCGATGAGTCAGTCTAATTCGGGTTTTTATTTGAGCGACAAATGAAAATCGCGTACTTCCTCTGCGTAACTTGTCGTGCAAGACGCAGATGGCTTAAATCTTCCTACGAGCACTAATTTGGCTTATTAGACAAAGAACTGGTTTTCTGGCAAAATTCAGGAAGCCGTACTTAATTTGTGTCTATCACGAAAAAGATTCCAAAATATAAAAAGAACAATATTCATACTTAAAATTCTTAAAAAATGAAAATATATAATTTTAATATTAGTAAATCATGCACAACAAAAAATGTATTGTTCCAAAAATGGTTGACGTGAAATTACAATTAATTTCACAAAAAGTTCATGAGAATATTTTTTTTCGTAATAAGCACTTACAAGATTATACACTTTTCATTCTTTTGTTTTCTGACATCGAGCATTTTGAAACTTTATAACCTGTGAAATATGTTATTAAAATTTCAAAACATAATTAAATTATGTCAAAAAGAATATGCTTTTTAAAAAACTGGAACAAATACATAATTGTTAATTGTAGTCGTCTCAATAATCAAATGAATTTGTTATGCATGTTGCAATTGTTACTGCAGAGGATATATTTTATTTATGTTATTTCTATTGCAAAGGATAATTTCACTTTTAATTTAATTAGTGTAATAATCATAACTTTGCATGTATTTTAAGTTGTCTTGTTAAATTAGGACATATTAAGTTTCTATTTATGCAATACTTATGAAAATTTATACTCGAAAAAGAAAATATTACAAATATTTATTAAAAATAATTTAGTAACAAAAATTATTTCGATGATAATAATTTAAAATTTAAAAATGGAAGTTTGCAAATTGTTTTTCGTTTTATATGAAAATACAGTGTACAAATTTGAAACCAATTTATTGCCGCCCTTGAAATATTATAAATTTTCGCAATACAGCAAACGAAGCATATAACCTGATCTGATAAAAGTTAATGTGAATTTAATTAAAAGAAAAAACAAATACATAAATTTTAACAATATCAATCATTGTTTTCCATATTTTTGTTATGGTTACGTATCCAAGATTTTGTTTGATTGTTGCCATAGATACATAGTTCAGAGGTTATGTTATGTTTTCTTTGTTGCCATAGCAACAATGTCCATGTCCAGCGTTTTCTTTTGTTGAAACTGGGTTGCCAGGACAGGAACTGTTGCGTACTATTATCGGTGTCAAAAGGAAATTTAATATGTAAACATTTTATTTAAAATTTGTATCAGATTACAGTTACGGTAGTTTTGTAGGTAATAGGAAATTTTTTTGCAAGTTGTTGAAGCGTTTAG
Source organism: Stenolophus ochropezus (assembly GCA_035578165.1). Classification (NCBI taxonomy): domain Eukaryota; kingdom Metazoa; phylum Arthropoda; class Insecta; order Coleoptera; family Carabidae; genus Stenolophus; species Stenolophus ochropezus. The sequence continues at coordinate 27,178,278 of JAQOWZ010000005.1, read as the reverse complement.
CTATAATTTTAGAATTATATAATTAGGAAAATAATTGCCATGTCCTTCCTTAATTAGATAGTTTTTTAGCAAAGTTCATTAGCTGTCATGTTGTTTTTTACGGGAAGAAGTAGAGCATACTGCGGGGAAAATTTAAAAATTACTTTTTTAAGAAATGGTCATACTTTTAATGTTACCACCCACATTTTGGTTAAAAACTGAACGTAGTTTTTTTATTCATTGTAGAAAGACGGAAGATTATAGTAAGTATTTTTTCTTTTTAATGTATTGTGATTTAATTTCCGTACTATTACTATATAATCTGAGAATAATGCACTTCTTTTGTTCATCACGCAATTTGCTAGACAGTGTTATGTTCTTGAGCGCCATATTCGGCTAGCCGAGGCCTACTGTGAGAATGACTTTCATCTATTGCTAATAACATAAATTACTTTGGTGCCCTTTACGTTAACAACCTGCTACACACTCATTTGTTTTCGGAATTCCACTCTGATTTTGTTCCAAGGTTGGGAATTGATTGGTTTGATTGTTTGCCGATATGTGGGTGGATTTCTATCGATTTTTTATTAATTTAATTGTAGTTTTTATGCTCTAACTAATTGTTGAAATTGACATTTTAATTGTGTAGGAGTTAGTAAATGTATAGAAAATTGTTTCATGTTTGGTATGCTAATTTTAAAATGTTTCCTTAAGAAAAAAAATGTATAAAAAACAAAAAGCTATTAAAAATTTAATTTGATTTTATGAAAGGTGATTTTAATCTAATTACATTTGGGGAAAGAATTAGAGTACTTCACAGTGAGTGAGCGAGCACCCTTCTCTCAGATAGTAAACATTACGGTGACTGGTTTTTATGGAGGGTGATTTTGAGCTAATTAAATTAGGGCAAGAATTAGAGTACTTTACAGTGAGTGAGCACCCTTCTCACAGGTAGTAAACATTACGGTGGCTAATTTTTATGGAGGGTGATTTTAAACTAATTAAATTAGGTAACGAATTAGATTACTTTACAATGAGTGAGCACCCTTCTCTCAGGTAGTAAACATTACGGTGCTTGGTTTTTCGGAGGGTGACTTTGCTCTAATTAGACTAGGGCAAGAATTAGAGTATTTCACAGCGAGCGACTCAGGTAGTAAACATTACAATGACTGGTTTTCATGGAGGGTGATTTTGAAGAAATTATATTAGGGCAAGAATTAGTAAACTTCAAGTTCAGAGTAAGTTAGCATCCTTTTCTCTGGTAGTAAACATTACGGTGCTGGTTTTTACGGAGGGTGATTTTGAAGTAATTATATTAGGGCAATAATTAGAGTATTTCACAGTGAGTGAGCACCCTTCTCTCAAGTAGTAAACGTGACGGTGACTTTTGATCTATTAAAGGATGAATGAGAGTACCTACTTCAGTATATTTCAGAATTTCTTACTAATACGTACAATTTATAATTAACCTGTCTTGAATTGAAAAGATTGTTTATCGAATTGGTCGGATTCGGTTGTGCAGCTTCCTATACCGTTGTGTATTTTTTGGGCGCTAGCTGAGCGTAACATCTCTGTGTATCTGTGTTACAATTAGTACCGCGATCTCTGGTTACATGATCTGGTGCTGTGGCCTCCACGCCTTTCTCTAACCCAGAGGCTTCACACCCAACGCTAAATGTCAGAGTGTAAGGCGATACCTCGTAGGCGTGGTGGAGGATGAGTAACAGAACGTAACTTCTGACCTGTTTCGCTCTTCAAATTAGGGTGACTTATTTATGGGAAATATGATACTTTAACTTACATCTTGGAACTTGAAGTGAGGTTTTCTAAGAAGACGTATTGTAAAGTTTATATTGCAAAGTAAATTTGCATTAAATAGAGTGAAAAGATATAAAAAGATTATTATAAAATATTAAATATTTATAAGGGAAATTCGAAAATTAAAACATCTGGTGTGGACACCACATGATTACTTGTACGCTAAATTATACACTCTTTTGCTGCACTTCGTTTAAACTTATTTCATTTTAAAGTGAGATTTATACTATGGCTAATCATTCTTCAACTTCAATACGTTTTATATCTTCCAACTTCCCTTCGAAATGGACAGTTGTCAATACCAATTTATTAACAAGAAATCAAATATACCTACAAAAATTAAAAGCCAACTAAATTATTATTTTTTTTTGAGTTTTTGACAGAAATAAAGTTCCCTTCTGAAGAGTCCGATTGGAACCAAAAATGGAGGTGCATAACTAGATGTTATAGCAACACTATAAACAAAATTTTAACATTTTCTGGCTAATCGTTTTTGAGTTATGTGCAAAATTCAAAAAACACTACGAACAAAGTATTCTTTTGGTACTGTCGATTGCGATAGAAAACGGAGGTGCACAACTAGATCTTATAGCAGTCCCTTATACAAAATTTCAAAATTTTACGGCTAATCATTTCGAGTTATGTGAGATACATACACGTACGTAAAGACGTCACGCTTAAAGAAATTAAAATGTATTTAGGGATAGTCAAAATGTATATTTCCGTTAAAATTTGACAACCGAAATTTTCCACGATTACAATACTTTCTTTTCTTCGTACAAGGAAGTAAAAATACGTGTCTAATATTTTAATTTGAAGATTTATATATTCAAAAAATAAAAAATATGAAAAAAATTCCATTCGAATTTAAGCAAAAAAAAAACTTCGGTAATAGTATCTAAAATAAAAGTACATTCAAAAAATGTAGAATGAATTTTGTGTTTACAATTAATGAGCGAACTGCTCGTAGGTATGTTTATGTACATCAAAGTCTTGATATGGAGTGTTACATAGCAGAACGTAATAATTTAGGTAATGCTATAAGTAGCCAGTACACATTTCACAGCTAACTGTACATTAACTAGAAGTTGTGATCTCGCGAATTATCAACGATCAAAATACAGAACCGTACTCCACAAATTTTATATACTTATATGTATGCCCATGAACAATTCAATTAAATTTCAATCTTATTTTTAAATATTTCTTTGGTATTTGGAAAACCATATACAAAAATGATTACATAAAGCGAAAAATGATGTAGAAAACTATTACAATTTCTTAATTTTCATAAATATTTAACCTGTAATAGACAATTGATTCGCAAAAGAAAATATTGGGTTATATAACAGGAATAGAATCAAACAAGCATTTGATTGGACTTAACCAGAATAAAACTATAATTTCACAGTTTAACAACCATTTCTATTTTTGGAGAAACCAAAAGAAAACAGTACACAATTTTACCGAAATTGTAAAAAATGTTTCAGAGCCATTGACCTGCAAAACTAATAAGAAGTATTTTGCGATGCATTTAGTACAATAGAAGACAAATTCGCTACGCTTCAATTGCGAAATATAAAATTATTAAAATTTTAAACATGCCACACCTTTGGATTTTGTGATATTCACATTTATTTTATTATTTATTGCAATTCGCTTCCTCCTTTCCAATTCTTTCGATTGTAGAGTTATCTATACTAAATTTTTCTATTTTAAAAGATCTGGAATATATTTTAATATAAAGTATCAACACATTTTGTTGCCTTTTTTAGTTGTGATGTGTGATAATATCTTAATTTCTCTCTTACACCATAAAGGTCATTGTACAATAGTTTACGTACAAGAGTAGTAACCTTTATGACTTGCAAAAATTTTACTATGTACTGTAACAGTATTATTTACGTGTTTAATTTTTTGTAACATATATGTTACACACGTATACTTAAACCTATTTAAAATAATGTTTAAAAGTTCGTTTACGTGACAGTAAAAACAAAAGATATTTTACAATGATAATTTGATAATAAATATTAAAGAAATGATGGCAAAAAATTGCTCATGTCGTATTTATTGACACATTACAATCAAATAACTTATCATAAGTAGCAATTAAAATTTTTCAATGATCCTATAATTTATTCGAACCTAAAATTGTAAACTTTTTTGTTTATTCTTTACACTAACTAGAGTGTGCGTTTGGTGGTAATATTTTAATGGTACAAATTGTAAAAATTTGTCAGAATGAATATATGAGAATTTTTGTAAATAATAATTTAATAATATGTCATTAGCTAAAATTTTATAGTTCAAATTTATTTCTACCTACCTCCATTTAACTATTACAAGTAATTAATGATTCGATAAATTTGTAACAATTGCAGTTAAACTGTTTACCTATGAAAATAAATGTTTCATATTTGCTATTAACAATTAATATAATTGACAGGATTGACAGTGAAAATATTAAAATTATCGAATATTCTAAAGGAATTGTACTAATACTGCAAGTACTGATTATTTTAATAATTCATTTGCCGTGTCTGAAGTCAACGCACGGAAAATATAAATATTAATAAAAAATGTAAAGGGAATAGAGGTTATGTGCTGGCCACATCAGATTTTTAAATAAATTTAGTGATTATTAAATAAAACAATGAATTATAATAAGCATGAGTCACATATTGCGTCGCAGATTGTAAGTGATATGTAAATCTTGGTTAATTTGATATTGTGAAACCAAACCAGACTGCACACGCTAATCGGAGGAAACACGGTTTTTTCTTTATTATAACTTCTATCTACAATACACGTTTTTGTTACTAAGAAACACACTTTGAACGCAGAACGCACAAGTTGCGTAAGGTTTAATATTCAACGGGAAATATGCTTTTCTTAAAGCCTTATTGTAATTAAAATTGTTTTTGTAAGGTATAAAATAATAGTGTTTTTGAAATATTTTAATTTTTATTCGTTTTCTGATCTAGCATTGAAATCTCTACATGCTATGATCTGTATATTGTATTATTTTTACTCTTTAACGACTGCTTATTTATTATTTTACAATTCAATGAAGATGATGACTTGGTCTTAAAATGGAAATAATTTTTTTTATTGAAAAAAATGTTGTTTTATTTTTATGAGGTTAAAGTTAAAGAAATATATTCATTGTTAAATATTTATAATGTATTTTCAAGGATATTTTTAACCAAATAATTACTTTTAAATTACGGTTAAATAACAGCGAATTCGTAAGTACTGTTTGTTATTTACCTTTAACGTAGAAGTCAGGACTATAATTACAATATTTGCATATCCTGCGTTTGTTTAAATGCAAATGTAAGTGACAAATCATCTTGTGTTTCCCAAACCTCGCCAGAACAATCCCCAATTAACACAAACACTCAGTGTTGTTTCCAAAATCTGACTGTGCCTTTTACTTTCAGGATCATTTCCATACAAAGCAAAGTTGTTTAAATAATATGAAATAGGATTCCCAAACTTGTAGTGGTTAAAAATATTTTAGTTCTTAGATATACATTATATTTTTACCGAAATCATAAATAAATAACAGTATGTGTTTGTCAGTTATATATAGTTATTGAGACGGAGATGGCTGTGATAACAAACTCGCTGTCAAAAAGTCAAACATTTCTTTATAATTTTCATTCATGTTTACACCTGCTTAGAAAATAATAAATAAATTCACCAATAATATTATAGAATATGTTTGTTATTTTAGATAGTGCTAAAATAAACCTAAAAAATATAATACTATTAATATACAGGTTAATTCAGTTTGACAGATGAGTCCGTAAAATCAAATTTTGACAGAAGTCTGTAAAGTTTTACTTTAGCTACTACTACAATTTGAAAAAAAATAACCAGCCTATATGTATATTTCATTTAAATTTTTTTCCAGTGTTAACAAACGTTTTACAAATTTTCTGGATGAATTAATTGCAATAATTTACCATCTATTTCTCACAAGTAAATGATCACAATAGTACACTCTACTTGCCAGCTTGAGTGCCCAGTATATTTTCGGTACATTGTCGATATCTATGATAAAACAAGTGATTTATATAGATTTATTTATTGAAAACAGTAAAACATTAGTTTGACACACCCAGTAATATGTAAAAAAGGAAATAGTTTTCTGTTTGAGAAAAATTAAAACTGTAACATTTACAGTAATCGATAATATTTTTATAAATAATTTTTGTAAGTAATCACCGCACCGTTAAGATTAAAACATGAGAAAATCGCAACAGGTTACCATAACAACAGATGTTTACCCTGACATATACTCTCAGTGATTCATGAATAATTCGCGAAATCTGAAACATATGTTTCCATATCTCGTTTATTCTATTTATGGATTATACCAATCCTTATTTGGTTTGAGGACATAAAAATGCAGTAAACAACAATTAAACGTGATATAAATTTGCTTGAAATGTACATGTAGTAATACTGAGAGATATTTATGGAAAAAATTATAAAAATTTGGTATAATATTTACATATCTGAACTGTCATATCACATAATATTTAATATATTTATGAAGTTGTTATAGTGGAATGTGTCAAGTTAAATTTAAAAGTGAAATTTTGTATACACCATATTTGTCAAAAATACTATTTCTTTTTTTTAATGTCACATAAAAAACAAGCAAAATAAATATTTTAACGAATTATGCTGTATCATTAAATTTTTTATGAAACTATTTCCCACATAAAAATTATCCCTGTGCACTTTCCAAATCAGTGAAATTGTCTTTGGTAAAAAATATATCATCAAATTATTCTTGTACGTTATTCTATTCACTCATTAAAATCTCTAGATTCTTTTGAATTTCCTGCCCCAAAACTGAGCCATAAGCTACTATACAATTAAAAATCGTGTATATTGACATCAAAAACCAAATCCTGATTATTTTGACATACAAAACACTCATTTCCTCTTCTCAGTAACACTTTAATGGACAACAGTCAGTGTCTGCATTAAATCTGAGAATTCGTTGGCAAGGTAACGAACCGGAAACGGATGGATGGTGCAGACAAAGAAAAACAGTCGAAGATGGCGCAGTGATTAACGTGATTGTTTCAAGGTTCAACTCACAAACGGGTTTCAAAAAATAATAATTTGGAAGTTGTCAATTTACCTACTTTATTTTTAAATCACCAATATAATTGCACTACAATTATAGATGTCTTCTTAAATGTCGCAAGTCTTGTTTTATTAACTATTATAAACTTCTTGTAAGATATATTTGACAATGATTTATGCAAAGTTTATAACCTTTTATGGAGGGTTGGGTAGTTTAGTGGTCACTCGTCATAAATTATTACAAATTGAAGACCTCACTTGAGGAGTAAGAAATGAGCCATATTAAACAAATTCGAACTGAAGTTACATTTTGTATTTTGAAAACTGAAAATGTCTAGCAAGGAGAAACAAAATTTTAATTTATTAATACAGAAAAATATCAATTTTTCATTTTGAAGACTTGTCCAAAACTGAAAAAGATTTTCTCATGTACCTCTAAAAAAAACTATTTGTATTTATATATCGCTAGGAATTATAAATTGAAGTACATTTAACAAATATATTGTTATTAGAATAATTTCATCTAGATTAATTGTACAATTAAGAAACATCTTGAATATAAATTTCGGATACGGTTTATAGTATTACGACAGAAGAAAGGAACAATTGGCTTATTCTATAATGAGTTGCATTTTAATGGTACATTGTTGTGCATTCCTGTAAAAAATATCCGAGAATTTGTTAAAAAAACATTTTTTTGTATTCGCACAAGAATAAGTTGTGGATTATTTGTGCAGCGTGAACTTGGCTGTGAGGTGTTATCGTGTGCAGTGGGCTGTTCCGGGTGGTTACCGGAGCGTGGAGGAAACATCCGCCCGCAGGACATGTCTTCCACCCACTCATAGGATTTTACTATTCTTTTCTTCCCGTTGCACAAACCATATCAAACTATTTCCTATTTACTCACTTTACCTGTTTTCCAATCGTAAAACGAATAAGTATTCCCATCACGTATTTTACATATACCCTTACAAATATTTAGAAGTTAATAACATTATTAGCAAAATTTTAACGGTCATTTAAGAAGATAAATTGACTGAAATTTCAACCCTAATTTCTAATTTTATTACTTTTTCTGAAATGTCAATATGGACAATCTTTTCACATTGTGTTATGAATTGATGTATAAAAACTTATATTATTTATTCATTAATTTACTTGTTGAAGCATTCATATAAAAAAATCTGAAGATAAACGGATTAATCGCAATTGTAACAAATTTACCGAATCAAAATTACTCATAATAGTGAAATGGAGCTAGGTAGAATCAAATTTGAACTATAAAATTTTAGCTAGTGGCATAATATTCAGATCTTCATGAAAACGTCACTTCTAGTTGCACGATTAACACCAAAATCTATTCAGATCTAATCTAGGGTGTCAGAATGTTATATCCAAAATTTTAACTTTTTTATTCACTAAGTATTTGAGTACATACACCGACAGTCTTCATCGTAAAAATATTAAAATCGTGTTGTAAGGACCTCAAATCCATTGAAAACTCAGTTCGATTTTCAGCTTGATTCTATTTCTGAGTGGCGAGAGGAAAAAATGCAAAGTGTCTGTGTTTAATATGAAATTATGAATTCAATTTAGTACATATTGTTCTTATTTAATTAATTCTGTGAGAAACTATTGTTTATCTAATTGGATTAAAGTAAAAAAGAATAGAGCAATAAGTTAGTAACAGAATGGAACCGCTGAAGGAAACAATAGAAATAAAATTAAAGCGTTTTGAAAGATGATTTCACGCTACACTTCAGATTTAAATGAAATGAGCTTCACTTTCTTCGGAGAGAAAACGCACGAGTTTCTGATTGTTGCCAGTGTCTCATAATGTTTACAAGTATTTAAGCACCTGTCGCAAGGTTTCCATCATTTTCATTAACCAATTAGTCCCACAACAACATATGTTTAAATAAACAAATCATTACTATGAATGAAATCGTATTCCTGTTACAAACAAAATTACAATGATGATAGAGATGAATATTCGACTGTAGAGAATGAGGATAGTAATATTCGGGTATTCAGTCAAAACTCTTTATTATCTGCGAAGCCCTGAAGAAGATACAGGTGGTGTCTAAACTTCGGCTTCGTAGATAATAAAGATTTTGAGGCGTATACATTTTATCCTCCACACATGTTATATAGCTCGACATTGTACCTTTCAAACATTTAATTTTGCACACCTTTTATCCTCCACACTTTTAATCCGCGAAGAAAAGTTATCTTACACACATTTTATCTTGCGCACATTTTATCATCCACACATTTTATCTTCGCCAACGTTTGATCTTTAAAGCATTGTAATTGTATCTGCCATTCATTTTATTGCCCATGCAATTACCATACTTATAATTAGATGAAATATCCAGTATTAAATTTTTCTGAAGATAAAATGTGTAAAAGATAAAATGTGTGGAACATAAAATGAGTGGAAAATAAAATGTGTGGATGATAAAATGATTTGGAAGATAAAATGAGTGTACGATAACTTTTTTTCGTGGATTAAAAGTGTGGAGGATAAAAGGTATGAAAGATTGAAAGTGTGCAAGATGCAATGTCAAGCAATATTAAAATGTGTGGAGGATAAAATGTATACGCCCCAAGATTTTTGACTGAATACCCGAATATTACTATCCTCATTGGTTACAATGTGTGGTAGTATTACTAGGTTTAACCGAAGTACATCACTTAGTAGCTTGTTTACATTATTCATAGATGGAAATGGTATAATGATTCGGGCATTAGTCAGTCATTTAGAGTATCATTATGATGGAATAAAGGATAGGCATGTCCTGCATATCGCAGACAATGGCGTGTACATTACGAAAACCCTCGACATGTTACGGTGTCTACACATTCTCATTAGCGACATTACTACAATTATCTATTAGACTATCTTGCTTTTTGCGAATCGCTCATACAGGGAACTTCTTTATCAACTGCAAGTATATAAGCTTTTGCCGGGTAAATTTCGGTTGATCACGAAATATTGTTACTTAGTAATTTGATAAGATATCTTTTAATAAAATCAAGACGCTTATGTGGAGAGATTTAATTTTTAAACAGTTTTGTAATTGCTAAAATATTTTTCACGCCACCGTCCCATTATGACTAGTATTACACAACTCAAAATCGTCCTGAAATTCTCCTGTTGCCGGTCTAGGCCGGCAAAATGTAGGGATGCCAACTTAAATATTTTAGCATTACATTCTTTTAAAATGTATTTATTATTTATATTATACTCGCCTTGTATGATTATGATTACGTTAATTGTTGAAAAATATCAATTCATATTCTTTTTATTTTTTAGATTACAAAAAATGTAACTATTTTTTTTTTGAATAAGAAAGCAAATTGTTTATATATCCATGTAAACCGAAAATATTTATGACATAAAAACCTATAGCGTATAAAATTTTAAATAGTAATAATATTTGTTTAATAAATTAAAAGTGTCATCAGCGCAAAAAATCTTGTGTATCACACGTGAGATCTCGCATTATTTGCAGGCTTCACTCGGCTCGGCTAGTTAAAAGAAGCTCACTCTCGCAAAAGTTCAGTTTCTGGACTAGTGATACAAGTAACTATTTTGTATTGAAATAAAAAGTTATAGGCACAAAAAAAATTACATTTTTGTTTATATCTAGTCACTATTCATTTTTTTTTGGGAAAAACAAAAACATGTATAAAATGAGCCCCACATGAGACAAGTTTTATCTAATTTAACCGACTTCGTATCATCGTATCTCATATAGTTCTCCCCATGCTTACACCGTTTCATTGGTCACCCTGTATGTTTCAAAACATAATCCTCAAACTCGCAAATTATAACATGTTATAAGCTCAAAACAATGATCTTCGATCGATACATTGTCCTTACCGTTGTTACTACTTAACAAACTATTATAACCTACAACTTGAACTTACTTCGACAACCATGCTGCTGTTACGTCACTGTCACCAAGCTAAGCTCGCAAGATCAAGATCAGAGCAGTAGATCCACACGCCACTCACACTATCACTGTCACTAATGAGTCAGAGAGACACCTTCCTGCATATCAACTCCTGGGAACGGGTGGACAAGGATGGCGCTACCTGCGTTCGTCATTTGATTTCTGCGGTCGCCTTAGAGGATATTGTATCAAAGGCACGTTGCCACAGAACACGTGACTTGGGAACGAATAGGGATATATGAAGGATGAGATTAGGAGTTTCGATGTGTGTGATTGGAGAGAAAAGTTCGTAGGGAAATCCTGATAGGCTAATGTGAAATGATAAAAGATAAATAAATTGTAATTTTGATAGGAAAGAAGAACGAAAATTCCAACTAAATTTCAAATATATGTATGTAGTACAATCGATAATATGGATAATATAAAATTTATTTATTACTACTACGTTATTGAAAAAATCATTTATAAAGGGAGTAATATAAATAATTCCATTAAAAAACGATGAAAGGTCTCTAGGTCTGGAGAGCAACAATATTTATTAGTATTTTTTTACTTCCTTGTACAAAGTAAAGGAAGTATTGTAATCACAAAAAAATTGTTTTCAGGTTTCAACAAATTATTAATTTTGACCATCTCTGAATCCCTTTTAACTTTGTTTTGGCGTGACGTCTGTACATATACGTATCTCGCATAACTAAATGATTAGCCGTATAATTTTGAAATTTTGAATGTGGAACTGCTATAACTGCTATAATCTATTTGTGCACCTCCCTTCTCATTGCAATTGACAGTATCAAAAGGGCACTTTGCTCGTAATATTTTTTTAATTCTTTGTATTACTCAAACACTACTATCCCTAAATTATTTATAAAGTAATATAAATTTTATTTATGTAGTTACTATAACATCTAGTTATGCACCTCCATTTTTTTACTATCGGTCATTTCAAAGGGCAGTTTACTTTTGGACGAAACTTAATAAAAATAAAAATTTAGTTGGCTTTTATAGCAATCATTTGATAATAAATTGACATTGGCAGCTGTCAGAATATATATTTATATGTAAGACATAAATGAAAATAATATCTTTCTTTGCAAGTTTTTGAGCGATTAAAAATAAGTAATGTAATGTAATAAGGAATAGTGATAAACATATTAATAAAATTTTTAAAAAATAATCCATTTCGAAGGGAAGTTCGAAGTTAAATGTACTTAAAATCTATTTCGAGTTTAGAGTGTTTTATCTGCAGTATATATAAATTTGTCATTACCGATAAAACATATTGACACATCCAACAATGGTTTCAAGATATAAATTCAAGAACTGTATAAAATACAAGTGTATTTTTTGCAATGTATGATTTAGACTTGCAAATTATTATTTATATAACATATAAATTCAAAAACTATATATAAAACAAGTATAATTTTTTCTGCTTAGACTTGCAAATTATTTATATCCTCCATTCCATGTATTACATCCTTTAATAAATCACAAAACTCTCTAGTTTATTACCATAAAATATATGTCTTGGCATGCTGGCATGATGACATTGAATTTCATTTGAATGGGTATTTGAAGCCGCGAATTCTAAACAATGCGTTATTAACCTGCTTTCTTCTCGTCGCGATGGGATCGTGATCTGCACGTGTCAATCCCGAAGAAGAGCTGTTGTCTCTGAAAGAGGTGAAGGCTCTTGCAGCTGCAAGGACACCATCATTCCAACCATGAGCGCAAAACGCTAAATAATTACGCGTGACGAATTTGATAAACGTTCTTGCAAATAAAAACTAAAAAACTCACGCAGAGTCACAATTATTCAGGAAATTCATTGGTACTTCATGAAACACTTTCGGATATCATTATGGATCTGATTATAGATAAATGATGATAGAAGGACGAAATAATCACAACAAAATTAATAAACAATAACTTATTTCCATAGCAACATAGATTGTAAGGGCCGGTAGAGCATGTAACGCCTGTTTTTAATTTTTTTTTAGATGCTCTTTCGTATTTCGAACTATTTTATTAAAAGGAAAAATGTATGCATTTATTTAACAAATTGTATAGACATTTAAAATTGGTTGTTAGCAAGGTCGCTATTATATAACAATTATAAATTTTTAAACTCACTTTTGAAAAGAAGAAAATATATCTTTTGCAAAGAAACATTTTCTACGCATATTCGTTCTTTGAAACGATTAAGTGAAAAATTTAATTATCAGTAATATTCAGTTGTAACGAATTATTTGGTTACCATTATAAACGGAGTGTTATAGAAAATAAATAAAATAATAAAAGTCTTACTTTCATTTCACATACAGTTTGGTTTGGTGATCTAACAACAAGCAAAGTTAACTAAAAAAAATTGCAAATAAATACAGCTGACCCCTATTTTAGAAAAACAATATTTGACGCTAATGGACTGGATGAAAAAGAAAAGTCAATCCACTAAATCTACGTACTTAAAATATAATTATAAGTTTGTATTTAAAGTGTAATACTATCTTATATATTGCTGATTAAATTGGATATCGAATGCTAATACAGCTTAATATAATCTGGTTTACGGTGTTAAGTAGTATCTCAGAAAACAGATTACCTTAAGTGTTGTTTAATAAGGAGCTTATAACATTTGAATATCTGTACTTGTGTATTCTAGTGAAAAGGGCAATAGATGTAACAGTATGACTAAGAAAGGGTAACGAACAATCTTACCCTAACCCAATGCGATAATAATTTAATATTGCAATTATTCATAATCGAAACAGGTAATATAAGATTAGGATGGGTCAATAATTGTTGATACTTTACACTTTACTTTATTTAAACTAATTTTATTTAAATCTTTACACTTAATGAAATAAAATTTAAATAAATTGAACTAAACAAAAAACTAAACTAACTACATTATAAACAACGTCTGCATTACGGCTACGACAATATAAGACTGACTTTTCCAAACTTTGTTGAGAGATAAATCTACCCTCTCAACTTCTTATCTAAACACAATTTCTTGTCTGCGAAATATGTTCTTATCGGAATCTGGCCCTATAATTTCTAATTTTTATTACAAAAATGTCAACGTCTATGCCGATAAAAGAATCATAGTTCACAGAAAAAATGCAGTCTACAAAGTAGATAAAAATCAGGGTTCTATTTTCCATCTTGTTATAGGATGATAGTCGGAAATAAAAATGTGCCAACACTTTGCTTGAATTTTCCAGGTTCTTTATTTTTTTATACACACATTTTTATTTTTTACTACCACTGTGGAAGACCCATATGGGGTCGAAACCGGTCGGAGCTTAAAGCCTACGAAACACTGACAGAATGATTGCCGTGTACTATTTATCGTACAGTCAAGAAATCTTCTGATCATAATATTAACGATAAAATTCTTAATAACAAGTGTAGCAGAATAAGAAAAAGTAGTGTTGGGTTTCTAACCATATGAAGGTGGTAACCTTGAAGGTCGTCTCACCACCAGAAACTCAACACCTCAACAACAGAACAACATTAGCAACGTGCAATGACATGTGCCCTCAACATTCACAAACAAATTTACAAAATTTTCCTGGGATACATTTCATATCATCATCATCAACAGCAGAATATTTCTATTCGATTTCTATTAGATGAAACATGACCTCTAGTTTCTCAGGTACTTATTTCACAACAAAATTTACTTGTATTTTAGTTTTATTTATACATTAGCAACGTGCAATGACATGTCTCCTCAACATTCACAAACAAATTTACAAAATTTTCCTGGGATACATTTCATATCATCATCATCAACAGCAGAATATTTCTATTCGATTTCTATTAGATGAAACATGACCTCTAGTTTCTCAGGTACTTATTTCACAACAAAATTTACTTGCATTTTAGTATTATTAATATAATTATTCTTAGTCCAAAGCATCAGTACATTTATTTGATTCGTACCAAACTTAAAGTGTATTAACCTTTTTGATGATTATACAATCGCACTAATTTAAATTTTATCCATGCAAATTACTTTGCACTGTTATCCAAAATTTAGTATTCATCATAAAAACTGTACTTTTCTTATCAGTCAACGGTCATCTACGTTCCGGTTTAAAATTCATCCAAATTTTTCCAAAAACAGAATTTTTAAAAACATTTTAAATTTATAAAAGAAATTCCCAGTAATTAAAGCTATTAAATATTATTTTTATTAAATGTATCCTTTTAAGATTTAATGTTTAATTTACTATGCATAAATATTAACATAAAATACTAAATCAGTAATAATTCTTTTTTAATTTGACAGTAATTGTGTTTTATGTTAGATACACTTTAACTACATTTTTATTGTCTTTAATAAACTCATTATTGTTAATAATAAAGCTGTAAAAATGAATTGAATTATTGTTAAAGATTCTCTTCATTATATTATGAAGAAATTACATTTTAATGAGTATTGTATTTTAATTTAATTTCCATAAGAAATTATTCTCTAGGTACTAGATATTTTTAAAAATAAGGTCACTATTTAAGAATGTCTTGCTTGTAAAAATTATAATTTAAAAAAGAAAAGTAGAAAACTTTTAAAAATTCATAATGATCATGTGAATATACATGTGTGAGAGCATTAAATTTACAATTTACAAAAAAGTCTGAAAAGTTTTACTTTTTATTTTTAAATTTTAAATGTCTTCACATGATCCAATTTCACTTTTTTCGTTTGTTCGAATGTAATTCGATTATGTTAATTTAATTAAAGGCGATGTATCACGAAATACAATACTTATAGGGTATTACAATAAAATATCAAATTTCTTTATTTAAAACAATGACATAAATAAAAAAATGAAAGTATTAAAAAGATATCAAGTTTCTGTTTGACGTAATACACTGATCTTACAAGTTTTTTGTACCCTAAATACAAGTAACTTAATATATGTGATTATATCGATATATTTTTTTACTATTTTAAATTTTTCAACAGCACGTTCTAAACAATACAAAGAACTATTGGTCAAAGCTACATTTCTACAAGATTCAGCAAATTTAATAAAACATATATGCTGTTAAATTTTCCTGTTTTATATAACCAAACTTTTAAAATGTCAATTTTGACAGTTGAAGAAGTCTCTAAGCAATTGTTTAACATGACAACCTATCAGTTAGTGTTTTGTCATTGGGCACAAGCTAACAACAGGTCATTTCACAGCAGTATGATTATTGGATAAGGATCTTGATCATTAAACTGTTAGTACTTATCATGTTTCCTTGTTTTATGCAGAATTTCACGTTATTAAAAGTAATTAACTAAGATGGAGGCAATTATCGTAATAATAATGTTTTAAATATTCCTAATGTAAAAGAGTTATTGATACTTGCGGATTTTCTATTGAGTTTTAATAGTGACTTTTAATTAAATTAAATAATTCCAAATCATATATTTTATTATTAATTTATAGTATATATATGGTATATAAAAAAGATAGAATTATACCTATTTATTTATACAAATCGTCAAAAAGACGATTAAATAACGGCGTTCTAAACAAAATTACCATCTAAATGAGATTCCCACAATTACAGAAACAGAAAAATAAGAAAAGAAGAAAATGTAGGACCGTGAGACAAGTAAGGCCCAAATAGTAACAAGTTTGCATATCAGCGCATCGACGGAAATATAAAGTTGGGTGAAAGGTGTAAACAAATGATTGGATGAAGCAGTAGTGACAGTATCCTGTGTATAATGACACTTACCAATGGACTAAATTTTGAACCCAACAAATTGAGACAATTTTAATGATTTAATTAATTTACACCGGTAGTAATATAATAAGAATTTCTATTTTGGTCATTTATTTTCTAAAATTTATTCTAAAACTATATCCATAAATATTAAATTTGAAAATTACATATGTATACGATTTTTTACCTCTCGCCACTTTGTAAGAGAGGTATTGGAATCATGTTAAAAATTGGATAGTGAGTTATCAATGGATCAGCATATTTTGAAGTCACTAGAACAGGATTTTAATGTTTTTACGATGATGTCTGTCCATGTGTGTGGATCGATAGATAAATGAATGTTGTGAAGATTACTCAAATAGTAGTGAATAAAATAAGTTGAAATTTTAGATATAATATGACAACCTAGATTAGATCTGATTAGATTTTGGTGTTAATCGTGCAATAAAATTTTATAAAACAATATTTATATATATTTCATTTTCTGAAACCGGTAAACGCATATTATGAATCATAGCAGGCCTTGGAATTCTTAAAATCATAACAACCCTAGGTATGTTAATAGCTATAAACCAATAGTTGATGAAAATACATGGTAATAACAATAATACCAATTGAGATTGATGAATGCGTAGAATAATTGAATGTCGGTGCACGGTTTGACAGTAGTCCGCTAATTGCAGATTACACAATGCCTCCGGTGTGCCAAGCTCAGGTAAACTAATCACTGCAATTACCTTAACGCGTGTTTCCATCAAAGCTCTCTGCAAACCACTATTGTTCACTCAACAATCAGTTTGTTATTTGTTATAAAGTTTTACCAACAAACCATACCTTGCTGTTGTATGTAAACGAGGATTTAGGTGTTTTATCGCTTTTGTCACCGCGATCTAGATGATCTATTCTGACAAAGACTTATTTAGTTTTTCGGAAACAGATTCAGTTTTCTGTTGAAGCCAATTTTACCTCCAGTAAGATACCTCTTACCTAGTTGATTGAGCATCTGTAAAGTTACAGCTGGGTTTCACACAATATGTGTTCCAACGATTCTTCGTTCTCTTCACAGAGTCGACAGATGTCATTTTCAGCTTTACCAATTTTGTACAAATGATGTTTTAAAGGACAATGGCTAGTGAGGGCTCCTGTCATTATTGTACGGTCCTTTTTGCTGAGAACTAGTATTTCCTTGGCGTTTGTCGTAGCTGGAGAAATAAATTTTCTTGCTTGACTGAGGCCTGGAGTGTTTTTCCGAAATGAGGATATTGTAGATTCCTCCCAGTTTTTGACCACTTTCTTATAGTGGCTTTGTGGAAGATCACATAAAGGTTCCGGTCCGTAGTATAAGAGTTTAGCCCCTTTTCTACAAGTTCATCTTTTTTTTTCTCGTTTTCTAGGATTCCTTCGTGCCCTGGTAATCACTAAAGGGTGACGTTGTTTGCCTAACTTTGATTTAAAATCTATAATTTGCTGTTGTATCCAGAAATATACGATACTGAGAAAGTATCGAAACTTGGGAATCAAAAATATCAAATAAAAATTATCGATATCAATATTGGATTGTAAGAAAAGTGTCAATACTTGATATAAAAATGTAGGAAGTAATAAGAAACAATAAATATTTTTTTATAAAACGTAAAAAAAATATTCTTATAAGTTTAACAATGTTCGGAACGTTTTTCTTTTATTTGTTAATTAATAGTTTTTTTTTTGCATGTTATTTCAATTATCTTCCTTTCGATAAATACTTCTTGAATAGTCTACTTATTTGATTTTGATTATTTATGACATCTGTGAGGTGGTAATAGATAATTAAAGTCTTTACTTCTTTAGTATTACGAATTTACTTTTATAGAGTGCTTTTATTTGAAGTTTAACTTAACTACATAAGTTTCGGTTTCGGTTATCGAATGAAATGTATCGATAATAGTATCGGAACATTCTTAGTCGTGAGATATTCGTATAATGAGTTACAGGCATATGCACAATTTTTTTTTAATTATGTAAGATAAATATTTTGAAATAAGATTAATAGTTGCCATATTGAAATGCACTTTTGACAAACATTAGAGTATTCAATTATTGAAGCGTAACTGTTATAATTAAATCCTTTAATTAAAATTCCAATCGTTGCATTCGCAAGTCAGTCCCAATTAACAATATCAATTAATTATTAATCTGTTTAATCAATCTACAATTCTGCAATGGCGGCTTCCTTGTTTAGAAAGTTAGAAAAATCCGCGCACTTGTTTGTTTACTACGAGTGTTGTAAACGACTTGTCAAATGACTAACGCGTTGTCCACTACGTGTTGTTTTGTGTAACAATGACAAAACAAAACACTGAAACAGGTAACGGTCAGCTGTCAACTCTTAATTAAATGTTGTTGAATAATTGAAAGCTTAGTTCACATATGAACTAACGTAGGAAAGTCAATTTGCTTATATGGGGCGAAAATATGCCAGATTTTGAAATGTTGACATTAAAACTTGTTTGTTTATTAACAATTTGAATTTTCTAATGGAACCAACCATTTATGGAAATGGTAAAATATAGAAGGAAGGTTAATGAAGAAAGTTTTGTCATTATCTTTTACATATATGATATATTTCTATCTAGATTAACCAATGACAATAAACCGTAGCACTAAAATCTCCGAAATGGGGAAAACATTGCTTTGAAATTTTATTTATGTAGTTACTATAACGAAATAATTATTTAGTTGGCTTTTAAATTTTTGTAGGAAATATTTGATAATAAATTGACGTTGACTACTGTGAGAATATATTTCGTAAGAAATATGTACGAAATAAATGAAAACCATATCTCTTTCTTTGCAAGTTTTATTACAATAATTTTATGCAATGCAAAAGGAATACCGAAAAACATTTTAATAAAATTTTCAAAAGATCTATTTCGAAGTGAAGTTTGAATATATGAAACGAATGGAAGTTGAAGAATTATTAATTGTAGAATGATCTCACTTTCAAGTGAAATAAGTTTAAATCCACATCAGATTTTATATATTTAGAAGAAATGAGTACAACAAACGTTCATATATGGAATCATCTTTTTCCTTAACTTTAATACAATTTTTCTTTTATTGTGTAACTCAATATCCTTGTGGAAGTAACGTATGTATATTTTTCTTCACATAGTATAATTACTGCACTGAAGTTTTGATTTATTAATCATTTTAATTTACTAAAATCAGAACACTATACGAACTACCGTTATATTTTCTCGAATTATTTTAAATTTCGCTACAAAATGTCATCCACTTTGTTGGTTCATCCTAATAGTTAGCGTATCATCGAAAACAAGATTTATGAAAGAGAATGAAGTTATTATTGTTATCCATTCGCGGCTTCAGAATTTATTCTCCCATTTGTTTTTGTTCGCCAATATTGTTCTGGTTTGCTAGTTCATTGGAAATTCTGGATAATAATTTCATTGTAAGTAGAAACCACAAGAAAATCGTTGAATGAAACAATACCACAAGCCATGAGAATTTCGCACAGAGAGCGACGTAGTAAAATGCCGTCACGTTGTGCTTCTGTCTGCTAGAAGTTGTAATGTTCTGCTTCGCTAAGACTTTCCGCTCCGTGATTCCAGATCACTAACCGAATTTTTCTAGTGCCCCTATGTAATCTAACTCTAGTCTTATCTACGCTCCTATCTAAATTTAGATCGTTTCAATTTTCAAGTTCATTATACATTGTGTCTCGTGATTCGATGGCCATTAGCTTAAGGGATATTAAAGATATCAAAATAAATGTCGAAGTTGACATTTTGAAAAATTGACACTTGTCAATATATGTCAATTAATTATGTATATAATTGTATTTGTTTTGAAATTGTAATTAAGTAGTTAGTTAAAAAAAAGCTGAGTTAAAGTGTAAATACAAATAGAAAATTAAAAATTCGTTTTTCAATAACTACAAGTTTGTTTCTTTATTTGTGGTGTTATTTACTACTCTGTTTAAGTATCTTCAACAAGAATTTTCTGATAACTTCAAAATGCAAGTAAAATTTGTCTTGAAACACCTTAGGAATATTGTGCTAGTGCCAGAGATGATATAAGTATAACACCGTGGATTTATTTTTAAGTAACGAATGTAAATGTGGTGTGTAAGAAAGAAAAACAAATGGCCATATCCGGTGTTCATTAGAAGTCGGTAGTCAAAGCGACGGAAGTGAGCATTCGAGCGATTAGCCACACAACTGATAATGCGGGAAACATTGTCTAATTGCCCGCTAAACATCTTATAAACCTCATATTAATTAGTTCCTTTACTCCAAAGGATTTCCACTTTTATATTAATTACAATAACTCATATTTTAATATGCCAGTATTAGCTCTCATTTGTATACAAAAAGTAATATAAGAAACTCCACGTTATTCAAATCACCAAAGAGAAAAGGGGGATTAAAATCTTGTGATTTCTGAAGTAAACAAATTAATGTCAATACTGACAGTATATATTGTATGTAATAATGGGTGAAATATACTAGAAGAGTTGTAGATTAAACTAACGAAACTACCAAGACACAATGAATGTCAATCTGTCGACGCCAAAGTTACCTTAATAAATAACATGAATACTTGATTATATATTAATAGATATAGACTTGTCTATATAGTTCGTGTTATATTTTTGGCAAAACATAGAAGGATGGAATAAAGGAATAAAGTTAGGAATATGTTTTGTTTTATGTTTGACCAAAATGATCTAAGTATGAATAACATAATCAATTTTTTTAAATATATAAAAATATCCGTTACCGCAGTAACACTACTATTTCTATTTCATTTTTGTTGTTGATTTGACGTAGATAGCATACCTATGTATAGAAACAAACTTATTAAATCTGTAAACTGATGTTTTGAAGAAGAACCATTTTGAAAGTAAATAATATACGATATTTTTTTGTTGTTCTTGTTGACGTGAAGTGTAGTCAAGTACCTACCGGATATAGTCAAGAGTCAAGTGAAGTGCTACCGGTCTTGTCAATACGTCCACTAAATGCGTTAAGTTATCGCACTAGTTCACTGAGCAAAATTTCCTATGAAAAATTGGGAATGAATTTGTGTGATTAATTTTTCTAACAGGCCTATCAAAATTCCAAACCTACGTTATACAACAACCCACAAGTGCATATGTCACGCGCATCCATTATTTCTAAATTCTCTTGCATTCTTGAATTCTTTTCCTGGTTCAGACTCCAAATTCATTAATCACTTGAACGCGCACACATACGCATATATTTCCTTCACCGTGTGACAAACCTAACCACGTAGGACGAGGTGAATGGCTCTTACATTGACTTACTACTTTAAATACTTCCTAACGAAAATTTTACGTGTTAAGGTTTTAGTTTTGTTAAATGTGCAAAAACGCTACATTTGAAGAGGAGTTTTTATTGTTGTAACAAGGTTATCCTTTCCAATCATACTGTCACTAAATTACTTCTTATTTTAAAAGAGGAAACTGTTCATTAACAGAATTTATTTTTCGTACCACCGAAGTAACATGACATTATCTTCCGAAGTAAATAAATATCAAAACTGACTATTATGTACAAATATAATACCTGACGAAGGCAGCACTGCGTTGTCGAAACGTTGTAAATTAATAAAAAATTTACAGAACTTGTCTTTTGATTAGTTATGGGTTCTGAAAGCTTCTTTCAATATTTACAAATATAATAATGGATGAAACACACAAAAGAATTTGTAGGGTAAACTAACGAAAGTACCAACACACAATGAAGCACAAATTGTCGATGCCAAAATCATCTTCATAAAGAACAAGAATTACATAAATGGCATATTCAAGTTTTCGAAATATTTGAATATATCCATTACCATGGTAACACAACTGTTTATATTTTTTTTTTTCGTTGGTTATACGCAGATCGCATATATACTCCTCTGTAACACGTACGATAATGAGATAGCGAATAAAAGTCTCATCTATGCCGCAACATAAAAAATTTAATAATTCTTGCAACAGAAATTTATAACCAGAAGATCAACTGCGGAAAATATAATGAATTAATTATTTCAAAAATACAATATAAAAAGGCAGTAGAAAATAAAACTACTACTATATTCGAGTGGTTGGAATTTACAACGCAGAAATGCAAATAATCTAGAACAGGAATTATTAATAAAATAAATAATTATCAGAAGTATATGTTTACAGAAATATGAAGAGAAAATGACTTTCATTTTCACCATGTACTCGTCTGATTTACCTATATAAAGACTAATTAGTGTAACACTTGTGTAATTAAATGGAGGATTATCTGATGCTGTGAAACTGCGGCTGAGCTTTGTCACACAGTGTTCAATGCTCACTTTCAAATTCTTCGCCAATGTTATCGGGAGAAACTATTACGGCTTCATGTCGCGTTACACAAGATTAGTTTCAGATGCGTACGTTGCAAATCAGGAAATGGTGATACACGAGATTGTGTATCACTTTCAATGCGATCATTTGTCTTTGTATATTTCAAAATGTTATTCATTGAATTATTAGCAATGAGAACATTTCCTCAAATGTATAAAGGGGCCTATTCTGTAACTCAGTACTTAATTTTTAACCAGTTGCTAAAATTTTTAGCAAATAGAAACAAACATTACAAGTGATGCAATTTAGCAACTATGGTTAAAAATTAACCACTAACCACTAAAAATTAAGACCTTAATTCACTAGTGAAAATATTTATGATTTTATATGTGCTTTATACAATGAATAGCTTTCAAAAAATGATTTTCCAATTATAGTATTTTGTTCAACAGTTTCTATTTATTGTAATAATAGCTATTACAATGTAAAATATAGCTAATATTGTTTGGATATTATCAGTATGGAAAGTAATAATTAGGTATTTAAAGCATTTTATAATTTTCAATAATTACAAAATACTAGCATAGCATAGTTTAAGGAACTAAACGAAAGTGATAGTAACTAAGTAATTGCACATAATCTCTGCAAATTTTATGCGTTATTACATTCATAACTTAATTTTCTTTGAAATAATTCTGACATTAATCTCTGTATCCTTTATTCTATCGAAACACCCTCATTTAATTGACTATAACTTTAGTCATTTTCACACAATCATAATGCTTCATTTGACGGAAGTAGGCATCTTTTTATTGACTATTTCACTCGTAAATTTATAAACCAATCCAAATTCTAGATTCTACCTAGTTACCAAGATTTATTTCGACAAAACACCGTCACAATAGTACATTAAGCAGCAAGTGCAGAAAGTCGCCTATTTCTCACGAGGCGTGAAAGTTTCGGCACGAGACGAAGTCGAGTGCTAGAATCACACAACTATTCGTAAAGTTTACCGATAAATTCATGGCTCTAATTATTCGAGTATTACTCATGAAAAAATATTTCTAAAGTTTTTTTAATAAGAATTATTAAATATTACGTATAGTAAATTGAACTCAATTTATTTCTTAATATTAGTACTGTAAGGAACAATTCTACTATACTACAATTCACATTTTAAGTATACTATATGTACGATTTTTCTATTTTTAGAATCCTAGATGTGAGGCACAAATGCAATAAATATTCAAGCACCATAATCCGTAATATGAACCTTATTGAATAGTAATCTACTATTTTTACCCATAAATAATGCTAATAGTCGTCTATAACTTAGACTTCCTGTAATGAAAATTCCTAATCAAGCGTTGGTGAGGTAGGCTTGCACGTGCAAGGTGCATAGGGATACACGTGTGTGTTTCACGCTTCACAGGCGGTATACACGTGGGAATATTTACGGGATGTACCCCACTGCCTTCATCAATGCACCTCCAATTATTAACTTAGCTATCAAGTTTACCAACGTGGTAATTAGCACAAATCTTTAAGATCTAATAGATAGGAACCCAAAAAGATTTTCGAGAAAAGTTGTTAAGGAAAATTATGTGTGGTTTGATATTTTGGCGACGATATTGATAAATAGTTTTCCTAACATAGTTAACTATAGTACGTCTATCTACCATAGGGTAAGTGGAGGTGAGATTGACCACATTTTGGAAAAATAATTATTACTCTGTTATATTGAATAATACATAAAAAACAAAATTTATTTATAACAACATATAATCTAGACTTACTTATAAGAATAAGGAAAAATTAAACTATGTTCTGAAAACTACAAAAAAATATTTTACGAGTTCAAAAAGTCCAACTCCACTATAACAGCAACTAGATCATCTACTTTTCTATGTGCGAATGATTTTTTTTGGTTGAATTGATTTTTTTAACAAATCCTGTCTATCTCTCCTCAGCATTAGGTAGTCTATTTGTCCTCAGAGTAGAGCTAAAATGGACCACTAAATTAATTATGACTGTGTACAGACAGAACTTAATTTTTAAGATACGTTAAGTATTATACACATGTTAATAAAGTTTGTACATAAATAATTAGTTTAAATCTACCGAAGTAATAATTAACTACAATTTTTTTGGCAAATTTTTAAATAAATCTTGGAGTATTCAGTGTTGACTGTATTAATTTTCAAGCGGCTTATATCACTCTAATGTACTTTTAAAACCAACTTATCTTAATATTTGAATATTCCATGTAGCCAAATTTTATTTTCAGCTGTGACCATCGAGTTGCGAGAATTTCAGTAGTTTTTTCGTTTTTTTTGGTGTGCGGTTTAAATTAGTGAGATTTTCCGTGTGGCTGTGCACTTCTTGTTGAATTAGACTAGTGCGTCCATCTCTGCGGTATTTCTGTCTGTCTGGCACTTGTCACTGAACTTATTCACATGCAGGTGATGCCCCACGCCTAAATGCATCACCGTACAAACATACAAATGCCTGCTAAATATACACACTACTCAAGATGAATGAACGTGAGTAAATTGCTTTTAAAATGTTCAATGCATTTCACATTTATTCATTTCTCGTGCATTATTCTTAAAATAACTAGATTTCTTTTTAAACGCTTAAAATAGCATTTTAAGAATGTTCAACGGGTTAAAAATATGAAGGTATGTTTACGAACAGACTTTAAACTTTTTTTCGTTTTGTAGGCGCTTCTTTTAACGAAATATGAACCCAGAGTTGAGTGTTTTATTTTCATCGAATGTTTATTTGACTTTTAATTATTTTTGAAATGTTTTATGTCAGAAGAAATTAGATTTAAATTGGTTTGGAAAACTAACAAATTAAAACAAAACCCCTTGCCATTTTAGATACTAAATAATAGTTTCCAATCTTCATAAACGATGTGGTGATGTTAGAAACACAATTCTAACATAGAAATATATTGTAAACAAATGATATTTATTGACATTCTTCTGTTTCGCGTGTTATCAACAATGTAGGTGAAATTGAAAAATCGTTGAGTACAAATAACAGTTATCTGTGCGCTATGACTGTTGACAGTCACGCTTTTAAATAAATTATAAGTTCGGTGACCTATAATTAATGAATCTTTGTGTCTCAGAGCAAAAAGTCGCGAGTTGGGAGATCATTGCGTAAGGCACATATTCCGAGCGAGCATTACCACTAGAACTAATCAAATTTATGTTCCAGCACAAATTATCTTCTTTTTGTGTCTTGATCAAAGAAATATCACCATATGGAATTCATATTTTTATCGTAACCTACATGCAAGCAAAATTGTAGCATTTCTGTAGACTGCAATCATACTTTCAATAGTTACCAACAACCAGATTATTAATTTGAGTATGAAGTACATTATGAAAAATATAATACTCGTACGGGCGTTATAAGTAGCCACAGCAATCAATCATTTGATATTAATTCGTGGGCATCCGTTAAAACATTTTTTTCAGTAGTTTTCCTTTGAATGTATCTTCAATTAGGGTAAGATAAGACAGAGCTAGTTTTCCAAAAAATAATTGTTAGATGGTAGAACTATGTATTGAAATTTTGTCGATAAATTGTTTCTTAGGTAAGTTATATTAATTTGTTTAATTTTTATGGTGCGAGTTTTGGTACAACATTAACTTTAATTTAACTTAGTTTTATACTTAAGGCCGTTTTAGACTAGCCTAAAAATTGTACAAGATCTTGCACCATTTTATTCTATATATTAAATTTTGTATCTCCTATAAATCCTGTAATACTAAATTTCAGTATATGAGGTATTTTCGATTTATTTTCTAGGGAATACACCCTTTAGCTTTGACTAACAATTCTTGGAACACCTTATATAGGATAACTAAACGTACCGAGCTTTCCCTGTCTGTCCCCATTTTGATTCCTTTATACTGGTGTCCCAAGACACCTTTTCAATTTTCAGTTCTTCAGAAGACAAACATCTATTTTTTCAGTAGTTTTCCCCAGATGCAATAATGAGTATAACAATATAAAATATGAAATAAAAGTTGTAGTAAGCAAGTAAGCGCGTAGCTCAAATCAACAGTGCGGAAGAGTAGTTGGTACATAATAGTGGTTTCGTGCTTACTATGTGATTGCAAGGTATGCAAATGGCTATAATAAACTCTAATTGTTACATGCGTCTTGTCTGGGCCCTGCGTTCGGAGACACACTTGGGCAACATCCTCTATCACTGCTCATGTAACGGACTTCAACTATATGAATTATAAGAAATTGTCAACCGAAGAGGCAATCAAAGCATGTACATTTACTAGACTCCAGTTATATTACGATCTGTATTATTGTCAAGCGAAGACGTTCAATCAAAACATGTACACTTATTAGACTCCTGGGTGCCTATTCTGTAACTTATAAGTATAACACTAGTGATACGCGTTCAAAAGTGTTGTAATTTAACTACCATCTAGCGGTTTTTGAGTACAACAGGGCAATATGATGTCACTCATTTTGTAAATGATTCACTAGCGTGAAGGGTAGTGTTATATTCATTTCACTAGTGTTATACTGACGTTTGGTTTGGCGCTTGGCCACAGAATAGGTTTATACAGAAGCGATAGTAAGACAGAGAAGCGAAAATTATAGAGAGCTGGGGAAGGTGCACAAATTTAAAGGGCCCATTGTTTAAAATCTGAAAGTTTACTCACATCTGAGAGAGAGATAGGGGAAGAGCACAAATTTAAAGGTCTACACAATGCTTCAAGGTCATAGAAATGACTAGGGGAACATGAAAGTTGCCGACATGGAGTGTCGCTTCTGTGTGTAACTATTCTGTGGCTTGGCGGTATTGTTTGAAATTTGAGTGGTGATATTTTGTGAAAATTACTAAAGAGAATCTTGAAATTATGGAAATGTACGTAATTCTGCACAATTTGTCAGTTGTGCCAGTGAGTAGTGCCAACTTAAAAATTATTTTACTAAAACTTAAAATACAAAAACTTCTAAGATTACAATATTGTACATTTGACACAAGACGTCAATCAATATAACACTTCAAATCGTTGAAAAGTTACAGAATAGGCATCCTGTTACATTAGGTTCTGTATTATTATGAGCGATCTATCAGTCGAATGACTGCTTCTGATTTAGAATAGAATACAAGTTACCTCGAAGGGTGATATCTGGCAAACAACCTAATTTATAAATATGAATATGTTTTCATAGGTAAAGAGTCTAATATGTAAAAGTGTATTCGTATGTATATTTAGAGAGTACTGGCGTCAGGTATCACGATGTTAGTCTGTGGTTATCTTATGTAGGGCACCAGTGAATAGATAATCATAGGTCTAGTCTAGTAATTCGGTAATTTCTATGTAAAGTATAATTACTAGAAAAAATTCTTCCATATCTGGATTACGATAACGGATCTTCCAAAATCATCTCACCATATGGCCAGCAACAAAAAAATTACAGATGTTAAATTTCGGTTGTCAGATTTCAAGAGAAATACCCATTTTGACCAAAATATTTATTTATGATATAAGTGTTAAAAGTGACATTTTATGAGTGAGTGGGGAAGTTTGAAACGAGGCGAAGCCGAGTGTAATAAACCCCACGAACGAAATAAAATCAATTTTAACACAAATATCATACACTATTTTTCCTACGACCCTAGTTATGTATTAGTAAATAAAAACTAAGCATTATAAAATGACATTTATGACAGGTAACTAGATTTAGTTCCTTTTTAACACAAGTGTTAAAAGTAAATTTGTTTTTTACTTTTAATGTCAATGACAACGATTTAAAATTCACTGTGTTATAAATTGTTATTTTTAACTTGCTAAGCAACCGTTAAAAAGACTATTTTTAACAGTGGTCGTAGGAAAAATTATTAATTTTGTGTATGGGGTTGTGCACCTCCCTTTTCTATTGTAATCGCAGTGCCAAAAGGACACTTTATTTGGAAAGTTTTTTGAATTGAACTCAAAAAAGATTGATTAGTCGTAGAATGTTGAAGTTTCGTATATGGGACTGCTATAACATTTAGTTGTGCACCTCCCTTTTTTATTGCAATCGGCAGTGCCAAAAGCACACTGTACTGTTTTTACCTCCCACCTATCAATATATAAATAAGGGAAGTATAGTTTTTAGTCAAATTTCTCGACTATTTTTACCGTGGTGTCTCTATTTCCGTGTATGTTTGTGTATGTGACGATTATTTTGTCCATGATAACTCCAATACGATAGATAAAAAAATATATATTTGGTAATTAAAAGTTATATTCAAATATAATACATAAGATGGACGAAATAACTGTTTTCTTCGGTTTCCAAAACAGTATTAAAAATTTGATACAATGAAATTGAAATCATTCTACAGTGGTGGGAGGTAATTTATTGGAAACATCAGATTTTTTAAATTTTTTCGCATAATTCAAAAATACATAATTAGCCGCAGAATATTCGAATCTATTTTTCAAATGAAATAAGTTTGAATGAAGAGCATAAAAATTTGTATAATTTAATAGACCTACAAGGAAATCATGTGGTGTCCACATCAGATTATTTATTGTTGTCAATTCCTGGCGTTTTATCTTTTAAACAAATTCTAATCTAAAATCAACAGCACACTATCTTCGTTGTCTCTAAGATGCACTTGTGTAGTTTATCTCACGTTCTCTACGACTAAGTTTTATGAAATGTGTAGTTATGTTGATACTGCGTGCCTGTAGCTATCTTCAGGCGAACAATATGCGATATGAAGTTCGTTCACACGACCTTGACTTTCGGCAAGTCGTGAGGTCGAGGAATGCAAATTTTTGAAAGAATAATTGCTAGTCTCAACAGTCACGAATACTGCAAGAATTTTTTGAGAATGGTTTGTGAATTCGATATATGATGAGAATAATTTATTAACAGGATGTTGTAGAGAAAATCACAGAATTTTAAAATAGTTTTGTTCATTCGAAAATATTGTTTAAAACAAAATAGTATGATCCCTTTTCATGTTAAATTCAGTAACGAATTCGCCAAATAAAGTTTAAAAATAAAATTTACTTTGCTGGCGTCATATATCCCTTCTCCAAAATATTAACTCCCAGATTCACAAAAAGGGAAAAAATAATTACTACATTATAAAGAAAAAAGATTAACTGTAGCATTTCTGTTTCATATAATATAAATTTAATAAAAAAAAATATTCAAAAAAAATTAATTATAACCATACTTTAATGAATGCTTTGCGCATGCTTGTAATCAAAGTACTTTACTTCTAGGTTGTCAAAAATCACCACAAATCTTCCTCTGTATCATTTAGAAATTCTGATAATCATCTACAAATATTTTTAATTTCACCAAACTAGTGGAGTTTTATTTGGAAATAAATAATATACTTAATTCTTTTTATGAATTGGGACTTAGTTTAACATTTCAGGATGTTAACAAGTGCTATAACTAATCTGGGTTAGTGGCTAATCTTTTTTTATAATTGTTAATAACTATATAATTGCAAAGTAATGTTGAGTATTTATTATTATAATGAGAAGCTATAGTGGTTAGTTTTATATTTTGTAACTTATATCCTGAAATCGATTATGGTTATATACTCCATTGTAAAAGTACAATTACAGTTACACTTTAACTTTTAAATTCAATAAATTTGTGACAAGCATTACACATATTTTTTAGACAACAATTTATTTTCATTATCCCCAAGCAATTTGAAAGACTGGAACGAAATTTGCTATATTCAATAAGACCTCAGCTAATCTTGAATTATATTTGTACCTTTCACTGTAAGCACCTGATCCGCAATATAAATCTGTCGTGTACAATCAAAGATATGATATGTAATTGTATAAGATACACATATGTTTTACATTCCACATATGCACAACCCGCGGACTTGTGTATTGTTATATAATGTGTTCGCATTCCGCTGCTATTATATTAGAGAGAGACTGGATTGCAGCAGGCGATGACTGGCAAAAACAACACCAGTTCATTTCCTTATGAACAGAGTGGGCGGTGGTATTCCACTTTTACAAAGATGCTGCAAATGTCAACGTACAGTATACTTCTAGCAGTTCATACTCACTGATTCGAATAGTCGAGGAAAAGTGGGATTGGATGACATTATTTTGTCGGGTGAAATCGTGTGATTTCCCAAGTAACAAATGTCAAAATTGACAGTATTATATGCAAATGTAACAATGGATGAAATATACAAAAATTGTTGTAGATTATTAAACTAACGAAACACACAGAAGTACAAATTGTCCACCGCAAAATTACTTTCATAAATGACATGAATGACACTCATTTTTTTTAAATATCCCTTACCGTGCTTACACTACTGTTTCTATGATTCCATTTCATTTTTGTGGTTGATTAGACCAAGATAATAAAGTTATATTTTATTTTGAGAATTATGTGAAGAATTTTTCGTCTCATAAATTATTTTGCTTATATTCTTTAGAACATTATTCCTTACAAATTTGCCATAACCTCACAAATAGACGCCTTATTTAATATGGCGTCGACAGATTTACAAGTGCGCATCGCGTACTAATTTGTGTTTGTACGTTGTTTTATTCACATGTTTGTCAAGTCTGCGTACAAATATTTTCGCTATGTTTGGGGTCTATGTACGAATTATGTTCTTGAAATTCACAGTGGATACAATACGTAGTATTTAAAAGGACAATTATTTTGTGGCTTATTGCAATAGGTCATCATTGAATTTGCTTAGTAAATTTGAGTAAGTCTATATTTATATTGAAAAAACTAAGAACTGTCATCGTATCCATAATTCTCCAAATTTAGTGAAAAATTCTGTATTTGACCGTATGGTGAAATACAAAAAAAATATTACTAAATATTTCCGTTATTATTATTTTAAATTTCAACCAATGAAAATCGAATAACGTGAATATATTTGACGTTTATGGAGTATTTTAATGTCATAAATCACGTTTAATGACTGTTTGAAATATATATTATATTTTTGTAGCAATACTTTCCTTGAGATTAGAGTTAGGGAATTACTGTATATATCTTTCATAATTTATTTTATTTACAGCGTCCAACAGACCGAAGTCTAGAAACAGTATACCGGGATCCTACAGCTTATAGTGGGTTTCGAACCAATCAAATACAGATATATTTATTTTTGGTTACAGATTTGTCGTCACTGGGATTTGAACCCCAGACTTCACACTCCACACAGCAAGTAAGCCACCACTTTCCATATTATTCTTCTCGATTTATATTTCGTCTGTCGCCAACAAGAATTAGTGAAATTGAAAGAATGCAGCACTCCCCACAAAGCGATTGAATTGGAATTATTTGAATGGGTATGTAGTGCAACTAAACCATCACTGTCCATATTATTCTTCTTGATTCATATTTTGACTGTCGCCAACAAGAATTAGTTAAAATGAAAGAATGCAGCACTCCCCACAAAACGATTGAATCGGAATTATTTGAATGGGTATGTAATGCAACTAAACCATCTATGTCCATATAATTCTTCTTGATTCATATTTTGACTGTAGCCAACAAGAATTAGTTAAAATGAAAGAATGCAGCACTCCCTACAAGGCGATTGAACAGGAATGATTTCATGGGTGTGTAGTGTAACTAAACCACCACTGTCCATATTATTCTTCTTGATTTATATTTTGTCTGTCTGTCGAATTTGTTAAAATAAAAGAAGGTAGTATTCCCCACAAAGCGATTGAATCGGAATGATTTCATGGGTATGTAGTGCAACTAAACCATCACTTTCCATATTATTCTTCTCGATTTATATTTTGTCTGCCATCAACAAGAATTAGTAAAAATGAAAGAATGCAGCACTCCCCACACAGCGATTGAACTGGAGTGATTTGATGGGTACGTAGTGTGTATTTTGGTCCATTGTTGGTCGCCTCTGCACTTGGTATGCAGGTCATGGCCCCTCACGGCCGCAGTTAAATATTTGGCTGGTCCGGTCCCTGACTTCGCGATGCTAAAAATATCCGCGGAGCATTCCACGTGGGAATTATGCTGATTTCGGTTTGTTTTGGCTGAGACGCCACTTTTGCTTTATTTGGGAATGCGGACATCCACACAATGCACAATGCTAACACCAATATGGACTATTCCCAGAATATATTTGGTAAAGATAAAGATAAATTGTAGCTCACTTTCTCCATAATTTGTTATTTCATTTTTTAATAATACATTACATTACAAGCAGAGTTGGCCTGATTTAAATCATGATTTAATACGTTTCATTTGACTCCAAACTCATTTTTGAGATGTCTCATTTTCAATCTTAAATAATGATTAATAAATTTCTGCTTTTTAGTTAAAATGGTATCTTAAAATCCTGTGCTATGAATCTATATATTTGAACCACAAATTTTTTCTCTTTGTAGTTGTCTATCATATCAAATTGTACAACCAAATTTATGATCGTCCAATGAAGTGTTCTCTACTTAGAATTAAAAAAAAATAAAAAAACAATTCGGAATCAGGAGAAAAAATTAGTTCATTTTAAAGAGATAATATATTAACAATAACATAAAATTAACATTATATAATGAACCACCGTTGCCCGTATGTTCTTTCTTATATACAATTAAAAAAAAAGATGACACATTGCACATACATATTCATATATTTTCCAGAGCAACAGTGATTCATCGCAGAATAATTTGCATGAAAATGTATTCGCAATACTGTAAAGACCGTAAAAACTAGAGATTTACATAGTGCGTTCACTAAGACAGGTTGTTCTCTTGAAAAAATTCATTAGCATTTTCACACTTCGGTGCAGGTTTATGTCCGATTATTGGGCAATTAAATCGATTAATTACTTGATTACAAGACTGAAGAACGACCACAGACATTGCCAATTCTCTACTGCTTTATTGTTATTGCAAATCTATGCTTATCTATTCAAATTATATACACATTCAATGGCAACTAAAACGCTACACAACATAACTCTTTACTATTTTTAAAGCTTTTTCAGTGTTCATTTACCATTCCTTAAAAAGACTGAAATTATAGTAGTGACGCTTTGTTAATATTCTATTTAAATACACACTTTCAATTAAAATAAATATGCCTCTCAATATTTCATTTACATCTTAATATCTTTGTTGAGTTTTCTAATTCGGTTTATCGCAGTAAAATGATATATTTATACCATAAAACGGTATTTATCAGGCGAAAAGAAATAAAGGTGGTTATTTAATGCATGCGAAAATTGCAAAACGAGACGCAGGCGAGTTTTGTAACAGCAAAAGTTAAATAGCCACCAAGTTTCCTTACGTTTTTCATACAATACCATAAGCTACAACAACCCTCCGCGCCGTGAAATGTAAGTAAAGTTTTGGCGTGACCTTGGCATTGACCTTGCAGGTCGTGGGTTTGACTCGCGAGCAGGGACTTGTGTAGGTTAAGACACGAATATGCAGCGGTCAGTAGTCTGCTTGGAATTTCGCCAATGTTAATTGGAATGATTTTGACTCTCATTAAAGGAACTATCTGATTTGGATAGTGTTCGTGCGCAATTTATTTGGAAAGTAGTAGAAACTGAAGTGTTAGATTAGCACTTCACAACGGTATTACATTTTTTATAATTTTTTTCATAGACTAATTTGTCAAATTAAATTTTCGGTTCTCAACTAATTAATAAAAGCACGATATCTACTTTTTGTGATCTCCACACTTTGTTTAAAGTTAAACTTTCAAAAGGAGTTCAATTGCAAGTTGTCAAACTCTGGACTAATTTTAACCCCGCTTTAGTAATCCTTCAATAATTTGGCAATGTTTTTTCTACGACCACTATGGAAAGTGGCACTTTTCTCACACTATATAAACCTTGAAAGTTGCGTATTTCCCACAATCGTGGGTTAAAGTGTGAGAAATCATTTCTCTAAATGTACACGATATTACTCCACTAATTTAGCCAAAGTAGTAGCTAAAGTAAAACTTTACAGATTCTTATGTCAAAATTTAATTTTACGGACTCATCTGTCAAACTGAATTAACCTATATTTTAATTGAATTATATTTTTGTAGTTTATTATAGCACTATACCTAAAATAACAAACATATCCTTCTATAATATTATTGGTGATTTTATTTATCATTCACCTTTGATAATAATTTATCTGATTCCATGTAGACGACGTCTAAGCAGGTGTAAACAAGAATGAAAATTATAAAGAAACATTTGACATTTTGACAGTAAGTTTGTTATCACAGCCATCTCCGTCTCAATAGCTAGTTGACGTTTTACAAACGCATAATGATATTTATTTATGTTTTTAATTAATAATTTAACGATTTCAGAAAAAATATAATGTATATCCAAGGACTAAAGTATTTTTATTACTCACATTTATTTTATTCTTATTTAACACTGTGGTTAATTCATAGGAAAAATGTTTATAAAACAAATGCCACACCTATAGTTACAAAGTGTGAAACAATCTACAATCATAGTATTATTGTTGACTAAAACAATACCCGATCGCAATTCCACAAACAATCGACAATAGATCAGTTGACTAGCTCCATCTAATCAAGCTGGAATTTCTGATCAATTGACTATTCACTATTCTGCACACAGGTCAATATCAGCGTGCTGCAATTGTTCTGGGCAATCATTGCTTCTTGGATTCGAAAACGAGTTGCACTAATCATAAATCACAAAGTTGCGAATCACTCGAGTCGTGATCGTGACTCACCGCAGCAAAATTGCCAAATCAAATTGTTTTGAAATGATTTTGTGATATTTACTTAACTTGCATCAGTTGAACAAATATTATTATCACGATTTATTACCAATTCCTAGGTGTGGCAATTTTATCACTTCTGATATATTTTCATAACAGGAAAAAAGAAAAATTTATTAATAACATAAAGATTCAATTATTTTAGTACAGATTTTTATACTATAAAAAGTGCTTTCATTTTACTTGCATTTTAGTAATATTTATTTATAGTTTCCATTATATATTTTTTATTTGTCAATTCATATTATTTTACATATTTTTTTTAAGGTATCAATTAAATTATTTCAAAAACTATTTTGAACTGAAATTTTCATATATTAATAAATTTGATATATAAAATAAAAATAAAATAGTGTTAGGTTAGATCAGGTTAGGTTCGGTTAGGTTAGATTAAATAACTTTAGTTTCGGTGAGGTTAGGTTAGATTAGGTTACTTTAAGTTAGATTAGTTTAGATTACTTTAGGTTTGATGAGGTTAGGTTAAGTTAAATTAGGTCAGGTTAGGTTAGATTAGGTTAGTTTAGATTAGTTCAGGTTTGGTGAGGTTAGGTTAGGTTTGATCATATTAGGTTAGGTTAGGTATAAAAAGAGTTATGTAATTTTTGATCACACAAAATTTTATAGTAACAAAATTTGGCTACAAATAATACTTATTTAGACTAATCTTTATCGTTTCTTTTTGAGCTAAATAAATTCAAAATTCCACATTTACGATTTTAATGAGAGCACCCATAGTACGTAGTCATTCACAACAGCACGAATTTCAAAAATAATAACTTACGATCATGATTGCATTAAGCAACGATAAACGAAACCGTAAAACGTATTTCTATACACCATAACTTTAACTTTATCATGATGTACGTGAAGTTACATTGTTGCGTAATAGTAATAGATGGTTTTCATGTTTTATTATTGAAAGCTACTCAGTCGTAAACATATCTTACGTACTATAATGATCTCAGATAAAAATATGCTATACCAGAATTTATTATGCATCAAGAACCCGACTTCTATAGCTTCCTACTTCATCAGATATCGCTAGAAATTTATATATTTGTATGTATACTGCAGTTAACAAATGGTTTATTATGTTCTGAGAAATTTAAGTGTTTTTTAATAGAAATACTTATGTATTGTCACACTTATTTACTCAAAAATTGTCAGTTTAGCTTATGGGTCAGTAAAAATTAAAAATTCACATTTCCAATTAAAAATTAATAACTTTTTACATCTCCAAGTTATTTTCAATCATAGTTGAACATGAAAAGTTCCAATTTTTAGTTTTTCACCCTAAAATTTTTCATGTACACTAGAAATAACCCTAAAATACTGATTTTTCGGTCATAAATTTTTGTTTCTAAAAATACTTTATATTGATAGTCCCCGACGCGCTGATTTCAAATTTTCAAGCAGAATTTAATTATCTCTTTTCGTTCCTGAGATATTTTCTCTCAAAGTTGCACCACAAAAAAGTGTGTTTTTTGCATACATCTCTAAAATGAGGAGAGATACAATCTCAACGATTATTCCAGTCGATTCTACGGACGAAGTTACATAAAGAAATGTTTTCTCCGCATATACGTCCTTTGGAACGATTCGGTGAAAAATGAGAAAAACGAAAAAACCTAAATTTCAGGTTTTCGCTCCGAAACTTTTTGTCTCCAAAATTTTTTATATTTTGGACTTAAGTAAAGACGGATACGCTGATTCCAAATTTTCAAACCGAATTCAATTATCTCTTACCGTTCTAGAGATATTTGCGTTCAAAGTTATACCTAAAAAATCAGGTTTTTTAGGTATACCTCTTAAATGGTTAGGTTTATGGTTCCGGCGACTTCACCAATCAATTCTACGGGCAAAATTACATATGTGTACCAATTTTCAGATTTTTATCTCAACGGATACAATTTCTAGAAAGAAAAAACTGAAAATGGCCAAAAATAGAAAAAATTGCCTGATGAACCCCTTACGATTTTTTCAGATTTTCGCCATTTTGTTTTTTTCTAATAAAAATTGTGTCCATTGGGATAAAAATCTGAAAATTGGTACACTTATGTAATTTTGCCCGTAGAATCGATTGGTGAAGTCGTCGAAGTCGTAAACCTAACCATTTAAGGATATACCTAAAAAACTTGTTTTTTTAGGTATTGCCAAAATTGAACTTTGAACGCAAATATCTCGTGAACGGTAAAAGATAATTGAATTCGGTTTCAAAATTTGGAATCAGCACATCAATATCTACTTAAGTCCAGAAAATGAAAAGTTTTGGAGACAAAAAGTATCACGGAGAAATTTTGAAATTTAGGTTTTTTCGTTTTTCTCATTTTTCACCGAATCGTTCCAAAGAACGTATATGCGGAGAAAACATTTCTTTATGTAAGTTTTGCCGTAGAATCGACTGGTATAATCGTTGAAATTGTATCTCTACCCATTTTTGAGATATTCCAAAAAAACATACTTTTTTGAGGTGCAATTTTGAGACCAAAAATCTCAGAAACGAAAAGAGATAATTGAATTCGGTTTGAAAATTTGGAATTAGCGCATCGAGTACTATCAATATAAACTATTTTCAAAAACCAAATTTTTGGACCCAAAAATGGGTATTTTTTTATTTTTTCGGGTGTATAACACAATTTTATATGCAATTTCTAGCACAATCTCTTTTCTATAGCTACCTTACTTAGGTGATAGGATATAAAAAGAAATAACTTACATTTTGGAGGAAGAATATATAAAGAAAATGGTCCCTTACCTGAAAATAAAAATAAAATTTTAGTAAAAGTGTAAAAAACATATTAAGATAAGAAAGTTACATACTTAAAGTATAAAATTAGTTTAATAGTTTAATTTGTAAATAAATATCATAGAAATAACAGCTACCATTTGTTAAGTTTTTCTAACAAAAAGTTGCAATAAAACAATTATAAACGATTATGTTTTTTTATAAATAAAACACTGTTATATTTATTACACAATTCCAACCGTATAGTTTCCTTTTCTTATTTATCGTTTTTCATCTTTTCAACACTATAAAAAATCAAACTTTACAATCAAGTAATAACACGTAGCTATGAAGTACTTGGGCTTCAGGGAAAGAGAAACAATTGCAGGAAAACAATGGACCACCTAGATAACAATAAGCAATAGACAACCAACAACCAACAACCGTTGTTCTATTCACACGAAAGACAAAACACTATCGGATTCAAAACAAGATTTAAAGTCAAAAACATGAAGCTTCGTACATTTATACTTGATACGAATAATAATTAGAAAAAATAATTACAATACAAAAAAAAAAACTAACCACTACAGTTTCTCATTATAGTCATAAAAAAAATTCACCATATTGCATAGGACAACACTAAATGGATTCCTACTAGGAATGACGAAACCTGAAAATTTTGGTACCCGGGTACCCGACATGAATACCCGGGTAGAACCGGATACCCGATAATTACCCGTTACCCGATAATTACCCGATACCCGATAATAACCTGATACCCAATAATTACCTGATACCCTTAAAATATCCATTATTCTTCCACATTCATCTTTTTAATATAAATTTTTGTTATTTGCATATAAATTTATTAAATGAAGAAAAAATATTATTTTCTGGTATGGAAATAAAAAAAAACATTGTTATTTTACATAACATACAAGTATATCAGCAGTATAAAACTTATTAAGGAAGTATATTTGATTTAATTATTTAGGAATATCTCATATTTCTCGCAAATATCAGCATGGATGATGTATCTGCACTCAGTCTTGATCTTCGTGTGGTTACAATGTTCCCGGCAGCTGAAAACTGTCTTTAACTGGCAACAACAGATTTTAGGTAGATTTCGGGTAACGGGTAATAAACGGGTAACGGGTAATAAACAGGTAAAGGGTACATTTCGGGTAATCGGGTACTATTTTTAATACCCGGGTACATTATTATCGGGTAGGTTCCGGGTACCCGGGTACCCATCGTCATTCCTAATTCCTACATTACATCTTCTTTACCATTAATTCCGTAAGTGGTATGCCATAGTTCTAACTCCATAACCATAACAGCTGTCATTTTCTTTAAAGAGCAATAAAAATATGACCACAAAAAAATAATCCTTTTTTGTAAATTTTGTTCTGTGCAATATTGTGACTTTGTTATTAGCCTGACAAGTTTTTTTCTAAAAATATTTGCCTATGTTAAATACCTATAACATTTGTCTAGAAAATACGGTATACTTTACAATATACCTCGTACTCGCGTAATAAAATGCACAATAATAATAAAAGAAATAATTTCAAACATGCGTTTTAAATAGCAGTATAAATGCAACTGATAATTTTCTCTGTGTCGAGTTACTGTTCTGTACAGCTATTGAAGTCTCCCGGATAATACGGAACAGAATAAGCAGTTAACGTAATATTTCATTAGCAGCTACCGTTAGGATAAAACACAGTACTGTTCTATTTAAATAGTTTCACAAATGCCAAAAAATTACCATCGTAATTACCATCTTTAAATAAAGAACAATGTACAATAGATAACTGTTTTCAATTTCCGTAAAATTCGTAGAAAATGACAATTTTTTTTGTTTTACATTTCGGCGAAATTTACAAGAAAGTACACTGAAGAATGAAAATATATTTATATGGTTCCCAACTAAATATACATATATTATTTTTAAATAACTATTCGTGTTATATTTGTACAACAATTTTCCAAGTATAAATTATTCAATAATATTTCTTTGAAACCATAAATCAAACAAAATCTCTTGCATAAGAGACCTTGGTTAACAATGAATCCTATAATATTTCGGATTAAAAATTCAGCTTGCCATGGTCATTGCGACCTGCGTTTGTTTATCGTACCATCGCGTTTCAACTGTTTCCGTTTCCGCAATATATCACTACGAACTGTACACTGATATTCAACTATTTTACATCAAAATATATTCCCAATACCGTGATTTAAATATTTTATCGATAAATTAAAACATAACTGTATTAACAATATTTTTTTGATCTGTATTTCAAATAATTTATATGCGTAAATAAATATCCTTGTGCCCTTTTGATTTTAAATATGTTATGCGTTGTAGGTTCGTGGATAGTAATCGTATTTCACGCTAGAAATGTGTCATTTATTTAAATCTACATACAAACAATTGCACTACATTTAAAAGTACAATTATTTGTACATATGAATCACACTTTATTATTATCAAAAGAATACAACAAATAAATTGGTAAAATTTGGAAAATATACAGTGATAAATTGTTAAATTTGAGAATTCCTTTCTTGGTTAATAGGTTTACTGCATTCTATTTCTAATGATCCTATTTGGTTTAATCTTTATCAACTATTTTAAAAATTCCACAAGATTAGACCTCACACGAAGAAATATTTGATAAAAATTATATTTTCGTTTTTTATATCTTATCACAATTTTAAATTTACAATGTTTCTGACACTTGAAATGAAAAATGAATTATTTAGTAAAAATATAAAAATACAATTTTTAATTCATAATGCGATTTTTGAAATTAATTTAAAGTTTGATTTGCTCATAAATTATTTGATTGGTTACATATTTTTAATTAAAGTGAAGTTACAAGGAATGTAAGTACATCATAACTTTCGAGAAGGTATGAACTGAGGTGGAGCTTGCGGAGCCGAAAATCATGTACCATACGAATAATCACCTAGTTTCCTTGTGTTTTACACAATTTTTTTTTACTTTCGTTTAAATAGGTACAAAATTGTACTTGAAATTAAGATTTTTTGACATTTTGATGACTTTTTTAAAATAAACAAAAAAGACAATATCAAGAACTACTTAATTTTGTGCGTTACTATGTCAGTACACCAAAATTGTTAGTTATAC
Organism: Stenolophus ochropezus; assembly: GCA_035578165.1. NCBI lineage: Eukaryota > Metazoa > Arthropoda > Insecta > Coleoptera > Carabidae > Stenolophus > Stenolophus ochropezus. Next base: position 27,136,634 of record JAQOWZ010000005.1, on the reverse strand, counting down.
AAATAAACGATATAAAGTAAAGTTGTCATTTTTTTTTTGGAATTGTAAAATACAAGTCTTTGAATCTAATAAATGCAATAAGTATTATAAATATTTCCAATGATTAAAAGTACTAAATATTCGTGTTTTGGAGCACACCATATACTATTAACTTTCCGTTGACAATAATCAAATATTATTGAAATTTATATTTTAAATTGAAAGTTAGTCAGCTAGGGATTTAGTAGTTAATATCTGATAAGTAGAGATTTGTATCTGTGAATATCCTGTACACACAAAGAACAATCCTCGGCCTCCCAGCATCCATTAAAGCAATTACGAGCTGCAGAATCGGATTCTCAGCTGCGAGAGAAACAAAAACACATCGCCTTCCTCTGCACCGGAAATAGCTCCGCCGGACACCATCCGGCTGCACCTGCATTACACCTGACGACAGAATTTAAAAATTAAACTATTAGAAAAATATTTTGCTATAAAATAATCGTTAAACTTCTTATTTTCTTATTATTGCTGTTATAGTATCACAAGATTCAAATAACTGCTCCAGATTTTGAATATGCTGTAGATGTAGAAAATTTAACTCTATTCTTTTCGAAAGTCGGAGCTCATCGAAATTATAGATAAATATTGGCAAAAAAAATATGCTTTAGATTTAATTATTAAGGTAAGCGGCCATATACCACTATACGTCTGCCGCCATATACATATGTGTGAATTAAATCCGATTGAGTAGCATGGGAACAGATGAAAATGTACATCCGGGAAAACAATCCTTCTGGAAATTTAAATTCAGTAAATTTAAAAGCTATTACACTAAAATTTTGTAAAAAATACGACATCATGAGAAGAAAATTGATGGGCAAATAGAGGCAGTGATAGATTATTTTGTAATAAATGTTGACTACGATTCTATTACTAATTTGGACTCTTAGAAGTGACAATGAGGACGATGTTTTTGTAAATATAAATTTTGTAATATGTTTTATATAAATAAATACTTTTTTTAAATAAATGTTGATCACCATTCTAATAAGGATTCATAAAACATAAATATGAAATTTTGTAAATATTTTTTGTAGGTAATATTCGTACCTGTGTTAAACTTCATTCTATTTATGGATTTTACGAGGGATTTTATTACTTTCCCTCAACCGCAGTGATATTGAGAATTGTCCTGACACGCCAAGTTATCTTGAACGCACAGTATATAGCTTCAAATAATAGTTATAGATCATAAAATCTTACATCTAAATCAATGAACACTGTACTAATATGTTGTCCATACCTAGTGTAAAGAACAGTTCTGTATTTCATGAATAAATGTAGATAAATAAATTGTTACTAGGTTGTCTCGCAATGGATAAAAGTAAAAATAAAATATGAATAAGTATGAGAATAAAAGTAAATAATGCGGTTTGGAACAGGACGTGAAATTCCTGATGTTATCCTTGAAGTTAAGTAACAGTACTCGTTAGTTCGTAGACGGGTGTAGTGAAGTTTCAATATACAATAGCATGAAGAAAAAAATCAAACACAAAGCCACCAGGTTGCTTCCTGTACGCTATTGTTGTTTACCAATCATTATAACTTTACCCACTACCTATATAAACAACCATTTATACTAAAAAAGTGAAGAGATGTCATCAAAATCTAGATTTAATTTGGTGGAATTAGCAATATTTGTAGATGATTATCAGCATTTCTAAATGATACAGAGGGATATGTGTGGAGATATTTTACAACCTTTTCTGTTCCATGTAATACGAATTTAAGAAAAAAATATTAGATCCAGAAATAGAAACACATGAATGGTCAATGTCAGTACAGATATTTACTTAGCAATGTAATAAGCTATATCATTGATATATTTATTTTTATTTATTTGTTTCTTTTTGAAGATTAAACAACGGAAACCTTAATTTTTTTATCTTCCTCTCATAGATATTCATAGATTTATCATTCTTGATTTGGAGTTTATAATAAAACTATTTATATTATTGTAAATATATGTATGCCATTTTTGTTTAAACCCAGAATTTTGCATGGTGTAATAAACAAGCTATTAGTAACAAGAATAAATTACAGAGGACATTAATGAATATAACTTGCTGTAATGACACCCTATTAGCTTCATATTCCCAATGGGCTTTTTCAGTTTTTTCCTCACCGGTTATTAATTTTCTGCCATTCATTGCTAGCAATTATTGAGGTTTTATGCTTGTACACGCTTTTGATTTATGTTCAAATATCCAGTTTTACTTTTAATTTGTTCTAATTGGAATTTATACGCAATTAATACCAATACTTGAAATGAGAAGATAATTTACTTGTACATAAATGTCAAATTAATTTTTTTCAACACTGAAAATTAACGTTACTGTCAACTGATTATACTTTATGATATGAAAATAATTCAATATGTCATTTTGGGGAAACCTAATTCATTTTTAATATTTACAAATATAAACTTCCTCTCTAAACAATATTATTTACATTTTAAGAAAATTATAATGAATCATTGTTATCAGTTGATACATTATCATCTTCCTAGTAAGACCAAACACTATCGCTTATCAATTTCCTGAAAGTTGGCGTGTGAAACTAAAGTCAACAACTTGTATAGCAGACCATGCAGGTGCGGTGCAGGTGTAGACTTGTCTAGTATGTGCAGAGACTGGAACAATCACGTGCATCAGCAGGAACGAGAACCAAGAAAGCAAAGAGATGATAACAGCAAATGTAATCAAATGATAAGGATTATACTGTTAGCTATACTGTTGCTAAAAATTCAAGTTAACGTTCAAACAAATTCATTTTATAATTCATCTACGGACAGTATATTGTAAACACATTTTCATTTCCCGTAACGTAACCATATAGACAATGTTAAGATATTAATTCATATATCATAATTCTCTCAAAAATAGTATTGTTTAATTTTTGTTTTGTAGCTAGTTGCTAAGAAGTAATGAAATGAAGACATTATAATTAAAATATAAATGAATTAGGAAATAATATCGTGGTCGTAGAAAAAGTATAGTGTACAACTCGCTTCTTGTTGTACAAGATACTATTGCGTTACAGTCTAAAATTAGTTTAAAATGGATGTATTGTCAGTATATATATAATAGAGATTTGTTTTATTTGATGTAAAGGACAAAATAGTCATCATTGTAATTATTCCATAAAAAACCAAGTGCAGATTTGGATTGTTTTACTAAATAATACGTTCAAGAAAGACCTGAACACGAATTTACTGTTGTTGGATTCATATTTTTTTGTGTTTTATTTTCCAACTAACAATAAATAGATACAAGTACGCTATGGTATGATAGGAATGACAGAGAATCGAGAGCAGTTAGTAAGAAACCAAGCCGTGAAAAATAGATCACAAATATGAGGCACAGAACGGTACTCTCCTCATCTCTGATAGCGAGAATTATAAACATATATATCATAATTTATTCTAACCTTATCTATAACATGTAAAACTGGATAGAAAATTATATTACTAGAAAATTTGCATTTATTATGAAAATTAATAGATAAAATAAAAAACATTTACGTTAGCTCATAGATCTGAAATCGTACCATTCTACCATTAATATAAAAAAATCTTTAGTTTTTATTAATTATAATAATATTTTTATTAGCGGGAGTAAAAACAGATTTCTAGGATACAAAAATTATGATAGAAGTATTATTTCCTAGACATAATATGTGTATAATAAAAAATGCCGAGGGAATTTTCAATTAGAATCTACTTTTCTGTAATATTTGACATTAATTTTTAGTCGTACTACTATTTTTTGTACTGCTGTTCACCTAAGTGGAAAATAACACAATAAAAGAAGACTTTAGTAAAAATAACATATCATGCAAATCTTAATTGCGTTTCCCGAGTTTCCGTAATTTCACAATCATTGCTGCAATTACACAAATTAAAAGTTCCTCTTATTAGAATCTGAAACAAAGTACTGTTTCTCATCCAGTACTGCCACCTAACAGCTGGAAGTTCCCTGCTACGTTTCCGTGAAAGTCCCTAGTTGGACATGCAACATACGAAATGGCATTCACATAGCAACCGTTGCTACGCAAAAACAAACAATTAGAGGAGCTGTTGTTATAGCAACAATAAAAGGAGCACGCATTCCCAGGACAAAAACAAGTGAATAGCGTTCAGGGAATTACTCCAGTTTAGAACAATCATGTGTTTTTAAGATTTTTACACACTTTGCTCGCTTTTTGTTAATTGTAATTAAATACAAGTTAGCTGGGAACAGAATTTTAAAAATTTAAATGGCTACCAACAAACTGCGTATCTAACAATTTTTTCTTCGAAAATTAGGAACATTTATAGAATTTTATTTAACACCAGATATATATAAATACCGAGTGTCTCAGATATGTGTTTTTATAAGTATTTAACATGGGAAAACAATTTTTGATAAATAATAACAGTCGAATTATAGTTCTTGCAGGAGATATTTCAAAATGACTTATACAAAGTCAACACTTGAAAAGAAAGAAACGGGCCATATTTAACAAATTCGTAGTGCATTTACTTTGTATTTTTGTTTTTTGCGTGTATCTCGAAAGAAAATTTTCAATAATTGTTTGTATTTCTCTAACCACGTAATATTTTAATCTTTTCTTAACTTACAAATAGAATTACATTTATAATGCATTATTATTAGAATAGTTTAATGTAAATTTGAAAGTAGATACTTAATTAGAAAACATCTTAAACACAAATTTCAGATATGGTCCAGGACAGAAAAAATTACCTGCCTAAAGGTAGTAGGTACCTTTATTGCAAGTCTCAAAAAACTATTTTTATGATTTTCAAATATCTCTTACGAAAAGTTAAATCCCATAATTGGAATCGAACTGAAAAACTTCTTGCCACAAAGTTTTTATTTAAAATTTTTGAAGACCTTTGATTCCGTAGGTCATTATACTAACCCCATAACATGAATTGACAGCTGTGGTTTTCTTTGCAAAATAATAAAAACATGAGACGAATTTCTTTTTTGTAAATTTCGTTGACTGACGACTTTTTATTACCCATTACATGTACTGATATATTACGCACGTATAAAATTTAAATGTTTTTGTAAGAATTTCCACATTTGAAATCCGGTTTAATTTCACATTCACGCATTTCTATTTCCATAGCAACCATAGCTATGTCACTGTCAACTGTTTTTACTGACATTAGAATGTCATTTGCATTGTTTTGTGCGTTGTGAAGAGATTTCGACATTGCAGAGTGTGAATGTTACTCATGCTCCTAATTTCTCTCTAGATAATGGTAATCTACACGTTGCCAAGATAAAATTCTGCAATTCTTGGTAATTTTCAGAAAATTAATCTCGTCATGTGAATTGCGAAAATTGAATTATTGTCGGCAATTAAAAATTGTAAAGAAAATAAAATTTTAATGGAAAATAATTATACTTGTTTTTCACACAACTCATTTTAAAAATGCAATGATAAAATATGAAGTTTTTTATTGTAAAATACAAACGTCACCTTTCGGGCACTCTAGCTGACATGGACAGTGCACCACAGTTGCCATTTTAGTGACAAATAGACGATAAAGAATAGTTTTATTTAATGGTGTCTTACCAAATTTCTAATCTAATTTTAATATTTGCAAAAACAATTTCATAGTAGCAACTGAATCTGAAAGTTGATGAGGTTATAAAAGAAATCAGTGTCATCTTTCTACAAAACAAAAACCATCGATCTGCAGTAAATTCAGCTTCCATAATCACCTTATAATTTCACTGTATCATCGTTACCCACATACGAACATCAAATCGCACATAAACTTTCACGATCAAATCGTTACTTTGTTGTTTGCAGTATATTCATTATGAGTGTAAATCGTATTCCAAATACAATTTGCATACATAATTACTATTTCAAACAAAATACAGTCGTTTAACAACAATACTATTCATGTCATTAATAAAAAAAAATCACAAACTAAATACGTATTATTTATATCTTAAGACCAAGCTAACAAAGTTGAAAATAAAATACATTTTAAATGTCGAAATTTTTTATTCTTTCTCTGGGAACTTTACACAATCGTTCTAGTTTTAGTGCGTATTAATAATATTTTGAAACTGCACTTTCTCTAAATTGTTGTTTATGTTAACAAATTTAAAATTTAAGATCTTAAATAGAATTTACCGAGGAATTTACTAACAAGTCATTGACTTTAAACAATAAAAATTTGACAACAGTTACCCATTTAGTGTTAATTTTATTACCATAGCAACATAAACAAAATAAACAGTTAGTAAAACATTATAAGGTACTTCTATTAGAATAATTTCTACTAAGCAGATCATAAACAAATTATGTATTTATCGATAAGTAACTGTATATTTAATAGTAAAATTACATACATATTATAGATAAGAGTTGTCAAAGGTTTTCTGAAAGTAGGTTATTAAAAATAAATCACTTTTATCTAGAATCACATTAATTAAAAATATAAATGTATCATGTTATCACAACATATTATCGAAAAAGTGTTTATTAAATATATAGCTGGTGAAAAAAGTACACCACAAGAGAAATTTATATACGGAAAATAGTAAAAACAATATTTATTACTCACTTGTAAATCATCGTTTATTTGAACTGTGTAGAAACCAACCTTTACAAGCTACTAACTTGTAAAACTTTTACAAGTTAACTGTCAGTATTTTTGTGATTTGTTATTGTTTTGACACAACATTAGTAACTGACAGAATAATTTTATTTACAAGTGAATATCAAATAAATATACTATTGTACAGGTGGAGCAAAAGTAGTACTCGTAGACATAAAATTTTATTTTATTAATTTAAAATTGGCTTCTAGTGCGGGCCCATATGCTGCAGCCTAGGTAATCTGTGCATAAATACGGCCCTGCAAGTACTTATTGAAAGTAGGAAGATTACTGAATCTTACCCTGTATTATACAAGCAAAAAGGTAACAATTTAACTACTTCAAGGAGATAAAAACTGTTTTACCTTATTAATAATGTAGAATTCTATTTATGGACAGGACACGAATGTGTAATCTGAGATCCAAAACCGGACATTGTAACTAGAGCACCAAAAATAATAATAATAAACCATTGCATTTTTTGGTTTTGCACTGAATTCATTTTTGTCGTGTAAATTTTTTAATGTGAATAACGAACTAATTTATGTGGCACACCTAATGAAATATGTTATTACCAGACCACAAAACCGCAGTTAATTCCATTTTATTATTAAAGTTGCATTTCACAGATAATAATCAATTTTGTGATTATAATTATATTACATAAAAGCTGCAGAATTTCTGTTCACCTGATCATGGCAATAACTTCACATCCTACAGTCTGTGCGGTAAAAATCCCAGTCCAAGGCAACTGCGACAGCTAGGCGCTGTTATTTATTTACAACTTTATAATAAATTATTGGTAATTATAGAGCACGAAACGTGAGAACATGCTCGCGTCTACCCTTCCAGATCTTGCCGAGATAGCGCGAGATTTAATGGGGCAACGTTTTAATTTATTGTGGAATTTTAGCCATTATATTGTTTAAGATGATGCCATTATGTTTTTTCCAAATTATAATTACCTAGAAATTGTAATAAACTATAAATTACTAGCTTTTCGCTTCAGGATCTAATTTTACAGATGAAAACTTTAATAAGATTCTGCACTAAAAATTATGCTTGAGATGAAAGAACACTCACTTATGTTTCACATACTCCGAAAAAATTGAAAAAATCTGATGTTGTCCGACACATTAACTCCCGCCACTGTAGTAACTATATTCTGCATAAATTTGTCTGTACATTCAATTTGTAGTTTTATAATTAGTTTGTTATTGCAGTTCAGAATATTTTTAATTTATTTCGTACCTAAAATTTCCTTCATAAAATTTGTATAACCAAAAAAAAGAAACAGCTATTTTTGGCGTTACTAAAACCGGAATTGAACTTACCTTGATTCACGCATGCAAATATATTCCTTATATATTATTCCATCTTTTTTAATATTACAATAAAAGTATTTCATATTTATACTTATTTCATCTTTTAAACCTATTTACATCATACGTCAAATTTTGTGAATGTATGAATAACTCATCTGTTTAATAAATATTCCTCAGCCTAAACGATATGTAAAATTATTATAATTAATAAATTTTTCCGTTTAGCTAGAAGTTCTTTGTTTTTATTGTAGGTAGTGTGGTATATAGAAAACTTAGAATTACTACTGGTAAAGTTGCAAGTATTGCGAACCTTAAATCTAAATGAATTTATGATAAATTTTGCTTATCATATTGACATATTCAAGGAAAGTGCGCAGAATCAGAGCCAATACATTGTACAAGAAATTGCATTAGTATCATACAAAACTTCATCAAAATCTAACAATTTTTGGTACAAGATACTTTACTATTTCTTGTACTATTTATTGTCCCATAAAATGTCTCCTTGAAAAATTAATGAATTATAATAGGTATCAATTTGAAACCCACACAAATGTCGTACGTCAACTTCAATTTGTTGTTTTTCCATATGCGATTAATCTATCAATACGAGAAGGCTGTGAAACCCAACAAGTGTCAGTCACAGTGAGAAAACTATGTCAGAGTGAGCCGTCAAGGTTCTCGGACAAAAGGAGAAAAACAGTGGACGGTAGCACATTCAGATGTTTTGCTTGAGATAGAAACAAGTGCAGGAGTAGAGAGCTTCCGTGGAATTCTGCTACTTTCACATTGTGTTATTTACTAATTTTAGTTTTAAAATAACACAAATTTAACTTAATCATGCTATTTACTCTTCATTCACGAGAAAATTATTTCCGGAAAACATGGAAAAATATTACAACTGCGACGAATTACAAAATATTAATATTTCATGAAGAAAGGAATAAGCGACTGATGTTGGTGATGGAATAAATAAAAAAACAGGACTGCAGTCGGAATTAATTTATTTGGCTAGTCTAGGCCAACGTTTCGCTGCCTATTGCAGCTTCTTCAGGGCAATATATATACTTTTAGTCTTTGCCCTGAAGAAGCTGCAATAGGCAGCGAAACGTTGGCCTAGACAAGCCAAATAAATTAATTCCGACTGCAGTCTTATTTATTTATTCATTCCATTAATATTTCACTAATATTTACTCTGTAACTATGCTAATAATAATGCAAACTTTTAAAGAAACTCAAGCCTACAAATCCAATTGTTATTTGACTCATTAAATTCAAGAAAAATGTAAACTATGGATCCAATAAGTACGTTTTGACGTAAAAAAACAAATGAAGAATGTAAAGTAAGGTTAACATCAGATATAGAAATAAATACAGTCTACTTCATTTTTGTGAATATTATGAAACAGTATTCATGTAAAAATATTATCAATATAATATGTTTTAAATGCTAATAGTGATAAGACTTATCATTATTCACATAGGGCCAAGTTGTGTCCAGGGATGCAAAGCAACCAAGGGTCATAAGGCGCTTGTCATTAATGGTGTTCTCAACCGTGGTATATATATTATTATTCTTACATCAACGGTGGCGCGAAAAATAAATAATTTAAAAAAGATCAATCAGAAAGAAAGTTTTTAAGTAAAGTACAGACAAAACTATATGAACTTATAGGTGACAGGGTTTGTAGTTGAAAAAGTAGAAAATGTTATATTTATTTATTTATATATTGACACTTTCATTTACATTAGTGGGAAAATACGAGGAAAAAGCTTGAAGCTCCATAAGTAAACAACTCCTCTTATTTGATTTCTTGCAGTAATGACTTTATTGCTTGTACGGATCTAGTAGGCATGTGGCTATTAATAGACATAATTTTATGAATTCCTATCGTTTTGCTTGTAGCCGCTGTGGTATCTAATTAATAGCAATAAATGAGAAGCAAATCGCTTCATAAATAAAGCATTATACGTATACTGTTAGCTTTACGGGGAGAACCTGCTGTTCAAGCAAATACTGTCTCAAGTCTGAACTGCATAAGAAACAGTGCACTACACTTTTTAGAAAGTTGACTGTATTTTTCTATTTTTTGCAGTGCAATACAGAGACGTAATTATCTATTTTACATAATGTAGGACAGAACAAATGATATTTACAATATTTTTAAATTATAACTTCACACACGTCAATTTCCTCCAATCATAATGCTTCGATTTATAGAAATAGGCTATCTTTTTTGGGTAATTGCTTGTCACATTGACACATTCAAGGAAAGTGCGCAGAATCAGAGCCAATATATTGTACAAGAAATTGCATCAGTATCATACAAAACTTCGTCAAAATCTAACAATTTTTGGTACAAGATACGGTACTATTTCTAGTACTATTCATTGTCCAATATATATAGATTAGTCTAAGCATTAAATTCATATCTCAAATTATATTTGGTATATTTCATTTGAAATAGTGAAATTGCGATTGTGATTTTCTATGAAAAATTCCACACGATTTTAATCATATTTATTGCAAAATATCTCATTGTAAATCATTAATTTTGACATTGACTTTTCACCTTGAATTTTTATGACCGTTTTCTATTGTAATAAAATATTTTCCAGTAATTATCTATATGGGTACTTTCATTATTTTATTTATGTTTAATTTTATTATCTAGAAAAATAGATATGAAATATTTTATCCGCGTACCACAAATTTTCATGTTTCATCTATTTACATACCTTTCTCCTACGATTAACATTTTTTATTGTTAAGCCGTTGGGGCTAATGTTCATTTTGCGCATAATGTTTAATTAATATTGATAAGCAACGAGCAGATTATGCTAAGCATGTTGTACAAACAAATGAATAATGATAAATGACTTCGCTAAATAAGGCAAATGATGAGATGCAAGACGGCTGGGTAATACAGATAACAAATGAATTCTGCAAACCGGTAAATACTTGCACGCGATTTTCATCTCAATTTGCCAGCAGGTAACGAACGAAAATTATCGGAATTTAACTTTTACTTTACGAGAACAAACTAGCAAAATCTTTCATTTTATGCACGGACGCTGATTTTTCAAAATGACCAAAATCAGGCCGAGAATTAAAGCAAACACTTTGGAATGTTCTAATTCCAGATCCACTGTAATCAGAGCACAATCCACAACAGCCAAAACTCCTACAGAATGTGCTCTAATTTCAGTAGACTAAGAATTAAAGCAAAAACTTTAAATGCTCTAATTACTGCCCCTCTGAAACCAGATCACAATCCAAAGCAGCTAAATCTGCTCCAGAATGTGCTCTGGTTTCAGCAGGCCAAGAATTAGAGCAAACGCTTTAAACTGCTCTAATTCCTGACCCACTGAAACCAGAGCACAATCCAGAGCAGATAAATCTGTTCCAGAATGTGCTCTAGTTTCAGCAGGCCAAGAATGAGACCACACACTGAAGTGTGCTCCAATTTTCGGTCGGCTGAACTAGACCACCTTCAGGGCACCAGATGACCTGGAAGGTGGTCTAGCCAGACCACCAGGCGAGGCGGAGGCCCGAAGGCCCACTACCGCCCCGGCGCCCCGCAGAGCGGGACTGAGTGCTGGCGTCTCAGGACTTCAGATATATCCTGTGACGCGCATTAGCGCCGGTCATCTGGATCCCTATTGGCTGATATTCAATCTGTAGTTGCAGCTGTACTAGTGGGAATTTTAAAATGAAAATTTGTATACATAGGTACTTTAAGGCGAGAAATTTATTGGTAATATTTTTTAGGGTGTAACTCACACCCATTTTAGGGTAAAAGTCAGTTACTAAAAAATGGAAGGAGGTACAATAATTCTTAAATTAATAACAATTCGGTACTTTCCTTGGGGGCATGACGGCATGAGCCCTAATACCCCATGTAGTCGACGCCCATGATTACACGTAAGACATAGAATAATAAAAAAGTCGTGAGTAATATTATTCCATTTGATATTTTCACAACCGTTGCAACCTTGTAATACGATAATTCCATCAGAGATGTACTCATTTATAAATCCAGAGTGTTTAAAGTATAAAGCATCGTAGCATGGCAATTGTCTCCTCGTTTTCATTTTACAATCTCGGTAGCTGTGGTTGCGCACCAGTTTCAATTGTTTGGGTTTAAGAAGCCAATTAATGGCTCGCACGGTTCACATCGCATCTTCTCTTTTTAATTAACTTTGAAACAAAACACTGCTACCATGGCACTCTTTGTCGTGGTGAATGTCACCCATTAGAAATTTTAGGTTAGGAAAAGACGATATTCAAATAGAAAGAGAAAAGTAATCCAATATTAAACTGAACATTATTATTTTAGTGAACGTCACGTTTTATTTTCATAAATCGATCAACTTCACCCTTTTTCGTTCGGAAATGGATTGTGCATGGTGCATCATAGGGTGCACCACCCTACCGGAAGTCCGGTAGACTGAGCCGGCGTCATAGTCCACTTCCGGTTACCGGTAGACACACGTACAATGTTTTGTACGCAGTATGTGTCACTTGTAACGACTAAATATGTGATTTCACTATCACTGTGGGAATATGAATAAATTCATTACTTTCCCCACTAAAGAGGTGCTTGACTTACTGTATTTTACATTTACTAAAAGCCAAGTAATCACCAATTCACAAAATAAAAATATTTTTGTACTTCATACAATCACACTAAACTGTAAGTTATTTTACAAAAACTGTTGGCTATTTTACAGCTACATCACTAGCAGAAGAAAATTCTGTTATAGTGTAGATACTTTTTGTATTAGTTAGAAGTACCTAAGATATTAAGCCTCGCAGGGTTGTTTTTTGAGTTTTTAATGTCACTTAAAGAATTAGGTTATATTTTACTGTTAGTCAATAAAATTATTGTTACATGTATTTAAAATATTATTATTTGATATGTAATAATAAGAAAATTGCCAATAATATTGAATATATTGTGTCAATAAGTTTAACCAGAAAATCGTGTTTCGATCGGACAAAATTATTTATTAAATGAAGATATAAATGATAGACACGTTTTTAAAATTTATATCTAATTCGAAGGATAGTACAGATTTTCAGAGATTGTTTTGAAAGTGACAACAATTGTCACTATTTTTACTTCTCAAAAATTATAGTTCAATTTATTTCAATTATATAATTTCAAAAGTTATAATAAAGTTGCACACCAAATAAAAGATAACTTAGTATATTATTATTTATGATATATTTTCTGTTATATTTTTAATGTTAAGTTGTGTGAGTGTAATTAATCTCTGTCAGATAATTATGCATAATCTAAAAACCTAAATACAATGTTTATATTTTGTATGAAGCAGTGTATGTGGTATATGTATCAAACAATTTCTTAATGATGAAACTTTCTCATAAAGCGTATAACGGTTAATAAGGAAGTGAAATAAGAAAAGTTCAAAAAGCGTAAACTCTTTAATTTTCTATTTATTAATTATTTATTGCCGACAATCTTATCCTTTACGTTTAGTAATTATCGTTTATTCTTTTACACTGGTGTCAAAATCTTTTATAAATTAACGAAGAAGAATACACAAGTAACAAAAGCTAATAAAATTATGATTAAATACAGTCCACTATTATTATTTATAAATTAAAATATTGTGTTCTTTTAAGCTTCTTAAAAAATATGACAAGTTTTTCAAGTGATTATAATTATTAATGTTTCAATTACAAACCGAGAATGTTTTTCAAACAAAATAAGAAGTTAATATAAAGAAAATGATTGTAAATAACAATTTATAATGCAGTAGAATTGCATAGAAATATGCAGCTTGCAATTTCAATACCTGTATTAATACCTTTGCATAAATTATGGTTATTATAGTTATGTAAGTTAGTACTTATTGTCCGGTTTGATTTGATTTTTCTTTTTCTGCAAAAAAACTTTCTCTCTTACGACCTTTACAAGTGTTTGTCACTTTTAACCACATTCATTCACACAAATTTATTAAACAATTTTCTCAACCACAAATTCAACCATAAAATATATTTAATATATTATTATTTCCCAATATCTAAATTATCTTTATATATAATTATTAAATTTACACAAGCTAGTTGCTAGGACCTTAAAAAATAGAACTTCTAGGTTTTTAGCGTAAAATAATCCAAAAATACCCATTTTTGGGTCCAAAATTTTTGTTTTCGAAAATAGTCCATATTGATAGGCGCCGTCGCGCTGATTTCAAATTTTCAAACAGAATTTAATTATCTCTTTTCATTTCGGAGATTTTTGCTCTCAAAGTTGCACCTCAAAAAAGGGTGTTTTTTGGGTATATCTCTACAACGGGTAGAGATACAATCTCAACGATTATACTAGTCGATTCTACAGGCAAAGTTACATAAAGAAATGTTTTCTCCACATATACGTTCTTTGGAACGATTTGGTGAAAAATAAGAAAAACGAAAAAACCTAAATTTCAAAATTTCTCCGAGGAACTTTTTGTCTCCAAAACTTTTCATTTTCTGAACTTAAGTAGATATCAATGTGCAGATTCCAAATTTTCAAACCGAATTCAATTATCTCTTACCGTTCTCGAGATATTTGCGTTCAAAGTTGAATTTTGGCAATACCTAAAAAAACAGGTTTTTTAGGTATACCCCTTAAATGGTTAGGTTTACGACTTCGGCGACCTCACCAATCGATTCTACGGGCAAAATTACATAAGTATACCAATTTTCAGATTTATATCTCAATGGATACAATTTTTATTAGGAAAAAACAAAATTGCGAAAAACTGAAAAAATCGCAAGGGGTTCATCAGGCAATTTTTACGATTTTTGGCCATTTTCAGTTTTTTCCTTCTAGAAATTCTATCTGTTGAGATAAAAATCTGAAAATTGGTACACTTATGTAATTTTATTCGTAGAATCGATTGGTGAGGTCGCCAAAGCCGTAAACCAAATCGTTTCAGAGGTATACCTAAAAAACCTGATTTTTTAGGTAAAACTTTGAACTCAAATATCTCAAGAACGGAAAAAGATAATTGAATTCGGTTTGAAAATTTGAAATCAGCGCATCCATATTTACTTAAGTCCAAAAAATGAAAAATTTTGGAGACAAAAAGTTTCTCGGTGAAAATTTGAAATTTAGGTTTTTTCGTTTTTCTAATTTTTCACCAAATCGTTCCAAAGAACGTATATACGAAGATTACATTTCTTTATGTAACTTTGCCCGTAGAATCGACTGGTATTATCGCTGAGATTGTATCTCTACCCATTTTTGAGATATCCCCAAAAAACACACTTTTATGAGATGCAACTTTGAGAGCAAATATCTCAGGAACTAAAAGAGGTAATTAAATTCTGTGAGAAAATTTGAAATCAGCGTATCGGCGTCTATCAAACTAAATTATTTTCAAAAACTAAAATTTTTGCCCCAAAAATGAATATTTTTGGATTTTTTCGGCTATATATGAAAAATTTGAGAATGAAAAAATTAAAATTGTAACTTTTCATGTTTAACTGTAATTGGAAATAACTTAGAGATGCAACAAGAATTTAATTTTCAGTTGAAAATGTGAATTTTTATTTTTTTATTAACCTATCAATTAAACAAACAATAATTGTGTACCTAGACCTCTTTATAACTCAAAATTGAAAGATTTTGTAAAACTTTGTGTTTTTATTGTTAATAAAACAAATATAACATAATACCTGGTAGAGAGCAGGAAACCTGGTAAATAAATTTAAGTAAAGAGACTGTTAAAAACTGATTGTAGTTTTAAAAAACGTGGCATAAAATTTTCAATTTATAATTAGTAGAAATGTATTGTTAACTTTAAAATATATATTATTTTACAACAAAATCATCAGCTAAATAACAAACAAATGATTTGTAATTATTGTAACAAATGCATGTAATAAACATAATCTTCAAGGATCTTAATGTTTTTCCTATTTATAAATCACTGTACAGGGTCGTATCAGGTAATTTATTTAACGCACCTATATGTACTCCTACACTAATTATCTTGAAGCGAATAATTACGATTCCTATTACAACGACTTGATTTTTATGTAAATGTAATACTGATGGGTCAAGTTGAAAGTTTTTTACAACTCTTTTACATACTTATGTTAATCAGGCGCATTAATAACATGGTAATAAGGAAATTAGTATAAGCACACTAATCTGTATTTTATTCAACACCTTTTGGTAATAGAATTGTAACTATGGTACCTACTCTAAAACAAATAACAAAAATGTTCTGCAATTTATTTTATTTATTTATTGTTTGGTTGTCATGGTTACTGCAATATAACCTCTACTACATTTTGACATGCATAAAAAGCTCTATAAGTACTTTCTTCTTGCGAAATAGTGAGCAAAATTACTTTTTTCTACGACCACTATGGAAAGTAACACTTTTCTCACACTGTATAAATGTTCAAAGTTGCGTATTTCCCACAATCGTAATAAAATTACAAACATTTTTTCTTGTTAATTTTAATTATTTATTTACCATGACGACTGTGATCCATCGAATAAAATTTTTATTTATAGCGTGTGCATTTATTACACAATAATAACAATCCACTTTTTAAATTTCCTTAAATAACTATACTTTCCAAAGAATGGAATTATCATTCAAATACGAGTTTTAAAATTTCTCTTCACCATTCCAGTTTCAGTCATGCGAATAAATATCCGTCAAAAATAAAAATTACACGAAATATGAGCGTACTTTTCTGCATAATAAAATTTTTCGTTACACCCATTAAGTTATTTGTAATAAACAAAATATTACTCTTATAACTCTCATAAATAATATTAACAATTAACAATCTGAATATTTCATGTTTTGCAATTTGAATCACCGAAAAATATTGATGTAAATTTTTATTATAAAAACTTACACATACAAAAATTTTAATAAAAAAATAGATTACAAATTTTCAAATCACAAGTTTGAACCCAAAAATTTAAATAGCAAAGCTGTTGGTAAAAGATTCATATATTGCGATGTTAATTTATAAAGAAGTTGTCATAAATTCATTTGTTTTTAATACAGATTTTTGAATAAATGAAAAAAATAATCAATCAATCAATGTTTACTTTTATATAGAGTAATATTCCTGTGTAAAAGGCATTAACTAGTTCAAACAATAATCCAGAAAAAAATATGTGATCAAATATAATCAATCATGTCCATAATGAAAGACAGTTGCTCCATTAATTAAATTAAATTGCCCAGGTAGCTAAATTTGTAACAACTTCTTGAATATGATTGAGTAGGGCTGTCAAAATGATTTAACACATGCCATAAACGTTCTTTCATCTTATTATTGTAATGCACCAATTAAAATTTGCAAGTTGCAAGGCCGTGCATGTAAAAATTCGTTACAAAATCCCTACCTTTTTCAACTTGAATACATCATCTGCTTCATTATTCCCTTTATTGACCTTTTGCAGCTGCCGTATATCCAAAGATTTGCTATGGAACTGAGAATTCACTACAACCGAACGAGCGAAACAACTTTTGTAGTTGCTGTCACCAAAATCCGCATTGAAATCAAACTGAACTTTATCGTTTGTCGCCACCATTGTTACAATCTTTGATTGTTGCAATCAATTGTTAAAAGTGCACTCGCCTACTTGAACCGGTCAAATAGACAGTCACCAACACAGTATAATAAGTTCAATTTTAATGTCACTAATATATAATCGTCCATTTTATACACACTCGTGAATATATTTTTAATACTTCGCGAAACTGGACGAGATTTTTCGTGTGTACTAACGTCTGAACACAAACACTGGGAGATTCAAACTGAACGAATGAATGAGTACGGCTTGAAGAAGTGGGGATATATGAACCACTCACAAAGCAGAGAATTGTCACATGAACTCCCGGCATGTTTAACTTTTTAAACTCATTCGCACCGTGGAAAAATATATTTACAAAGACGTGTATTATTTTTATACAATATTTCATTAAACTGACTAATACACAAAGTCACACACTAATTCAAAAGTGAAATGTATCAGTCTTTCACTCAAAAGTAGATACAAACTTTTAGTAATATATTTTTGTTTATCTTATTATATAGTCATACTAGGTATATCATAAACAAAATGAATTTATAATTGTTTTCTAA
This sequence comes from Stenolophus ochropezus, assembly GCA_035578165.1. Lineage (NCBI taxonomy): Eukaryota > Metazoa > Arthropoda > Insecta > Coleoptera > Carabidae > Stenolophus > Stenolophus ochropezus. Next base: position 27,118,498 of record JAQOWZ010000005.1, on the reverse strand, counting down.
ATAATTCATTCAAATGTTATTGTTTATCGTACTTTATGACATAATTACGTTTCAAACTTTTCTACACCGATTTAGTTCAATTGTTTCACAACACAAAATCATATTCAGATGGCAGCACCTACCAGAACATTTTCCGCTTTTAGACAGAGCAGTACTTAAAATAATTTACTGAGTACACAAATTTTAAAATATTTTTGTTTCGTAAATAAAAATTTAGATACTTGTATACAGTCCAGAGCAGATATTGATGCTTTGAAATGAGTTCTAGTTTCAGAAGGTCAAGAATTAGATCATATTTAACCTGAAATTAGAAAATATTTAGGAACAAATATTCGGAAGGAAAGAGTTTGAGATTTTCTATATAAATTTAATAGATATATCTTTATAATTTTGTAAGATATAAAACAATTCTTTATACATATAAACAAAGCAGTTAAGCCATTAAAAAATTAAAATTACATTTGTTGCGTATCAATTAATGCCATTTCTTCATCACTCAGTGTAGGAGAATCTTTTTGTTGAGAATTTTCCAATCCTAACAATTTTCTAGAAAAGATTTCTGTCTCTTCCTTGGAAGTATTTGTAAATGGAAATAAACTGAAGTTATTTTTACTTGGAGAAAACCCTTGCACAATGTTTTGACAGTCCTCTAAATATTGATCAATGTCCTTAAAAAGAAAATGTATACAAAAGGCAGAAGTAATAATCATTTCTTTACCTGTGGTAAATTATTAATAAACTCCTGCATATATTCCTGTAAATAAATTTGTTGTGGATAACACGATAATACGCAATAAAGATTACCAATTGCTTCTCCATAAGATTTGATTGGTTTTTTAAAAACTAAATTTAAAACTGATACTATTTTTCCTGGAGTTATTCCATCAAATATAGTACAAGTATTTGGACTTTCTCGAATTTGTATTCTTAAAAATCTAAACACAAAGATTAATAAATATTTATTTTATATCTTTTATTTTTCTTTTACCTCTGATTTTCGTCTGCCAACCACAAAGTTTGTTCCGTTTGTTGCACATCGACTAGAACAATCATTCCTACTGTATCAAACTCTCCAAACTGCGGTTTGAAATCCGAATTGCATGTTTGGGCAATTGGAGTTACAACACGATTTAAAAACGAATATCTACTAGAATCATAATCACAATTTTCCTCAAATTGTGTCCGTTGAATAGAAGACAAACTTCCATTCATTTTGGCAGTTAAATTGAACATGTTAATAACAATTCCTTCTTTCAGCAATTGAGAATGCGATTCTGTAGGCCGCCAAATATTCATTGTACGGGAGTGATACGGACTTTTTACATCCACTAAAAGTAGTTTTAGTACAGTGCAAACATCCCTAGGTTTAATTTTTTCTTTGGAAAGTTTTTCTCGGAGTCTGGTTGACAATTCTGCTTGATGTTCTGAATTTAATTTTATTTGGTATTGCTGCAGAATTGAAATCTGTGCAGATGTGAGCATCTCCTAATAAAAAAAATGTATCAGAACGACAAATAAATTTTTACAACAATTATCACTTGGGCAAATGATGCTAGTTGTTAAAAAATATATTTTATTATAACTGCATCATAAAATTTTCTACGACTATTATGGAAACTGCATTTTTCAAACAATCGTAGCTTAAAGAGTGAGAAACTTTTTCCCACAACTTGTTCCAACACTGCGCATGTGCAGTGTGAGAAAATATATAACTTCTCATAGAAATTGCAGATTCACTGCTAATGCACGTAGATATTCTTATGAATTTATTTATGCCATATTTTTCTTGACTTGACTTCGTCTCGTGCTGAAACTTTCATTCGCGAGAAATAGGCAAGTTTCTATACTTGTACAATATACTATTAACAACTATAAAGCGTGTGAAAAGGTAAAATTAATATATACCGTACTTTAAAGTTGCTAAGCAATAAGAAAATTATCAATTCATTGAATTTCACTTCTGCTGTTATTTATTTTGTGAGCAAATTATGAAATGATAAAAATAAAAATTTTGTATTCCAGATCTTTATAATGCAGGTATAATAAAAAATTGCGTATGTTTCACACGTATAAGAATATTTAAGGCATTAATTTCTTTCAGAGTTGGCAAAAATCATGATTTATTTAAAAAAAAATCAAAAATCATATAAATATTTTATTTCATAGACGAAAACGAAATCTGTACTAAAATCAAAATGATTCATCTGAATAAAACTAGAAAGAGTAACAAAGAATTTTTATTTTTAGTTACATATTTAAATTCTTATATTTTCCTTCTGCTATGAGAATTAAAATGATAAAATACCATTTAATTTTAAGATATTTTTGTATATAGAATGTATTTTAGTTATTATTAAATGTTTCGTAGCAAACAATTAAATTTTTATTATAATTATATTTTTTTTCTTTGATAAAAATCAATTGATTTAAACTCACTTTTACGCTATCTGGATCATTACTTTCCTCCAAAAACTGATACAACGTCCGTCCACACTGCACCCCCCTTACGTCTTTAATCTTCACCTTCCCTCTCTTCTTCTCTCTCCACTCTTTCTCCAGTTCTTCCTGCACTTGTGCTTGCATATTTTCCATGGTATTCGTGTACTCACTTTCCCACTGATTTGCGCGTCGTATCTCCGCGCGTTCATTTCGCCAAATGCTCGATGCGTCACTCCTTTCCATGAAGCTGATTGGGTAAACTCGTGCAATGTAAGCTAGGGCTCCACCTATCGGGCCCCCAGAACCGGATATCATGCGCAATGAGATGAGTAATGGACCAGGAGGATTGTGGAAACCTAACTTAAGGTGCCAGGCAGCTCTACGTGTTGAATTGTAGTGGATTTGGAGTCGAACGTTTGAAGGAAGTTCCAAAGGACAACATCCTTCACAGTTTAATAATTCAGCTCCTTGTGTTATTAGTTTCATACCAATTGTAATTAATCGTTTTTCTACTAAAGTGTTTAATGGTGTATCAATTATAGTTCTAATGCTGTACCAACCATCTGTTAATTCCAATTCATGTTGATTTTCTGTCTAAAATTAATTAACTAAAGATTTAAATTTCGAAAATTGGTATGTTACTTACTTTAAAGATATCAGCAACACATAAAACCATTCTTTTTGTAGCTGTATCGTCACATTCTACAATTTTTCTAATTGCTGGTCTTTGTGCTCTATCTATTTCACGATCATATCTACAATAATATTTAACTTAATTAAAAAAAAAGCAATAATAATTTATTTTCCTTTTCTTTCATTTTATATGTTTAATAATTGACATATATTGTACTACTTTATTCCCTAGGGAATAAAGTGAGAAATAAAGTAATTTTATAATTGAATAATACTTTAAAAGGTAATAAAAAAACTAGATTCCCGTGTTTAATAAAAGTTTAACTAAATTTTAAAGTAACTATATAAGTTTCAGTTTCGGGTATGTTTTCGGTTGAAACTAGAAGAAGAGCCAAATAATCGATTACGGTTTCGACTGAAAATCATGTTTCAGTCGCATTCTAATCAACTGATTTAATTTGAAGTCAAATACTCGTATCCTAACGACAGAGATTTTGTTTATAATTTATAATTGTTTTACAACATATTTACTCACAATTTTTATATTTGAAACATATATTTACTGTTCATTAACAGTTTCAATCATTTAGGTACATATTTTGACAAAATTTGAAGAGTTAGATTTATTTTAAAATGTAAACTTGTAAATTATATTTACCTGTATTTAATCTGTGCCATAATATTTTCCACAGTTAAGTAACCCTTGAAAACATTTGGATAATTCCTTTCCATACTGGCCATCTTCCAAACAATCCATCTGTAATGATTACACACCCATTTTTTGGGCACTAAACTAGGATCGACTCCCGGCATAGCAAGAAAAGCGCTTTCTATTTCTCTAACTCCGATATAATTATGTTGATCCGGTATTACAATTGCCGCATCTTCAGTTCTAATAACGGCAGGATACGTTCTATTGTCGTTGGTCCACCATGGAATATGAAACTGTAATTTGGCTGAATTCTCTGGAGTGATATTTAAAATAGATACGTCTAAACCCATATTTAGACAAATTTGATGTGTATTTTTTTGAGGCCTGTGATTATTTACAGCTTCTTTTAGTGATATTCGTGATTGGGTGTTTTGTTTTTGGGTGAATAAATATCCTGGACGTTGTCTAAAATAAAATTTAAATGAAATACAGTAGATTTTAATATTGCACTAAAATGTACCGTCTATGGTCTGAACTTCCGCTCTCAATAATTTCTTGTTGTTTATTTACCATAAGTAATCTAGTTTCTATCACAGACATTTTTAGTTTTAACAATTCTAACTCCTTTTGTAAATCGGTTGACCATTTTGTGATATCTCTAGTACTTTCCCGAAATTGAAATGCTGAAGTATCTTGATTTTCATCTAAGCAGATCTTAATTGGACTTATTTTTTGTGACAAATTTAATTTCATCATCTGATTTGTCTCTTTCATTGATATGGAAGTGTTTAATAAGGATTGTGAAGAAATAATAGGATCGCTTTTATGTTTTGAAGATTGTGGAGTAGTTTTTGCAATTGTAACTGGAGAACAATTTAATAAATTGTTATTAATAATCGGTTCTTTTTTCTTAGGAGTATCCAAATCATCAAACACTAATTTTGCTCGTTTGAGGGTATTTTCTTCTATGTTTATTTGTTTACAGGTTGATACTCCAAGACTTCTTTTCTTTGAAGATCTCGCACTGAGATTTTTTCGTAAAATTGGTGTGGTTTCATTTGAAGTTTGTGGGGATGAAAATGTTTTATTTGCTGATAATTTTTGTACTTTATCCAATTTTAAAACGTTGTTATTTGGTGTATTATGTTCTGTAGTATTAATTTTCCTTTTCAAACTTGATAATTCTGTATTATTATCTAAGGGATCTTCATTGTAGATGTTTTTTACTTTATTTAAAGATTCTTCCGAAATGTTAACATTTTTTCCTGACGCTGTAGCAAAACCACTTTCCGTAGAAATTTGTGATTTTGAATTTTCATTTCCCACATCTTCAAACATGGTTTTTGCTTTCTTCAAAGCTTCTTCTGATACCGAAATTTTATTACCCGACGCTGAAGAAAACCCAAATGAAGATATATTTTTTGATACATTAATATCTTCACAGTCTTGGAAAATATTTCTTGCTTTCTTCAACGCATCTTCAGATACTGTAACTTTTTTACCAGACGCTGAAGCAAATCCACAAGAAGATATATCTTTGGCATTACCAGAATTATCTTCGTTTAAGTCTTGAAAAATATTTCTTGCTTTTTTCAATGCATCTTCAGACACGGAAACTTTTTTAGCAGACGCTGAAGAAAAACCTAATGAAGATATTTGTTTAGAATTATCAGAATTATCTACGTTTAAGTCTTGAAAAATATTTCTTGCTTTCTTCAATGCATCTTCAGACACGGAAACTTTTTTACCAGACGCTGAAGAAAAACCTAATGAAGGTATTTGTTTAGAATTATCAGAATTATCTTCGTTTAAGTCTTGAAAAATATTTCTTGATTTCTTCAATGCATCTTCAGACACGGAAACTTTTTTACCAGACGCTGAAGAAAAACCTAATGAAGATATTTCTTTGGAATTATCTGAATTATCTTCGTTTAAGTCTTGAAAAATATTTCTTGCTTTCTTCAATGCATGTTCAGAAACGGAAACTTTTTTACCAGAGGCTGAAGAAAAACCAAATGAAGATATTTGTTTGGAATTATCAGAATTATCTTCGTTTAAGTCTTGAAAAATATTTCTTGCTTTCTTCAATGCTTCTTCAGACACAGAAACTTTTTTACCAGACGCTGAAGCAAACCCAAATGAAGATTTATTTATAGAATTTTCAGAATGTTTTGGTATATTTTCCAAATCACAATCTTGGAATATATTCTTTGCTTTCTTCAAAGATTCTTCAGATATTTGAACATTTTTACCAGACGCAAAAGAAAATCCAAACGAAGAAACATTTTTGTTTATGTTGTCTTCAAAATCACAATCTTGGAAAATATTTTTAGCTTTATTTAAAGCTGATTCGGATATCTTAACATTTTTTCCTGACGCGGTAGAAAAACCGTTAGATTTATTAATTTTTATATTTTGTTCCAATAACATTTCAGTATCATCTTTAAACATATTTTTTATCTTTTTTAATGCGTCTTCTGATATGGTAACATTTTTGCCGGACGCTGTAGAGAAACCTAAGGAACCAGTGAATTTATTATCTGTATTATGTTCAGATACAACTTCATTGTTGCTTTTTGTGTTTTTGGAATCATTCATATGATCAAAACTATTTTTTACTGTTTGCCAACTTTCATCTGAATTTACAATTCTGTTTTCGGAACATTTTTCCATATTATCTTCTCGACTTTCACAAGATAAAAATATTTCAGGTGAAATAACAGAATTTTCTATAGAATTTAAAAATTCATCTTCTAAATTTTGTATGGCTTTTTTAATATTTGTATCTAGTACTTCCTTATTTGTATCACAATTTTGTGAATTTTCTATACTTTTCCTATTTCTTGTTCTTTGCGTATCGTTAAATATATCTATCGAAAATAATTCTTCGTTAGTTGATCTTCGTTTACTTCGAGTAGTTATACTAAGGTTTAACGTTTCTGAAGATTTTTGTGAATTTCCAGTACTTCTTCGTGTTTTCTTTTCTTTATTGCTGTAAATAACTCCCGATTTTCTTCTACTTCTAAGCGCATATTTATAATTTTTATTTTTATATTCTTTACTGGAGAGAATGTCACCGAAAGTGAAGCTAATTGGATAAAAGAAATTGTTTTTTATATCTTTCTCGATATATTTAAAACTTCGCTTATACAATTCGACGATTTTTAACGATTTTAAGGCGTCTTCAAAAACAAAACCATACGTGTCTAGTTCAAGTTCTGTATTTGAAGTATTAAATTTATTTGATTCTTCTTGATTATTACATTCTGTTTCTTTATTATCAATAGAATTATTTATAGTACCATCTAGAAATTCTGATTGTACACTAACCGAAGCCAAAAAAGACATTTCTATGTTTGGTTCTTGTAAAGAAAGATCAAAATTTTGACTGGAATAATTACTAGACTCAGATTTTTCAGGATTTACCACATTTATTTCTTGATTGTTGTCATCAAAATTACAATCGTTAAAAGTGCTTTCGACTTTATTAAGAGATTCCTTATCAATAATTTTCTCCGAACTTTGTTCATTATTATTTATTTTATTTTGTTTTACATCTTCATACAAATTTTCGTCAATATCTTGAAAAATTTGTTGTGCTTTTTTCAAAGCTTTTTCAGATAGTTTTATTTTGGAACCACCTGCTGTAGAAAATCCAAATTCTGTTTTTATTTCCACGTTTTCAATATCATTTTTATTGCTGAATTCGTCTTGAAATATTTTTTCTGCATTTTTTAATGCTTGTTCAGATATTTTTAAGTGTTTTCCCGAAGCTGTAGAAAATCCAAAATTTACATTTTCTGGTTCCAATTTTTTTTCTTCATCTTCCTCTTGAAGTTCCGTGCGATTTCTGAGAGAGCCATCTTCACAAACTGTGAGATTTCCGAAGAAATTTTCACCTTCTGGTGATAAATCTATTTCTTTGTTTTTCTCATCTACAATTTTTTTAGGTGAGGATTTATTTTTAGGACTTGGTGTCCATTGACTATCACCAAAATCTGCCATACATTCGGCATTTTCTGCTGCCCAACAAATTTGAGTATCTGTTATTTGAGAAAACATATTTTTAGGTGGGGAGGATTCATTATCTTCTGGTATTTCTGGAATTTTAAATTCATTTCTGGTATTATCATCAAATAAATCTGAATTATCAGATTTTTCAGCTTCCTCAATTGATGATTCGTAAATATCATCAAATATTTGTTTTGTTTTCTGTAAAACTGATTCCGAAACTTTTAAAATATTGCCATTACCAGTTTTAAAACCACTTTGGACTTTTGTAACTTCTCTTTTATTATTATGAGTTTCACAATTTGTAATATTTAAAACATTTGGTGATTCGCAATCAATTATATCATCAAATAACTTGGCAGCTCTTTTCAATGCCCTTTCAGATAAATTTATTTTTCTACCACTACCTGTCTCAAAACCAACATTTAAATTAGTATTCATTTCAAATTTTTCTGTTTTATTTTTAAGTTTTGTTGCTGGAGATTCCGGTATTTTGAAAGTAAAATCATTTTCTTTATTTTCTACACTTGCTTTGGAAATATAACTTTTTGGTAATTCAGCTGTTTTAGGCTCTGCATGAGATTCAATTGTTTTTACGGGCACATTGGATATTTTGGCAATATCATAACAAAACTTTTTATTTTTTTGCATTTCTAAACACCTCTTCATTCGCTCTTCCAAATCATTTTGTTCTGCATGTGTATCTGTTGATTCTACACTAAATGTTTCTGTATTTATTTGTGACTGTAAACTTTCTTGAGAGGAAAAACTACTCTGTGAAAATTTATCACTTAATCTTATTCTAGATTTACGTCTTGCAATATGTTTTAAACTTTTTCTACTATTTGTTAAGACAGGAGATAAAGGTGCTTCAATTTCTGCTACAGGAGTGTGCGAATTATTTGATTCTGATGTATGCCTAATGTTTTGAACACCGGTAATATCACATAATAAATCATTATATTTTGAATCTTCATTATTGATGATTGTTGAAACTTTGTCTTCCATCTGCAATACATAAAATGACAATAACAATCAAAATAATGACACATTAATTATAGGTTAACAGTATATTTATTAATATAATACCAAGTTTATGACAATAATATTAATGAAAAGAAATTAAAAACATACCATAAAAAATAATACTTGAACTAAATTAACAATTAATAATAAAGAAACACAGGACTTATAAGTTTACATGTTAAACGTCAAATAACAAACATGAAGTTGCAGCCAATGTTTTGGCGGTTCAAAACTTCAACTTCAGATTTGTTCATTTATTAAAAATTCGCATAATTTAAATTAAACTTTGTAATTGTATACAAGATAATATTATTATATTTCACATAATTTCAAGTAAATAAAACTATTAACAACAAACTAACAAAATATTTTCACATAGAAACAAAAAAAATACCATTCTTATTTAACGGTTTTTGGACTCTAGATTCTAAACACAAATATCATTATTCATTTTCTGTATACTTTTATTAATTAATAAGACAACATTTAACAATAATATATAGAAATTCAAATAAAATTATAGTAACAAGATATACAATTCGTTTTAATGTATAAAATTCAAATACAAAAATATTTATAAGTATTTTTTATGAACTTAGTTCATATGGTACTTGGAATATGTTATTGTCACTATGAACTAATACAAATAAATCAAAATCTTGAAAATTTGTTGTGCTTTTTGGAACGTCCTGCTGTAAAAATCCAAATTTGATTTTTATTTCTCCATTATCAAAATTTTTATCGCTGTATTTGTTTTAAAATATTTTTTTACGACCACTAAAAACTGGCACTATAAAGCTACAAAGTTGCGTATTTTCCATAACCGTGAGAGAATGAGAAATCATTTCTCACTGTATTTGCCAACACTGCGCATGTGCAGTGTGAGAAATATCATTTCACACAGTAATTGCAAACAATGTTCGTGCATATTTTGAATTTTTGTTTTGTAACTCATAAATAGCGTGCTCATAGAAAAAACATAATGTGTCACTTGTGCAGAATCACGTATTTCCCATCATGTGTGATTCCGGCACGAGACGAACACCTCGTGGGAAATAGGCGTGTAACAATTGCACAGTTACACAATATACTATTTTGCATTTTTTTAATGATTCAGCAAATCCAAAATTTGCATTTTCCGTAAAGTCATACAAAAATGTTTATAAGTAATAATTATGTTCTTGGAATTTGTCCATGTAGTACTTGAAATTTGATATAATCATCGTTAATAATATGTAGTAATATTTTCGCCTATTCATATAATAAATAAACTCTAACCCATGATAGTCAATTTTCTTAACGCGACAACAAACAGTTGTAATGATGATAGGCATGGCCTTGAAAAGTATGGTGGTCTGTGATGGTGAGCCAGTGGCTGTCCGAACACCGAGTAGTGTGCATCGCCAGACAGTTATTCCTCATCATGGCAAGTGCATTCAAATCCATCGTGCTCCTCTTGGCGATTATAGCCTTTTGGGGCGCGTATAAAGTCGCCAAATTACTCACACCGCCTCCGCTACCTCAACTAGATGAGAACTTCTACTGGGGCCCTGGAAAAGCCAAACCGGATGACCCTACAATCCGGCCCTTCAAGATCAGTGTTCCAGATAATGTAAGAATAAAATTTAATCGTTTTATATTTAGACTGCTTTGTAATATGCAAATGTAAATAAAACTTTGTTTATATGTGGTTTAATTGGTTTTGTCGGTCTGTGTATTTATATACGGAAACTAATTTTGATTTCTTCCGAGTACATTTCGATGTAAATATTTCTTAATTATTTTATCGCATTTAAAAAGGTTATTAATAACGCGTAAATTAATGTAGGTAGTACGTTTTACGATAATTCTAAATTTTCAGTACTTAAAAATAAGAAAGTAGAAACGTAAACTTTTCCCTCGTATCAAAAACTAGTAGGCACTTAATCTCATCTTTGAACAGTAAAATAAACAGATAAATCGGCTTCTAAAAATATAATCAAACATAATAATTATCTATTTATGTTCTATTCTTAAAATAAAAAATACTTTATTGCATGTAATTGCAGTAATCACTTGCACAAAAAACAATCACTTTTGTTTTTCAATAACAATTGATCGAAGTTCATGGTAACATTTTAACATGGACAAATACATTAAAAATAATAGGACAATCATCCGATTCCAGTTACTAAGTTGATTCATACTTCAAAACATAAATATTTGATAACGAACATCTATCAAGGACTTATAAATCTACGTTTACGTTATCATTTTTTGTCACACCTATAGAAAAACAAGCTTCAAAATTGGCAACTCATGCTCTTTTTCCATCTGATGTGCTGACAGATACACCTTGAGAATTTAATAGAAACTGCAAAATAAAGTAAAATTCATAATAGCGTAGTTCCACTCAGAGCACTCGTAATTTCTCTCATAGTGTGTCAGTGTGTGGATTATACATATAGCGGAATGGAATGCACTGTGTAGTGACCTATTCAATCAATCTGAAAAGGATTCGATATGCTATCACCTAATGTATGCAATTAGAGTATGAAAGTCTACTCTTACTCTTATAGATAGATCAAACCATATAACATTAGCTGTGGCTACCACAGAATATACCAATAATTCTAAATATTTGCTGTTTCAAAATATTTGCAAAAATAAATCAAAAAGGACAAGAATGTACTCTACAATTTTTAATATGAAGATCTATTGAAATTTATTCAGCCAATTTTTCTGTACACGTGTCCACATACAGACAGACAATTTAAAATAAATTGAGCGCGTTATCTAGTTGTAGTTTGATGTCCTAAATTCGATTCAAATTCATAGTCAAATGTCTCTAAATGTTTTTTCTTCATTGTAAGAAGTAAAGGAAGTATTGTAATCGCGAAAAAAATCGATTTTCAAATTTGAATGGAAATAACAATTTCAACTAGTTTCAACATGAAGTATATTCAAAAATTATTAGCCGCAGAATGTTGAAGTATTGTATTTGGGACTGCTATAACATCTAATTATGCACCTGTCTTTTTTTTTCAATCAGCAGTGCCAATTTTTTTTCACCAAACTCGAAAACGATGAGCCGTAGAATGTTGAAATTTTGTGCTGCTATAACATGTAGTTTTACATCTTTTTTTTTTAATCAGCAGTACCAAAAGGTATTTTTTTTAATTTTTCGATTAATTTAAAAACGATTAGCCGTAGAATGTTGAAATATTATACGTAGGACTGTTATAATATCTAGTTGTGCATTTCCCTTACAAGGAAGTCATTTGATGGCCACATATTTTTTGTAACCTAGATGCAAATTTAAAATAAGAAAAATAGGACCTACATTTAAAATCATAAATAACAATGCTTAAATCCTAGCCGAAACACGTTATTTATTAGACATTCTAAGATAGCAAGTCCCATTCACAAGAGAATCGGCACACTTTCAATATATACTCTGTAATTTAACGATTAAATATATTAGTGTTATCTCCTAACATCTGGCTTGTAGATTAATTTATAGGTGGTAAATAAATCTAGATCTATTTCCTAAATTAATAAATAATTTATCAATTGTTTGAATACAAAATTGCAATAATTAAATTTTTTATACAAATAGTTCAATAGGTCAGTCACATAATTAATAAAAAATTTAACTACCTAACCCGGTACCGTCTGTAGGTAATAATGAAACTAGCTATACCATTAATGTAAAAAAGATATATGAACGAGTGGGCGACCTCCTTACATTGGCATACTATTCAAAATACCGTTTTTAGTTGTTTGATATTTATGGTTTTTATGGTGAAACTACTTCCGTAAACATATTTTTAATAGTTAGTAATATATTACCCAAATTTCTAAAAGATACTTTTGGGTTGACGTGTAAATCTTGCTTTAAGTTCTAATAACGGTATTTATTAACTTATTAAACTATTGTATTGTAAATTATTATTATTAAATACGTCTAATTAAACTTAACAATTACATTTATTCACTATTGCATGCACAGAACAACATACTAATATTTATAAACAAATCATTTAATATTAGTCCTACTTTCCGTTTGTTATTTTCTAATTGTACATATTTCTAAAACTTTTATTTCTGGTCCATCTCTTTACCCGAAATAATTACTTTAGAAATTGTAATTACTATTTGGTGTTTGTTATAATTAAAGTGGAGTTTATGTATATACCTGTGGTGAAGTGTAAATATGCATGGAAATAAATAAAAAAGTGACAACGAAATTTGATGGCAGGTATTAGAAGATTTGAATCGTCGTTTGGACCAAACTAGAGAACTTGCTACACCATTGGAAGGAATTAACTTTGAATATGGATTCAATTCAAACACATTAAAAAAAGTTTTACAGTTTTGGAGGAAAGAATATAAATGGCGTGAAAGAGAATCATTTCTGAATTCTTTGCCACAGTTCAAGACACAAATTCAAGGCTTAGATTTACACTACATTCACATAAAAAGCAATGAGAAAGGAGTACGAACTGTACCATTGTTACTATTACATGGTTGGCCCGGTTCTGTAAGAGAATTCTATTCTCTGTTACCGCTTCTAACCAAACCGAACCCCAAAGCCGACTTTGCATTCGAAGTGATCGCACCATCTCTCCCAGGCTATGGATTCTCGCAAGCTGCTGCTCGTCCAGGTCTCGGAGCAGCAGAAATGGCAGTTATTTTTAAGAACTTGATGAAGAGATTAGGACACGAGAGATTCTACGTGCAAGGAGGAGATTGGGGCGCGATTATCGCTAATATTTTAGCTACAGTTTATCCAAAGAATATCATAGGACATCATTCCAATTTCTGTGGAATGTTGACAAGTCAAAGTTATGTGAAATTATTCTTAGGAAGTTTACTGCCTTCGTTAGTTGTGAGCAAGGAACATCAAGATAAAGTGTACCCGATAAGTAATTTAATTAGTTTTACTTTAGAAGAAATGGGATACCTACACTTGCAGTCTACGAAGCCCGACACTATAGGTGCGTCAATAAAAATTCCTCTGACTAACTCTATTTTATCAAAATTCCATACCACAAATTTGCATTTAAATTTAGAATTAACCGCCACAACTGAGTATGTACAGTCTATTTCCCGAAGTTGATACTCACGTCATCAATTTTAAGGGGGGAAAGGGATTGATGACATCATCTTGTCGGGTGAAATCATGTGTTTTCCGAAGTAAACAAATATCAAAACTGACTGTACTATATTCAAATATAATATTATTGTATACGACAAAGATGCAAGATAACTCATCAACTCCGGGAAATAGACTGTACTATTGTCACTATTTTTTTTTTCTAAATCCGTTAAAATATCAAACTGGGTATGTATGATTACTACAAACCTCTCTCTGGTGGTCGGTAAAACAATAATATCACAAAAATGGGTGTAGATAAATTTCGACTTTATTTAAATAAATAATGGAATCAGAGTGGCTTACCTTTTTCGCTATCCAGGAATTGCTTTGAGCGACTCTCCAGCGGGTTTGGCTGCTTACATCTTGGAGAAATTTTCTACATGGACAAATCCAAACTGGAGATCAGCTCCAGATGGTGGTTTAACCATTAAGTACAATTATTCGGACCTTCTGGACAACGTCATGATTTATTGGGTAACAAATTCAATTACCACGTCCATGAGATTATACTCGGAAACATTTAACATCAGGCATTTAAGTATGCAGCTCGAAAGGTGAGATCTAAAAAAAGTAACGAATATTTAGGGTGTTAACTAATTTGTCGTTAATTGGTAGTATACCGACGAAGACACAAACAGCTTGTATAAAGTTTAGGAATGAAATAGCGTATATTCCCGATTCATTAATTCGGGATAAATATCATCGATTGGTACAAGTCACAGATATAGATGAGGGTGGACATTTTCCAGCTTTCGAAGTTCCACAAATTCTTGCAGATGATTTGTGGAAGGCAGTCATCTATATGGAAGAACACAAGAATGGTGAAAAACGAAAATTCTGATGTTATATTAAATACTGTTGTTTTTACAATTTTATATATATTTTTTTAAATAAAATGATTTTCAATTTCCCATTAGTTTTGTTTATTATTTTATTTGAAACGCATCTTCAAAGATTTTGTAAGTTAAATATAATATTAATAATATATGAAAATAACATTAGTTTTGTGTGTGAAGGAACTACAACAATTCCAACAACGTTTGGAGAATACTCGAGCTCTAACACCTCCACTGGAAGGAGTAAACTTCGAGTATGGTTTCAATACAAAGACACTGGAAAGTGTTATCCAATTCTGGAAAACGAAGTATAATTGGCGTGAACGAGAAACTTTCTTGAATCAATTCCCACAATACAAGACACAAATACAAGGCTTGGACATCCATTATATCCATATCAATAAAAACGCAAAAACACGTACACTACCGCTTCTGTTATTGCATGGTTGGCCGGGATCCATTCGAGAATTCTATTCTCTATTACCACTGATTACCAAAGCACATCCTGATGCTGATTTTACGTTCGAAGTGATCGCACCTTCTTTGCCAGGCTATGGGTTTTCTCAGGGAGCTTCTCGTCCAGGTCTTGGTGCTGCTCAAATAGCCGTCGTCTTGAAGAACTTGATGAAACGGTTAGGACATGAAAGATTCTACGTGCAAGGTGGTGATTGGGGAGCTGTAATTTCATCTTCACTTGCTACTTTATTTCCAAAAACAATTATTGGGAAGCATTCGAATATGTGCGGGGCTAATTCCGGGTTGGTGAATCTTAAATTGCTTGTTGGAAGCGTTTTTCCATCTTTGATTGTGGATAAAAAATACGAACACAGAATTTACCCTCTCAGTAAAACTTATAGTTATCTTTTAGAAGAAACGGGATACATGCATTTACAAGCTTCTAAACCAGACACTATTGGTAATATTATACACGTTATTTATATGTTTTTAAAGTGAAAATTCATTATTTATTACAGGCGTAGCTTTGACTGATTCACCTGCTGGTTTAGCTGCATACATCTTGGAAAAGTTCAGTACTTGGACTGAACCTGAATGGAGATCAGAAAAAGACGGAGGACTTCTCAATAAATACACATACACAGATCTTCTGGACAACGTTATGATCTATTGGTTTAGTAAATCTATCACTACGTCTATGCGCTTGTATTCAGAAGTATTGAACAAGAGCTACTATTCACTTCAACTAGAAAGGTTAGTGCGTTTATGAAAACGCAACAGATCGTACTCTGTCAAATAACTTGAACTTTTGTTGCAGTATTCCAACTGATGTTCCAACAGCTTGTGCGCGATTCAAGAACGAGTTAATGTATTTCCCAGATTCTTTACTTGCTTATAAATTTCATAATCTGGTGCAGACTACAGACTATGATGACGGTGGTCATTTCGCTGCATTCGAAGTGCCCCAACTACTTGCACAAGATATTTGGAGTGCCTTTATTAAAATTAATGCTGCTGAGCAACAAAGACGAAATAAAAATACTAACAGCCAGTAGTAATGTTATTTACTGTTATATAAATATGTATTTGTTATATTTTCTAATAAATAAATAGAGTAGAAAATATTTGTTCTTTTATAATTATTTGCTTATTATAAAAAAAATATTTCTGAATTTTAAAACAATAATTATTTAAGGTATTGGATGATTTAAATCATCGTTTGGACCATACCACCCTAACTTCACCACTAGAAGGCATAAATTTCGAATATGGTTTCAACACAAACACATTAAAGGAAATTTTAAAATTCTGGAGAAAAGACTACAATTGGCGTCAACGCGAGACTTTCCTAAATTCTTTTCCACATTTCAAGACACAAATTCAAGGCTTGGATATCCATTTCATCCATGTAAATAAAAATGTAAAAGGAGTTCGCACTATACCCTTATTACTAATTCATGGATGGCCGGGTTCCATTCGGGAATTTTACTCTTTATTGCCGTTACTGACGAAACCAAACCCCGATGCAGATTTTGTCTTCGAAGTGATAGCGCCTTCCCTACCAGGATATGGTTTTTCTGATCCTGCTTGTCGTCCTGGTTTAGGAGCTGCGGAAATCGCTGTCGTTTTCAAGAATTTAATGAAAAAATTGGGACATGACAAATTTTATGTACAAGGTAAAAAATCATATACAGGTGGTTACGCGAACATCCGAACATAGGGATGTAACATGTAAAATATTTTTACCTAATTTCTGAGCTTACAAGGCACGGAAAATTAATTTTGCTTATTGATTCAGATGCAGAATTGTATGCTCTACAACCTTTATTTGATGTCTTTTTACTTAAAATAATTAGAGAGGCAGGAACCAACGATTTTACATGTTAAATCCCTATGTTCGAGTGATCTTGTAACCACTATCAGGGCCGTGCCTAGCCTATTTTGCATCCGGGGCAAATATTGTTATTTGCGCCCCAACTTCTTCTCAATTACAATAATGAGAATATAAAATAAGTACTTAAAACAAAATTATCAAAAAAAAGCTTACATCACAGATCTAACTAGTTAGTTAGATCTGTGCTTACATATTCCATTTAAATATAAACATTGATACAATGAACTGTAAGTTAACTTATCGTGCTTTAATTGAAGAAAAATTATTAATTATTTCATCAAAATTCAACGATTTTGCAATTTCATGTTGAATTGATACAATCGCAAAACCTGATAATCTCTCTTGGCTACTAGATCGTTTATACGATTTTATTAATTTTAGTTTACTAAACCCTTGTTCACAAGAAACTGCTGTTACAGTAATAGTTAAAAATATTTTATATGCTATTTCTATGTTTGGGTACGATGAACTTAAATCATACAGAGCAATATTATTCAAAATATCTAATGGCGTTGCTGTTTTTAAATTAGGATCTTTTTGTTTTCTTAATTTCCGAAATTCAGAAAAATCCAGGACCACGCAATTATATAATAGACCACGTTAGTGAGGTTAAGATTTACATTTGGCGCGAAACCCTAATTCAAATCTGAGTGTATGCATTTCTTATGGGAGTACATTTTCAATTCACGATATTTAAGCATTTTGACGATTCTTAATCATAAAGCCTGATTTATACATTGCATAGAATAGAATGGAATAGAATAGAATAAGGAATAGAATAGAATAGAAATATGAAACAATGTAAACGCATGGAACCATTTATACTTGCACAGAATGGAATAGAATGGAATGGAATAGAATAGGAAATGAATTATTTTTATTTCCTATTCTGTTTCATTCCATTCCTGTTCCATTCGAGTTACTCCGAGGATATTCGTAAAGTTACGTCTGTTGCTGGATTACGCGTTTTGTTGTTGTGTTTGGTTATGAGTATAAAATAGACGATATAAAATTAATTTCATTATTTGAAAAATACCCAATTTTGTATGATAAATAAATTATAAAAAAAAATTATGTTGTCATCTGTTTGAGAAAGCTATTTTATTTATGTATATTCAGTTTTACAAATTTGTTGCAAACGTTTTCAAAATTATAGCAAAAAACTTGAAAATTTATATTTGTAGTAATAAGAAAATGTAAGCAAAAATAGTAAAAAAGTTGGCAGAATTTTGATGCATAATTTTTAATTATAGAAAAACTTTTAATTATAAAAAAAATGCAGGTGAATACATATGATAATAATGGACATGTGTAAACAATAATTAGGAAATATTTTAAAAATTATTTTTATATATAATATTAATTTTGCTTGTTTATGGGACAATTTTTATAAAATTCCAGCTTCTAGTTTAATCAGAGTTTTGATATTTTAGTGACAAAGTGAGGTTATTCTATTCCAAGTTATTCTGTTCTATGCAATGTATAAATGGGTGCTACGTATTTCTGTGCCTATTCCATTCTATTCCTTATTCCATTCTATTCCATTCTATTCTATGCAATGTATAAATCAGGCTTTAACGTTGTCTATGTTTACCTTAACATAGGGTTTTTTTATATTCTAAAACATTACTCTTTGGTTTCCGTACAGAAAAAGTACAAATAAAAAAATAAATTAAGAAAAAATTGATTTTTAAAGAAAGTAGTAACGCATATAGTAACATATGTCGTTACTTGGTGACAGGTTCAACTGAATACTTAGACAGCTACGACATACGTTTTCAGAAACTTGTACCTACTGTTTAAATTGAAGTTTATTAAATAATATTATGTTTTTTGGGTGTATATATTACATTAGAAGATAGATAAAACATTAGAGATTATTATTTATAAGGTTTAATAGTTAAGATTTGCATTTTATAATACTTTCTAGCAGTTTAAAGATATCATATTTTTATTCCCATAAGAATAACATGGGTGTATAAATCGGCAGAGGCGAGTTAGGGTTTCAGTTTGAATTTGGCGCCACAAAATGACCGTTACACTAATGCAGTCTATATACCGGCTTGAATGTAAGAATATATCTGGAGTAATATACATATACATATATTTACTTAAAAATATAGAGTGGATAATATAATAAAACTTAATTTGTAGATAGATAGAAATCTATTATCACGAGATATAAATAATATAAATATAACGAAATAGACAACAAAAACTTTACAATATAAATAATGAACTACATAAATTCAAAGCTAGAATAGAATACTCAAGTAAATATGAAATGCGCAAACACACAAAATCATTCTGCAGGTTTCTCTGACGGGAGAAATAATGATTCATTAACCGATATCTTTGTTGGCGGCCGCCCGCTTAACACTAAATATTACCTTATTTACTATAATACGTCAATTCTACGAAATTTTGTTAATAAGTAATAGGGTATAAGAATATACAAAGGAAAAAGACACCGCAGTTTGGCGTTCTATTTGAGTTTAAAAAACTACAGTATAGGTAATAATAAAATAATAAATTTAGTTCATTTTTAATTTTCCATTTCATTTTTCGATTACGTTGATTTGCGCCCCTTTGACTTTGCGCCCTGGGCCGGGGCCCCGCTCGCCCCTGCCTTGGCACGGCCCTGACCACTATGTATATTTTTTAATAGTACTAATTTTTTTTTATTAGGTGGTGATTGGGGTTCCGTAATAGGAAGTGCACTGGTAACTTTCTTTCCGGAAAATGTTCTAGGGCTTCATTCAAATATGTGCAATGAAGTATCTGGTTCAAGTTTAAATAAATTATTTTTAGGAAGTATATTTCCATCTTTAGTGACCTCAGAAAAATTTCAACATCGTCTCTATCCATTAAGCCGTCTTTTTAGCTTTATTTTAGAAGAGTTTGGATACTCTCATATTCAAAGTACTAAACCAGATACTGTAGGAGTAGCTCTTAGTGATTCTCCTGCAGGATTAGCAGCGTACATCTTGGAAAAGTTTTCCACTTGGACCAATCCTGATTGGAGATTTGAAAAAGACGGAGGCTTAACGAAGAAATATACCTATACAGATTTGTTGGACAATGTTATGATATACTGGGTTACGAATTCTATTACTACTTCTATGCGTTTATATGCGGAGACTATCAATAGAAGATACCAAAATATGCAGCTGTCAATGTAAGTAAAAAAATTACATATTTCAACATTTATAAGTAATAGATAGACTTTCTGCCTTGTCTTCATGTTTTGCTGGTAACATAACATTCAGAATTTAATAACTTTTCTTTTATAAACATTAATTATTCGCTCTTTTTGTTTAGGTTTCCAACACAAGTGCCCGTAGCATGTGTACGTTTTGCACATGAATTAATTTACCAACCCACTTCTCTTATTGAACATAAATTTCAAAACCTGGTGCATTCAGAAGATATACCTGAAGGAGGACACTTCGCTGCTTTCGAAGTTCCGCTTCTTTTAGCAAATGATATTTGGAGTGTTATCTCAAAAATGGAAAGAGAACGAGTAAGAAATAAATAAATATTGTCCTTCCACTCTTCATGAATCATTCCGCAATGTTTCAAGTACTTAATAATATTGTTACAGTAATTACCTCGACAGTAACTGTTGATGTATGTTTTTAATAAATATTAAAATAAATATTTTATATTTAATATACCCGACTACCCAAATCAAGGAAATTTAGTTGAAGCTTTTGACTTTATCAAAGAAAATATGTAAGATGATACTTTAAGTAATGATAAGGCATAATATTCTTGTTTAAATATGCGCATGACACGAGAAGGTCAAATTTTGGTAATGCTGCAATTCTACTTGATTGTTATAATATTTTGACCTTGAGTAATCAAAGTTCATTTCAATATAATCGACTATTCCAAGACAATATTGGTATATAACTGATAAAAAAGTTAATCTACATAAAATTCTTTAAACGGACAAAGGAAAAAAATATAGAATGCATATTGCATATTAAATTATGAAAAGTTCATCTTTGCAGTCAGCATCCATGGCAACCAAACAAAAACCCAACCAGCTCGTGTGGAATTCCTCAGTGTCGGGTCCACCCGCCTTCCCACTACAGTTCAGTTGTTTCTATAGTCAGGTCCAGGTCACATTTACGTCATTCCACATCCTACTCAACAATAATAAACCATAGAACAAGAGAAACTCAATGAACAACAGTGCTCTGTAGTGATATGTTGAATACACGCGCATCGAATCTCATTGTTGACATCAACAGAAGACAATCAGCGAAACACAGCAACAACCTGTTGGACAGTTGACAGTGCAGTGTGCAGTGGCGTGCGGGTTAGTGTTTGCGGGGGGCTAAGCCGGCAAGGTGGCGGGCGGAAAGGGTGGCAAGAAGTCCGGGGGCCTCCGGGTGTTCTGGATCCCGAAAAAGAACCACAATCACCACCACAAGCATAAGAAGGAGAAGCATCATGGGAAGAAAAGCGAAGCCTCCATTGCAAGTCAAGCAGGGCCTGCAGCCACCGCCGCTGGTACGGCTACGATGACCCAGTGAGTTTTTTTTGTTTTGTTTTGGAAATTTCCAAAGGGCTCTCGCTAAATGATGCTGCCTTTGTGAATTTGGCAGCCACGGAATACACTTTCAGGTACTCGTATACCAAATAATTTAAGAAATTGTTATATTTGTTAAATTAAAATATATTCTTTTTTTACCTTCGTATTATAAATCTCAAAATAGAAGTGATAAAACGATAAAAGAACACATAATTCTTTGCAAACATACAAATAGTTAACACCTAATGGAATGTACTGCAATAAAATAAGATAATAATTTATGTCTATGTTCTTTATTTAGAAATTTGTCATAGCCAAATAATCTTTTCTTTATTAATATCGGTTGAACTGAAATTTTGTACGGCACTGCACCTAATGAACTTTTAACTATGCAAGAAAATTTCCAAAAATTTTCCATTATAAGGACATTAATTTGATGATTATAGTTGAATTAAAGAAACAATTTCGAAAGTCTTTGTTTCCAAAATTGCGTGAATCATCATTTTAATGTAAATATATTATTTCTTCGTACTTTTACACCATGTAACATCATCTTGGTCTTTCTGAAGAAAGTTTCTTGTGGTGACAGATTTGATGACCGATTTAACCACATTCTGTGTCACACTATACGATATATGTAATGACTAGTCGTCAAAGACTTGTCCATATATTGCGTTATATTTCAAGGCAATGAACTTTTCTTTTTTCAATGTGCCACTTATTGACGATAGAAAAATTTTAATCATCGAAAAAGTTTTCTTTTTTCAAACGGTCATATTTTAATTTTAACAAATAAACTTTCCTACAGATTTATGTCATTGTTTGTCATTTTAAATATGTGTATGTAATTTAATATAAATAATTTTGAAGTTTGATTTTTATGACTAGCTTACGAAGGCATATTTACAATTACAATTTTAGTCTTGTCATTTGTTTTTTCTCTTTTATGTCGAAATTGACAGTTTACGAAAACAATTTAAAACCCACCTGTAATGTGTTAAATTTTTCTACAAATATCCGTCTATTATCCTATTCACAAATGTCTTTTCAAAAGCCTGGAAACGATTACCTGCTACTGCAACTGATAAACCTGCACAATCTATTCAGGTAAATCACCCAGTTTTGACAGCTGTCGCCTTTGTAAAGTCACCTGTAAATTGTACTTCACGTGTATAGGCACAGGCGAGGGGAAAAGCGTGGACTAACGACGCTGAAACGTGTATCAGTTCAGTTGACATATCCACTTTGTCGTACGAACATTATTGTTGCTGTTCAGCAGTGTTCTGTGATATACAATCAGTGAAATTCATTTATTTCAAAGAATACTTCACAGAATGTATTGTCAAGGTTGAACTTAAATACTAGTAGTCAAAATAGTGGGCGTATGTTAAATTTTAAAGACAGGTACATAATTGCAAAAGTTATTTTAAAAACTAATTAGGTGAAGGAAATAATAAAAGTTTTACCACTTTTTTTAATTTAAAAATATTCTCTTGATTGATTACAATAAAATTATTTACCGGTATTGAATCACGTCATGGAACAATGAAAATCTTGTGGTCGGTGTTTTATTGCACATGCACTGTTCAACATGTATTGTAACTAGCACATAAACAAACAAATGAAAAATAATATCTACGCACCCAATCAAAAATAAAGTTACTGATTACTTCAGTTGTTTTTAGTTCAGTTTGTTACCGTGCGTCAACAGATGAATTAAGTAGCAAAAACTGCAAATGATTTACTTTTGAGGAGAAACTTAATTTCTTTTATTTCAATGCAATCAATTGTACTAAGAATTGTTTTTCGACCTTACTAAAGAAATATGTTTTTGCCAATAAAACTGTACAGCAATATAGTTTTTAATTACTTGTACTATTTAATTAAGTGAGTTTAAGAAACTGTGCATTAATTAATTTTCATTTGATAGCATCTCCGTGTCGTTTTCATTATTTAGCTTCGTTAACAATAAAGTATTTTCTTACATGTAGTGAATAACTTTGTTTATAGTACGTTGTGTATTCCGTGTCACCTCTATGATACGAATTATTTAGATACTTTATTTATTAAGCCACAATAAATTGATTCCAAGGCTGCATAGTGCATTGGATTCACTGTCATTACTTTGTATATGTTTTTCTTTTTTCAATTAAATTCAATTCATTCCCAGATTAATTTGCCAGTCAAGAATCTTAAGCCATTCTTAACACACGCTGTCTTGTGTTGTCGTCAATATTATCCATTAAAATAACATTAAAGATTAAAATGCACTCTCTATTTGTCAACGGTTATTTGTCAGTGTGTGACATGTCATCAATGTGTGATTGTTTGTCATTTTAAAAAGACTCCTACAAAGTATCAATTGGATTTGAAAATTTGAGGGTTTTTAACATTTCATCATCTTGTCAGCGATGTCAAAGTGGCATCAGTACCAAGAAGTGTTCCTCTCTGAAGGATGTGTGTATTTCAGGGCTATGATGTCCGGGGACTCGCCCGATACACACACACGCACAGACCCGCTGCTGGAACTCAAGGAGCGCCCTGTGGCCTGCACGTCAAATGGGACCCCAGGGAAACTAGCCGGAGAGACAGTCACAGCCTCTGTGCTCGTTGAGCCCCAACCTAGGCAGCTGGACAACTCAGGTACACTCAATTCCAAAAAAAATCATTTCTGTTGCAATGCAGATTTGATTTATGTATTGTTATTGTTTAAATTTTTTAAAAGGAAACCTGTTTATGAAACTTGCAATATTTAAACCAATGTCAAATATTTGTTTAAATATAACATTTCTAGTCAAGTTTAATCCAAATACGAAATATTTACATATGTAAACATTATGAAATTTCTTTTATTTATTTATTAATGTAGATCAAACTACTTGAACTTTGTTTAATTTAAAATACAAGTTATATTTGTTAAATAAATAAAAAGAATAAAATTTTAGTGAACTAGAAAAAACAGTAAAAACTATTTCCCATATAAAAATACGATACTCTCTTTACTTCAGCTAAAGTCAGAAATGCCATAAAAAAATATATTTAAAAATGAAACCGCATAATGTAGCTGAAGAAATTAGCTGATATTTCTGAAGTACCCATTTCTCATGATACAATTCATTGAAGAAATCTGTCACTTCATAATTTAGGCCTGGGAAAACTATTAGGAATTTTAAAATAATGCGGGCCGAAAGCAAAAAACATATTTTTAGGTATATATTATTATTACCATGAAAAGTTAATTTCACATTTTTCAATACTTTTTTTATTCCAATCAAATTCAATAAATTATTAAGGAAAACGTAGAAAAAAGTATATTTTATAAATATGCCCACAAAAACATTTTTTTACCGTACTGTTTTCTCAAATTTTTAAATATCTAATATTGTTCTGCTTATATAAAAAAGTTGAGAATCCCTAGTTTAATACATATTCTTTTTGCGTGTATATAATTTTTATAAGAATATCTTAACGTGTACCTAGTACGACGAACTGTTTTAGAACCAATACATTATAAAATTATCATTACCTTCCAGGAATAACAGTAACTCCAGGTGAAGAAACCAGTACGCCGAAGCGTACGCATTCCACGTCCACAGACGACGATACGATCGAGACAGCCGCCACCCCGCTCACCAACAAGAAGCTGGACAACGGGCCCCTGGACCTGCCGGACGGAGACCCCACCAAGTTCGTCAACAACGGCAAGAAGGACCCGGAGGACGAGGAAGAGGAAAGCTGTGGCGTCAAGTGCCTGTACTACACACTCCAGTGTTGTGAATGTACGATAATGTGACAGTGGGATGTACTAGTTCGTGCCATATGGTGGTGGATGATTTTAAAGCAATATTTTATGGAACTTGTTACAGTTTTGTATATAAATTAAAATCAACAAGTTTAGATGATGTACTAATATTAATTGAATCGGAATATATACATTTTGCAGTAACTGCTGGCAGTTTTTCAGCATTATCGAAATAATTGACCTAGTTTGGAAAATAACAGTTAATGGCACGATCCTACAGATGTGTTTAGTGCAATTAGAGTGCAATGGTGCCTTTAGATGTACTGCGAAACAAGATCTGTTTATAAAAATGTTTACAATAGTTTTGTTTTGAAAACGTGTAATGCGATTATAATTGTTTGCAGCCGAGGAAGTAGTTATAATATTTTATTTTCAAAATATTTACTTACAAGTTAAATGAGACCAATGTGACTTCGATTAACTAATTAATCTCTGACGCAAATTGGCGATCTTGTCGCGTACAAATGTGATTCCATAGTATTAAAATTTTACTATTAATTTTGGTGTAATAATAGGCAATTTATTTTAATTTTTAATAATCAAAAATGTAGAACAAAAGGTGCTCGAATGCAATACATTTTGTGATATTAATGTAAAATTAACATTCCTTCTTATACGCAGATTAATTAATGCAATAGTTTCATAAATGCAGCTATTAAGTGCTAGATATTTTACTATATTCTGGTAACGTTTACATATCTATTTTTGTACTAGAATATATTTAAGTTTAATTGCTTACTATGTACAAATGAATTAAAATTGTATTTATTGGTTTTAAGATATTTATATTGTATAAAAGACATGTATCAAAATTATCATTAGAAGTAGAAATTATACTAAAAGTGGATTGTTTTAAATAAATAACGTAGAAACAATATTTTACCACTTTATTTAATATATAATAATAGAGTATTTGCCATGTAACAAGATAGAAGAGTATAAATAGGAAAGTGTTTTACAATAACTTATAAACACACAAAACATAATACCACCAAACTTAAATTTCAGATAATTATAATCGAATGCATCAGATATTCCAAACTCGCAAGTATGTAAATGCATAAGTACTGCTGGCCCGTTAAGTAGCCGGCCAACCGAATACTGAATGCTAGAAAAGTCGAATCACTCGTTCGAGTTTGGTCCACTGTATCCTGTCGTGATACGCAAACGAAAATACTTTTTATTAAATATGCGAGCGATGTTCTAATGCCATTCCATTATATTTAATCTCTACATCTTTATTTATGTATAATCCATTCCTAACGCTGCGTTTTTTAAGAATACAGTTAGGATTTGATTAGAAACTTTACAAGTTTTTTTTTACACAAGCAAAAAATATATCAAACGCTAATCTCATACAGTATGTTTATTACATAAAAATTTATATTTATATAATAAATGGCCAAAAGTAACAATAATTAAACAGGTTAATTTTGGGTTCATAATTAACCGCTAAATTTATATTTCATATTATTCGTAGTGAAATCAAAATCAAACGAAATATAAGTAATTCAATAATAATCTTAATTTTATATTGGTACTGAATTCCAGTACTTTATTACCTTTCCCATTCGTCTACCAGTCAAGAAAATCCTTTGATCTTAAGATATATCCAACCAAAAACGGATAATTAATTTCGGTTAATTATTAATGTAAATTAATAGATTAATTACCTGTTAATTATCCTTATTATCACTAAAATTTTGACTATTTCTCGCTATGTAATTCAAATCATCGACTGTTTTCTTAAAAAAAAAAAAATGATAAACACAACTGATAAAATTATTGTGTTTTCTGGAATGTATATTTACTTTACTCATTGAAAAAAATAATGAATAATTGTTCTCTATTGTATGTAAGTATGGAAGTTTTGTGAAGAATGGATTAAACATATTTGCAAACTCAATATAAACTAAATTTGCTCGTATTGCTTGTGCCTCGCAATGAATAAAATATTTGAGTAAGAGCGTGCTCTGTTTGCTACACAGCGCGGGTTGACTAGACAACCTCATTTCAACTTGACGGTGGTACAAGTGCCACTAGTGAAACCACTCCTTGAAATAAATCATAGTGGCACAATAACTCAGTCAGGATCAGGACGGTTGTTCGCCTATCTTACCGGTTTGATTCTTCAACTAACAATTAGATTTTTGTTGACTAGAAAGTGCTTTTCAAATTAAATGGACACATCACAAAACAATTTTTAATTTTAAACTTATTTATGACACAAACCCACAGCCCTAATCTCTTTTTTACTAAGACTAATTTTTAAATTGTTTTTTGACAATGTGGCCATTTGATTTGAACTGAATTGTTATAAATTATGAGTAAAAATAATTCTGAATCGGGAATGTATATTGTAAAAGTTGTTTGAAGATGGTAGTTAAAGAATCGAACCCTATACCGTTGAACAATTCGCGCTACATAAATATCTATCCTACACACTTAGGCCGTATGTATATACAACAGTAACCGAACATAAAACTGTATTTTACAATAAATAAACCTCACATTTCACAGCCAAACTCGATATAGTTATACATTCATTCAAATACAAACATCACACTAAATTAATTACTTCTAAGGCTGATTTATAAGTGAGATAAAACACAGAATATAGTTTAGCACAGAAAAAATACGATTTAAGTCACTGGAAATTGATGCATCCATTTTTAAGAAACACAGAGCACAAAAGCACATTTTAGAAATTGACTAAATTTTCTGTCTGTGTTTTCTATGTTCGGGCATATTCGGTGCGATTCGGTGTACTTCGTAGTAGTACAAATAAATTCTACAAGAGGGATAGAAAACATTTGTTTTTGTTTTTTTTTTAAGTTGTATCCTGCCATCTCTTGGTTGCTCCCCAGAAGCTTAATAGAAATAATAATTTATAATTCTTTTCACGTTTTTGAGCGATTAAAATAATTTTATGAAATACATTAAGTAACAGTGAAATTTTAATAAAATTTTGCAAAAGATGATCCATTTGGAAAGGAAGTTCAAAGATATTAAATGAATGGAAGTTGAAGTGATGAAACATCTCGTTAAAAATTTGTTTGTGTTACAAAGATTTGTAACCGAACAGCTAGATATTGCTAGATGAATAATACAAAAGATAAAGATTGAAAATTTAAAGAAATTGTTTGTGCATTGATGCTAAACTATGCTCTATGTTCTGTGAGTTATAAATCCAGCTACAGTCATAATACGAGCAATTTTGAATTCGTTATATACGGTGTTCTACTAGAGTGGTAAATGGTTGTGATTGTCGATTGTTATATGAAATGAGCTCTTCAACTTTCTCGAAAGTTCTTAAATATTTTTTGACTGTTTTATCAAAAAAGCGTCACAAATTGAATTAGAAGAGCGTAATTCAGAAATGGTTATTAAAATTTAGGGTCTATAAAAATAAAATCTTTTCTTTATTGCGTGGAAATGGCTATGTGAAATAGATGACTGTATGCAGGCCAAATATAATATACTTCTTTGGTGTTCAATCACTGTACGAATTAAAATGCAGCTCTAGGTTCGATTACTTGAGTTCTACTGAATGAATAATGTATTACCCTGGGACATGTTTATCTAGGGTGAAATAGGTCTTTATCTCGTACTATTCCATTTCTCGAAATGATATTCATGTGTAATTTATAAGTACGACATTTCACCTATATAATAGGTATAGATTTCAAATACTATTAGCTAGCATTTAAATATGGACAAAAAATAAGAAATTCGCTAATTCTCTATATTTTGCTATTTGCCCTAATGTGCAATGAATCAAATTATGAAATTTAGAACAATAACACGATAACATGAATTGGATAACAATTTTCTAATAACGAAACGAATTTACTGTCACTGGTAATGCTCTAATGAATGATTTTCATTTGGACTGAACATAGAAAATTATTTAACTTATGAATCACATTATTTCTATATTCAATCAAACTTCAACTTACAGACCTGAAATCTCATCTTCATTCAGTTCGAATCGGAAGCGGGTGAGCTTCGGAATTGATAACAAACCGATCCAAATCCAAAGCTCTCGTATCTGCCGTAGAGTCCTCGAATAACAGGTATAGATATTTGAGGGTTTCACCCAAAAAGAATGATTCCATCATATCTTTAGGACGCGTATTCTGCGGACTTCGGACATTGCCGATAGATGTATAGCCGTTAACTACTTTTGTATATTTCTCAAATGCCTAAAAACAAAAATATATAATTCTCATTTCGCTGTCTGATTACAACTAACTTGAAATATACAAATATGTTTAGGTATTTATGTGAAATATTTATATAATTGCAGTTAGTGGGGGTTAATAAATCCCCCACCTGAAATTATGGAGGTGGTTACATATTTAAATCAGAATTAGATATTCTCCCATTAGTGTAATATGAAACGTTGATTAGTGTAATATGAAACGTTAAAAAAATAAGGTAATGTTTTTGTTTATATTTAAAATTTTCCCTGGGTAAAACTGATTTGTATTTTAACTAATCACAGAGTCAGAATGAGGTTTTGAAAAAAAAAATAAGTGAACCTTTTTTTGTTTAAATCAAACCTACAATGTCTAATTTGTTGCTTTATATAATGTAATTATTTTTATTTACATTTTATGTCATATAATATCGTTTTAAAATATCATAAAGAAAAACTTGCAAAAATTGAAACGTTCGTAGGTTCTGGTGTGAAGTTATCCACGTGTGGATTGTGGTTTGGCAATCTTCACTATTTTCTTATCATAAACGAAGTATATATTTTATTTTTTATTAGTTTTTATAATCAGTTTTTATTTGTATTACCTGAAATATCTGCCATCCCCAATCCTGGTACGTTTTATTTCCAGTAAACCTGTACATGTAAAACAAACTCTCAATAAACTCCGGCCTTAAGAGATTGTGCGCATCATTATTTTTCACATGCATGTCGCTATGTGCAGCCGCATCTCCTGCGATGTAGAAATACGTAATCTCTGGCGCTAGGAACGTGGGTTGAGTCGCATAAGTTTGATAGCACGTGTACAACAAATCCTCAGCTAACTTCATATGCGACTGCGGCATATCATGACGTACTCCCAAAGCTAGAGTACCCGGGAGGTAACAAGTTAAGTGGTCCATTTTTGGTTTGAAGTCTTTACCACCCACTAACAACTCGCCAATAAAGAGAAGATTATTAGCGACGGTATGTCGGACGAGGTGTCTTTCTACACCTTCTATTGCTGCGAGGTAGTCTTCTTTCAAACTGAAATGAAGAGGTTTTAAAACAGGAAATTTAATCAAAAGTAATATCGCAATGATTTTATTTTTTACGAATATTTTTTGTTTAGCTTAAGAGCAAAAGAAATATAATAAATGTTTATCTAACAAAATGACAAAGGTCGTGTGATATTTGATGAGATAAATTCTAAAGACATCGCAAAATGAAACAAAATAATTAATTATTTCAAAATTTTAATTAACTGTCACACTGATATTTACAAACAATAACAACTGTTTACATAGTTGATAGCGGAAATTTACCAGGATAACGAAATTTTATCAGTATAATACTGTTCCTATTAGTTGAATTTTCAAGTGTTTTCAAGTTTTCATTTTTTTTTAATTCAAAATGGGGATATCCAACACGACGTATTTTAAAGAAATTTATATTGCAAGTTAAATAGAGAATAATGATGTAAAAATTATTATAAAATGTTAAAGTTTATACGAGAAATTCGAAAATTGAAAAAGGGGACGTGCCCTTATACCTGTCTGTGACGTAGTAACCCGAACTAGTTTCAGTCTCACACAAAACTCTAGTTATCTTTCTCTAAACTGTCGTTCGGGTAATGACCTCATGATAAATCATTATTAATCTATTTTTTGTGTATTATTAAGTATTTTTAAAAATAAAAGATACGTAAGTATCTAATATTTTTATTTAAAGTTTAATGTAAAAATCAAAAAATGATGGAAACTCCATTCACGTTTGAATGAATAAATAAAATTTTACTTACTAATCGATGGTCTTTCCCGTTTGTATCCACTGTTTGAGCAAATACTCATAATAACTATCTCCTCTCGCTCCAAGAGTAATAGTTGCGTAGGACCGAAACTGTCCAGTATTTGCATTTATAAAAATCGGCACCAAACCATCAGTTTTCTCCAAATTGTGCACATGCTCTGAAACTCTAGCCACAGCTTTCTCAAACTTAAGAATTCCAGAACTTCTGGCTAAGTCCCTAAACTCTAGTTGAAGTGTTGTCACTTCTGAAGTACTACTATCCGGAGACCATTTCGGAGAATGTGCCTTCCTCGTAGCTAGATTCACATCGGAGTACGGGACACCGCTGTCTGAATCAAAACAAGGGAGAAGACGTTCACCCAAGTCTAAAGCTTTATCGAGGAAGAGGCGATCTCCAGACAGATGGTAAGCGCCTAATAAACCACCCAATACCCGAATGGTTACTTCGAAAAGATTTACATCTCTGTTGACGTCGAAGTTTAAGTGGGTGGCCACCCACTCACGAGCTTCGTTAAATTCTATAAAAAAATAATTTCATAAAAACCACATCAAATATATTTTGAAATCATTTTTACATTCTTTTTCCTTGTACGAAGTAAACAAAGATTGTAATCGCGAAAAATATCCTGTTTGATCATCCTAGAATCTATTTTGATAACAATGTTAAAATTTTGTATATTGCTATTAGGGACTCGAACCGAAAAATTTTGAAGTTCGGTTACGGTTTTTTTGAAAATATTATACTGGTTTTCGTTTTGGTTAAAATAAACAAATAAATTTCGGTTTCGGTTAAAATTGTCAGTAGTTTTAAATAAAAGTAGTTACTTTAATTTCAAATTGTGATCTAAAAGAAATAAAATATGTTTTCGTTTTTGGTTTTATAAAAAGTCAAATATCTGTGCGGAATCGATTACGGTTATGTTACGGTTCGGGTCCCTGTTTGTGCACCTAATGTTTTTTCAAAAGGCACTTTACTTGAAGGAATTTTTTTGAATTTTTAGCATAACTCTAAATGATTAACCTTAGAATATTGAAATTTTATATATGGGACTAACATCTTGTTGTGCACCTCTCATTTTTATTACAATCGACAATGCCAGAAAGGCACTATACTCGAAGTGCTTTTTAAATTTTTCGCACAAGAAAAACTATTAGCCGTAGAATGATCTTACTTTCAAATAAGTTTAAATGAAGTGCATCAAAAAATATTTATTAATATTAATTTAATAGGCGTATAAGTCATGTTGTGTCCACATCAAATTTTTTACTTTAAATATCTCATATTTATCCAGTTTAATAACTGAATAAAATTAGATAAAACTAATAGGATATACCAATTAAATCAAAACTAGATCAAATACATTATCAAGAGCAATTAAAGATAATTTTAAAGTAAATATATATGTTGTAATATTAAATTATGTAAAAACTTCATAATTTCTATACAAAAACTTTTAATAAACATATTCAAAAAGATAAGTATGTAACGACTGTATTGTTGTAGAGTTCTAATCTAATTATTAGTTTTGTTTACAAAATTTTAATTGTCTCTTATCAAATTAAAATTTATAGCGCATGATGTAACACATTATTTTTTATTGTATCAAATATCAGAAAATATAGTTCTTGGAATTCAATTTACTTACCTTTAGCAAGCCCCATAAGATACATGGTGTCTAAAGAATCAACAATGGTTAACCCTAGCCCAAACCAATCTTGAAACCCAGCTGTGATCGGCTTCAAATGATCATGGCCCCATGCAAATTGTTTATAACCGCGCCATGCATGCTTAAATGCCTCTACGACAGCTTTCTGTCGTTCATTGCTGGGCCCCGTGAAAGTCATAGCCGTTACAGGTTGTTGCTGAGTCTTTAAAGATAGATCATCGTAATGGGGCTCCTCTAAAACATTGTTTTCTCGCGCCCCTTCATTTTTTGGGGCGGTTTCTTCAACTTTATGAACTGGTTTTTGAACTAATAAATCTTTTTTAATTGTGTTCATATCCGGCATATCAATGTCCACTAAAACGGGACTATTTGAATCAGCTGGTAGTAAATAAACTATTGTAATAAATACTATTAAAGCTAACATATATAACAGGCTACGTTGGAATTTTGTCAGCTGATTCCACCACTGAAAAGAAGCAATAAAATACGTAATCAATAATCTATTTCTTGTAGTTTTTATTTTACAAAATAAGACATTTCATTTAAAAATATAAATGATAAAACAATACACACCCTCCATATACGTCTACATTTTCTCTGTTCTGTATATCCTTCACTAGTAGGTACATTGACAACATGATCATTTCTTGAAGTAAACATATTATGATATGTCTATAACTGTTTCATTTAACATAATTCATACTTATATGTTTATGTTTAGGTATATATTGCACTAATAATTTATTATTTCTAAATATTTTATATAAATTTAAGCACCGATAAATACAAGTGCCAAAAGCATACAACTTGACACTTGTAAATTAAATATTAAATGTCACTAAAAAAATATATTCCCTTCCATAAAATGTACCACATAATTATTTTAAGAAAATCACTTACATATTAATAAAACAATCAATTATTTAAATTTTTATATAATTTTAGCGGTATTTAGAATAATAAATTAAAATTATTTGGTGATTTACTTTAGAGAGGTTAATGTAAAATTGCTAATTTCACGCTCATTTATGACGAACTGTTCGTTATTTTTCTAACCTTACCGGTTTTGAAATTTACTAAGCTTTCCGCGTGTAAATATTTTTGTAGTACAAAATGTCATCTTTTAACTTAGATGAAGTTACCAAAGCTTTACAAGGAGCAAGTGTGAAAGGAGATGACGAGTATGGTGTCAGTTTTGAAGGAAAAAATTTCAAATTAAACACAGCAGAAGATGGTAAACAATCATTTATTTAAATTTGAGGGAAATATCCACAGCTTATATTGTTTTGTTTTGCAGCTAAGCCTATTGTGGATGCAATTATCGAGTGCAAACAACTAGGATATTTAAATTTGGCTGGAAATACGTTGGGAGTTGAAGCTGCAGCTGCTTTGGCTAAAGCGTTAGAAAAACATCCAGAATTCAAACGAGCGCTATGGAAAGATATGTTTACGGGTCGATTGAAGGAAGAAATACCAAAAGCGTTGGTAAGTTGCAAACAAATCAGTTTTATTTTAATCCGTAACCAATACAAAGTAAAAAACAAATTAGCGTCTGCCTTTTCCTTTCTTCTTTTGTTGCTGTCTTCTCACGTTGCCATGTCCTCGGTGGGAAGTTTGCTCAGGAGCTTCGGGAGTCTCTTGAGCTTGTTGCTCAGCAACTTTGGAATAATCATAAGCGTCAGCTTGACCAGATGATGTTCCTTGAGATCCTTTAATGATGTCCTTTGCTCTACGATCTCTCTTCTTTCTAAATCCAGTCCTTTCGTATTTGGGAAGCCATCTCTCTGGATCTGGTGCGACTTCGGCGTTGTAATTCTTGGGGAGTTTGCCCTTGCGTTTGCGTTGTTTCTTCTTGATGATGAGGTCGGTTTTGGGTGTTCCTGGCGACGCATCTCCTTTGCCTTTTTGGGATTTGGTTCCGAATATCCAATTGGTGGTTTCTATTTCATCGTTGTTTAAGTTTTTGATGAGGTTTTTAACAGGAGTTAGTTTCTTGCATAGTGATTTGGCTTTTTCTTTGTCGATTTTAATGTAAGCCATGATTAGTTTTGCTATTGTGCGTTCATCTCCTGAGCTGTTTTTGAGTAATTCTTCTAAACTTTTCGCTGCTACTAAGGGATGACCATGACGCATGTGGAATTCAGCTGCTTGCATCCACATGTTTCCTAGATCTCCTTGGCTGAGTTGGTGTTTTCTGTACCAAGCTACTGTATCTTCAAATACTTTAGCAGCTGCTGGCTCGTCTCCTAAAGCCATTTGAATAGACACTAGAGCGCCTACAATTGCTGGTCTATATGTTACATCTCCCAAGTTACTCAAAATTTCAGATGCACGTTTCTTGTCTCCTTGTTGTAATAATAAATGCACTTCTGTTAATTGTAAATACAACTTATCAACGGGATTTGATTTTACAAGTTTTTCAAGCAACTCAATAGCTTTCGCATTATCACCTTCTTTGGAGAACGATAATGCTTTTATTATTGTAGCATTACTAGCCATTTCTGGCCATTTTTCAATTAGTTTTTCGCATTGTTTTCTGCATTGATCTGGTGGGTTAATATAATAAGACAGTAGGCAATTATTTAAGGCAATTGTTTTACGTTGATAAGTATTTAACTTGTGGTCTAAAATTTCTTGCGTAGCTTGTTTTATTTTTTTCTTAGAATCAAACACATTTTGATCCTTATTTATAGTAACCACATTGTTGCTAGCTACAGCAACTAAACCAACATCGTCAGATTTTGTTTTCAAAACAGATGAATATATTTGTTGAGCTTCTTTTGTTCGGCTTTGTTTTTGAAAAACATATGCAAGCTGCACTTTAATTATAGCTAGTTCTTGTTCAATTTCCTCTTCGGTACATCCATCATCTTCCAAAGATTCTCTGCAGAGTTTTTCACATTGCTTCAATTTTCGTTCTGCTTCAACATATTTCCCGTTTAAAATTAATTGATAAGCAATGTTATACAAAATTTCATATGTTGGGCTTTGTGGTTCAATAGTATTTGCATCTTTTAAGTTTGCAGCTACTGCATTTAAATTAGCTTGTCGTTCGTCATCATAATCATCGTCCGTGTTTTTAATAATATCGCGATATAATGAATAACTTTCTTCGTATCTTTCAATACGATAAAGTACCTGTGCTTTTAACTCAGACAGCTGTGGATCAATTTCTGGAGCAGAATCAATTGTAACGAGAGCTTGTTCCGGAACATTTAATCGATATTGGCAGTAGGCTTTCTCAAAATACAAATGACTAGATAAATCGGGATTCTTGTTGATAAAATTTAATGCTTCTTCAAACTTTGTCATTTGAATGAGACATACAATTTTGCAGTGGAACGCCTCTGCATCTTTGGGCGAGGCGTGCAAAATTTTATTTGTAGTTTTCAGAGCTCGTTCATATTCACCGTTTTGTTCGAATTTGCATAATTCGAGGTAGAATTGACTGATATTCTTCTCTTTTGGCGAGGCTGACATATTGACACAGACACGCGTTCAACAACCGTCAAATTTGCAAGCCAGCGAGACCCCTAGCGGACAAATTTTCAATCCTCTTCGTAAGTGCCGCGAATTTCAAATAAACATTACGAGTTAATTTATGTAATAATGTTTACTTCAACAGTTATTACAAATAATAATAAAAATAATCTAACGCAGTGTAACTTGAAGATAAACCGCTAAACATTTGTTAATTTTAGTTTCAATTTACGTCATTTTTGAGATTACAAAACACGAAAATTAGTTTTGCTTATTGATTCAAATGCAGAATTTTATGTTCTACAACTATTATTTGAAGCTTTTTCACTTAAAATAATTAGAGAAGCAGGAAATCTTGTATATTTCGACAAACTGAATTTATTTCTCTTGTTAAATATAATGTTTTAATTAGGAACACCTTGGAAATGGCCTGGTAGCTGCAGATGCCCGTCTCACCGAACTTGATCTCAGCGATAATGCATTTGGACCAATTGGTGTCGCAGGTCTCGCTGCTTTGTTACGTAGCAGAGCATGTTTCGCTCTTCATGCCCTACGTTTGAATAACAATGGTTTAGGTATTGGAGGAGGACGTATGTTAGCGCAGGCGTTAACAGATTGTCTTGAGGGTAGTAAAAAAGAGGGAACACCTTTACAGTTAAAAGTTTTTATAGCCGGAAGAAATAGATTGGAAAATGAAGGCGCGAAAGCATTAGCGAAAGTATTTGAGGTAAACCACCACAATTGTTTGTTTTATATTATATTTACATTGATAATCTTGTAGAAAATTGGAACATTTGAGGAAATAGCGATGCCTCAAAATGGTATTTACCATGTAGGAATCACTGCCTTGTCAGAAGCATTTGCAAAAAATATAGACTTACAAGTTTTAAATTTAAATGATAACACAGTCGGACCAAAAGGATCTAAAGCTCTTGCGAAAGCTTTATCAAGTCTTCAACAATTACGCCATTTGAATTTAGGAGATTGTTTACTGAAAAACAAGGGAGCAGAACGTATTGCTGATTCTTTAGAAAAAGGCCACACTTTACTAGAAGAAGTAAATATGGAGGCCAACGAAATTCGTGCAAGTGGTGGAATGGCCATCGCTCGTTCAGTCATCAACAAACCCAATCTCTCTCGCTTGCTGCTGGACGGCAACCAATTCGGATCGGTGTCTCGCGAAGAGATCCGTCAACTTTTAGAAGTGTCCGGCCTTGGAGACGCTCTTGCAGAGTTTGAAGACGACGAATCCGATGCTAGTGAAGAGGAAGACACTGAGACCGATGAGGATGACGATGAAGACGACGAAGAAGAAGAAGAGGAAGACGAAGAGGAGGAAGAAAGTGTTGAGAGTGAAATAGTTGATAAAGAGGAACCGGAAATACAAATAGAAACACCAAAAGTTGAAATAAAAACCAATAAAGTCGTGACGGTCGATGAATTTCTACAAAATCCAATCGCTGATAACTTTGTCGCATTGGGAGACGACAAACTAAATTTGATAGTGAAAGCCGCTACGGTAAGTAATTAATACATTACTTTACTAGTGCGAGAACAAGGGACTTCTTCCAAGAGTTACTTACGATATTTTTTCTTACAAGTACGGCAGCTGTGCTTGAATTTATTTATTAATTGAATACTAAGAACGAAATAGTACAAATATTAATTTTTAATTGTATAAAATTTATTTTGTTGTTTCTATTTGTAAATTTACTAAATATTTTATAGCCTCTTGACATAAAAATTTAAATTGCTTAATAATCAATTTTTATATATTTATTTTTTACTATTTTATAACCATTTTCATGATTTATATATTTCATAACTTCACTTCGGAAATATAGTGCGAGAAATATGGACGCACAGTTGGAGAAACACGCAGTTCTTCAATCTGTACGTGTAAGAAAAATAATTACTTTCATTGTAAATACTTCATTTGTATTGTCGTCTCATTTTAAATAAACTTTTATAAATTCCTACATTTAAGTATCTTCTCCAGATTTCCACCGAAACCGACAAATTCCTCGATCACTTCATCCCAGTCTTGATGAAGGTAGGTTCCCTCGCGTCTTCACCGCGTGCAGAAGTTGCGAGTCAAGTTATCTCTGTAACCGACACTCTGTATCGGGAAGTGTTTGCTTGGGCTCAACGCACGCAACAACACGCTCAACTAAATAACGCCCTTCTTGTTCACCTGGGGCTCATTAAAGCTGAAGATAAGAAGTTCAAACCACAGTGGAATTTAGATGGGTGCCTCACTGCTTTAGAGTCTGCTGTGAAGCAACAGGTTTTGCCTTCACAGACTAAGGACACTTTGAAAGTTTTTATGGGACGGTAAGGAATTTTTATAAAAAAAATTACAATGGGTATGTGACCTTAATTGACTTTCAGTATATAAGTCATAAAATATATAAATCAATCACTATACTTTCTCATTACAATAATAAAAAATAAACTTTACTCAGCATGGTAGGATCATGGAAAAAGACTTATTTTTCTTTGTTTCGCTCCTAGTCTATGTGTAAGCTGACGTTACAATATCCTTTCATAACTTTTTAATATTTATTTTCGAATCATGAATCGATTTAAAAAATACGGGTATTTTATTTCTCGTTTATACTTGGAACGCCGAACAGATGTACTAATTAAATTAATGAACAGGCCCTAAATTGAGTAATAATGTGTACGCAGAAGTCAGTTTTTATATTTGAAATAAAGTACTTTAATAAATACTATTTATAATTTAATTTCATATAAGATAATCGTATGAAAACAACAAAAAAAAATGACAGATAAAAATGCGAACAATAAACCAAACATAATTGCGGACTTAGCACCGATTCTGTTATTACCGATATCAGTACTCATATTCATTCCGCTGTGTAATAACTGTATCAATAGCAATGTTAGTGGGAGGAGTTTCTTGTGCATCTGTTCGGCGTCCCAAGTATAGTGTCAGATATGTAAAAATCAAAATTTGGTCACATACCTCATTATAAAAACAATTACCTAAATAATAACTACTAAAAAATATTTTGTTTGTAATTATATAAAAATTCCCTCCAGGCATGTTGAATGTTATGTAATTTTAATTAAACTATAATTTAATATAATTGAATATCAATTACAGGTTTTATTTAAATTGACGATGATTATTAAAATTTTAATTTCAGGTGTAGTGCTAGCGTGAACAAGAACCTGAAGAGCAAACTGATTTCAGAGTTGGAGAATTAACAATTTTCTACATTTTTACTTAAATTGGACCGAATTTACAAGCATGAACTTTATTGTTTACTATGAATTTATATTTATTGAAAGAAAAAGTGATTGTGTAAAATCATAAATAGAATAAAAATATTTATTTTATTATCACAATTTTATAAATATAAAAGTTATTGAGATATCAAATATATAACTGCCTTTGAACACAGTTTTACAGCATTATAAAGATTCATTAGAGATAAAAACAACAGTAAATATATTTATATTAACAAAAAAAAATTAAATTACATTTGTACAAAGCAAAAATATACATTTCTTATTTAGTTCAGTCTTAATATACATGAATAGTGTAATTTACATATCGCCTACAAATTGGACAAGTTCTCTGATAATTTCTTAAAACATTACTACATTCCACACAAGTGCATAAATGTCTGCAAGGCATTGATAAAATGCATTTATCTCTTTCCATGCATATTACACAAAATCTGTCTCCTTGTTCAAGTAATTCCTTATTTCCTTTTGGGCTGCGACAAGTTTGTACTGGTTCTGATTCACTTGAAGAATCACTCTCTTCTGTTTCTTCATTCCGACGAATTAAAGTTGTTTTCAATCGAACCAAATGTCGGTTGATAGTTCTAAGAGCCTGTCTTGTAAATCTGCTCAAAGTACTGTAAAGTGCGATATGAAATACTGTTACAGCATAGATC
Organism: Stenolophus ochropezus; assembly: GCA_035578165.1. Taxonomy (NCBI): domain Eukaryota; kingdom Metazoa; phylum Arthropoda; class Insecta; order Coleoptera; family Carabidae; genus Stenolophus; species Stenolophus ochropezus. The sequence continues at coordinate 27,077,980 of JAQOWZ010000005.1, read as the reverse complement.
AAACAAGATATAATTAAGAGTCCAGCAATTGATTCCAAAGGTACATCAGTAACAAACGTAAAAACGTCCTTTAAACCAATTGCTATTTCACTAAATATCATGGAAGTAAAACTCTGCAATTCTTCAAATGCCCTTCCAGCGTAGTAAGTTATCATCATACACACATAAACAATAAATATTGGCACTAATGTTATTGCAAACCAAACACCAGATCCAAATAAAACTACAAAATGCTTCACTGTTGCAATTAAAGTACCAATACTAGATACCACTTTGGTTATTACAGTAATTACTGTTTGCAAGCAAGTAATAATAGCACTTGAGGTAGTAAATATCAGACATTTTATCCCAGTAAATACGTATAAAACAGAATCACTCAAGTATTCTGTAAAATTGTAGATTTCATTCAACACCAAAGTAATTCTGTACCAAAAATCTGTGAGAAACACCAACAAATCTTCTTCTAAAATGACCACCAGAGTCCATAGCGTACTAAAAAGTTTGATAAATACTTCATAACAAGTTGTTATTCCACTGACAATAATTTTTCCGGTGTTATAGCTCAGAAATAGAGAAAAATGTGCTATGTTTTTTATAGTTTCAAACAATGTTATAACTGCACTTAACATTTTTTGGTAATGTATTTAAATTATAAAAAGAAATCATATAAAAATTTGTAAATTAATAACGATGTGACACTTGCAACTGACAGATAACGTAACGGTCAAACTCTTGGCGCCCTTGGAGGTATTTGCCGACAGATTTTTACGCTTGCAGTGTCCTCTCTAAACTTCTTTTTGAACTAAATTTATTGCGGGAAAGTATAAAATTAATATTTTAAATTTTAAGCAAAAGTAAGCTGGTAACTGATAACTGTACAGTAATATTATTATAATACTGATTTATCAAAATAACATGGGACTATTGGATAATACAATTGTATCCATGTCATCATACTAACCCATATAAAATTTTAAAAATACTGTTAACGTAACAATCCTAGTTATGTTAATAGCTATTATTGAATAAATAGAAATATTTATTTAAAAATATAAGTTTATTAATTAAAAAAGTACATATATAACTTTTAAATCAAAAAAAGAAATAACAATGTATTAATAACAATTCAGTTTTTAATTTTTATATAAACTTGAAAATGGTTGTTCAGGTGTAGGTTGTAACCAATTATCTTCGGAATATTTGGTATTTCTCGTTTCAACTACATGGAAAGTATACGCATTTCTCGGCTGTGTAGATTTATTTGGTTCGCTATAATGAACAACTTGTCCGTGTAGAAGTATACAAGTACCTGTAATAAAAAAATGTAATTTCTTTTCGAAAATTATTTTCTTAATTACCTTTTGGTACAGGTACAGCCTTGAAGTTACTCTTAGGATAAAAAGGCGAAGGTGCTGTATAAATCAACAGCTCGTCTGACTTCGGATCCGAATTCCTAACATATCTCCTATGAACTCCGCTCTTGTGTGAACCTCGAGCAATCCAAAGACATCCGTTTTCGATTGTAGCATCGTCTAAGGCGATCCAGAAGCCAACGATGTTTACTGGCTCAGTGTGCAGGTAAGACGCATCTTGGTGCGGCGTCACTAGAATAAAAATAGATTAACAGTTTGTTTATGTCACTGATGTATGATATGCGTGGTTGGGTCAGGTCGTGTGGGTTTTAGAATGTGTTGGAAACGTTTTAAATGAATGAAATCTTATTTTTATATTTTATTTAGGAATAATAATCATCACTGGCGCCACAACCCTATAGTTTATTTTTTTTTTAAACAAGTGTGAAGAAGATTTCTCCTATCTTCTCTACACTTCGTTCTTATAAAAAATAGACTATAGGTGAGTTTACATGGCAAATTTCATTTGTACTTTTGTTGGAGTAGATTGTTCTATCGACTATTTTGTATAAGAAGATAAGAGCAGTTTAATCTTATTTTTTTATTAAATATTATTAAAATATTATCCAATCAAGAAACAAGATGAAACTGCTCATATCTTCTCCACACTTCATTCTTATATAAAATAAACTATAGATAAGTTTTGGTCGCATGTAAAATTGAGAAATGAACTGAATCCATTGTATGACAATTTTTACTTGTATTTTTGGTGAAATAGATTATCAGTCCAAAGCCTCTGCAAGGAACCTATCGTCTATTTTTTCTAAGAAAGAAATGCGGTGAAGATAGGAGGAATTTTATCTTGTTTTTTTATTGGTATTATAAAGGTTAAAGTACTCCTATCTTCTCCTTACTTCGTTCTTATAAAAAATAGATTTTATGCGGCCTATATTGGATTCTGAACCACTCAGAGTGATATTTTTATTTGTTTAATAATTGAGAATAGTAGTGCGCTGTCCGTATTTTTTAAAATTAGATATGGTTTATCTTTATCATTTTTATTACCTTCTCCACCGGTTCCAGGGCTTTTGAAAATGTACATGGACTGCGCAACCACCGGATCTGCCATACCAAGTTGCCAGCAAGTTTCCTTCACTCGCTCATCTTGTAAGGTGTATTTCCTGAAGACTGGATGTAGATTATGCAGCGCATGGCCTACTTTATTAACAGACACAGACTTATCCACTTGGAGTGAGCCATCTGGACCTACAGCACCAGCTTCGAAAAAATGGCGAATCTACAACCACGTAAAAATTATTTTACTCTACTCCCGATGATTTAAACAAAAGATACCTTATCCCCGCTTTCAAGAAAGTATTTGTTACGATTTTGAGCCGATTCTGAATCAGTTGTACTGAATACTACTCGATCATTTTGTTCTGGCATTGAATCTATAAGACCTCGTCCAGCTTCTGCTAATTCCTCGACTTCTTCTGGTGTTAAGAAATCTTCTAACACTACGTATCCATCTTGGTAGAACTGGAAGCATTAATAAGACCAATTTTAGTACTTTTATTAGTGGCTATTTCAAATGCATTTGGATCTATTTTTGAACATATACTACATTATTGCGTATCTTTTGCAATTTATAGAATGTAAGTCACCTAGTAGATGACTAATAACAGAAAATTTTCATTTGGCGAGACTTTAAATTTCTCAATTCTATTTCAAAGTCAAATTCTACTTCTAAAAAAAATTATTACGAAGTATTGTTCTTTTTTTCTAACAAAATTACAAAATATCTTATTCTAATTTGAAATACAATGACTTATCTGTTTTAACAATTAAAAAATTAATAATTAACAAACAAAAACAGTAATTCTACTTTAATGATACAGTTCAAATTCTAAAATTTCCAATCTAAGTACGAAAGGTTATCAAAAATGGCACATTAATCTAAGCAAAAACATTAATCATAAGAATTAATTCGGGCCACTTTCCAAACGCCTATATTTACATAGGTAAATCTCTGATTTCTATTTTATGCTCACAAAAATAAATATAACAGTCAAGTTCAAGGTGTATAAAAATAAATTGCAAAACAAAAATAAAGGTATCATACATTCTACACTTTTTGTACTTTAGTATTTTTGTTCTATATCAATATAAATAATTGTGGTACAATAAGTAATGTAATATCATTGATCTTATATATAAGATCAATGGTAATATGTAATATGTAATGTAATGTAGAACAAAAGTGATCTGTCTGACGCATAGCATAGTCTCCCACGTTGTAATGCAGAACGTCATTCGGATATAAACAAACTTGGTATTCAATTTAAAGTACAAAGAAATAAACTGATTCATATGAGAAATATTTGAAAATAGTCATATGTACGGATGTACATACATCTAAAAATATATTTTCTTTAAAATATTTGTACAATTTAAAACAAGAAATTCTTATTTAAAGTTATTGCAGATACATCTGTACATAAAATACATGTAACATAAATTAATGTACATTTAGTTTGAATAAATCTTTAATATAAATGATTAATATTCATTATGATACGGTTGTACAAATACATCATTATTGAAATCCGCATACACCGTACTATAGGTAAAAAGCAATAAGTGCTTTATTTAATATTTACTTAAGTTATCTAATTTTTAGATATCACAAACTTTAAAACTACACTTTTCTAAATTAAAATAATGACTACGTTTAGTAATATCAGTATTAACAAGTTTACAGTAAATTAGTTCCTTACTTGATCAATTATTCCTCCTCTCATTTTGAATGTCTTGTTAGAAGTAAATGAAACAAATCTGTATCCAAAACACACACACTATTCTAACAACCTCCGCATTCGAAACCTACGAAACTAGTTTTACATATATGTAAGTCCGCGGTTTATATTAAAGTAATTTTCACGCATGCGTATGCAAATTAGTCTACATTTAGTTTGAATACTTTAAAGTTAAATAAAAGTAAACTTAGAAGACCTTTAAAGAGTGTTTATTAAACACAAAATGATACATATTTTAAGTTTTATACATATTGATTAAATAATACATTTTAAAGTGATAATCGAAATTGACATTCATCGCTAAAAATAAAAAGTTTGTCAGAAATTTTCCCTTTTTTATTTTAATAATAGAATTGGTTGTTTCACCACTTTTAAAATTAACTTATTTTAAGAATATTTTAATAACAATGTTTAACATGTACATATATGTACATATTTTCAAAAATTTGTAAGAAAAAGCTCACAGAAAAAAAGCTCACAGAAAAAACTCCACAGAAAAAAATTATAAAACATTCGATATGTCAAGAAGCTTTAAACTTTATTAAATATAGTATTATAATTTATATATTTTGAACTTAAAATACATTAAATGAGTACAATATTTTTTATAAAAAATAACAAAACGTATGGTATTTATTTAATTATGACAGAATCTTCTTCAACATGTAATTTTTTACATTTTTTTCAGGGATTATGCAGTCTTCGATGTAATTTTTGGTGGTGGTGGATTTCTCTTTTTTTTCTGTGCTCTGTTTTTCGGTCTTGCTACTCTTTTTTACTCAATTATTTTGGATAGTTGCAATTTCCAAATTCAATTGTTTTTTTTTTAATTTTCAAATTCAATTGTTTTTTTTTAACAATTTCAGTCTGCAACACCCTGTTGCTATGATAATTACAATGCATTAATTATTTAATATTATTGTACAGTTTGTTGTCTTATTATTGTAATTTAAACACTGTAATTTCAAAAGTTGCTCTCTAGGGATACTAGGGACTTTTCAATTTAAAAACTTCTTATTTGTAACCTGATTCAAAACAAGTGCAAGTCAAAGTACTAAATATATATTATTATCGAAAATATTGAATAAAATACAACAAAATGATTGCTGTAACAAGTATAACACAATCAGGAATTCCTGATAAAATGTGGCAACCAGCGTTTGTGGTTTTAGAGACAACGTAGGTAAAAGTTTGGGTACAATAATAGGTTAAGTTTTGAAACACCGGTATAATTTTCAGTATGGGTGAAATTACAATTGAATTATATTGGAAACACGCTCCTCAAACATGCAGAAACTTCGCAGAATTAGTTCGTCGTGGATATTACAATGGAACAGTTTTTCACAGAATAATTAGAGACTTTATGATACAAGGAGGAGATCCTACGGGGACTGGCAAGGGAGGAACCTCTATTTATGGACCAACTTTTAAAGATGAAATTCATCCAGAATTGAAACATACGGGAGCTGGAATTATTTCTATGGCAAATTCTGGACCAGATACGAATGGGTCTCAGTTTTTTATAACTCTTGCTCCTACTCAGTGGTTAGATGGAAAACATGCCATATTTGGCAGAATTTACTCAGGAATTAATGTTGTTAAGAGAGTAGGTTTAGTAGAATGCGATAAAAATGATAGGCCCGTCGATGAAGTGAAAATTGTACGTGGAAGAATTCAAAAGTCTTAATTTTAGGAATAATTTTTGTACATTTATTATGTATTTTTTAAGAACATAACAATAAATTTATTTATAATAACAAATTACAGTCTATTTTATAATAATTTTAACAGTTTGTAGAGTTTGGTTTAAGGCTTACCTATCTGTCAAAATTCTAACCTCAAATTTGTAGTGTGGTGTCAAAGGATACGTAACATTTGAAATTTACTCAAATACTGGTAATATATTAATATATTTATTCAGTAGTTGTTAAATATATAATATAATAGTCATTTACTTAAAAATATATTATAATTACATATATTATTTGTCACAAAAATAAATTTAAATGTGTGTTACATCGATACATGTTTTTAGATTTACTAAAATATGAAAATAGAGGTTCATTCATTAACACAAAATCCAACAGCTGCTTGGAGAGAAATATCACAAAACCAAAAAGTAATAAAATTAAATGTTAAACCTCCCAAAACAGATGTAGCTCCTAATAAAGCAAGAATAGTTTGTATGAGTGATACCCATTCTTTAACATCGCATTTAAAGTTCGATGTTCCACCAGGAGATATATTTATTCACGCTGGAGATTTTACTAGATGTGGTCGTTTAAAAGAAGTGAAAGAGTTTAACAACTGGCTTGGTATGAATAAATTTTTCGTGGTTTGCCCAGTAGATATTAATTTGATAATTTCTCACAGGTAAACTTCCTCATAAACATAAAATAGTAATAGCAGGCAATCATGAACTCAGTTTCGACTCAACATTTACCCATCCGTTTGAGCAGGGCTCAAACGAACGAACCAAACACACAGGAATTAGTCTTATCGATAAAATACCAGATTTGGGTATTCCTCGAGACAATCTCTCAGAGGCAGTTCAAACTATAAACATAAAAGAGCAATTAACAAACTGTATATACTTGGAAGATTCTATGGTAGAAATTTATGGTTTGAAGATATATGGGAGTCCTTGGCAACCAGAATTTTGTAACTGGGCATTTAATATTCCCAGAGGAGTGCCATGTTTGAATAAATGGGATATGATACCAGATGCGGTGGATATATTAATTACACATACACCACCGGTTGGTCATGGGGATTTATGCTGTTCTGGAGTGAGGGCAGGTTGTGTAGAATTATTAACAACTGTTCAAAAACGCGTCAAGCCTAAGTACCACATATTTGGACACATACATGAAGGTATGTGCTGTACTTAAAAAAAATAGATCATACTTTCTTATTTTTTTTATTTATTTATCTATATTTTTGTATTACACATTTAAAAATAACAATAGTGGAATTTTTCCATATTTAAATTCGTGTACTAAAACGCAGAACAAAAATTGAACATGAAATTTAATAAAAATGCCGATGATTATTTCTTTTCTAAATAACTTTGGTCATTAATCTGTCCTATAAAATATGTAGGCATGAATATTGTTGTGGAAATTTCTGTATTTGTTCCTTACATCATAGGACTGAATTATCATAGTCACTGATGTTCTACTTTAATTCATTTTTGAAAAAACCGAAAATTATTCGAAAAAACCTAATTTATTACCCGAAATATCACCAAATTTTCAAAATTTTATTTTTAATGTTTTTTAAAGATCTCGATGTTCTAATTTCAAAATTTCAAACCGAATTTGATTATCTCTTTTCATTCCTGAGATTTTTGATCGCAAAGTTTCACCTCAAAAAAGCGTGTTTTTTGGGTATATCTCTAAAAAGAGTAACGATACAATCTCAACGTTAATTCCAGTCGATTCTACGGGCAAAGTTACGTAAAGAAATGTTTTCTCCGCATATACGTCCTTTGGAGCGATTTGGTGAAAAATGAGAAAAACGAAAAAACCTAAATTTTAAATTTTCGTCGAGGAACTTTTTGTCTCCAAAACTTTTCATTTTCTGAACTTAAGCAAAGATCGATGCGCTGATTACAAATTTTCAAACAGAATTCAATTATCTCTTCCCGTTCTCGAGATATTTGCGTTCAAAGTTGAGTTTTGGCAATACCTAAAAAAAACGGATTTTTAGGTATACTTCTTGAAGGGTTAGGTTTACGACTTCGATGACCTCACCAATCGATTCTACGGACAAAATTACATAAGTATACCAATTTTCAGATTTTTATTCCAACGGATACAATTTTTAGAGCGATAAAACGAAAATCGGCGAAATCGAAAAAATTGCCTGATGAACCCCTTACGATTTTTTCGATTTTTGGCTATTTTCAGTTTTTTCCTTCTAAAAATTCTATCTGTTGAGATAAAAATCTGAAAATTGGTACACTTATGTAAATTTGCCCGTAGAATCGATTGGTGAGGTTGCCGAAGCCGTAAACCTAACCATTTAAGGCGTATACCTAAAAAACCTGATTTTTTAGGTATAACTTTGAACGCAAATATCTCGAGAACGAAAAGAGATAATTGAATTATGTTTGAAAATTTGGAATTAGCGCATAATTATCTACTTAAGTCCAAAATATAAAAATTTTTGGAGACAGAAAGTTTCTCGATAAAAATTTGAAATTTAGGTTTTTTTGTTTTTCTCATTTTTCACCAAATCGTTCCAAAGAACGTATATGCGGAGAAAACATTTCTATACGTAACTTTGCCCGTAGAATCGACTGGTGTAATCGTTGAGATTGTATCTCTACCCATTTCAGAAATATACCCAAAAAACACACTTTTTTGAGGTGCAACTTTAAAAGCATATATCTCAAGAACGAAAAGACATAATTAAATTCCGTTTGAAAATTTGGAATCAGAGCATCGAGTTATATCAAAATAGACTAATTTAAAAAATTAAAATTTTTGACCCAAAAATAGGTAATTTTGAAATATTTCAGGTATGTAAACACAATTTTTCGTTTAAAACTAAAAATTTTTAATTTTTAAAAATAATTTGATATTGAAAATATCTCAGGAACGAACAAAAGTAACGAAAATTTTACTAAAAATGCAAATTTTTAAATATTATAAACCTAAAAGATAAATCAAAATTTTAAAGTTCTGTATTTTGGTACATGGAATGTGTATCTGCAAAATATGTACATATACAATCTTTTCAGGATATGGAATCACATCAGATGGAAAAATAATTTTTATAAATGCTTCTACATGTGATATTAGTTACATACCCAATAATCCGCCTGTTGTTTTCGACATATCTTTACCTGAAGGAGCTGTGAAGAACTGAAATGCACTCGTAACTAAACACTCTGCCAAATTAACAAGAAATGAGATGTAGAATCTCAAAAGTATTGCATAAAATGTGATAGTAAGTAGAAATAAATGACTCAGTATTGGTGCTTATGAAATTTCGTATTTAATTCATTTTTAACGTATATAACACTCAATATTATCTTCAAAATATGGCAATCAGAAACCAAAATTTAATTTTTGAACATTTTAAAAGTAGAACTGATGAACTGAATGTAGGTAGACTGCAAAGGGCCCAACTTTGGTATGATTTTGGCAGAGTAAATAACAATATACGTATGAATACTTGCCTCCATTGCTTCTCGCTGTACGAATAGTTAATCAGCACTCATTTTAACTACATTGTCAATGTATTTTGTATACTCAGTAGAACTAGAAAGGTGTTTTTATAGAATTTTAGATTTTTAATTTATATTTTTATTATGTCGTGTTTTATTATGTGATATGTAAAAATAATGTACAAATTAATTTTAATTTTACACTGACATTTTTTTTCAATAAACAATAAGATTTATAATTTGTTTTGTAATTGGAATGTATACAATAAATTCGTCTGTTGAAAGAAATAGTCAACGAAGACAACGATTAAAGAAAAATCTGTATATTGTTGGAAGTATAACATGATATCAAGTTAAAATATATCTAATATGGCAACAACAAATACAGTGAACTACTTTAATTATAATTTCTAAAACAATATAAATGATAAACATGATCAAAAATAAGACAGATCTTTATATATTGCGACGCATACAAATTCTATATATAAAAATATACATCAAATATATTTACTTTCCTTTCAAAATTTAAATAAAAATGACAATATGCAAGCACTGAATTGGCCTAATAATTCAATGAAGAGGAGTTGCACAAAAATGTTCACTTATGTATGATACATAATATGTATAAAACTCTGCGCAGCAGAGGCGAGACTGGATTGAGGCCTAGGTAGCTACCAACAGCAACGGGGCTTCGCGGCTAATACGGGACGTTCGAGAACAGGTACGACACCGACTCGCCATTGTGCGTTCTTCTCACCGCCTCGGCGAACATCATCGACACGTCAATGCACTGCAAACAAAACATTTATCACCATAAATATCAAATCGTAACCAAATTCTTATTTACTGGTGCGAAAATATGAATTTACTGAAAATATTTTAATTAAACAATGCGATTAGATGCGGAAAGATGGTTAAATTTTTTTGCTAAATAACAACGAAGGCTATTTCTTCAATATTAATCCCATGATTGCATTTTGGCAAAATTTTAAAAGCAACGATTGCATTAAAATGTTAGCAATCGTTTCTCACAGTATATGCCAACAGTGCGCATGTGTAGTATGAGAAATATCATTTTTGTTCTAAAACATACGAGTGTGGTCGCAGAAAAAGTATAGTGTGCCACTCATGCAGAATCACTTATTTCCCAACATGTGTGATTTGACTTAGTCTCGTACCAAAACTTTATAGGCGACTTTCTGCACTTGTTGCACAATATACTATGTAACCGTAGCAATAACAAACATTCAATAAGCAAATATCTTAATGGTCGTAGAAAAACACAATGTAAAAATCTTCTAAGATTGGGAATAACTCGGGAACGCACGAAAGTATTAAATTTTTTATTGAAAATGCATATTTTTTAAAACCAAAACTTATATTAAAATTTAAAGTACCGTCCTTAAAAAAAACTGAAAGAAACGATTGCGTTCAGAATGAAGATATCTTCTCACCTGTATCTTGGAGCAGTCCTTCATGTGTTCATCTTGAGGTATTGTATTAGTAACTACGACAGCTTCAAAGCATGCATTGTTGATCCTGGAAATAGCTGGTCCTGAGAATATTCCATGTGTGAGAATAGCATAAACTTTGGTAGCACCAGCTTCTAGCAGTTTTTCAGCTGCGTGGCAAATGGTACCGCATGTGTCTGCCATATCATCTACCAAAATTGCCACACGTTCTTTCACATCACCTACAAGAACCATAGAAGCGACTTCATTTGCCTTCTTGCGCTCTTTGTGAATCAAAGCGAATTCTACGTTCAGTCTGGAATTATAACCTTCAGTATAAATAATAAGAAAAGAGAATCGGGTCCTATACCATTAGTTTTTTTTTTTGAAATAGTGAAACAGATTTTTTTTTATTTAAATAAAATATTTATTATTATTTTTTGTATGGTATAGGACCCTATTTTGTTTTACCTGTCGGCGATGGAAGTGACACGTTTGGCGCCACCAGCGTCTGGGGAGACAATAATGCTGTTCCTCCACTCTGAAATGTTCTCTTTAATCCATTTGAGAACAGCGGGTTCGGCGTAGAGATTGTCCACTGGAATATCAAAGAAGCCCTGGATCTGAGAGGCGTGGAGATCCATGGTGATGATGTGGTCGGCGCCGGCCACCGAGAGCATGTTCGCTACCAACTTGGCGGAAATCGGAGCACGACTCTGTGGAAAGCAACAACGTCAGATGATGCAGACGGGAACTCCGACACAACTAACGTATGGTTCATTTGCAACGCCAGAATTGTAAGCGTCTGTTCAAAAATAAAATAGCAGAAACGGGGAAACAAAATACAAATACACGACAAGGGCCAACAGGGCTCACGAGAATTCCATATCACACATTTTGGCCTTCATTTGTTTTATTAAATAAAATATCAAAATTTTATAAAATAATATATGTAATGTGGAATTCTTTAAAAACTTACCGTTTTGAAATTTTTGTAACTTAGTTTTTGGGTATTTTATACAGACAAGGAAAATAGATGTGCGAGATGTTGCAAATGCACCACAGTTAGTCAAGTTGTGTGGTTCTGTGCCAATTACACCCAAGCTGATTAAAAAATACCAATAAAATGCACGAGAAAAGCAAATTAATTTCGTAACAAATTTTGATTGGCCACTTTAAAATTTATATCTATAAAATGTTCATAGCAAAGATTAATATCAGCTTGAATATAACTAGGAAATAATTAGAAATTAGTCCCACAAGAGCAGATTAGCTAGCGGAGCACTGAGTTAGTACCAAGAATAAACAGAATAGTTATGACAGCATTTGTGAAGCCAGCTGAGTGAAATAAATCAAAGTTAAATCGCCAACAATCTGTTAAAACACAAAAGCAAAATAAATAAAAGAGGAACCGGCCAGAAAACGCAGGCCGTGCCTGTATCGATATTTTGTCCCCGTTTTATCAGAGATTCTACTAGATGGTGTTGCGCAGAGGATCACAAGTTCAGTTAGTCTATTGATAGACAGATTATCCTATTATTTATTACTGTGGAAAATACGCTGCCAAGTGTAGGCGTGGCTGCAGAGGGATGGGACCACTCAGCTGTCAACTCCTCAACAGCAACTGACGCGTTGAGCAGGTAACAACTGAGGTTCCCGAAAGAAATGAAATACATAAAACATGATTAAAATGTCGAGTCAGTATCGAAGCCGGGTCCAGCACAGACAGGACGGATAGGGGAGGTACTCACTGTAGTCATGACGGGAACAAAATCCTGAAAGCCATAAATAATACGTTAATATTATGTCATCACTAAACCACGGCTGCTCTGCTCGCTGGCTACCTGTTGCAAACCCTAACATTGCGGAAAATCCCAATATATACAAGATCCGTCACTCGAATGTTACCAAATTTATGCTGCTGTATTTGTCAAACTACTGATAATACCGTGCTCATAATTTGGCAAGCGTTAATAAAATAAATTGTTTACAAGCTTGCGGAAATGAAAGAAATAATTTCATATGTAACTCAGACGGAATACTGTGTTTGTTTAATACGTGGCCGAAAAATAGGAACCAATATTTTCGTGAATTCCAGCGTTTACGTTTGATTTTATTCGGCCATGGGCATAAATCTCTTTCGGCCCGAGTTATGTATAATGTTTTACGCACTACTGCTATTAAATGCAAGGTAATTTTTAATTATAAGATCTGTCTGAAACATTAAGGAGTTGCGTTGCATTGGTAACTTGGAGTTTTTTTTAAATAACGTAAGCAAGTTCCAAATAAATAAGTGTCAAATGTCAAGCAAAATATCAAATGACAAGCACGGAGTTTCATTTAGAAAATTCTTTCCTAAATCTTGCTACAAGCTAATAAAACTTTAGTTAGTTTAGTTTAGTAGTTTAGTAATCAAGATGTAAACAAACAATTTAAATGCAGTAGTGCGTGTATTATATTACAATTCCTTTTTCCATGGTAACCAAATTGTAAATAAACAATTACGGTACAATTTTGCATAAAAAAATGTAAGAAATATTAGCCAGAACTGGCACTGAGAATCGTTACGCTTTACAAAGATTTTGATAGCATCTTAATCGTTGGATATACCAACAGGATTCGGTACCATCCCATAAGTTCACGACACGACATTTTTTTACAAAAATCAATCGCAACAGTGGCCTTTCTACTTGCTATACTTTAATCGGGTGAATTTTTCTATATGATCTTTTTCAAAGATTGAGGTATTAACAAAAAGTTGGCGCTCTATCCAGAATTGCAACGAATTCCTCAACAGGGATATGTTTTTCTTGAAATATTATGTACTTTCAACATTGTTAAAAGATCTACAATAGCCGAAATGACAGCATCTTTAATTAGTAACACATCGAGTGACGGTGATAGAAAACTATAAAGCATGAGATAAAAATAATAAACAGTGTTAAAGTTGCCTTTGACCTTAATATCTGTGACGTATAGCCGTGCCCCCGTTGCTTCATAGTTCAACAAAACATGATATCAGCCAAATATAAAATTGTTTTGTTTTCATTTTTAAATAATTCATGGGAATTATCTTGCTACTAAGGCTTGAAATTTCAAAATGTCATGCTGTTGAAATATAGTAAGATAGTAATTTTTTGGAGAGCAACAGTATTGAAATATACTGGAATACATGCAAATACATATAACATAAACAGTTGAAAACACAAGCAAATGTTTCATGAAAACGAATAAAGCTCCCCAAATCTCTGCTCAGTAATAGTCCATGTTAAGTAATAAATTGAACGTTATAGAAATAGTTTACCCTGAATTTCCATTCGTTCGATTTCCATTGTTTGATCCTCGACACGTCTGGATTTTCACCCTATACAAATTAAAACATACACACATTCATTTTGGCTACTTGTAATAGAGGAAGTGCCAAAACGATGAGTCGCTACAGTAAATTTCATATAATTAATTGCTTTTTGAAATCATTAAATTTGCGATAGCATAAAACATAAAAAGCAAATGCTATAAGAGAAAGAAAGTATACAAAGCAATATGAAACTATCACCTGTAAGACAAAGAAACAGAAATTTGACTCTATTACTACCCGTCCAAAGAAAGAGTATTTTGGCTACAGAATGAATGACATTTAAAGAAATTTAAATATCGCGCTAAACATACCTTGTCTTTCTTGTCTTGACGTGCGTATGGGAAGCATGGAATAACCGCGGTTACTCTGCTAGCTGATGCAATTTTGCACGCGTTAATCATAATAAGAAGTTCCATCAAATTGTCATTAACTTCTCCACTTCCAGATTGTACAATGTACACATCTTCTCCTCGCACTGATTCCCCAATTTCCACACTGGAATAATCATTTCAATTATTATTATATTATCCAGATCAAAATATTTGCTAAATTAATGTAACAGTCCATTAAAATATTGGCGCGCATTAAATAATTACATAATTTTGATGCGTAGGATTTGTTTTCGGTCTCTTTAATCGAACGGAATAGAATGATAGATGGCTATGTAAATCATTTTTTAATAATTATGACCGCTAAACATCAAAGCGCAGCAAAAAATTGAATGGATCATTGTCCTTATAACCTTGCCAAAATATAATACCTCAGCGAAATTCGACGCGTCCAAAATGACAGCATGTAAGAAGTAATTTTTTTTATAACAAATGATGAAACAAATGAATACTCAAAACATGAGAAAGTAAAAATAACGAAACAAGTGATAAACAATGGAACATGCAAGACGTCAAGCCGAAAGCGTGGTATGTTGACACTCACCATGTCTCTAGATTGCTGAATTTCTTTGTGACCACTTTGCCCAAATCAATACCCAATCGGTCGACAATTCGCTGGGCAAGATCTGGGTGCGACGTGCCGCTGAAGACCTTTATGTTCGGCATCCTGGTGCGAATTAACACACTCTGTTTCTCAAGATTTGCCCGTAACAAACTCTTAGCACGCACGGGTTCAGATAACACGGGCATCACTGTAAAAACCAACAGCCAATCAGATTCGGCGGATGTGACCTTTTTGGGGGGGACTAAATCCAACTTCCGCCATGAAATTGAAACAAATCAAAAAGTCCTACACTACACGCGGGAAACATAAGTAAAAATTAACAGCCAAGAAATTAAAATTTTATTTCCTATTTTCAACCGAAAAATAAAAATGGAAAGACATGTTTTAAAAATTATAAATATCAAACTATAGTTTTACTTAATATTATATTTTTCAACATATTTTCTTCTTACAATAAAAAATATATACTAAATAAATAATTTCATTTGGATGCTATTTCTTTAAAAACAACGTTCTTAAATACAGCACAAAGTGTAAAATATATTTAAAAAGATAGAAATCTAATTATATATTAAAGAAAAAATAATAATTTTATATGATTTCATTTTGAGTATACTGCAAAATAGTGATCTGATTTGTCGCCGTGTTTTGTCCTGAAAATTTGTTCGTTCTTCATCTTTGTTATCCTTATTCAAACATCGTTATTCAATATTCACACAAAAAAGAAATTTCACCTGTAAGTTAAATTTTCATATGGAAAATTCATTGACATATACAACCGTTGAAAGATTTGCAAATGATGTAATAAAAAAATTGTCGTAGCTAACTTCATTACAAATTAAGTGTGTGAAAGTCAATTCCCTTAAAATTATACTATTTTTTAAACATTTTTAGTACACAGTTTTAATTTTTACGGGTAATGAAATTAAGTTTGTTGAAACCCGGGTACGCAGATCTTTAGAAATGGCCAATATAGCTGCTCAAAGAATTAAACGGGAATTCAAAGAGGTTATTAAGAGTGAAGAGGTAAATATAACTTTTTTTTCTTATGTCATGCTGCATCAGTGATTTTGAATATTTCTATATTAAATATAACTGAGTGATCTCACCATCTTTCTCTCCTTCCATGGTTATTTTCAAAATTTATGTACCATATGATTTCTTAACACATATTTGGTTTTAAAGTTGTCTGTTGGTGCTATTGATTATTTTTAAACGTTTCTTTAAAAGGTTATCACTCTCTGACATTTGAATAACGTATTAAAATTGTGATAATAATTTTTAAAAATTTGTAGGTTGCCAAATGTGCAATTAAGGTCGAACTTGTAAACGATAGCTACACGGAGCTCAAGGGTGAGATTGCAGGTCCACCAGACACACCATATGAGGGTGGAAATTTTATATTAGAAATCAAAGTACCTGAAACCTATCCTTTCAATCCACCAAAGGTAAAACTAAGAGGCATGTTTGCTGATGATGATATTTTTATCATATCTCAGGTCTGCTTTCAATGACACTGCACTTTTTTTTACCTAGGTTCGCTTTATAACTAAAATATGGCATCCAAATATTTCTTCTGTAACGGGAGCGATTTGTTTGGATATATTAAAAGACCAATGGTATGATTGAGTTATTATTTATTTTACATTTATATTAATAAGAGGATATTTAGGGCTGCGGCCATGACCCTTCGGACGGTTTTGTTGTCGTTACAAGCCTTGTTATCAGCGGCAGAGCCAGATGACCCCCAAGATGCCGTAGTAGCTAAACAATTTAAAGAAAATGTAGACATGTTTCAACTTACTGCCAGGCACTGGACTAATGTCTATGCGGGAGGTGAGCTTTGCTAAAAATACTTTTATTACCCACCCAAATATTTTTAATTTTTACAATAGAAATTAAATTTAAAAATATAAAGAGCCTCTTACTTGATATACAGATTGTCTCGCAACTCAATATTAAAGGGTTTTATGGGTGATATTAAATTTAATGAAGTTATAAATTTATTGGCTAAAATGTTGATGGAAGATTTTAATAAAAAAATATAGTTTTATTAGAGATCCACCTAGTTTCGGTCTCGCCTAGGCCTTCTTAGGGAAGTGTAAGTCAATAAAATATAATTGACTTACACTAAAAGAAGACCTAGGAGGCCAAAACTAGTTTGAGCTGTAACAAAACTAAATTTTTGACTATAAACACAATCGTAATCTCGTCTACTATATTTAATAGAGCAAGCCATGATTTTATTTATTTATTTATGTTTAACATGAAATTAATTATTAAAGAAATTGTTCAAAATGTCCTGCCTCTATCTGAAAACATTCTACCCATTCTTATAATTGAAGTAGCTCCTTGCAGAATATGAAGTTCAGCTCGCATGGATGTAGCTGTAGCCATAATGTTTTGAATTAATTCATCTCTGGTTTGGGATTTTTCTGCAGAAATTAAATTCTTCATTTGTTCCCAAATATAATAATCGAGTCAGTGGCCAAAAAATTTGACCTACTGTTCCAATCAAACGGTTAGCAAAATTGTTATTCAGATATTTTTACCAAAATGAACCGGTACGCCATCCTGTTGAAATCAAGTCAATATTGGCATATTCTTGATTTAAATATGAAACCATAATTATTTTTAAAATAACAAATATGAAACGTCAAAGACAAACAATTGCTATAGTTAATAACAAAAAAGTGTAAGCATGGCCTGCTCTAATAAATTTAATATCTCCCATAAATCCGGTAATGCTGATTTTTTATATATTCATATTCAAATGAAAATATTACAGACGTATTTTTTTTATTTTTAAAAATACTTATACTTTGTTCACGTTAAGATATAAGTAGATGTCGCGTCAAACCAAGCCAGTTACTCGCACACGAAGTTTAGATTGGCACGCATTTAAATGATTGAGGAATTACCACTTGCAATAGGTTTCTATCGCGCATTTTATTTTTTTTTACGTTTGTTTGATTTACTTTTTGTCAGTGTACTGAAATATGAAATTGTAATTAGGACCTCATAAAAATAGTGATTTCAATGATAAAATCCGACGGCTCCTGGACATGGGGGTGGAGGAGCACCAAGCCAGAGTAGCCCTGTCGTCGTATAACTGGGACCTGGAGCGCGCCACGGAGCAGCTGTTCAGTTAGTACCGCTCAGCGCAAGCGCGACACCAACGCTGGTTTCCAAACACTGCGCACATACCTAACACATGTAACGTTCTCTCCCAATAGTTTTCGTTGTAACACTTTGTAAATATTTGATATTTTTTAATTCATACTACTCTCATAAATTAAAAAGTCTTACAGTTACAACAAAACTATAGGAGACCTGTTTAGTTCACTTAGAGCTAAATTTCTCTATCATGATTAATGTTTGCTTTCACTAATAACTAGTACCACATAGGAATGACATTTTTTTTGAAGCCTCACGAAAACGTTACATATGTTAGTTATATTTAATTTGTGCGAAACACTTCCTTACGCAGTTTTAAACATGTAAGTTCATAATGTTGATATTTGGTGATAGCGCTGAAAGATTTTTCATTGTCATTTGTAAACCAATAGCTTGCATATTGCTAGTTTACTTTCCAATTTTTATTCTTTTAAATTTGTAAATAAATTATTCATGTTTATGAACGATGTTTTATTCGTTATTGAAGGAAAGTGTCACATACTGTAAATAATTTTATTTGTAATGTGATTATATTATCATCTTTAATAAACGAATTTATTTAATATTTAGTATACGTAAGTATTCTCTAAGTTTTATTTAGGAACAAGGAGATGTTTTATTACGCTTATTATAAAGATCTTTATTACACTTAAACAATATTAAATATTTTAGTATAAAACTCACTTATCATATTTAACAATAACAAAGATCTACAGACTGAGTTTTTAATTGACTTTATCTTTAAAAGATGATTTAAAAATGATATTTGTAAGTAGGTAACTTAAGTGAATTGCCGATGTTTTGAAAAACATGCAATAATTAATGGTCAAATTTAGAAAAAAAATGTTCAAAGTTCTGATTAACAAATATACAAAATTCAAAAAATTGTCAATAATATCACAATTTAAATTAAATATAAATCATGACACTTCAAGTTTGAAAAAATCTACTTTCTTCTCATAAAGTGTACATAAATATTGTGCGGAATCAGTAACCACTGGACATAAATCCAACACCGGAGAATGTGCGGGCAAGGCACTAATCTTCTTCCCACTTGACACGCTCCAAATATCCACCACCTAAATACAAACCATCAAACAAACTCAATCAACAAATTCCTCCTCTTACCTTGCTCGTTTCCTGGTGTGCTGAGACAAGTACGTCGCCGGCGACATTCATCTGGCAGGATCTGGACAACAACTTCTGCACCGGGGCCCCTTGGAAGGTTTGCACCACGCTGGGAACCACCAGATTGAAGCTGTTTCTAACTAAAGTACAAATAGTGTGCGTGGAGAAAGGATTCCGGCCGTTTGGACGGGAAGTAATGAGTAAATGGCGGGTGATGTTGTCGTAACGCATAGAAACAAAAGGGCCGTTAAGACAAAGAGGGTACATGGTGTACGGTTCGTCGTGGTTTTCAGCGAACACTGCGCAGTTGTTTAACTTGCAGACAATCACGCCGCCTAAGGGCAGAGCACCTCCGGGACACCAGCCCGCTGAGGCTAGCGACACAACCGGAGAAAAATCGCCGGGGATCTACAGAACAAAACAATAACTTTTAATGACTAAAATTAGGGACTCCTCGCTTAAATTAGGGTGACCAGAAATCGTGCATTATCCTGATTCAGTTGAGATTCCGAAAATGTCCCAGTTTCTCTTAATTGTCCCGGATCAATTAAAAGCATTTTTTACCTATTAAAATTTGTATAAATCCGTACATATTTGCAAATTATATATAAATTAATTAAAAGGTAATCAAGAATTTAAAAATGTCAAAAATATAAAAATTAACCACTTTAGCTTAACATTAAAATAATCAAAACTAAACATTAGTTTGCAATAACATAGTTATTAGTAATTTAATGTTTTGGAGAAGGAACAGGTGACGTTACCGTGGTAGGATCGTGGAAGATTTAAAAAAATACGGGTACTTTTTTTTTTAGTATCATATATGTAAAAATCAAAATTTGGTCACATGCATAACACAAACTAAACTTGGTAATGAAATAGATTTTTTACAATGTGAAAGATACTTTTTTGAGCCCTAAAATGATTTGTCTCTGATTGGTATCCAAAAATCTGGTCACCCTACTAAAATCTTATTTTAATATATTACGATGATGTCTTGTGAGTGTATGTATGTTTCAATATAAATATTTTTGTAAATTGTTAATAAAAAAAAGATTAATCACTTTTCTAAAAAATATCTTTGGGTTTTATTAATAGAAATCCGGTCTCTTGGTCAGTATTAAATAAAAAGAAACAATTTTAAATTTCAAAAAGATAAAGAAATGCAAAAACACTCGCAAAATACAATATCAGGAATGTGTTGTACACATCCTGTTTATTTAAAAAATTATCTAAATTTTCTCACCTCTAAACTTAGCACCTTCTCGCTCAAATTCCGAATATCGTATTTAGTAGCAGCGCCTGACTGTTCTCCAACGAAAAAGTAATTTGAATTCGTAACATCCCAACAGCATGACCATAAAGGTCCTGGACAATTAACAGTACTTACAGATTTACTATTCGGAGTTTCTGTTAACCGTACACATTTATCTACAGATACACTTAAAAGAAGTTCTTTTTGAGGATGGAATGAAACGTCTCTGATCATTGCGGAATGTAAAGGAATGTACGTAGAATTTTTAAAATCAGTTACATGTACTTTACGAACGCCAAAACCGGAAAATAACGCGCTTTTTGATTGGGCGGATACTACTAAGATGTTGGAAGATTTGTAGAAGTCCATAACGCGACAACCACCGTCTTTGCTAATTTCGAAGTATTTTTCTTTGTATATTTTCCACTCATTTGATGTAAAAGATCCTTGAGAATTACTTAATGTTCTAGTATTTTTTAAAGTTTCAATTTGTCTCTTTAAACTTCCAATTTCTTTAAGATTCAATTCCTCTCTTTGTTTACATTGTATCAACTCAATTTGTAGTTTATTTTTTGTACATTTTTCTGCTTCCAATTCAAGTTTTAAAACATTTAATTCGGACGTATCTATCGCTATAAGTTTCTTAGCATATATAAATCTAATATCAGTCTTTTTCACTGTTCGTTTACAAGTGGGGCAAGTTTTTTGACCGTGTAACCACCGTTCAAGACAACTGTGTCCGAATAAATGTCCACATTTTAAGGCACACACTCTGTGGGCCCCAGAAGTTGTCCACACATCAAGACAAATGGGGCAGAGTTTTCCTTCGTCGTCTTCAAAGTCATCGAGTGATGCTTTAGATTTTTTACCTCTACAGCTGCACTCGCATTGTGGATCAGGCTTTACTTTAGCTACCATTTCGTCATTACTGTCAGATTCTGGAATAGGAGTTCTACTGTGCGTTGTACTTTCGCTGTTTACTGAATGTTGTGTTAAAATTGGAGATCGCGATCTTTCTTCAGGGGCTAATACCGAATGATTGTTTTGAAAAGAGGCAAGTACTGGTGATAATGGTCTATCTTCAGCTGAATTTGTATCTTCCTCAAACATTTCTACTTCCATTGGATGGTCTAAAAACAAAATAACAATAATGCTACAATGCTAGGTAAATTTTACAATTGGATAACTTACCTGGTTCTGTTTCTGTAGAACTGTTACTCATTTTTAATGCTATAAGCTTTTCATTTAATACTTTTTAAATTAATTTTACGTTAATGAAAAATTTTAGCGCTAAAATGTTTACAACTTTTTGCCAGTTTGTCATAGACTCAGTTTGTGAACAAGTACATATTTTGAAAGCCAAAGCGCAAGTGTGCTATCAGCTGATTTGATTATCATTTGCTAACTTCATATATTTCATTATTAAACATCATCTTTCAATCATTTGTAATATTGTAAGTAAATTTGTTTTATTGCGGAAAATATTGGTATGTTATGAAGCTATTTAGGTATAATACATAAAAATTAAACATAAAGCATCTATTTTTAACTTTGTTATAATCGTGTTTTGATTGTTGCACTGTTTGTATGTCAGCCGGTAAAGATTGGATGTAATCATGTGATAGAGTACATTGTTTGCTTGTTATAAGAATGATAAGTCATGGAAATTTCATTGTAGTTCGCTTGGGCTTGTTGTTCAGACTACACGAATTGCGATGGCTCTTCCAGGACCGCTCCCAAAACTGTTTAGGTATGCGAAATTGTTTAATTCTTCATATTTATCTAATATTATTTCCCTGTTAGTCACATTGACAAAAACAAATCCAAATACATTGAAACTTTAAAAGAAGCAGTTGCAATTCCGTCTGTATCTGCGTGGCCAGATAAACGCAATGACACAATTAGAATGATGCACTGGGCAGCTGATAGATTGAAAAATCTAGGTGCGTCCGTTGAATTCTGCGATGTCGGAACTCAACCACTTCCAGACGGCCGTACTATTCCTTTACCACCAGTAATTATTGGTTCATTTGGTAAAAATCCTGCCAAGAAAACTGTTTGCATTTACGGGCATTTGGATGTACAACCCGCTTTGAAAGAAGATGGCTGGGATACAGAGCCTTTTGTTTTAACTGAACGCAATGAGAAATTGTATGGAAGGGGCTCCAGTGATGATAAGGGGCCAGTTCTTTGCTGGTTGCACGCCATTGAGGCTTTCCAGGCAATTGGTAAGTATTTTAAACAAAGGCGCATTTAACGGGGGTCCTGGGCCTCGATTTCCGAAGGGCACCGCAAAAATAATCTAAGAAATTCAATGTTGGAGAAGAAAACATTTTCACATGTCTAATTTAATTTTCAAGTAAAATTCTATAATTTTTTTGTTCAAATTTCTGATTGTTTATTATGTTAAGTTGTTAAAAAAACCATTATCATTCATTTTTGTACTAAATAGTTATTTATACAACTAGTGTGTAAAGTAATTGTTTCTCGTCGAGTGCTGTTTAATGGAAATTATAGCACGAGATAAAAACACTGTTACACACATGTTTCCTATAACCGAAATATTAATAAAAATTAATTTCAAAGTAAATAAAATCATTGATAAATGTGCCACCAGTGCATGAAAAGTGTTTACGTTGCCTAACAACGGCTACTTTTTAAGCACTAGTACGTGAAAAGCAACTTTACAAACAGTAAAGAGGGCATGAAGTATGTACGTTATAGGAAAAAGTTTTTAATTTCATGTTATTTATATGATAAATAAAACAGACACCCGTACAGATTTACATTTTTTTTAAATAAAAAATTCAGTTTGTTATTTCGAAACTATTTTTAGAATAATTAAAAGCTTGTTTTTATTTTTTTTTTGTACAAATAGATAGCTTTTTCTTGCGAATATTTGTACTGCAGAATAGTACATAATATTTTTTATTTATTTAAAAATATGGTTAACATTTATTTAAAGGGCCCCATATATTTTGCGCCCGGGGCTTCAACCGACTTAATCCATCTCCGATTTTAAACAGTTGAATTAAATAATACTTTTTGCAGGAGAGGAACTTCCTGTGAATATTAAATACTGCTTTGAGGGCATGGAAGAGAGTGGAAGCGAGGGTTTGGACGATTTGTTATTTGCTCAAAAAGATAAATTTTTATCGGATGTTGATTACGTATGCATTTCGGACAATTATTGGCTGGGAACCACCAAACCGTGCATTACTTATGGTTTGAGAGGAATTTGCTATTTTGAAATTGTTGTTGAATGCGCAGCAAAAGATTTGCATAGCGGTGTTTTCGGTGGAACTGTGTAAGTATTTTGAATCTACGATAAAGTACTTTAGATTTGAATCAATTTATTTAGAAATTTTTGAGTATAAGTACTTATTTTCCTGTATCTATAATATTTATATTAGATAGATAAAATACCAGTTAGTAACAAACACGATAAAAATGTAAATAATATTGATATATGAAGCACTAAATTTTAAATTGTAAATAAGATAAAAGAAATAATTACTTCGATAACAAATTGGTAAATAAACATTCATGGGAAAATATTTTACAATATACAGATGATGTCATTCGCATTTTTTTTTAAATACATAATTTTTAGTCATGAAGCTATGTCTGACCTCATCTACTTGATGAACACTTTAGTAGATAAAGACGGAAAAATTCTTATCCCGAACATATACAGAGAAGTAAAACCGCTTACGGATACCGAACAACAACTTTACGAGAAAATCGAGTTTGATGTTCCATCTTACCGAGCTGGCTTGGGCCATTCCAAACTGATGCACAATGAGAATAAAGTTCAGTTGCTTATGCACAGGTACATTCCGTGTTCATATTACATGAGCTACTTTATTTAGATGTGAACTTGCAGATGGAGATATCCAAGTTTGTCTCTGCACGGAATTGAAGGTGCCTTCAGTGAACCTGGACAAAAAACTGTGATTCCTAGAAAAGTCCACGGCAAGTTTTCTATTCGTATTGTGCCTGATCAAACCCCGGACGATATTGAGAAGTACGTTTGCGATTATGTTAAGGTATGTGCTTTTTTTCTACATTATATTCATTTTTATTTAATAATTTCTATTATAAATTATGTTTTTAAATATGAATTCTGAAAAACCGAAGTATATTCAACAAAATCAAAATAATGGAACACTGTTTCTTTGCTTCTATTTCGTACAAGAGGCTATGTTCATCCGAATAAATAAATGAATGAAAAGTTTATTACAAAACCTTTTTAAATAATTTAATAATGAATATTAATGTCATAATTAATAGTAATTAATAATTTCTATAGTGCGAATTACATAATTTCTTCAAAAAATTATAATTCATAATCTTATATTATTTTTTGTACGATCAAAATTAAATTTCCCGCAGCATCAGTAAAAAAGTATACAAAATGAAGTGCAGTAAAATTAATTATAAAAAGCGAGAATTAGTGTACATGGTAATTTTTAAATCTTGTATTTGTTGTTGTGATTTGTGTAACAAATAACTGCAAAAATAATTCGTTAGATACCATTATTTATCAATAATTGAAGTATTAGTAACTGCACTTTAAAATTAAGGAGCAATAAATTAATGTAATAAATCTTTTTTCTACGACATTTATGGAGAGTAGCACTTTTCTCACACTATATAAAACTTCAAAGTTGCCTATTTCTCACAATCGTGGATTAAATTGTGAAAAATCATTTCTCACAATATTTGCCAATTAGGTATG
Source organism: Stenolophus ochropezus (assembly GCA_035578165.1). Taxonomy (NCBI): domain Eukaryota; kingdom Metazoa; phylum Arthropoda; class Insecta; order Coleoptera; family Carabidae; genus Stenolophus; species Stenolophus ochropezus. The sequence continues at coordinate 27,052,569 of JAQOWZ010000005.1, read as the reverse complement.
CCATATTGATCTTTATATTAAATAGCTTTCGTGCATGTATTTTCGTTTTGTAACGTTTAGCAGTGTGGTCTTAGAAAAAGTATAGTGTGCTATTCGTGCAGAATCACTTATTTCCCACCTTCTGTGATTCCAGCACTCGATTTCGTCTCGTGCCGAAACTTTCACATCTCGTAGGTAATAGGCGATTTTCTGCACTTGTTGCTCGATATATTATTATTGGTAATCATGCAACAACGATAAACTATTAGAAATAAATTTCAGAAAAAAAAATTAAAGCAAAAGAATTACACTTAATAACAATATTCAAAATTTATTTATGTTAATATTTAAATATTTTTCAATTTTTGTTTGCAATATACTTTGTAATAGCCTTATTATTATTTAAAAAATTTTAAAACTCGACGAAATTGAGTTTATGTTATGAAACTTTCAGGCCGAATGGGCAAAACGCGGCAGCCCGAACAAGATGACGGTCCAGATGATGCACGGGGGCAAGCCCTGGACTGAGGACCCGGAGCACCCGCACTACATGGCGGGGCGCCGCGCCACTCAGCATGTTTACGGCGTCGACCCCGATATGACTCGCGAGGGTGGCTCTATTCCTGTCACTCTCACTCTGCAGCAAGCCACCGGCAAGAACGTCATCTTGCTGCCCGTGGGAGCAGGAGATGATGGCGCCCACAGCCAAAACGAGAAGTTGGATATTAGAAATTATATCCAAGGGGTAAGTCAAATGATAAATATAAATATATTTTCTATGTGTGGTACATTTTTCAGACTAAACTTTTGGGAGCCTATTTGTATGAAGTGTCTCAGTTATAATTCCATTTTTAAGGAATGAAATATTATATATAACAGCGTTATATATTTTTGTATTATCTAAGTAAAATGTTACTTTAATTTTGTATTTTTATTACCCATGCCCAATCTACAACAACTTTTGCTTTATCTGGTAACATTATTTTTACTGTTTCTTTCGAAATCTTCCACTGAAAATAAAAATGATAAAGTATTGTTTGACAAACAAGTAAATATGTTACCGCAAGTTTTCTTGATATCATATGCACTCTTGTTTTGTTTTCAAATAATTTTACAGCATTTTTCAACTGCAGAATATTATTGTTAGGCCATTTTAAAAATATGGCATAAACGGTATTTTTCTTAGATGTGTACCAAACTGGAATTTCAGTTTCATTTTGATAAATCCACGGTTTACTTTTATATATTGCTTCTCCATTCTGTGATAACCATTCACCGAGTTGTAATAATCGTTCTTGCATTATTGGAGGAATTATACCGTCTTTAGTTGCGGCAATATTTATTAAAAAGTTACCTTAAAAAAAACCCATTAAAATGCTGAGAGTGTTATTTAAAAATAATACCTCCACAACTAATTGTTTGCACAAGTAAAGCTATTAAATTTGTGATAGAAAGGTATTCTTCAATATTTGAATCTCTTCGGTACCCCCAAGAATATTTATCCAAAGTTTCTGTACTTTCCCATTTATGTTTTTGTAACACATCTATATATTAAAAATATACGAGAAAATTATTAAAAACGTGTAAAAAAATAGTATTTACTGGGATGAAATCTGTCTTTGCAATTAAAAAAATCTCCATAAAGACAAGTAATCCCTTTTCCCCATCTGTCGTTCGCAACAACTGTGTCTCTTACTGGACTGTCGTTATAAAGCCAAGCAAGAAATTCTTTTGATTGAAAATAATCATCTGATGCTTCCCAGTCTCCGTCTGCCCAAAATATTTCTGGTTTATATGCTTTTACCATCTCTTTCATTTCTGGAATCATTTTCTTTGTGGGATACTCATTAATTATGAAATTATTTATTTTATCTTCTAAGTAAAGAGGGTGAAAGGGTTCAAAAAGAGAATAGTAAAGACCAAATTTTAAATTTGTTGTGTTTCTTATTGCTGTGGATAATTCACCTGAAAATAAAAAATAAAATATTAAAGAATACTACATATGTTATTTAAAAATAAAACATACCTACGACGTCTCTATGAGGTCCAACATCCTTAGAATTCCAATTAAATGAATATTTTGAAGGAAACATTGCAAAACCTTCATGATGCTTCGATGTAAATACTACATACCTAAATATTTATCTTAAATACAATAAATATATAATTGTTTAACATACCTTGCACCAGATTTTTCAAATAATTGCGCCCATTTATTGGGATCAAAAAGTTCTGCTGAAAAATCTTTTACAAAATCTTGGTATTCAAATTTGGGAGGATAATTATTTTTCATAAAATTTACGTGACTTGTAAATTTTGCTACAAATTTAAAAATATGTTATATAAAATAAAAAATTATTAATATTTACTAACATTTCCAATACATCCAAAACCATTCGGAAGAATTACCAAAACTTGGTACTGAATACAATCCCCAATGGATAAAAATACCAATTTTGGCTTCATCGTACCAAGTTGGTATAGGTCTTGTACTCAAATCAACCCAAGTTGTATCATAATTTTTTATTTTTGGTACTCTTAATATTATTTTAATTCCATTAACAATAACAGTGAATAACAACAATATACAGACAATCTTCATTGTATTCTTGAACTTGACTGAACTACCTTTTGTTACCTTTCAAATAAATTATGGTAATCGCGTTTTCATAATTTATTATTGTTGTTGCAGAAATTTAATTTTAAACTTGGTTAAGTACAGTAGATAACGTTAATTTTATTAGTTGAAAATTATAAATTATTAAATACGAAAGATGTGCAAATTGGTACAATTATTCGTGACTACTTTGACTTGTATTTTAGTGATGTAGGTTCAGTCTACAGTCTCTGCAACTTGCAAGGATCTACATCTTTAAGTGGGTTCCGAACAATTCGGATACAGTGGTATTTAATATGGTAATGATTGGTAATGTACGATATGACGTAAAGGAAGAATTATAATGTATTTTGAAAAGCCCTAGAATATTGAAATTTTGCATGGGACTGCTATAACATCTAGTTGTGTACCTTTTTATTGCAAAAAAGTAAGTGTCCGAAAAAAATGTTGCGTAAAAAATCAATAAATCATGGAAAATACCATTACTTTTTAAAGTGAAGCGTAGAAAAGAATAAATGTACAAGACGATATTTATTGAATATAATTAATATTTATTAGGAAAAGGAAATAATATGAACACATTTTAATCATATAAATATTTAATAGTGCCAAAATTTACTTTATATAAATATAAAAATAAATTCATAATTTTAAGCTCTTTTTAATCTCATTTGTCCAAACCACAGCTTGATCGCCCAGATCAACTAATAACTTTTTCGACTCTGTCCCAACCACGTACAAAGTTTCCCACAACACGTTCACTGTTGCATTTACCCTCTCATCCTTCCTGATCTCCTCGGCCATCACCAGAATGTTCTCAACCACCCTTCCAGTCATGGAATGTAGATTTAACACATACCCTTCGACCTTGCTGGCCCAGGGAACGTACTCGGATGGAATTTGCTTCAAAGCTTCGGCCCAAATCTCGCCAGATTTTTGTCGCAGAAGCATTGAAGTGTTTGTCTTCATAGAAGACAGAACGAAGAGAAAAACTCCAGAAAAGAGAAAGGTGTAGGAGAGAGTTTTAATGAGGGAAAGACACAAGTTTGATTTTGGTTTGGGTTTTTTCTTGTTGGCTGGTTTCTTGAATGGTACTTCGTAAGGAATAGGCTGTGGAATTTCTTGGGGTTTCTCTTTTTTCGTCTTTTTTTCTTTCTTGGATTTCTTTTTTTCTTTCTTCTTCTGGACTTGTTTTTGCTGAAGAGCTTCTGTTTCCAAATCCGCTTGTTTTTGTTGTTCTCTTCGTGCTTTTTCTTCTTCTACTTGTTCATTCATCTGTGAGAAGAAAGTGACAACACTTCGGGCGCATTGTGTACATTGCGGAGCGTCTAGACAGGGCCCCGCAACTTTCGCTAAAGCGGGGATGAGTGGATTGTTCTTCAAATCCAACCATCGTAGTGCCTTCAACTGGTGGAAGCTCAGAGGTAGATGCGTTATGTTGTTGCTGTAGAGATCCAAATGCTTCAGTTGGCGAAGCTCGCCGAAATCTTCCGGCAGTTCAGTTAGTAAATTTTTACTCAAATCCAACTTAATTATGTGCGTTAAACTGGCAAAGTTTTTCTGTAACAATTTTATTAATAAAACATTTAAAATGACAAATACTTGAGTCTCAAAAATATCGAAAAACGCGATACTAGTATCAATTCAGAAGTATAAAAAAAATGTCGAAATCAATGAGAATTTTTTACTTTATAAAACAAAAACGTATCAGTAATATAAAAAAAAATCCTATTTGTAATAAACATACCCCTAGCGTTGTTAACCTGTTGTTAGAAAGATCCAAACTTGTTGCTTTCTTCAAAAGTGCCTAAAAGAAAAAGAGATAATTTAATGTTAATAAAACACTTTTTATCTCTGCATATCGTACTATAAATAGAAATTTGTAAATACTACACAGCGATAAAATTATCAAAAGTTTTCATAGGTAGCATATGTGAATTTTTGAAATTAATGAATTAAAGGTATAATACAAATATACATACAATTTCTCGAACCGGTACATCTTGCAAATCTGATAAACTTAGATCAAGTTCCCCATCTTCCAATCTTTCTTTAAGGTTAATCTTTGTTTTGGGGGCCATAGTTTACCTACAATAAATAATTACACATATTTATTAAAAAAAATAAAAGAACAATTAATTTACTCGTGTTCTTACCTGAAAATTATTAGTATAAAAGCACACTAAAATAAATGACAAAATCTGTAAGATATAAACAAGTACACGTCAAAAATACGTCACGTCTTTCCAATCTTAGAAAACAAAATTCACCAGTTTTGTAGAATATTTAAAATTATTTGCAGTTCCATGTGATTTGTAAGTTATTATGAAATTATTTGTGCAAAATTAAGCTGTGAATTGTTTTTAATAATAATTAAATTTTAAATTTTTGAGACCGAGCGCCATCTATTTGTTTCAAAATTAGTTAAAAATGTCATGGTCGCGAATGACATTTTGTCATAAGTTGGTATATTACAATAATGGCATACATGTGAAGCAAGTATGACTTTTGCAAGTAAAGATTGCACCTTTTGCGTTCTAACATCCGAGGAAAGAATCAGATCCGTTGTTATATAAAAGACAAAAGAATAGGTCAACAAAAGTGCATCATATGTTAGTGGATTATATTGTTGGTGTTAAATAATTTCGTTGTGAAATTTCGTTCCCATATCAACACATCTGAACTGGACAATAAAACACGGTCAATGTCATTACTGCATTTTTAATAATTTTGTGCTAAATAAGAGTTTTATGGGTTCTAATCATTCTTCTTCTAGAATGGATGACAGTGACTCTAGATCACGGTCAGATGATGGTTCAGACCAGGAGACAGATCTCGCTACAATATTGCAGTATTTGATAAGAAGGTAAGAGACACAGTGAACACTATTAATTCAATCTAAATTTTTCGCTTTTCAGTGGCCAAGTTCAAATCATTTCGTCTACTTACGATGACGACATATACCTGGGATCTAGAATTCCTAAGATTAAACACAAACCGAATACTACGTCGTTGGATGTATGTTTATTACGCATGGCTGAAATGCATTTTTTATTGTTTATAAATTTCAGAAAAGTGAATTTGCTCTTCAAACGAAGCAGGCTTCTGGATTAGGAATAACTAAACGAAAACAAAAAGGATGTAGTATCACGCAAATGATGCTTAATCGAGAGGTAATCGATAGTTTTTTGTGCTTTTCTTTTTTTCATTGTATTGTTTTTAGAGAGGAATGTTCACATACGATAGTTTTTCAAACAGAGATCGATGTAAATTAGGCAATAAATTCCTTCCAAATGAAATGAGTGTTCTCGCTAAATACGGTGGTAAAGCTTTCTGTGGTACATACTCTCAAAATGGTGAATATTTTTTAAGCGCTTGCCAAGGTAAGAAAAGTTATCAATATTTAAAGAAGTGATTTTAACAAAGAATTCAGATCGACAGATTCGTGTATATAAAACTGATGGTGGTAATTTTACGCTTTTTAACTCAATACAAGCAAGAGATGTTGGATGGAGTATAATAGATGTTGCTTTTAGTCCGAATAATAGCCATTTTGTTTATTCCAGCTGGTCTTCTGCTCGTGAGTATTGTTTAACTTTCTCTTTACTTTTATTTTAAATTGCACACATTCCTTAATTGATATCCCATTCAACTGTAAAGTTAAATTGTTACTTGATCCCTAATTTGTAGAGAAATTATTCTTCATATTTTCAAATATTAGTCATTATTTTTATTTATATTAATATCTAGATATAATTATACATTCAATTTACCTTGAAGCTATTTTTTATAGTGTCATGTAAAATAATTTTAAATCCGTATTTGTAATGTTTTAGTGCATCAGTGTTCATTAACGGGTGACTCAGACAATCAGGAAACGTTGTCATTATCTCCGACAGACCGACGGTTTTGCATATTTTCCGTCGTTTTCTCATCTGATGGTAGAGATATTTTAGGAGGAGCAAATGATGGATATCTTTATGTTTACGACAGGGAGTGCAATCAACAGTCTCTGAAGGTAAATTCAATTTTATTTTTGTTATTCATGTAAATTATCTAATCAAGTTGTGGAAAGTGATAAAAATTGTTTGTTTGCTCTAAAATCGCAACAAAACACAGATTATAAGATGGTGATCTAGTTTTACAAACTTATTGCAACGTAAACATGTTTATTTTTGAAAATAATTTAGTGTTGTTGACTACTCAAAAGTTTAGGCTGTAGTGAGCTGCGCACTGAAAGAATTTGTTTTTATATAAAAAATAATAGTGGTGGGGAATCTGGGCGGAGTATAATTCGTAAAAATATTTACAAATATGTTTTAAGAAGACATATTAAAAAATATTGAAAATATTGTGCACTGTAAAAAATACAGTTTTTTTGAAAATTCTTTTGCTGTGTATCTTGAAAGCTCCAATTACTCTCTCCTATTGAAACTATTAATTACTTCCTGCATTAGTGTCATAATATTATTTCTTTTGAATCTTATAGAAAATATAATGATATATTCTTTCTTTAATGTACAATGATTCTGAATATAAAGACCCAGGCAGTTTTCAGTGAGATTTTTTTTTTAATTTTATATATTAATCTGCAAATAAAAATATTAAAAACATATTTTTTATTTTTAATATCAGTTTTGGACACTGGTTAAAATGAGAAAAAGGAAACATTATACATTATTTATATTAAAGGAAAAATTAAACATAAAATCAAAGGAAAAAACTAAATAAATAAGTTGGATAACAATGTATATTGATTGCACAAAATAAATAAACTACATTAAGTAATGGAGAAATAGGAGTCACAGTCACAAACAAAACAAAAATAAAAGCTAATGCTAATATTTATCTAAGGAAAAGTTATCAAAATTACAACAATTAGATGTGTTTATCATTTTGCAACATGGTATAAATTTGTTGGTAGTTTGTAACTCTAATCTATTTCGTAATTTATTTTAATTGAAACTATAATTTGAAAAAAATTGCAAATAGGCAACAAATTTTTTAAATTTTTTTTTCTAGTGATAACCACCATATACTTTGATGGTATGGTTTGCTAATGTTGTAGTTTTACTAAATTCAAATGAGATATATTTTCGTGTCTATAAACAAATAAAAAAAAATATTGTTTATTCAATTTATTGCGTTTTGGACGATTAAAACCAGGTTTGACCAATGCCCTGATCAAAATATAAAGTTGTTTTTTAATAACTCTGGATACTTCGTCACAGGGGCACGCCCTTTTATTTAATTTTCGAATTTCTCTTTTCAATATATAACTCAAATTTTAATTTGCAACATAAATTTCTTTAAAGTACGTCCTCTTGGAAAATTTTTATTCTATATGCCAGGTCCATTTCATTATTCACCACTCTATTTTAGTAAATGTATAAAATTACAAATTGAATTAAATTCGTGCCAAAGATTACTTGACTTTTCATGATTTCTGTAAAACTGAACATGTTTTTCATGCTTAAATTATTTACATACATATTAATACCCCGCTAAGCTAAATAAATAAACAATTAACTCTCAGATCAACGCCCACGACTACGACGTGAACACAGTGGCGTTCGCCGACGCCACCTCCCAGATCCTGTACAGCGGGGGCGACGACGGCCTCGCCAAGGTGTGGGACCGGCGCACGCTCAGCGAGGCCAACCCCAAGCCCGTGGGGTACCTGGCCGGCCACATGGACGGCATCACCTTCATCGACAGCCGCGGAGACGGCAGACATCTCATCTCCAACAGCAAGGACCAGAGCATCAAGCTCTGGGACGTCAGAGTCTTCTCCGGCAGTGAGGGGCAGAATAACACGAAGAAGGCGGTGCAGGACCAGACGTGGGATTACCGGTGGCAGGAAGTGCCCAGAAGATGTAAGTTTTAAGCCTTTAATGCAGTCATTTAGTTTAATTGATCGGAAGTTAAAAATATAATAAAAATTAAATGTTGGTAGAAATTAAATTCTTTCGGTAGCTCATCTTTTATTTCGGTACAATAAATGTTACAAATTAATATTAAGTTACACAAACAATAAAAATTATTTAAGCTATTTAAATATATTGTAGCTTTTTTATTAAAACTATTTAAATTACCTCTTTTAAATATCTTAAAGCTCCTATTTGTATCTATCAGCTACTTTTTCTAGTTGAGTAAATGTTTCAACACGCTAATGTAAAACAATACACCCTAGAGAATAAAAAATTAAATTAAATTAAAAAAAAAAAATTCTCTGTCCAAAATTTTGTAAAAAAAATTATAACAAACTTTATTCTTTAAGCGTATGTTAATTAAGAATTACATATAAATAAATTAAATTATTTAAATTTAATTTTCGGGAGAAATATGTGGTCTGCATTTTAGGAATAAATTTTTTAAATCATGCAACTAAAAATGAATTTAATTACATTTTCGGGAATAAAACCTTAGATATTGGCATCAATAAGTTAATTAAACATATATGTATTTTTCTTGTCACTAAATTTGCTAAAACCAAGTAGTAGGTATAAATTAAAGCTATAGCTTAGCTGTTTTCAATTTAAAATATTTTTAGCTGTAGTTAAGTTACTTTTTTAAGCAGCTTACCCAGCTCCGTTGATAGGAATTAATAATAAATTCAAAATGTGTTACATAATCGATCAATATTTATTTATTTCTGGTCGAAAATTGCCGGAAAAATCTAAGCAACAAATTTAGATATATTTTATTCCGTTCATGATTTATTTATATTATTTTTGATCATATCTAAATCATATCTATTAAATATTGTTTTAAAAATAAAACTATCGGTTCTTTTATAATCCTTTTAATATCTGTTGTAAAAGTAAAGTATATTAATTTAACGGAATATTTTTGTGCAGGAATGCTGCTCCAGATTTGATTGTAAAAATAAATGTGACCCTCTATTTCAGTATACAACCCCAAGCAGAAATTAGAAGGCGACACGAGTATAATGACGTACAGAGGCCATTCTGTGCTGAAGACATTAGTGCGTTGTAGATTTTCCCCAGCTGTTACGACCGGCCAGCGGTATATTTATACCGGTTGTGGTGTTGGACGAGTTGTCAGTAAGTTTTAACAATGTTTCATCTCATTTCATATGTACTAACATGAAATGTGTTTGTGTTTTTCAGTATATGATGCTCTCACAGGAAAGATAAAAAGGGATCTGGCAGGACATCACGCCTGTGTGCGAGACGTCTCGTGGCATCCTTTCCGACAGGAAATCATCAGCTCATCGGTAAGTTACCAATACTTTTTATTAAAATTTCGAAAATGGCAAAAAGTTGGGCGAAAATTTAAAGAAAAAGTTTCATTTATTTAAAAAATATGTAAAGAAGAAGTTTTTACGAATAGTTTGTTCTAAATTGTGCAAGTATTATGTATGAAAATTTTAAATTTCTAAACATTGTGAAATGTTTGAAGTAAATATATCAATTTCGGTGAAAAATATCGTAAAAAGTACATAAACGTTGATTATGTTGTTTTGATTTATTTATGAAGTTTGTTGTTTTAAATTTTATGAGTTAATTTAAAAAAATGCGTAATGTTGTGAAATATTTAAAGAAAACAATAATTTCTGCGAAATATATGTATTAAAAAACCGTACGTAAATCAATGATTATGTTTTTTGATTTATTTTGTGAAGTTTTTGTTCCAAATTATGTTTGATAAGTATTTAGTAAAATACTTGAGATTATTTTGAGATATATAAAGAATGATCTATTGGATTGGATTTCGATTTATTCGTCCAAATTGTGTGAATGAAGATGTTCAAAAAAAATTATCTACTAACAATGATAGCTCACTTGAGCGAAGTGTGAGATCTGGGGTACGATTCCCCGCAATGCCAGCTATAATTAAATAAAAAATATCACTGTTCAACTCCACAAAAATGCAAGTAAAAGTTCAATTCTCAATTTCACATGCAGCCAAAACTTTCCTAAAATTATTACGTCACAAATGATGAAGTATTTAGTAAACTACTTAAGAACATTGTGAGTTATTGGCTGAATAAAAATGTTCAATAACATTTTGAAGGAGAAAAGTAACATCTATGAGAAGTATACTCGTTATGAGAAAGATAATTTAAAATGCAAGTAAAAATTGGCATGGATTTGGTGAAGTTCACTTCTCAATTTCACCTCCCTTCAAAACTCTCCTAGGAATGTAGCAATGAATTTTTTAAAATACTTCAGAATATTGTAAAATATTTGAAAATAATGTTACGGATTTCGACTTATCCGTTAAATTTGTTGTTCCAAATAGACTGAATGAAGATGATTAATAAAATTAAAAGTGTGTTCGTTATGAGAGAGGGAATTGAAGATTAAACAATTTGATCGGTTCTTAGTGGAATTTCTATTTATCCGTTAAGCTTGTTGTTCCAAATTGTTTGACTGAAGATGTTTAATAAAATTTTGGAGAAAAAAGTCACATCTTTGAGAAGTGTATTTGTTATGAAAGAGGGAATTGAAGATTAAACAATTTGATCGGTCCTCATTGGGTTTTCTATTTATCCGTTAAATTTGTTGTTCCAAATTGTTTGACTGAAGATGTTTAATAAAATTTTGGGAGAAAAAAAGTCACATGTATGAGAAGGGAATTGAAGATTAACTCATTTTCTCGTTCCTCAGTGGGACGCAGTGGTAGGCCACTGGACATACTCCGGCCGGGACTTCGAGGACTCGGACAACGACGAGACGGACGACTCTGTGTTCTACGGCGACAGCCGGCGCCGGCAGAAGCCTTTACGTCGCAGCCGGCGCCTGGCGCAGAAGAAGGAGCGGCAGCAGCAGCAGCAGCAGCGCCAGTCCGAGCAGACGCAGCGCTGCGAGACCAACAGATGAGTGCGGGTGCCCCCCGGGCTCATGTGCTGCGTCGCGTGCTGCCCCCCACGGCCCCCGCTCGACAGACACTCTAGTTTGTAGTCCACCAACCGCCACGTTCAAAGTCTCTTAATCTTAGAAACGAACGAGCAGTAAGTCTTACTTCCTAAACATATACTTGTATATATCTCATGGCAATTAAATTGTTTTAACAATTTTCAATAGTTTTTATTTTGGAATTTCAACGGAAAAACGTAAAAATTTTATTTTATACATCACTTTCAATTAGTTTGTATTTTATTTTTAAATCAACTTTAAGTTATATTTATTTGCCGAAATGTACAGTAATAAAATATATTAAATGGGTTTTTAAGTGTTTATTAATTTCTTGATTACGATTTTTTTATTTGAGTTCTGCTCCTTCCACTGTTTGATTTCATAAATGTAAAAATAATAGAAGCAATTCATTACCAAAACAATTTATGTATACATTAAAATTAACTGGAAATGCGTGATATTTTTGGAAGATTCAACCGGATCATATAACCGACTCATGATGTAAGATTTTTAAATCGTAATATTTACGGTTTAAGAGGCTGATTTGTTCCGGTTCGAATTCTAATAAAAAGAAAAACTTCAAACATATATTTGTGGTGATAGGTTAAAATACTATACATAAGTCTGCCACTGATGTGAATAGTTATTGTTTAAAGATGTAATAAATATATAATAGTGTACAATATATGTCAGATTTTTTGCAAAGTTTATTATTTTTGCAGACTGGATAACGGAGCAAGGAATTTTATTTGTAATTTATGTTACAACAGCTGTGATAATACCAGATATGCCTGAAATTTAGATGGTATATTTAAATCATTACAAAACTACTTCTATTTAGTAGTCTTGTAATAATAAAAAAATTGATATACACTGGTTATTTCAATTGTTGTTAAAAAATAATTGTTTATCAACTGCGTTCAATATATCAAAAAGTTTAAACTAATTATTAACTTTTTGATGCATTACTTTATGTGTTGTGTTATGTAACATTCTTTTCAGAGTGAATTGAAAATATGGTAATATAATTTTACTTAAAAATATATTTTCTGGGAAGTAATGGACACGGTAACAGCTTACATTTGAAAATTTGATTTGTTGCTTCACATTCAACAAAACTACATGTCTAGATACTCGATATATTTAATTTATTATGATCATGTACATGAAATATTATGTAAATAATGTTAATCGATAGATAGGTAGCTATTTAAAATTATAAAATTATTTTATTCTGGAGCTACTAGTAGCTCTATCAACTAGTTTTAAAATTACAGCTAAAGTAATTATTTTTCTATAATATAACTTGATAATAATTTAGTTATAATGTAATCATATTTAAAAATAAAATTTTTATTATAGATTTTATTGTATGATTCCTTCGAAAATATATTTTTTTGTAAATTTCCCAATTGGAATTATATTTCTTCTAATTCTATTTTCATATTTTAGGGTACAATAAAAAAATGAACATAAAAAACCTTCACAATACAGAAATTAAATTAAGAGGTAAATATGATTAGCAATTTACTTTAAATTTGTGGAAAACTATTTATATTTTTGTTTTCAGTATTCTAAAAGATATTTTAAAACGAAAATATTTAAGGATTAAAAATGGGTAAGTGATTTTTGATATTTTAAGCATGTTTATTTAAAAAGTTTCACAGTACACATTTTACTTGCGATTTTAAACTTTAAATACGTTATTTCAATTTAAGAAAAGAGTTTTTGAGATCCTTCAGAACATCAGTTTTGTGCTTCTTGCTCTTCTTTTCTTTCTCGAATTCCCAAACACAACTTTGTCTTCTGACGGGGTACTGGTCATCTTGAGCTAAATCTATGGTACTTCTGCTACGCAGATATTTACAAATGACATCGTAGATGTCACTATTCATTGCGGAAATTTACATACGTGTGAATATTAAATTGTCTTGAATATTGACTGCTGAAATTTGAAGAATTTACGCTTGACGTTTGCGTTTATGTTATTCACAGTTGTCTGGATGCATTATGGTTTATCCATGGCTAACTGCAACATCGTTTACTCTTTCTCGAACACACCGGCCTTGGTGTTCAATATGTAGAATCGTGAAATATTTATTTATTATACAATAGCTGTACTCAAGTCGTAAAGAAATATAACTTATACTTTGTGTCGTATGTTCTTCACGACATTCAGTAAAGTTATAGCATAATTATTGAAATAAAAATACTCTTAAATTAATAAAGCTTGTCCTAGTATAATTAGATCAAAATCAGCCTCCGTAAAAACTAGTTACTGTAATATTTAATTCTAGAGACGTGTGCTTATTCTCAGGAAAGTACTCTAAATCTTGCCCTAATGTAATTAGATCAAAAAAGCAGAGAGAAGGGTGCTCACTCACTGTGAAGTACTCTAATTCTTGCCATAGTGTAATTAGTTTAAAATCACCCTCCGTAAAAACTAGTCACCGAAATGTTTACTACCTGAGAGAAGGGTGCTCAATCACTGTGAAGAACTCTAATTCTTGCCCTAATTATATTAAAATCACCCTCCATAAAAATCAATCATCGTAATGTTTACTACCTGAAAAAAGGGTGCTCACTCACTGTGAAGTACTCTAATTCTTGCCCTAATTACATTAAAATCACCGTCCGTAAAAACCAGTCACCGTAATGTTTACTACCTGAGAGATGGTTGATCACTCACTGTAAAGTACTCTAATTCTTGCCCTAATTTAATAAATTCAAAATCACCTTTCGTAAAACCTGCCACCATTTATGTAAATTATTTATTAGTTTTTAAGTTATATTTGATATAGGAATTTTTCAAAACATTCTAATTTCTTATAGTTTTTTTCTTTCTACTAAAACTACAGCAAGTTTTTATTTTGTTTTGACTAGCTTTAAATATAAAATTTATATTAAGGAAATAATTCAGTAGAAATCAATGTCTTTCGGTAGATTAGTAGAAGAGGAAATCGGTAGATCTACCGAAAAATCCATATAGATGTTCCGAAAATGACCATTTTTGGGTTATAGATACTCAGTGATTTAATCATTTGATTCTACGAACAAAATTACGTACTGATAATTATTTTTTAGAATTTTTGAACAACTAATTCAATGTCTACAAAGGAAAACCGCAAAAAAATAATATTTATTAACATATTTATTGATTGTTACAGGATTCAATAAAATTTTAAAAGCCAGTACCATAGATTTTATATTAAACATTTAAGGTTTCATATTGATTTTTACACCAATATTAAAATGCATTGTATCATCCTTTTTCAATGATACGAATAGTACTTTTTTTCGTCCTTCATACAATTTATAAAGTATAATTTGTAGATATAAAATCAATATTCTATAATGCTATTCAAAAGAATGTATTAGGTTACCTATATGGAAATATGTTACTATAAAATTGATAGTTATTGACGTAATGCAGACTTTTCCTCTTTTTCCATTAAAAGATTTAATGATAATTGCTATAATTAATGATAAAGTTACATTTTTTGGAGGTAAAATGATTTTTTATTACCATGATATCATATTTTAATTTTTTCCTTCAAATAAGTATTCAGTTACGAATGAAACAAAATCTTTTGCGGTTGTGTTGACACAATTTTCGTTTTTATTGTCCTATTTACGTCTGTTCCTGCTCTTAAATTTGCAAATAGTACTATCGTATTTCATTAGGTACATGTAATTGTATTTTGATAGTATTTTTTATTCTTGGTAGTCCTTGTATTTACTATTTCCGCATACTATAAGCTGTAAGGAATTATGCCTTTTGCATCAAATGTTATGATAATTTATGGGTTTACTCACTTTATTTGCTATATTACTTAATATATTAATTAACTTATTGGACATTTCATAATATGCTTTTATTTTTTGTAGTAAGTTACTTAATTGATTTACATATTTTTTGTATGAATTTATTTTTAAATGGATTTTTTTTTTTATTGTATATTAGTAACATAAAAATTCCGAAGATGAAAGATACAAATCTTACTTCCGAAAATAAGTGACTAATAAACCAATAACCGGACCTTAGGAAAGAAGAAATAACAATTGAAATAACCTTTCAACTAGATATTTCCATTGAACTAATTTGAAAACGAAAAAACAATTACCGCAGTATTAATAGAGTCATAAAAATGAGATATTATCTTATAGTAAATGTTTTTTCTTAAATAAATCCGGTTACAGAATTGAATGTACAATTTTTAATTACTATTTTTTTAAACAATAACAATAATCGTTAAGTTAATAATGTAAATTTATAATTGAAATAAAAAGACTAATAATTTTTTGTACTGCAATTAAATTTGCATTTAATGAATAAAAAATGGGCTTTTAAAATCTCATTGTTACAATCATACAAATTCTTTGCTGAATATAAAAAAGAGTTACATAGTATTTCCATTGAAATGTTAATTGTTTTATTTATATGCATTTTCATTTCTCACTATATATTCGTAACTATTAACATATAATTATTCAGGACTAAATAAATGCAAAAAATAACACATCTGGTAGTCGTATAATAAGAAAAATATTATTATGAACTTGTAGTGTGACATTAACTGCAATATTTTTTCCTTTCCCTTTGTAATTGATACTCTATTTCAAATTCAAATATTTATGAAACATACAATAATTTTTTGATTGATATTTCAATTATCTGTTTATCTACTTACAATAAATTTTGTATATTACACCTTGAAATGCTATCAGACTACATAAAACATTTATCTTTGCGTAAAATACAAATGAACTTATATTTCCTTGAATAAAAGTAATGGTTTTATCATACATTTTAAGTTAGATCCGGTGTTATATTATTATTTATAAAAATTTACTGAAAATGGACAAAGTACATGAATATTTTTTGAAGGCGTTTAAAAGGATATAACAGTATACATTTAGTGTATGCAAATACTACAGGAAAACGTGTGATGCAAATATTTATTAATTAATATACATTTCTATTATTCTGTAGGAGTTGAAACAATTAATAAAACATTAAGATGTAGTACAAAGAAATTGATCATTCTAAAAATAAATTGCAAAATATAGGGATAGGCGAACTCTACAAAATATTTAATAAAACAGTTTTTTGACTTAAATTTTTATGTAAAAACTAAGCCCGAAAATGTTAAATATATTTGGTTTTATTTATAGATACTTAGGCAATTTTCGTAAAGAAAATCTGATAATTAAATCAATAATTCCATGCATAATTTTGACCGCACATAAACTTTTCTAAAAATAAGTAAAATCACGCAAAGGCAACGTAATTCTATGCGAATTTTCCAAAACACAAGGAAACAAAAGGTAATCACCACAAAAAATCGGTAGATGTCAGTAGTGGGGGTAGGCAGCATAAAACAAATGACAGCGCCGTCAAACGATAGTGTTCAGAATTCACCCGCGGAAAGTGGTGGAAAGTCCTTTCAGAAACAAGTCTTTTTTTTTCATTTTTAAAAATGCCGACTTTGCCAAATTCTGTCAAACTGGGAAGGCGACAATGCATTCCGATTATCTATACGAGAGGAACCCATTATGATGTTGGGTTTGATGTGGTATGACATTTATTTATTAATAATAATAATTAGTAAAATACGAAATTATTTTGTGATTGTATTGTGTAAACAGTTGTTGTTTTAAAATTGTTTATATTTTTAATACAGCATTGTATTTATTTATTTTCAATAATATAATACAAATAGTTTTTGTAATTTCTTATCATTGTAAAATTACTTTGATAAAAATATTACTTAACACAGTTATCAAAATTATTTATGGCCTTATACATAAAACGATCTTTCCGATAATATAAATATATATTTTCTTTATGTGTTGTTGTTTTTCATAAATAATATTTTTTTATGCAAATACACAGTTTGTCAATGTTAATTTACTTATTCAGTACTAAGAATAAATGCATTATTTTCAATGATTTGAACTTTACAATTTTGTGTCGATAATTAAAAATAAATTTTTTGATTGTTTGTATTTTTTATTTTACAATTATAATTGAAATTTGTAAAAGTAATTATGTCTATGAACCAAAT
The DNA here is from genome assembly GCA_035578165.1 of Stenolophus ochropezus. Classification (NCBI taxonomy): domain Eukaryota; kingdom Metazoa; phylum Arthropoda; class Insecta; order Coleoptera; family Carabidae; genus Stenolophus; species Stenolophus ochropezus. The sequence continues at coordinate 27,035,020 of JAQOWZ010000005.1, read as the reverse complement.
AGATAAGATAAATTTAGATAAAATATTTATAATTTACAAAATCTAATTACATTTATTTTCATGGGTTGGTCCGAACCCATAATTTCGTCTCTACAATTTATTTTATTTTGTATAACAAGCCAACTATAATTTAGGATTTTGTATCTTCATTCTGAAAATACAATTCGCTTTTTGATTTAAAGTGTACTACTTATTAAATAGTTTATCTTACTATTATGAAACTTAAAGGATATTCAAATTCAGATAATCGTAAGATCAATATATAAACCAGGGCCAAGGACTAAGAATAAAGATTTAAATAGTTCACAAAATGTCCTTGCGTTCGTATTTATAACATAATTCATATAAAATTCAGTTTTTACTCCATTAATTTATAAGTATTTGCGGTCAAGAAATGGGAATAATTTTTCGGAAAATAATTATATTTGAGCATCACGAGTACAAAAAGTTAATACGGTATTGTTTTTGTATTCAGAAGATGGTAATATTTTTATGAAAAAAATGACAATAGAAAAATAAACTACATAAAGTATAATTTATTTGTTTTTATAATTAATAAAAAAAGGTAATTGTGTGCAAAAGAATATTCCTTATCAAAAAGTCTTTGTTGAAAAATTTCAGAATGTGTTATTAAGTAGATATGTTTATTATTATTACTATAAATTTAATATTGAGCTTATTTAAATTGTCTAGTCAATGTAATATTTAATTTTAGAAATTTATTTTTAGTATCTTCTTTATATTTAGAATCTTGTACTATTCAAAATACGTGAATAATTAATATTTTTTTAAATATGATAAAATATAAATATGTATAATTAATATATGTTTTTCCACTCCCAAGAATTCTAAAATGTACCAAAAGTTTTGAGACTCATAAAGCTTAATATACCAGTGTTTCTTTACCAAAAGATTTTTTAGTTTATTTTGTCTAGGTCAAGATTTTTGTTTTAACAAAATTAAATTGTTTATATTTACATTGTTAATCTTGTTATCATATGACTGATAACATCATTTTTTGCAAAGTCGGATATAATATCTTAAAATAATGATGCGTCTTTATGCAAAATTTCATCAGAAATTTGAAATATTTATACTCGGTTAATTAATTAGCAAAGATTTTATGTTTTAGTTAAATGTAACATTAAAATGCAACCTTAGCCTTAACACGTGGAATAATTGCACAATATTGAAATACAGGAATATTTTTCTAATACATCTTCCGTGTTATATAAATCTCAAATTCGGAATACAAATTGCATTAAATATCCATAAAAATACAGGCAGGAAGTTTTATTTTAACTGGTTCCTACTTCCTGAAAATAATTTAAAATCATTTTAAAAAATGTTTCATATGAAACTAATTTTACTTTAATCAGCAACAAAAAAATAAATAATAGTAATTATTTTTGATTTTATTGTTGTAACAATTACTGTGTTATGAAGTCAAATTATATCAAATTGTTAATATAATCTATGTACTACGAAATTACTTTTATACGATGACTCGGTAATTGTTTTTTATTATTAATAATTAATATTTGCGAATATTTTTTTGTTAATGTAATAAAGCAACCTTGAAAGTGCTCTAATTAATATAAATAAAAACAATTATGTACATACATCTTAATAACAATTAACATTCTTACTTTGAATTTACTTTGTATTTAAATATGTTTATGAATTCTTTATCAAAAACCTTCAAACGTAAAAAAATGATATCGTTAAATATGAAAAAAGAATAAATAATATGCTCTGTCTGTATCAAAAATACATCATTATATGCGTTTCCTTGCAATTATTTTTCTATACAGGGTGTTCATTTTAAATGTGCTACTCTTGCTATCTCGAAAACTTTAAGGCTAAATTAACAAACAATTTCTATTTTACAAGACTATCAAAATGAGACAAACATTGCCATGCGTTCTTATCACGCTAATTCAATCTTTAAATTAAAAAACATAGTTAAAAGTACGCAGAATTTGACGTTTTTATATTTTATTTTATTTATTCATGGCAACTATTTTCAAATGAAAGTATACAAAATTAATGCAACATAGGGATTTTATTATTTAACTAAAAATTAACTTCATTATTGGATTTGTAATTTTATGCAGATTCCAAATAAGTAAAAATATTTAGGTGTTCCATTTAAAATAAGGAAGTTGGGCAACATATCTTGTGAACCATTGCTTTAAAAAAATATATTTCCCTCTTTTTAATAGTTTTGTAAAATAGAAATTGTTTGCTAATTTAACCGACCTCGTAGCTTTTATAGTTCTTGAGATATGATGAACACCTGTATATTATAAACTTTAAATTTTAAAAGAAAATAATTAAAACAATAGTTTTTAAGAAATAATGCAATTGCAGTATTGGTAATTAAATATTATACCTCTTGCATTTATTAATATAATTGTTTATTGTTGTTTTTACCAATTAATTTTATGATCTCAGCAATTTGTAATGTAATTAAGAATTTTAAAAGCTAATGAGATAAACAAAACCCTTACAACGCGAAATAATAATCCTGTAAACATAATCTTCTCAATTAAATTATCCTAATTCGGTTAGTGGAAAATTTCCTGTTACATAAAAACATGTTATAGTAAAAATATTTAAGTTATGTTTTTGTTTTGTAGGGCCGAACATTTGCCTCAATTATCCACAGTTATTTATCAGTAGCAGAGCCCCTGAATAAGGAATTTCTACCAGCGTATTCAACTCCTGCAGGTCGTGAGGTGTATGATGAAACACTCGCTTGTGTTCAAAGGCGGTTCCCTCAATATGTGGATGAACTTAGGGGAACGGCCGATGGAGCTCAAGTTCCATTCCATAAGGTAAGTTCAAATTTATTCTTCAGTACAAGATCTTGTCCACTCCATTTTTTTAAACCCTCTGTCTGTATACTAGGTTCATGTTAGGCTAGTTTAGGATATATTTAAAAAAAATTATCTGCGTAGATGTCCGTTATTAGTTTTACCTTTAATTTAACTAAGGATCAGTTGTGTATTCGAAGATTTGATTTGTAATCAACCGTATAAACTGAGCAGTTAAAGAGGTATTAGACCTTGGTTGTACAATTGTTGTAAATAATAACAATAAGGTCTAAGTCATAAAACTGACAATATTTAAGTATTGAAGCATTCTTTACATATTTTGTCGTTTATTATTTAAAATAGCAAATGTTATTTTGATTTTACTGATAACTATTTTAAATTTACTACTTTAACTGGGTATTAGTAACATTTGAATTTTTTTTTGTTTTTGAAATTTTTAAAATAACAGACAGATAATTGTATTGATTTCCTACCACAATATTCTTTAATATTTGTTTTTTAAAAACTTTTTGGCTAATTTTTAAAAGTTATTCTGCCTTTGTAAATAGTAATGCGAAACAGGAATGGCCTGATTTAATTCATGTGATTTAAATTATGAATTAAATCTTTTGATTTTAATCAACTGATTTTTTAAATAAAAATCACTGATTTTTATCAAAGGCAAAAAAAAAATATTAATATTGCTTTCAAAACAATTAAAACAGTAGGTACTGTAACACTTAGATATCTTTAAAAAAAATCATGATATATTTGATTGATCAAAAATCATTGATTTTTTAAAATAAATCATGATTTTTTCCAACCCTGATATGAAATGACTTCATGAGATACATTAAAGTTTTATATTCTAAAGAAAATTTAATATAGAGACTAATGATTAAATAAATATATGTTTGTGTTTGTTATAATATCTTATATTTTTGTAGTTATTCCTACTTCATATGGATAATATAATTACTAATGTAACATCCAGTAAAAGTGTAAACGGAGGAGCAAGTGGATGTTCAACTGTTTGTATCAACCAGTTTAATGAGGTAAACATTTTATAAACTCAATTAGAATTCCAATTTGAATTTTATTAGTCCGCGATATATCAAAAGAAAGGTTATAAAAACTATCATATTTATTGTCGCTTTCAATTCTACCGGTCGTAGAACCTTAACCTTTCTGCTACAATTTATCTGTTGTATGTTCCAACTCTATTAATTTATTTCGCAGGAAATTTTGGGGCATACAGAAGACGCTCGTCACGAATTACTAAATCATTTTTACTTCGTATCTGCTCATATTGTTAGCAATGAACCTCGTGGACATTGGGGTGTTAAAGAAGAACGTTTTACATCTTTGTGTTACGCTGGATTTTTACCGGGATATACCATGAGTTACAATCATCATGGACTGGTGTTTTCTATCAACACTTTAAGCGCTGACAGACTCAATGCAGCCAAAACACGTAAGAAAATTAATAATAATTAATGTCCAACCGAAAAAAGATTTTCAACCGAAACTGTAACCGAATATTTGGCTTTGAAATTTCGAAAATGTATCCGAAACCGAAATGAATGTAGTTAAGTTAAAATTTAGTTATTTTTTAATAAACACGGAAATCTATTGTTTTTATTACTTTTTAAGGTATTATTCGAATATTAAATTAAATAAAAAAATTCAATTTATTAGAAAATCTGTTTATTTTTGTAGATATACTGTCTTTACTAAAGAAGTAAAGACTTTATTTATCTATTATCACCTCACAAATTACTATTATTTTTATTATTGTTATTATTACACTAGTTTCGGCCAATTTTTAGCCGAAACCAGCATTTTTGAAAGAAACTGGCCGAAAGTAAAACATCGGTCAGACAATAATAATATTATGGTATGATTATTGGTCATTCTTGCAGCTCGGTATTTCATCACCCGAGCTCTACTAGCGTCTGAGAACTTGGACCAAGCTTTGCGTATCTTGCGAGATTCTGGTTGCGGTGCAGCTGATGGATGTTCCATCAACATGACATTCCTGAGACAAGAAGGCGATCGGTTGTTCCACAATGCAGAGATGGCTCCGGCTGAACCCGGGACCTTCGAGTCGCAACTCAGTGTTCTCACTGCTAGCCCGGGAGAAAATATCTACCACTGTAATAGGTAAGGGAAGAAAAAAATAGTTCATCTCATATAAAAAAGAAACTACGGGAAAGATGTTTTCGTTCATATTTTGAGCAATCAATAAGAGAAGGTACTTAGTGCTTAGAAAAAGAATTGCATGGAAATTCTAGAGATTAATTGTTATTTCAGAGAAAAATATTGTCAATAATCAAACCGAAATGTTATTTATCTCTCCTTAATTTGCAAAATAGTATTTATACTGTTAATTTTAATAATTGGAAAAAACTATATATTAGTTACCGTCTCCATTTAATAAATAATATATAATTATTTATTAAATGTCGTCTCCTTCAACTTGTTTGTTGCATTAGTTGTGCGGGAATGATTGCCATTTCCATTTCTATTTGAGACGAAATAATATTGTTGATAATAATAATTATACAATGAGCGGTGGCTCACCTGCTTAACGTGCTTTGACTTAAATATTTAAAAAATACCGGTTTCGAATTCATTTGCAGAGACTGTAGGCAGCCTACATCACTAAAATGCAAATAAACTTGTCACGAAACAAAAAACTTAGTTCTTCAAGTCTTGTACTAATAAATCAATAAAGGGAAATAATTGTAAGTTTTTGCAAGTTGCACGTGGTAGCAAAACGTATTTAAAGCAATTATTATAATAAATATTAATAGGTAATAATAGAGTTTAACTTTCAAATGCAAATTGATCGGTAGATATCACTAACCATGTAATTTATTATTTAGATATTGTAACAGGCATGACGATGAGATAATTCTTACATTTCCATTCATAAATCATTAGGAATGCTAGAACAGCGGCAAAACTACACCCACTACATTCTAACATTACTTATTGTAGTTGAAATCGTAAAAATAAATGACATGAACTCAGTAGCTATAATTGAAATGGGGGCAAAAAGTAGCCTTCACACATTATTATTTTTTAAATAAATACTTCGGGTAAAAAAGCAGATGTGCAAGCCTCATAACTTCCTTATATGTCTATTAAATTAAAGAGAAATACACAAATAGATGTTATAATACATATAAAATTTCAACATTCTACGGCTATTCATTTTAAATTATGCGAAAAATTAAAAAAAAAATAACCCTTCATCAAAAAGCCTTTTTGGAATTGCCGATTGCAATGAAAAAGAAACTAGTAAAAATTAAGGGATGATAAAAAAATATTTCTATTGAAATCTGAAAACCCAAATATTTCGCGATTGCCATATTTCTTTTACTTCGTACAATGAAGTTAAAACAATCATGTGGTACAATCTGCAACCAAATATAGTGCCCAAAAATTATACCTCTTTTTTCTGTAATCTGAAATATATTTTGAAAATAAGTTTTCAAAATATTTCTATAACTTGATCATGGAAATAATTGAATATTTTGCGATAGATTTTGTGGATTTGTGTTTAAAGTTGCACAATCTGTAACAATAAAATTTTTAGCACCCACAAGTTAGTTACGGTGTGTGAGCAGTTGAAAGGTTGACCTTTCGTTAAGAGTAATTTACAATAGTTCCGATCCTGATAGATAAATAAAGTGAAGACAAAGTGGATTGCTGTAAGCTTTAAAAAATAAATGAAATTTATAGCACGACGCGGCCTTGGTTGCGTGGTTGCAGTCTCCACCTTATACAGAGAACGCTCCCTGTGTGTAACATACATTCTTGTTATTATTATTTTTTGTTACGAGGAAATGGTAAAGATCAAACAACTTTTTAGTATTTATTATAAATAGATCATTTAATATTTGCATAAGTAAACAATAATTTGTATAAAAATATGTATATTTTACTCTTATTCTTTTTAAAATATGTAATTCTTTTATTACAGTATCGGCATCAAATACATGTAGCCGATCAAATTTTTTGTCAAACCTGCTGTATGTACTTCCACCTAAAAAATGCATTTTTATATTATTTATAAGTTGTATGTTTTACATACTTTTACTGCATATAATACATCTATAATTTTACAGTGAGACATGTCGGTCAAAGCCCAGTCAGACGGTACTGGCAATTCATGATCGAAAACTGATGATTTTTTTGATTTGATTTGACTTTTTATGTCATTTTTCGACATTGTTTTTACAATTGTGTATAATGTTTTCAATGCGTAGAATATAGTAATCTGAAAAATGTAAATGAAAAATAGTTAATATAAGTGTAAATTGTTAATTACCTCTTTTAATTTGACTGAAATGCTTTTGACAGTCTTATTAGACAGATTGTTGACATCTATTGTTAAAGGAATAATCTGTCCTATTTTAAATCCATATTGAGGTGTTTGCACTGTTACTGTTAAAGGTTTAGATTTGCAAATTAATCCAAATTGTTTATCTATTTTCAATATTTGAGGAGTCTGAAATTTTTTATGTAATTTATTAGCGTTATTATTTCAGTTTTCTTACTTTAATTGATGAAACATTTTGCAAAGTTGAAGCTGCAACAATAAATTGCTCTTGCACATGTTTATTTATTGTTCGCGGTCGTTCTAAAGTAGCTTTTACTGTGTAAATAATTGAACCCATACTTAATTCGTTACTGTAAGTTGGTGGTAAATTTGGAGGTAATAAATATTTGAATGGATATACATGTTGCCCTGCAGGTATAAATTTTGACTCTGAAAAACAATAATTGTAATTTACAAAGTTATTAACTGACAACTTTTTTTACTGTTTTCATTTTTAATGAGGGGTATATTTTCTTTAATGTACTGTTCTTCATTATAATATCCTAGGGTTAAATTTTGATATCCTGGCAATGCAACTATTGCTTTTCCACTTATTGTAATAAACACACCTGTAAGAAAACTGTTATCTTCTAATTCTATTAATTTTGTTTTACAAACTTTCAACAGTTTCCGGAGAATCTAAATTTAATTCGACCTTTCCAGTTATAACTTCTCCAGATTTATAAATTTTATCAGGTTTATTGAATAGCACTTTACTGTTTATTAATTCTGTCATTATAAACTCATCTTCAATATTAATTGAGTTGACATCTCGGAAACTGTTTTGTTTAGGAGTTCCATGCCGTTATCATTTGCTTAGGTTTATAAGGCTTGACACGCACTTGTTAGGAATTTCCTTTCTCTCTTTATATACATGCGTAAAAATTTTGACCTAATTTTTATCAAATTAAAAAGAGCTTTTCAACCTGTCTGGTTTATATGGATATATTCACACATGTGTATCATACTTTTGAATATATTAAGATATTTTATAGATAACAATTTCCTAGAACACATTATTTATTTATATCAAATTAAAAGTTTATTATTATGATATGATTTTCTTCCATTTCTGGTGGTTTTTAATGTCTCAAGACAATAAGCTGATGTGGAAAATGCACCACAATTAACAATTCATTTTTTTGCGTGAAATTAATCATAATTTATATAAAAATTACTGTTTTATTTTGTAGATATTTGCGTCTGGTGATACCAGAAGCAGATATGGAAATGATCCAGAGCAGCGAAGCTCGAATGAAAGCTCTGAAAGCTCATCAACGCGCTCACTGTCGTGAAGATGTTGTGAATATGTTAGGAGACCAAACAGGCACTCAGTACAGGGTGTTCCAAGAATTCGGAGACGACGATGAAATCAAAACAATTGCTGTTGGTGGGTATTCATTGCATGAACGTACTTTCACTCTTTATTTTTTTGTGTGGAAGTAAAATATTTGTTTGTGGCATGCACTGTAATGATGTGATACTTTTTAGGAATATTCGACTGCATTGAACGTACTTGGAGCATATATGCAGACAACCCTAAGAAATCAGAACCGTTAATAGTCCTTCCCTTACTTCTTAAAAGTAACTGTGGATGTTAGAACGAATTTCATATAATTCTCTTATCTATTAAGAATATAAATTCACTTTATTTCCATTTATTTATGTATGTAATATCCGTAGAATTTATCTGTAAATAAATGCATTTTTAAAACTACTTATTTCAGAAATAGTATTTAGTAGACTCATATATTTAAATGGTACTTAAAGGTTTTTTAAAGTTCATATAATATAGAAGCATGAATTTGTAAAATATGTATATAAGCTATGTAATAATAATAATAATAAAAACATCTATGCGTATGTATATGTTATGTATTTAAATCAGTTTTTATTAAATGATCTATATAAATTAATGTAATATACTTGTTAAGCGGTAGGTAAGTTAGGTAAACTAACCTTGTATAAAATTTAAATAAATGATAAATAAACAAAATAAAAATAAGTACAAATTTCAGGCGAAAGAAAAAAAATCTAAAAAAATAATTGCTTAATATGAAATTATGTTACGTGAATAACATATTTATTATCTCAAATATATATTTTACTCACCTATAAAATCATATGAGTTCGGGAATAAATTTATGTATCTGCGGACCTACCAAATATTTGAACATTTCTACGTAGTTTGTACTTTCGTCGTAAAACATTACAACATTGGCAGGAAGCTGTATCTAAAAATCACATTAATCTGTGTGCTTATTAATAAATCATTTTAATGTTTAGTAAGATAATCTTTTACATAGAATACAGGTTATTATATTTATTATATATTATATGAATAAAAAACATTCATACTGATTTGTAATCTAATTTGTATAAGTAAAAAATATTTGTATAAAAATATATACATATTAATATATAAAATCTTTATTTCGGCAATTGTTAATTTTACTCTTATTCTTCTTTTAAATATATAATTCTTTTATTACTTTATTGGGATCAAATACATATTGCCGACTAAATTTTTTGTCAAACCTGCTGTATGTAATTCCACCTAAAAATGTATTTTTATGATATTTATCATTGGAATTATATGTTTTACATACCTTAACTGCATATAATACATCTATAATTTTACAATTCGACAAGTCGGTCAAAGCCCAATCAGACGGTACTGTTAATTCATGATTGAAAAATGATGATGTTTTTGATTTAATTTGACTTTTTATATGATTTTTTGACATTGTTTTTTCAGTTGTGTTCGTTTTAGTAGTTGCATAAAATTTACTAATCTGAAATATGTAGTTAAATGAGAAATATTTAATATAAAACTTGTGTAAATGTTAGTATTACCTCTATTAATTTGACTGAAATGCTTTTTACGGTCGTATCAGACTGATTGTTGACATCTATTGTTAAAGGAATAACATGTCCTTTATGAAATCCATACTGAGGTGTTTTCACTGTTACAATTAAAGGTTTAGATTTGAAAATTAATCCAAATTGTTTATCTATTTTCATTATTTGAGGTTCCTGAAATTTTTAATGTAATTTATTTGCGATATTATTTTAGTTTTCATACTTTAATTGATGAAGCATTTTGAAAAGTTGAAGCTTCAACAATAAATTGTTCTTGTACATGTTTATTTATTTTCCAGGAACGCTCTAAAGTAGCCTTTACTTTGTAAATAATTTTACCTATACTTTGTTTGTCTCCGTAAGTTGGTGGTAAATTTGGAGGTAATAAATATTTGAATGGATATACATGTTGCCCTGCAGGTATATCTATTTTTGAATCTGAAAACCGAAATTGTATTTTACAAGGATATGTACTACGACCTTTTTTACCATTTTCATTTCTAAGGACGGGTATATTTTCTTTAAAATATTGTTCTTTATTAGAATAAGTAACCTGTCGGGTGATAGATTGTCCATCTTCGGTTGTAGTTTCAGATTCAGACCAATAAACTGTTGCTTTTCCACATATTGTAATAAACACACCTGCAAGAAAACTGTTATCTACTAATTCTATTAAATTTACGTTTTACAAACTTTTAACACTTTCCGGAGAATCTAAATTTATTTCAACCTGTCCATTTAAAATATCTCCTGATTTATAAACTTTATCAGAGTTGTTAAAATGCACTTTACTGTTTTTTAATTCTCTCATTATAAAGCTATACAAACGTTGAGAAGTGTAACTCACCTTCAATATTAACTGGGTTGACATCTCGGAAACTGTTTTTTTGGTTTTGTTTGGGAGTTCCATGTCGTCATCCTTTGCGTAATTTTATCTAGACAAGAGACAAGACCACATATCTATAACTAGATAGTGAGAGATATATGGGCTTGACGCACGCACACTTAAGAGGAATTTCCTATCTTCTCATGTACAAAGTTTCAACCTATTTTGCTGTTTATTATAACAAAAAAAATACATGGAAACCTTTTGCCGGCTTTGTACTTCCTGCCCTTGTTAATATAATATGTGAATCACATATTTAATATAAATATTTTACACAAAACCGTAAGTTCAATAATAATTTTTTCTACGACCACTATGGAAAGTGGCATTTTTCTAACACTATATAAAGTTTGAAAGTATTTCCCACATTGCACATGTGTAGTGTGGGAAATATAATTTATCTAAGTAATTACCAAAATTGCGTATGCGCGAATATATTCTTTGTGAGGTTACCTGCGCTATATTGTTTTTTTTTATGTCAAATAGCTTTTATGAATGTATTTTTGTTCTGTAACGTTTAGCAGTGTGGTCGTAGAAAATATATAGTATGCCTCTCGTTATTTTCCACCTCGTGTAATTCCAGCACTCGACTTTGTCTCGTGCCGAAACTTTCATACCTCGCGGGAAATAGACTTTTTGCACTTGTTGCACACTGTATTATTACGCACAAATGTATCGCAATTGTTTTTTTACAATTTAGTTACCATGGCGAAAACTTTTACTTTACGTCCTTGGGCGGTTGTACTATGACATTAATCAACTATTTTTATTAGCTTCTAGCAAAATTTAGTAAATAATTATCGAATGAAGCTTCATACGTAAATAACTATTATTCACAGAAAACTATGTTTTAAAAAAATGTGAATCTGTGTGGTTATCAATGACAGATTTTAAAGTTCAGTAAAGCTTTCATATAGTTTACATGTTATTATATTTATTACATATTACACGAATATAAAAATCATTCACACAGGTTTATAATCTAATTTGCTTTCGAGCTTCTTGTTATCGGCAACTTTCCGAACCGCCTTCATGAAATCCTCTTGGATGACGTACTCCCTCTCAGATCGAATAGCAAACAAACCTGCTTCAGTACAAACGTTTCTCAAATCAGCGCCGTTGAATGTGTCTGAAAGTTTTACGATCGCCTCATAATCAATTTCCCCGTGTTTGGCGATGGGTCCCGCATGAATCTTCAGAATCTCCAGACGAGCCTGCTCATTCGGGAGAGGAATTTCGATCTTGCGGTCGAGACGCCCGGGACGCAGAAGCGCCGGATCTAGAGTATCTGGTCGATTCGTAGCCATGATCATCTTCACCTGTCCTAGAGAATCAAACCCGTCCATTTGGTTCAGCAACTCCATGAGCGTTCGCTGAATTTCTCTGTCGGCTGACGTTCCTTCGGAGAATCTCCTGCCACCGATGGCGTCGATCTCGTCCATGAAGATGATGCAAGGTTGGTGGTCTTTCGCGTAGTTGAACATCTCACGGATGAGACGCGCAGACTCGCCGATGTATTTGTCCACAATAGCGCTGGACACCACCTTCAAGAAGTTGGCATCTAGTTGAGAGGCTACTGCACGAGCTAGAAGAGTCTTTCCTGTACCTGGGGGACCGTACAGTAGGCAGCCTTTTGGAGGAGTGATACCAACTCGCATAAAGAGCTCTGGATTGAGGAGAGGTAATTCTATTACCTGAAAAATACAATCAAGTTAATTTAAATCTACTGTCCTTATTAATTCCTGTATTAATTAAAGGAACAATTGTAATCTCGAAAAATATTAGGTTTTTAGATTTCAAGGGAAACAACCGTTTCGACCATCCCTAAATCGATTTTGACTACTTTTGGCGTAACATCTATACAGCGATTTATCTCGTATAACTCAAAAATGATTAACCTTAGTTGAGCACTTCCGTTTTTTTGTCAGCAGGGCCAAAAGGGCATTTCACACGAAAGATTTTTTTGAATTTTTCGTATGTGTAGAATGTTGAAATTTTATATGTAAGACTGCTATAACATCTAGTTGTGTATTTCTCTTTTTATGCAATCAGCAGTATCAAAAGAGAACTACAGTCGAAGAGTTTTTAAAATTTTTCGTACAAATAAAAACGATTAATGTTGAAATTTTGTATGTGGATGATTGGAGGATTGTACGTCACTTTCAAATTAAATAAGTTTAAAAGAAGTGAATGAAAAATGTGTATAATTTAAGAGGCGTACAAAAAAGTCGTGACCACATACAATTTCTTTACTTACTTCTCTGAGTTCTCTGATCTGTTCGCTAAGACCACCAATAGCTGAATAAGTAACGTCGCCGGGATCTTCATGGCTCATATTATAAACTAAAGGATCTACCTCTCGTGGTAAGTATCGCATAATTGTTAAAGTTGTCATATCTAGAGCAACTCGAGTACCGGCTTTCAACTTGGTTTTATCCAGTTGGCGGCGACAACCAACGACATATCGCGGCCCATTTGTTGCCTTAACAATGACTGCAATCAAATTTGCATTGTCATTTATTTCAAAAACAAAGCATCAATGAATATACTTACATTTTTCTTCTGTTAATTGTTTAAGAACTTCTCCTACAATTTGACCTACACTTTGTAAAGCTTTTAAATCGTTTTCAGATTTGTCGTATTGTTTGGTTAGATCTTTCAGCTGTTCTCGCACTAAAACAAGACATACGTTATTGTTATTTGTAATGCATAGTAATAGAACAGGAGATGAAATTTTGTCGGTGATTGGTCCAGAAAGATGATGTGACAGTTTTGATATAAACATGCATTTAATATTAAAGTAATAAATTTAAATAAATTGGTGCAACTTACTTTCCTTTAATCGCGATTCTACCTCCTTGTGTTCAAGGAGTTTTTTGCGATAATCTTGCAAAGCTTTTTCTCTTTCTGGTTCTACCGCTGCCATTTTGCGTTGAATGACTTACGAAAATTCTAACCTCGCTTGACAGATACAACAAACAAAAATAATTGAACTACCTCGGGTCAAATCGGCTTAAGCCGGAAAATTTTAAATTAAAATATTCTATTAAAAATTTAATATTTTGATGAGTATATTTTGCAAAATTAATAGTAAACCATGGCAAAAATTTGTTTAGAAATTAGAGAAATATGCGAACGGTAAGAATGAATTATATGAAAATATATTCATGTTTTGAAATAAGAAAATTTGACGCGTGCGCATTATTAAATGTCAAGTAATAACCTTTCCCTGTCAAATTGTACGGAATTTATTCCTTTGAAACTAAAATATTAATAGTTTTTTCGTGAATTTTTTTATTTATTAGAAATTTCCTTTAATGAGTCCATACAATAAAAAATATTTATGTTGACGCTTCTTACATGAGCAACGGTATGTTTAAGAATTGTTTTTGTGTTAACATATTTGTGTATAAATGTTATTAATCCTTTATGTGAACATTAACACATTTTAAATGCTCCCTTTTACTAATAATTACTGTATATTTTTATCCCTTGCATTGCCCAAGGTGAGCTTGTTGTTTGTTGTTATTCTGTATTTAGTGTTTTGATAAATATGTTGTCTGTCAGAATGTTTCCAAACGGTCTGCCCTGTAACCTGCCGTTTCCGAGTTGTATGAGCGTTACGAGGGACAACGGATCGGACGAGATTTTACCGAAAATGGCACGGGAACCTATAATTTTAAATGTATACGACATGTACTGGATAAATGAATACACAACATCCATAGGTCTGGGTGTTTTTCACTCAGGTATTTATTTATACAATTTACGTTTCTTTGAAATACTAACAAGTGTTTACTGTAGGTGTAGAAATATATGGTACAGAATATGCTTACGGTGGCCATCCATTCCCGATTACAGGAATATTTGAAATAACGCCGCGGGATCATGAAGAATTGGGTGAACAATTTAGATTTAGGTATGAAATATTTGGCTATCTAATCTTATTTATGATATCACGATTTTGAAATTAATTATGGTGTTATTTCCAGGCAAAGTGTTCAAATAGGATACACGGATTTTACAGAAGACGACGTTAAAAGAATAGTAGCGGAGTTAGGGAAACAATTTAGAGGAGATAGGTACCATCTTATGAACAATAACTGCAACCATTTTTCTAGTGCTTTTACACAAGTAAGTTTTTTCTATTACAATTTTATAGTTATAACCGTATTTATAATACCAATACTAGTTTATTTACATTTCAAATGACGTCACTTCGTATTAACATACGTGAGTAATACTTCCGCGAATTCGTGTTTACTGTTTGTTTAATGAATACGTGGGTGTATATTCATTCATAGATAATATCTTTTTATTTTTTTAAATCAATAATCAATTCCATTAACAGGGAGCGCTAAAATTTGCGTTATTATTCTTTTTATTTGGATTAACAATCTTGTATGCTTTAAAATCACAGTCGCAAATCATACTATAAATATAATAATCGTATGTTGTACCGGGAATTTTTAATGAAATAAGTTTTCAGTTTCTCAATGGAGAAACATTAATTATTTTTTATATACTGTAAAAAGTTTATAAATTTTAAAAAACATTTTTTATATGAGTAAAAATTACATTGATTTATACATCTTTTCTTTGATACAAATTTTGTCTGAGGAACAAACGCATTTTAAGCGATGAATTGTGTTGATTTTTTGAATTAATGGGTGTGCCGATGCAAAAAGTAATGAGTTACTTTTAAATTCGCTAGTCTGAGTTTGTTCTTTAGACTATCTACATAAAAGTTTGAAATATTTTACTATTTCACATCAATATTTTTTTCAATTCATTGTTCATATTTCAAAACTCTTAATAAATTATTTCAACCCAACGGTATGTATTTCATTTATAAATAATATAATTTTTTTACAAGTGCGTGAACAGAATCGATCCATATAATTTAGAAATATTCATAAAATTATAATTATATATATGATAAATCAATTAAATTTTTATTCATAAAAAATGTTTCTTAAAATTTATAAACGTTTTACATTGCATAGAACATAGGTACGTTATAATAATATAATTGTTTAAATTAAATCAAAACGTTGACGAATTGAAAACTTGTTTCATTGAAAATTCCGCCCAATATCCGACTATTACATTTTTCGCACACATTTACTGGACTCTCTACAGTAACACATTATTGTACTGATGGTTGCTTTGCAACCGAAATGTACACCAGTTGTTAAATATATTGAGTGAAGAAAAGGAAATTTGAATTATCTACTTCTTCTATAAAGTTTAAAATATAAATGAATTGTGATAAATGACTCTGTTGGGTGGTTGCAGATTCTCTGTGGCCAAGAAATCCCGTCGTGGGTGAACCGCCTTGCATACTTCAGCAGCTGCGTGCCATTCCTGCAGCGCTGCTTGCCGAAGGAGTGGCTGACGCCGATGGCGCTGCAGCACTCGCTGACGCAGCACCACGACAGCACGCTGTCGCACCACTCAGACACGACACCGCTATAACCACCACAGCCCTAAACCCCACCTCCATGTGTGCGCGAGTGCTTCGATTCTCTTATGTTACAGAGGCCAAATAAACTTTCAAGCACAAAGTTTCATATTTTAAGTATTTATTATGAGTTTTTATTTCGTAAATTGCGCAGTTTTAATCCTAGTTTTAGTTTCGATTTATAATTTAGTTGTAATAAATTTTATGTTTCGAAACAACTTAGAGAGAGTATTATTATTTTTTATTGTAGTATTATTTTGTCAATGCTTGTTTCTGTTGTGAGAGCGATTTATGAATAAGATATTGTGTGTTCATACCCGAGCAAATTTATTATAAGCTCATGAGGACTATTTTGCAAGTTTTTATGCGATTCCTTACAAAATACAGCGTACGTCACGGGAGCCTGAATGTTTTTCAAATTATTTCACACTATTTCTCTCAATCTTTCAGGTTTTCGTGAGTCACTTCAGCATTGTTTCAAGTGCAATTTTTTGCTTTTTCCCAATGTTTTGTAAATTTCAAATAACTAAATACAAATATAGTTCATTGTGTTTAATGAACATAAGTAGATAATACACATATAAACATGTAAAAAATCTATATTATAACTAGAAAAATATTATGGTGTTCATTGAAGTAGTACGTTTGATCAAAATGTGTAGTTATTGTTGAGATAACTGATTTCCATTTGAGTTAGTGTATTTGTGTTACATTGGTGTATGTTCTGTACATGAATCCGATTTAAGTTACACATTCGTAAGTTAACATTGTTGATATTTTAACAGATTAGTAGGTGTTTCATAAATTGAAAGTAAATTATTTTTCTCTTGTCTTCTATTTGTGAATCACCTTGGATATCTTCTTGCCATTTTAATTTAAGACTGAAGATACGAATGATTCTGTTAGCTTACAGGATTGTTGTAGTGCTTAACTGTTTCGTCATTTCACATTTGATTTCATACAAATTCATGAACTTCCAAAGTCAGTAACAGACACAACACCAACAAATATAGAAACCCCAACTGTTCTTGTAAAATCACGGCGTCGTACAATGACTAATAGAATCTTTAATCGGTATTATTAATTTTAAGAATGACTATTCTTCATTGTGACGCTGTCATTTCATATCTAATTATGTTGGCTATAATCTATAACAATATTTTTATATGTTTTTTCAAGTTAACTTCATATATTGATTGTTATGAACTGCAGTATGTTGTATGTGACTGCATATAAAATAAAGTACAAATTTTTATTTAAATTACTTATTATTTAGTCCTTCACTTGTTCTACTGTTTTCCAAATGCGAAGTTAACTTGATTTTTGATAAATTTTGATTCCTATATTTATACCAAATATTATTAAAGACTGTACTTGTAAGGCACTAATATTCATTTCGGTGACCAATTTTAATTATTTATAAAATTAAGATACATTTGACAATCATTTTTTTTATATATCATTTATGAAAATTATACATTTAAACTATTTCTATCCGTCCTCTTGAAAATTCCTATTTAACCCGAAACTAAGCAATAAATAAATGTAGAACAAATTGCTAACAATTGTACATAATAAAAAATTAAGAAACTATTTTTATCTCAACATAAGTTCGCTTGAAATTAAACCAAAATATCCCTTTGTATAATTTTCATAAATGAATATATTTTTTCTTCGTTTTAATTCATGAATGAAGTTTATTCATACAAGTATGGATAATTTTAAACATGAACGCTGCTTCTATTTGTCGTGTAATATTTTTTGACATGGACTAAATTAAAATATTTACAAGCAACAACTAAATGTCAAAGTTGTTACTGAAATGTCCACGTAGACTGACTTTCTATGTTAAAATTTCTGTATTTACAGACAATAAGATGTTCCATAATTGATCTTTAATGGACTCTTTAAAAACTTTCAACAAATTATTTATTATGTTTATTGTATCATAATATGATGGTTCAAATAAACTGTATTCTTTACAAAAAAATTAATTTTTCTTTTAAAATCCATAACTCATCACCTTATTGTAGTATTTTGCTTACATGAAGTTCACATGTCTACCTATTATGAAATTAATTTAAAAACTTAAACATGAATCATGTTTTCTACTTCCCTGTATCGATTCCTTGTTCCTATTGAGCTTAAAAAACACCTACCTTTTTACTTTGTGTGTGATCTATAAAATATATGAACATGTACAATAAAATGCAATGGCTTTAAAATATCCAGTTTATTACAAGTTATTAATTCTCACATATCACACAAAGAAAGTTGCAATATATTAAAAAAGTGAATTTGGAATAAAATACCAGTCAGGTTACAGGAACCTTAAAACTAAAGGTTAATCAACAATTAAGTAATTTGTGTAATCGATTGTATATGTGACTTTCAATGTGTTAACTGGTAGTTTTCATATTATGTATAATACTATGTTAAATTACTATATGATAATTATCTATTATTTAAAATAAATATGATCTATAATTGTCATAATTGTTATTTCTCATTATTTTATACAAGTAAGGTATTGAGATGAAGTCATATAAAAGTGATTGATAAAATAATTACAAATTCATTTCAAATGTAGAATCTCAAAAAATGTAAATATTTAATATTTAAAACATGAATTGATTTATAAAACCCATATATACAAAACTCAAAAGTTTTACGTGATTCTACATCAAAAATAAATCAAATAAAATCTTTTTATAGCGCACTATTTTATAAATAACGCACTTTTCTTTCTCTTTCCTGATTAAAATGACTAAAAATGTGATTTTTATGCAGTGTGTATTTGTAATCATGATCTAATAAAATTAAATAATAAACACACAGGTACAGAGCGAGTCAGAGAAATATTTTATAGACTTCAAAAAACCAAATTGTAACATTTAGATGTGTATATTCAGTTACCAAAAACGTATTTTAAAAATATAGAACAATTGGTTTTGGATAAAAGATATTTAAAAAAAAAATGATTCTATGGCTCGCTCTATAAAAAAATAAAAATCTAAACTACGTATGTAAATTTAGTGTTGACTACGTCATGAATCCCAAATACACAACAATATTGTCTCACTGTATACACTTAAAACTAACTTTTAGAAAGAAAAATTGTACTAAATGTGACCTTTCAATGAATAAAAATAACTTTATAAAAACAAATAAATATTAAAATAAATCTGTTATATGTGTTAGTTTATAATTTTTAATATACAAACTTTTTTTTAGTTTTTAATACATTCATATTCCTACTTCTATATTTTATATTAATTGCATTCGCGTACAACAAAACCGTTCATTCTCATGACTTTTGAAAATTTACAGTCACTTTAAAAATGATTAAGAATAAAACTACGGTAGTTAATAAAATATCTACACTACACTGTCATTTTAAAAAGAAATTCGACATGGTTTTCGATAATTACATGTCAGTTTCAAACAAGCACGATATAAAAATCAGACACTGTCATATCACTGATTTCAGATATTTTCGTTTCGTTTCTTAAAGTACTTATGTCTTAATAAGAGAGTAGAAAAAATTTTAATTAAAAAATTGAGCATGTTAAATTCAGATGAAAAAGAGTATCACTAATGAATTAGGCTACAAAGGAGTTGAAAGCAGATGTCAATTTGAATTTACTAAAGCTTTTAGTTTTGATTGTTTACTGTAATACGATCTATTTATCTATTCAATGGTAAAGATAATAAATTAATTTTATATTTCAAGATAAGGCATTTTTAAAATACAGTCGAATAAATATTTTAAATATGAGAATTCAGGAAAAACGTATCAAAGAGATAAAGAGACCACAATGTAGACTACATAAAAAATGTATATTTCTGATTTTTATACCGCAGATATATGGCCAATGAATCTAGTAAATTTGTTTCTATGACAAGCGAAATGATGTCCGGTAAGTTAAAATATTGACTCGCATTATTGCAGATGTTCTACAATGATATATACTTAATAATTGAAACTGCTATACTCTTCTATAAATATGTCATTCAACAATCGATTGTGTGTAGAGTATTACGGTATACCCACGCACACTAAAGGCATTGCAACATTTGCTAATAATTTAAAATCACAATTAAAATAAAATTATTTGCGAGTAATCTCATCTCACAATAGAAATAAAACCGTATATATAATTATATACCATAAATAGTAAATAATATAAATATTAAGTACATAAATACATATGTAGCGTATATATAAACATGGTAAAATCAAATCTCGGTTCTACTTTCCGCCTTTTCGTTAAGTTGCTACAAACCGTGAACCGAACTGAAATATGAATCGCAATGTGATGAGAAAGTAAGGGAAGGTACTACCTGCGATTGGTTTAACTATCGTAACTGGAACTGTGGTGGTGGTCTGCTTGGGGCGAAGGCGGCGTGGAAAGGTTCGAACTGTTGTTACTCGCTATCGAATGTCTGGGGCTACTTTTCTCTGCAGTCTGCGAACACACATTCCGCTACACTAATATTTACAACCAAATTGTACTCCGTTCACGTTAAGAAGATAGTACATGTCGCCTCGAACTTAGCCCTTTGCAAACACAAAATATAAAAGTCGGTCTTTTGGAAAAAAAAAAAATTAATATGCTCTACAATAATTACTTTAAATTATGTATGTATATATAATTCATTAAATTTTAGATGAAATATTTGATTATATGAAAATCTTTACAAGAACAAAGTACTTCATCAATTTTTTATGTACCCGTTTTAAAACCAAATATTAAGCGTGGAATCGTTCATTGAAAAATATATAGATAGGCAAGTTTATGAGAAAATTCGTTTCACCAACATCTACATAACTGTGTCTGGTTGCATTTGGGTTAATATCAGGCGTTTCTGTCAAATATAAAAAAGAGCAAACGTTAAATAATTAATAATACAAAGTAGTTCTATTTAAAAATATACCAATGAATTATTGAAAGAACCATTTTAATAGATACCAAAAAAATCAGTAAATATGTAAAACATCTTTATTTATCTCATATTTTGTCTGTTTAATTCCGCAAAGTAGTTCATGGAATCATGAACGAGATGGCTCTGTCGAATCTGATTCCAAAACAGTGGTACGCAAAAACATACAGACTTGCCTATCTATATATTTTTCAATCAACGGTGGAATGCTTATTTTCATAATTCACTTGTGTTCTGTTTATAATTTTTCCCGAGGTAAACTGAGTTTGCATTTTCACCAATCACAGAGTCGGAATTGTAGTACCTATACTAGTCTTCGCTATCTTCTTAACATGAACGTAATATAATTATAGATCAATGTTTTTAATTCATAAACTAGTTTTCGATTTCGGTTAATTATCACTCAAAATAAATAATACAGAAATTCACTACTACAAACGACATTTATTTCCAGTCTTGTTGGTTTTGATATGTTTATTAATAGTTTTAAAAGTTATTCATGTGCTTTACACATAGATTTAGTATTAAATTAGTAGGAATTAAATGAACAAGCAATCACTGAACACAATTCTAACCTTTCGTAATATGACCGTGATACAAAGGCAACCCAGACTGGTCGGTTGCATATGAACAACTAACTATGATTCTGAATCAGTAATTGGACATCTAGCAATCATTAAAATCAGTTTAATATATACCAATTGCTTCTTTACTTATACGAGGTGCTACTATTTAATTCCCCGAAAATTGCTGTACAATATGCAAGTACGAGAGCTGTCTAAAAAGTATTAGATCTTCATATTTTCCACGCAAAATAATGACGGTAGAACTGCGCCACTTTCCACAGTGGAGGACACCTTTATGTGCATGCCAGAATTTTCGCTTCACCATCGGGTACAGAGTCGCCACCTATACCGATCTTTACGTAGATCTATCGATTTTTTTTTCAATTTATCGATCTACCAAAAGACGTTGATTTCTACCGAATTATTTGCTCAAAATAAATTTCAGTTTGTCAGAAGATCTGGTTATTCTTTATTGTTTAGTATATTTCAAAATTAAAGCTAGTCAAGGTAAAATTTTCGTCAAAACAAAACACAAACTTATTGACGGAGTTATTTCTGTTTCTCCGACAGCAACTTGGGAACAAATTTCGCAGATATTTTGCACACGTTTAAATTCTCACGTAAAATTGCTTACGCGGAGTCTTTATTGATCACAACTTCTTCACCAATCTTCCGTTGGCTCAAATTATGATCTCCCATTACGAAATATTGTACCCTCTTAACAACGGACTTTATTTGTCCCCATGGAATCATTTTTAAATACATAAGAACTGTTTCGCTTTGAGACCAAGCTTTTGCCTAAACTTGATATAGCATCTTTGCTCAATACGTTCAATTATTTCGAGCATTTGGAAATCTGATAAATACTTGGAATTACACCTCAAACAACAACAACTAAACAGTGAATACACCCGATGGCGAAGCGAAAATTCAGACATATGCCCCAACCACAGAATAGTTATATACAGAAGCGACACTCCGTGTCGGTACTTTTCATGTTACCCTATTCAGTTCTATGACTTTGGAGCATTGTGTAGACCTTTAAATTTGTTGACTTCCCCTATCTCTCCCTATGATGTGACGAAACTTTCTGATTTTAAACAATGGACCCTTTAAATTTGTTGCCTTTCCCCATGTCCCTCTAATTTTCGTTTCTTTGTCCTACTGTCGCTTCTGTATAAACCTATTCTGTGCCCCAACTGTACATTCGGTGAGAGAAACCATACTATTATTCTGCGCTGAGCAAATTCGGGGAATGAAACTGCAACAGACTGGAATGTGCTGTTTACCTTGTTGATGATATCGTGCAGGGAGGACATGCTGCCGACGGAGACGGGCGTGATGGCGCGGTCGGCGGCGTCTGCGGGCGCGGCGGGGGCGGAGGCTCCGCGCGGCAGCGACGGCGGCAGGTCCCGCGGCCGGGGCGGCGCCGCGCGCTTGGCTCCGTTGTACGGAGGGAAGATTGGTCGCGTGATCGGCGTCGGGTTGCTGATTTCCAGGCGGCGCCGCCCGCTCGAGTCCACCGGGATTGGGGGCTGTTTTAACGGCGCCCCCAACTTGCCGCTCAGCAACTGTCATTCCAAAAACCACTAATAGTTTACGCACATCAAATTTATAAAAATAAAAATAACGACAAAGTTAAAATAGCTATTTTGTATGAATGAAGTTTATTGTTTAACTTTACGGTTTATCATTTATCATAAAATTGCAAATTTTGATGGTTTTACTTACGGAAACAGCGCTGACTCGACTCTGAGCTGTGTAAAGAGCAGGCTGGTCAGCTGTCTCTACACTGGTAGGCAAATCAATTAATCTCTGTCTCTGAATGCCTTCTCCAGGTCCCATGTGCGAAATGTGGTTGAAGTTTGTTGGCGCAGATATCAATTTGGATCTTCTGTCAGTACTGCAATTTATTTTATGTAATACATCTTAAACTTATACTAGAAAATGACCTTACCTGATTCTCTGTGCCCGATTTCCTTCCCTCAGCGAAAATCTTCGCCTGGGTCGTTGTACAGATCTTCCATCTCTATCGTGCATTAATATGTTGTCCATATTCACCAGCTCTCCTATCAAATAATAGATTGCAATAATAATCTAAATATACATTAGTAAGAAATCTTACGTTGGTGAATGTTGGAAAGGTAAAGAAGATGGTTGAAATCGTGCAGTACACAAACAGCCAAAGTTCCAGTATCGTTTAGTGGTTTAGCTCGTTTGATATTGAGTGTTTGAACCCATTCACCACTCGCGCAGTTGAATACATACACATGGGTTTCACTGAACACTAACAAGTGACCATCTCGGTAACCTGAAAGTAATAATACAAACTTTAAGTCCCAAAAATGATTAAATAAGTTGAGAAAAAGTAATGCCATATTTTTTTATTGATAAAATAGTAATTAACTGATATCTCAGCGGAAATTTGGCAGAAATTATATTAATAAATCTTTTAAAAATGTCTTTGACCAATATTCCATAGCATTTTTCTTTATCAGGGAATAAAATAGAGAATTTGCCTCAAAGTTTAAAGTTGGAACAACGTTTGTTATTTCTTTTACAAGTTCACTGATTTTATAACAATTTATTTTATTGTTAAAACTATTTTATATCCTGATAAAATTTTAAAATGATTTATTGATATAATTCTTGTCAATTTTCCACCGTGAATCTCGTTAACAACTATTTTATGATTGAATAAGTAAGTATACTGACTGAAGGCGGTAGGGACAGCAGGATACATAATCTCCCTGTCCCTAGTCCGTCTGCCGTGCTGATCCACATAGGCAGCGAGAGTTCCAAACACCAGGAGATACTCATTCCTGGGCAGCTCGACGACCTTGACAGCTTCGATGCAGGAGTGCGCCAGCGTGGCGGCGAGGGGGTTGTCCGGGTGCAGGAGGGACTGCAGCGGCTCGCCCCCGGCCGAGTACAGCGTGAAGCTGCTCGGGTGCCCCACACACAACCGCCCGTCGTTCAGGATCTGCAGGGACTGCACCACTGCGTTCATCTGAATGTCACGGACGCGCAAGTGCCGGACTTTAGTACGGGTCACGTCGTACACGATAATCACTGACGCGTTCTGAAAATTAAAATATCTTGCATTACAACTTTTTTTTACAATGGTAAACAGAGATGTCGCGGGCCGAACCACCCCACAAAAAAGTTCTAGAGATATAGAAAGAAGCGGCGCTGTCTTTCAAAATAATTGGATTGGTCACCGGACTCATACGCTAAATTTGCTTGTTTTGAATTAATATATTTTATAATCTTATTTAGTTTTAAATTCAGTCAAACTTTGTTTTGTAAAATTTAAATAATGGGATATGTGACCATAATCGTTGATTGAAAAATATATAGATAGGCAAGCCTGTATGTTTTTGCGAATTTATGTTTTATACATTTTATCTTCGCCAACGTTTCATCCTTAAAACATTGTAATTATACCTATAATTGAAAGATAAAATATTCAGTGTTAAATGTTTCGGAAGTTAAAATATCTAAATGATAAAATGTGTGCAACACAAAATGAGTGGAAGATAAAATGTGTGGATGATAAAATGATTTGGAAGATAAAATGTGTGTAAGATAACTTTTTTTCGTCGATTAAAAGTGTGGAGGATGAAATGTATACGCCTCGCTAGATCAGCCTGCATTGCATAATAAAGTAATGTTTTCCACTCACCTGTCTCTTGATGGCGACGATGAGGCCGTAGGTGTTCTGCTGCTGCTGCGGGCGGCGCATGGGCCCCACGGCGAGCACGGTGCAGGCCTTGCTCTCCGCCACCTTGATCCACTCGGTGTCGTCTCCGTCGAGCGCGCGCACCGGCACGAGCCGCACGTGGCGCTGCTTGCCGCTCACCACCACCAGCAGCTGCTCCTCCACGATGTACTCCAGCTGGTAGATCTTCTTCGCCTCGCCAATACGCGCGATCTCTACAGCGCAAGTGTTAGGTCTTCGTGAGTGATAAAATCCAGTGTACTTACCCGTTCTATCCAGATCCAAGCAGTAAAGTCCTTCTTCCGAACCAAGGACTAATCGATCTGGGTCGATTATACAACCAGACATTGCACTTTTGGTTATAGTTACAGAGTTATCTAACAGTTCTCGAGCTAAAAATACCTGTCAACAAAATATAGTATTGGAAAAGAAAATTAATTTAAAAAGTTATAAAACACTATGAACTAGGGCAATGCGATCAGGGAAATTTGTGATCGACGATCCTAATTTTTAATCGAACTTCTCGATCAATCGATCAGATCGATTTTGACTGATTTAATCGATCTGGATTATAGGTCGACTTTAATTAATAAAACTGCAGTCTAACTATTGTAAATTCAATATTAATAATTAACTAAAAATACGACAAATATGAAACGGAAGTTGAAAACGTTCTGCCAATACCCAAATTCAGAGTGGCATACTATCCCGTATTCCGTATTCATCTCAGTCAAGATAGATCTGATCAATAAATATTGAACTGATAAATCGTGATCAACGTGACTGATCGAACGATTAAATGAATCAAACGATCAGATCGACAATTTTTTACTGAGATCAAATCGATTTGATCGAACATTTTTCGCAGCCCAACTACGAACTAGGTCAGGAAAATTGTAGAAAACAAATATCATGAAATTTAACAAGAATTATAAAATAAAGAAACAGTCAAATGGCTAGGACATGTATGGAGATCAAAAGAAACATATAAATTAATACCGCAATGGAAACCAAGAAGAAAAAAAGATGAGAGACCCGGATCTAAATGGGCCCAAGAAGTAAAAGAGGAATTAAAGAATAGCATTAACAAAATGGAAAACATGGAAAAGAATCAGCAATCTAACATAAAGCAACGAGGATACCTGAGACATTATATGTAAAGATTTGTAAATTAAACTTACGGTTGTATTTGGTAGATTATTTCGTTTCAATATCCTATGCAGTTCACTGAGAGCTACAACCCATTTGGTCTTTTCACTCTCAGTATCCGCCAGCATTAGTGTATGGTTTCTTAGGCCAGGCGGGTCCATCAAAGACGTTGTTATCTACAAAGAAAATATTTAAGATATTAAGATATATGAAAGCGAAACTTTCCTGTTGACGTCATACCCTGAAAATGCAGGGAATGTCCTTCTTGGTTGCATGGATGACATCCGAGTCGCGCACACTGCTGACCGTGAACTGCGGGTCACGCATGTCGAGCACCTGAGCCACGTGCACGCTGGGCAACGCGTTCCTGTCGGGGGAGATGTCGTACAGGAACAGCTTGAAGTCGCACACCACCACGAACTGTCGCACCCAACCTACACCAACAACGCTACACAACAAGCACTAGTTAACTATTGTACGGCAGATACCTTTCTTTACACCTCCTTGTTTAGGAACTTTCACGTAGCCTTCGTACGCAGTTCCTATACCACGTGTTGGGTCTATTCCCAGAGGACGTTTCGCTGAAAGAGGAAATAAATACTGATTTTCATAATATGACATCCGTACATCAATTTTAAGTGTTTATATTCTATTTAATTTCTACAATTGACTCATTTATATGGCCCAAATGTGCTCTAATTTATACGGAAATAGATTTATTTGTTTGCTCTAAAATTTATTCCAGTTCTGTAATCTGTTCTAGTACTCAAGTATTGATCATCCAAATCTACTCCAGAATATGTTCTGGTTTTAGTAGACCTATAATTAGGGAACACACTTCTAAGTGCCCTAATTCCTGACCCACTAAGACCAGAGCACAATCCAGAGCAGCTCAATCTGCTCCAGAGTGTCCTCTGGTTTCAGCAGACCTAGAATTAGAGTAAACACTTCTGAGTGCTCTAATTCTTGACCCACTGAAACCAGTGCACAATCCAGAGCAGCTAAATTTGCTCCAGAATATGCTCTGGTTTCAGCAGACCTAGAATTAGAGCTAACACTTCTGAGTGCTCTAATTCCTGACCCACTGAAACCAGAGCACAATCCAGAGCAGATAAATTTGCTCCAGAATGTGCTCTGATTTTAGCAGACCTAGAATTAGAGCAAACACATCTGAGTGCTCTAATTCCTGACCCATTGAAACCAGAGCAGCTAAATCTGCTCTAGAATGTGTTCTGATTTCACCAGACCTACGTAGGTATTTTGATGAGAGGAACTCACTGGTAATATTTTTAAGGATGTCACTCACACTCATTTTAGTTATTTGTCCCAATTCTATTCTAATCCCTGATATATTTACCTATTTGATAGTTTTGTTTACTATTTGATCTATTTATTACTCTAGTAAATAAATTTTATAATTTTATCAATCGTTGGGAATGTATCCGTTTTTCATTTTATAAACACAGATATTGGCCCATATTATGAACTCACTTTTAGGAAGTGTGCTTTGACATTATAATCTTATAAGGCCAGACGTCACTTTGAACATTAATCCGAGCTATAAAAGTTTATAAATAATTATTAAAACGTTATAATCTTTACTGCTATTATTTTTACAAAATTATAAAATCTATTAATCCAAATTAAGGTGAGTTTACAACATTTTTACTAATTTTGTCTATACTTACTTTGGTCGGCGGGCACAGGACACAGCACAGGCACATGTTGACAGCAGGCTGTATGACAAGTGAAGCCACAGACTTCACACACCATGCCTTGTCGCATGAGGCCCACCATAAGCGACGTGCAGTGGCTGCACTTCGTAGGCGAAGAGAATGTCCGCACGAGAAACTGATGCGACTTGTGCTTTACCGACAATGGAGATGGAGGTTCGTGCTACAGTAAAACAAAATGAAGAGCCTCATATTTAAAGTATTATTGTGTATATTTACCACGCTTAATTCAGACAAGTTGCTCTTGGAACTGGTAAGCGACAAGGCTCTGTTATCCTCGATGTCTCCTTCTTCGCTTTCGACAGAGCCTCCGTGGAAGAGGATCGGTTGTCCTGGGCCCATCTGTTGCTCCTCGAACATCTGTTGCGCATGCTGGGCTTGCTGCTGGTTAGAATTCGTTTCCTTCAAGAACTGATCCAGGTACGACATTTGAGATGACGGTCGTTCCAGAACTGTAACAAGTTCAGTATCAATTACCACACAAAACTAGCAAACCATTAGAGTTAAATATTCAAAAATATGTACATGAATTAGCAACAAATGTTCCGTAATAAACCCCATTTGTTTTGTAAACATACAACGTTCTTTAAGAGTAAATTCAACAGGTGAAATCAACAAAAATATTCTGGAAGGTCAGTATTTGTTGTATTTTGGCGTAAGTGTAAATAAGCGAAAACTAGCGAATATTCTTGTTGATTATTGTGTCAAATTTACAACACTTACATAAGCAAAAATGACATGAATATCTACCAAAAATGATCGCACTTTGAATAAAATACGAGATGCATTCAAATATGCTTGTGACGGTTACACTCATTAATGCAACGGCAGAACGGCACAAACTAACAACTAACATAAAATAAAGCCAACGACCAAAAAACCAACAAATACAGACACATTAGCATAGATAAATGAAAGCTGAAAATGACAAGTCGTTGAGATATAAAAACATAAAGCTCGAACACACTCATCAGCCTGAAAAGAACAAACAACTCTAGCACCATTGTTAAATCAATGAAAATCAATCAACGAACCATTGGGCACCTCTTGCAACCAGTTGACTGGGGAGAATCCAGCAGCTGCTTGTAACAATTCACGGCTCGTAACTGCTTTTTTTCATAAATTCTTTACTGCTTTTTACTCGATTACTACCAATTCTTTTCCTCTTCATCACAAACATACCAAATTTCATGCCAACTCTTCTTCCATTACTCAAAATCAAAAAGTCGCTATGAATTTGTAACAGGGTGTATGAAATTTACTTAAAATAACGGGCAAATAAAACACTAACAAAGTATATTATCATGTCGCAATTATTATCTCGAATAATAAATACAGAGTAGTAGTGTAAAGAGTAAAAAGAGTGAATGACTTTTGTTTAAAAAAACTGTACAATAATTTACATTTTTGTCAATAAAAAACATATGATAGTATTTACACACAGAAAGAGAAATGCAACGGATTGTGAAATTGTGATAAATAGAATGTCGGACAGAAGAATAACAAAATATTCAAGTGACAGCAACACCAAGAAAATTAGTTCCATTAACATAAATAAACTTAAATTCATTTAACTTGGATCAATTACCTTGTCTTATTTGAACTATTACATATTATTTAATGACAAATCATTAGATCCAACTTAAATAAATTTACTAATACAATACTCACACTTGCAAAAAATAACAATAAAATACTGAAATTGACTAGATTTCTTTAATTTTAGTGCATAAAACAAAAATAAATGCAAAGCAAACATAATTTAGATAAAATAAAAATATTTTAAATGCACCCTGTTTTATTAATCCAATTACTAACAACTAAAAAACATATAATTAGTATGGCACTTTTTAATCTTATTCGATTTGGAGTTTACGAATATTTTTATCACATTTTTGATCACGTAGATGTTTCGAATCAGTTCCGACGAACGTTTTAATTAGCTACTCTACAAACGCAAATTATAGGCCAAAAAATATTGTTACACACAAATACAGGGTGTATCTACAAAAATGTATTTTGTGATCGAAAAACAGTCAAATAGTGATCGTAGAAAAATTATTTCTGTTTTTCTTAGTTATATTGAAAAGACAAAAAATACGGTTTTATTTTACCAATAAAATTATAGGTTCCCATATAAAAAATAAAAATTGATAGTCGTTGCGTAAAAATAAAATAAAATAAAACTTTTATGCAAAGAATTCTTTTCTTTCTAATAAAAAAATGAAGGGGGAGTTTATGTTTGCTGATACATCCTGTATATTATTGAACCTCAAATACTGATTTATTTTTGGAGAGGTGTGTGTAAGAATAAGGGTAGTTCGGTGGGAATACTAGGCCTAATTCGAGTTTAAATCGTCCGATACGCTAGCTTGGTGTCACTGTTGCACGTCTGGTGTTTCCCGTGTGTTTAGATATAAATTAATAGTACAGTTTAAGGATGAGCAGCACGATGCCCCAGATACAAGACGTGACTCCAACGAGCAGCGGCAGCTGCCGATACCAGGATCCGACTGTGTGGGGAACCCAAACACATGTTACTTTCTACTCAAACGTTGTATGTGTTCACAAAAACATCAACACGGCCAATTATAAATCATACTCTTTTATTTACAATTTATAACTCAAATTTATAATCTTAAAAAAAGGAAAATGTTTGAACGTAAACAAACAATACGGTGGAAAAGATTTGTGATAATGTAGAATTTAGAAAAATTAGAATGAAGTAAAGTGACAGAAAGAAAGAGTACTCACATCCTTCGCCTGATTCTAGTCGCGTTTGCAGATCCCGAATTTGTATTTCTTTTCGCTTCACGTCCATCGCCAACGCTTCGTATCTTTGCCGGAAGTCTCTCAGTTCCCTGCGAATCAATAACAAGTTATACTCATTCCAAAATCATAACAAATTTATATTGCAAAGTAAAATTTGAATTAAATAGTGTAATAATGTAATAATTAATAAAAAATGTTTAATATATGTAAAAGAAATTCGAAAATTAAAAAGGGGGCGTGTCCCTGTGACGTAGTAAACCGAATAAACCACTGAAATTCTACCACTTTCTACTTCTGCCTACTTTCTGTCTCACACAAAACACTAGTTATCTTTCTCTAAGTTATCGTTCGGGTAATGACGTCACGATAAATCTTTATTACTTTCTCGTGTATTATAAAGTATTTTTAAAAATATAAATAGATATCTGTTTTTTTTTAATTTAATATTAATATATAAATATGATGAAAAATCCCATTTCGAAATATTTTATTGAGTAGTTTCTTATTTATAGTATTAGATTGAGTCTTACTTTTGTGCAGCGATGAGTTCGGATCGCGTTTTGGAGAGATCTTCACTGATGGTTTGTTTAGCTGCTAACTCTGATTGCAAACTGCTTTGGAGGTTCAGGAGTTCCATTTTGTCCAGTTTTTGTGATCGGCGATTACGCCAGTTCTTATCACCGCCGGTTACTTGATTGGAGACACCTATGAAAACATACACTGTGCAATATTTTCTAATTCTTGAAACATTCTACATATTTTCATTTCTCCTTTAAAACAACTAGGCGAGAAATTGTTATAAAACCATATAAATTCAAATTAGCTAGTGACATTTCACAGAACAAGGAAAAGAGAACTACTCTGTACAAAATAATAAAAAATAAATTCTAAAAATAAGAATATAACTATTATTGTAAAAATAAACAACAGAGTTCTTCATATCTCTTTCATTTTGTGTCCTTTTCTATAGAGGCCATCATGCGTCACAGTTTTTATAAGTGAACTATATACTTTTTAAATTATATACATTTGTTAACTTTATTTTTTTGTAAATTATTGAAAACATTAAAAATATGATAGTCCAGTATACAATATTTTAACAATTCCAAATGTAATGGATATTTACAAACTAAAATCTTTACATTTTGTTTATTTTATTCGTCTGGATGTCTTTATATTTAAGTAGTAAAATTTGATTTGCCTTACCGGTATGTTTGAGGCACTCCAACTCCTCGGTCATCTTCGTGGCGAGAGCCTGGAGGTAACCTCTAGCATCCTTTTCATCGCTGACCCACTGAATGATCTCACTAATTTGATTTTCCCATTGTGCAATGGCGTCTTTTTTACTACGAAGTTCTTCGTATTCGCTCTCTAACGCTTGGCGTTCTGATGCCATTCGACTCACAGATTCCGTCAGCTGCAAGAAGAAATAGCGTAAAGTTGTGAAACAAACAATTTTGAAGCACAGAAAAGAAAAGCTGAAATAGTAAAGTTAGTTCAATCGCAGTACAATTTAAACTACCTAGAGAATTATTAGTTTCATTACATATTAGTTGTAAACTGTACAATAAATATATTGTACTTGGTTATAAAATGCGAATACTAAGCTGTAAATTGTTACAACTAAAATAAAGTTTAATTTGAAACATATAAAAGGATGAATCAATAATGAATATGAAAGCAACTACAAATGAATACGAAATAGCGGCTGAAATAGTAACACGAAAGCATCAACTAAGCAACAAAATAAACGGCAGACTCACAGCGTCCAATTCAGACACCAATTTCTTATTCTCCTCGCTTAAGAGAGCTTTCTCTCGGTCGTGCCGTCGGGAAAGCTCGGCCACAGTTTGCTCAGTGTCGCTCTGAGCTTCCAGACGCGTCGCGTCCAGCTTTTCTTTAGCTAACTGAACCTAAGGGTTGGTAAACCAAAAAAGAATGACGGAACTCAACAGAATGATGAATGATGGAAATCTAATAGTAAAAGTAACTAAGATTACTAACCTCTCTTTCTAGTAAATCGCGGTGGGTTTCGGCTTCATGGAGCTGTTCTCGCAGAGACGTCAGCTCCATGTTGTACCGGGACTGCTGTTGCTGCAGGCTTTCATTGTACTGAACCTACGGAAAAATTTACATTTTCACAAAGAAAAATGCAACAAACTTATTTTAAAATCGTTATTTATAAGAATGTTTACAATCTTTACATAAAGATTTTACTATTTTTCGACTATCTATTCGTCTTTATGAATTTTTGTGGACAATAATACAGCAAATTCAGATAAGTTTTTGAAAGAAATGTCATAATTTAACTTTGAAAAACAATTTGATTACTTTTTTTTTTTAAATAAACGGGTCAATTTTTGAAATCAGAAATTTTATTTGCAAATTCTTAGACTACGGAAAACACGATCCTGGTTTTTTCACAGATTTTAATGAACTTTCATATTTATGATTCTAACATTAATGGCGCAATTTGATTTACTTTTAAAGCAAAAATCTGTCAACCAAAAATACAAGTTTATTGATACAGGTTTCAATGAATTTTTCTCAACTGATTTTTTTTTTTAATTATCTAACGCTTAAGAAGTTATATATTGATAAACAAATAAAAATTTAAATACAAGTAAATTAAATTACAAATCATATTTTTTCCTAAATATTTAATTAATTAAAAAAAAGAAAATAATTTTATTTATTATGAATGATTATTAAATAATATATTATTATATTACGTAAATATTTTCTTAATTTCAAATAAAATTGAAATTATGAAACAAAAAGATAGGTTTGTATAATTATGATGCATAATGCAAGATAATTTAAAAATTAAGTTAATTAATTAATATTTAAAGATTATATAAACAGTATAAATAATAAGAGAATTATATTTTAGTAAACAGTTTTAAAGTGTTGCTTGTACGAAGTGGTAGTGAAAATTTTTAATATTTATTTACAATGAAAAACAGAACCTCATCCGCCCCTACCTCGAGTTTCTCCAGGTCAGCCTTAAGCCTCTGCACCTCCTGCTGGTCTCCCCGGGCCGTGGCGGCGCCCTCAGACCTGACCCGTAGCCGGTCGCTCTCCTCCTGCATCTGGCGGCAGTACTCCTCGCTGCGTTCCCGCAACTTGCGCTCCTTGCCGGCCTCGGCCAGCGCCTCCTCGATGCGGGCCTCCAGCTCGCGCCGCAGCTTCTCCGCCTTGCGGATGTCGTGGCGCAGCGAGTCTACCTTCTGCATGGCTGTCTCCAGCTCTTCTTCCTTGTCACGGACCTACGGAATATACATTGTAGTACACGATTGGTAAGTATCATTCCCACCGCAGGTTTTTAGTAAAGTTGTATTCTTTTTGCAAGTCGGTTCAGTTGGATCAGTTCAGATAGATTAGTTAGACTTTAATCCGTGAAGCGGTTTGTAATTTTACTTTTATTATTATTTTCTTAAATTAAATTACAACTGATTTTATGCCTTTGGATGACTTTAGCCCGTGTAGCGATTGTAACTTTAATTTTATAACTATTGTTTTATATAAGTTCAATTACACCAGATTTTGCCTTGTCTGTCATCTCGGATGGTAATTCTAAAACTTAAGTTTTGATTGTTTCCGCATTTTAAATTTGCGTGACAACTTGAACTGAACCTTCTGATCTACCTCTGCGAGTGGATTAATTGGGACCAGTAATTACAGTGGAGGGGGTAAACTGATCCGGTCAAATGGAATGAAAAATAAGTGATCCGGATTCAAAAGTGTAAGTGAGATCAGATCAAAGTGGCAAATGGAATACGCCTTAAGTAATCATTCCTTGTATATGTTTAACTATTAATTCCAGTTTCATTTTCTAGTTGCAAAAATATGTAAATTCCATATTCTCTAAAACTAATAATTAAAACTTGACTAGGTTTCCAAAAATATAAAAAAAATTGATAATAAATATCATAATTAAATATTAATAAAATCCAAAATCTAATTTAAAATGGATTGTGCTGTTTTGTACACAGAAACTGTGAAAAAAAAGAAAGATTTGTGGTATTGCTGCAGCTATAATTTTAATAAAAAACGAACAAAATAAAAAGAAACAGTTCACGATGTTTTGTTTACCCCAAAAACAACACATCGTGTTCAAAAGGGATATTTTAATAACCTCATTCAAGAAATAAAGTAAAATTAAAATTAAAACATTAGCTGGGAATGATAATTAAAGCTACTTGACACATGATATAAAATTAATAATTAATAAGTCATGTATTACTTGAATCATTTAACGAAAAGTCTTACCGATTTCATTCCTTTTTTAATCTTAATACAACATAAATCACTCATAATTTAGGACCTAATTCTCCATTTTGATAATTACATGAAATTTAGGTTACTATTTACAAACGTTATCACTATTTTTTTAAGAATACGTAAATATTGAAACAACCTGTTAACTACATTTTATAATTTTGATCATATGTTCTTAGATTAGATAATAAATATAAAATTGCCTCAGATTACTAAAGAATTATCATAGATTACAACAATCATCATTTCTTATAGCCAAATAATATTTCATTAACATTTCACCCAGAAAATTTGGAATTCCACAAAAAAAATAACTTCTACACATCATTTTCAAAAAATTACTAAATTCCAATTTTTCTAGTTAAGAATGTGATCTAACAAAATATTGCCAGCAAATATTTTGCAATGTAGACCTTATGAATTTTAAAAACCATTTGGAATCAACCTACGGAATAGGGACTCAACAAATTTACTGATGTACCTTTGGCTTTACGGTAAATGGTTTGGAAACGCCATCTACCAAGATTACAAAGGCTTGGCCAAGAAATGTGAGTCGAGATTGTTGAGTTGTCATACGATGCTTATCATCATTGGCAAAACAAAAAAGCAATTTGTGGTTATTACATATTTATTTAGAATTGCGTTAAACTGTTCTCAAATATTCCAATTAGTTATCAATTAATCCCAAATTTAACAGTTTGAAATAGATTTAATTACTCCCACTATTTCAAATTTATTTTGAATTGGCCGAAATTGTTTTAATTATTTTGTACAATTTTATTTTATTTTAATTTACACTGTCCAACAGATCGAAGTCCAGTAACACGATAGGGGACTTACAGTTTATTAGTATTATTAGTTACAGGTTTGTAGTCACTGGGATTTGAACTCCAGATCTCACATTCCGCTGTGCAAAGCGAAATAAACACCCACTGCCCGTAAATTTATATAAAACTGTTTATTTTGTGTGTGGGACTACTATAACATCTAGTTGTGCCCCTCTCTTTAATGAAGTGCACTAAAAATGTATATAATTTAATAGGCGTACAAGAAAGTCATGTCGCGATGAGAGAATATCAGCCTTGTGTAAAAACTGCCACAGACGTCAACCATGTGTGATTGTTGTTTTATGCAACTAACCTTTATTTGCACAAAATAATTAATGGGGAAGTTTAGCGTGGTTGAAATTACATGTGAAATATCTTTTAGTCGTAAGTATATGAATAATTATAACTTAAAATGTAATTGAAAGTTAAAATTATGTTGCCAATTATTTATAATTAATTTATCTTCGAGCCACTCTGACGTCACAAGTGAGTTATGCGCTTGCGCAGAAGGGATGGTGAGACCTGACTTTTTCAACGTAGGTTGTATCTTGCGGCATTACACCACACGCTTCTCTGTTGCCATGGGAACCCAGCGCGCGCTGGTTAAGATAGACGATACGTTCTCCGCGAGCCACTCTGACGTCATTTTTGTATAAAATTTCATTTTTTGAGAAACCTAGGCATCTTTGGGTGAGATAAAATGTAGAATATCACTTTTGCGGGCAATCTTGATAAAATAAAAAAATACGCTAAACTTCCCCATTTAGTAACTTCTTTATCATATAGCTACCTCTGATTCCCTTAAGTAAAGTATATTTGTTTCTTACCTGCCGTGAGAGTTTCTGTTTCTGTTGCCTTAGTTCGCTAAGCCTGTCCGTCACCTCCGCGTACTCGGCCATGGCGAGCTTGCGCTGACTAAGCGCATCCTTGAGCTCCTTATCCTGCAGCTTGAGCTTCTCCTGGCAGTCCTGCTTCTCCTTCACGGCCTCCTCCTTCTCCTGCTTGAGCACGCGCACCATCTTCTCCAGCTCGCGCAGCTTGGCCGACTCGGAGCCGTCCAGCGAGTCGATGTGCAGCTCCTTGGACGACGCGTTCGCTTCCAGGCTCCGTAACTGGGATTCCAACTCGCCGTTGCGCTTCGTCAGCATGTTGATCTCGTCTTGCAGCTTGCGCGTGCCGTCTGGGGACATCTTGCGCTCTGAGTCTAAGTTGTCCGCTGCGATTGGTTTGATGATGGTTGGGACGTGCACTTGTTGGGTTATGTACGCGGAGATGTTGCCCAAGTCTGATATACAACTGCAAAGACACCATATGTGGCTCATGCTACAAACTTTCATACACGTAAGAAATGAAATTAAAAAATGTAATTGTTCCTTTAAAGAACTCGTCAGTAAGTATTGTATCTAATACGACATATAAGGTTTAGAGCAAATGTCGTTGCTGAAACAAAATTATCAGGATCACCTAAATAATAAGAATTTGAAAGTGAAAGAATTGTTAAAACTCAGTAAAAGTTGAGGTAACACGCGTTTCGATCATCATCAGGTAGTTTATTGCATTGAATCTTTTTTTGCAATGACCTTTGCTTGAAACCTTATATATCGTATCCGATACAATACTTACTGACAAGTTTTTAAAAGGAATAATTACATTTTTTAATTTAATTGTGACAATGAACTTCAGAAATTCATATGTTCGTAAGAAATGAATATCATTCCATGCTTGTTGTACAATGTACTATTTCCTTTCATGCTACAAACTTTCACACTCATATTTCCTTACCTTCCCTGCGTGAAGGAAAAGCCGACGAATGGAAGATGAAGGCCAGTGAAAGCAGAATTGGACGTTGGAGGCACCGCATCGGATAATCTGATGTCTGTGTCATCCACGTCGAAGTTTGATGTGTCTGTTGGACTAGATACCTACGTAAAATACATCACACTTTAAAATATATGCGCAATTTCACTTCTCTTGAGCAATATTCATTAATTACAAAAGCCACAAACATGTTTATCTGTTCATAAATGGTAAAATTGTAAAAAAATATTCCAAAAATATCCATTTTTAGGTCCAAAATTTTATTTTTTGGTAATAGTTTATTTTAATAGATCTCGATTCGCTGATTTCAAATTTTCAAACGGAATTTAATTATCTCTTTTCGTTTCTGAGATATTTGCTCTCAAAGTTGTACCTCAAAAAAGAGTGTTTTTTGAGAATATTCCAAAATGGAGTAGAGATACAATCTTAACGACTTTACCAGTCGATTCTACGGAAAAAGTTACATAAAGAAATGTTTTCTCCGCATATACGTTCTTTGGAACGATTCGGTCAAAAATGAGAAAAACGAAAAAACCTAAATTTCAAATTTTCGCTCGGGAACTTTTTTCCTCCAAAATTGTTCATTTTCTAAACTTAAGTAGATATCAAGGCGCTGATTCCAAATTTTCAAACATAATTCAATTATCTCTTACCGTTCTCGAGATATTTGCATTCAAAGTTGAGTTTTGGCAAAACCTAAAAAAACAGGTTTTTTAGGTATATCCCTCAAATAGTTAGGTTTACGACTTCGACGACCTCACCAATCGATTCTACGGGCAAAATTACATAAGTGTACCAATTTTTAGATTTTTATTCCAACGGATACAATTTTTAGAGCGAAAAAACCAAAATGGCCAAAATCGAGAAAAATCGCAAGGGGTTCATCAGGCATTTTTTCGATTTTTGGTCATTTTCAGTTTTTCCGTTCTAGAAAATCTATCTGTTGAGATAAAAATCTGAAAATTGGTACACTTATGTAATTTTGCCCGTAGAATCGATCGGTGAAGTCGCCGAAGCCGTAAACCTAACCATTTAAGGGTTATACCTAAAAAACCTGATTTTTTAGGTATAACTTTGAACGTAAATATCTCGAGAACGAAAAGAGATAATTGAATTCTGTTTGAAAATTTGGAATCAGCGTATCTTTATCTACTTAAGTCTAAAATATGAAAAATTTTGGAGACAAAAAGTTTTTTGATGAAAATTTGAAATTTAGGTTTTTTCGTTTTTCTCATTTTTCACCGAATCGTTACAAAGAACGTATACGCGGAGAAAACATTTCTTTATGTAACTTTTTCCGTAGAATTGACTGGTAAAGTGGTTGAGATTGTATCTCCACCCATTTTTGAGATATCCTAAAAAAACACACTTTTTTGAGGTACAACTTTGAGTACAAATATCTCAGAAACTAAAAGAGATAACTAAATTCTGCTTGAAAATTTAAAATCAGCGCATCGAGATCTATTAAAATAGACTACTTTCAAAAATCAAAATTTTGGACCCAAAAAAAAATATTTTAGGCGCGAAAATTCAAATTTATTATATATGAGCAAATATTAGCATTTGGAAACATCGTCAATCAATTCAGTAAGATTAATTACATGAACAAATAAAAAATTTCGGCAATATTTAATACAATATAAATTTTATACCACGTTTTCTACAATAAAAATATTAGGTTTCATCTAAAAGTAGATGTAAATGAATTTATGAAGCAATTACTCAAAATTGACAGATACAAAATGGATAAAAGACTCAAAATTAATAAATTTATAAGTAAAACAAAAGTTTAAACTTAATTTACACAGTGAATTAAGAAAGGATTTTTATTAATTGAATATATTTGTATTTACCTCTGGTATATAGGGAGCCGTACTATCTCTAATTCCTTCCCAATCAACGCCTCTGAACCACGGGTGATTCTACAACAGAAAAGCAATAAGAACAAGTTTATATTTATTTTTATTGTACGTACTTTAAAATCCAGGATGCCGTTTTGTCCCATTCTAAAATCGGAGCTACATATGAGTTGTCGAACTAAATCTTTAGCTTCGTCGGTAACATCAAAACAGGTGTCGGTTGGAAAATCAAAACAGTTTTTATGGTTCATAATTTTACCATATGTTTCTACTAAACTCTCCGCATAAAACGGAGTTTCCCCGTACAACATTTCGTACATACATACACCTAAAAAATAATTTGTTTTGTTAATTCGTGAAAGAGATATTTGAAAATCATAAAATAAGGTTCCTTTAGGCAGGTACATTTTTCTATCTTGGACCGAATCCGAAATTTGTTCCTAAGATGTATTCTATTTACGTACTTTTAAATCTAGATTAAAGTATTGAATTTGAAAACCAAATAAACAAAGCTAATTTAAATTAAAATTTCCTTAGTCAACGTAGATTTCAATTTTTTTTTCACAATATTATAAATGCATTATGATAGTTGAAAGTGTCAAACTTCATTCAATTTATGTAAAATATGGTAGGGTTACCATATTTTACATAAATTATGTAAAATATGGTAGGGTTACCATATTTTACATAAATTACACTTAATTAATTTTTAAGATTTTTATAAAATAAGTGACGCAAAGTATAAAAAGTAGTATATTAAAACTCGTTTTATACAACGTATTTTTCCATTCGTGTTTTTGGAATTTAATACGTTCTATTAAGTTTGCCAACCCTCCATAAAAGGTTGTAAACTTTACATAAGTTATTTTCAAATATCTCTTACAAGAACTATAATTACCTAAAGACCACCAATCACATTCTGGTCCATATCTTCCCTGCCCGTCCTCCATTGCCTGAAATTCATTTCTTGTAGACCAAATTTAAACATGAAAATGATAATCTTACCCGTAATATTTCAGGAGAAATATAATCTGGGGTACCTACAGCTACATTAGATTGCACAGTGCCATCCTCATTTAATTTCAAGCAACTACCGAAATCTGCTAACCGAATATGGCCATTTGCGTCGAGAAGTACGTTGTCAGGTTTAATATCCCTTTAAGCAACACACGTATGAATTATGGATACATTTATGACCCTATAAATATGTACCTATGTACGTAGCGCAAATTGTGAATAGAGTCAATAGCTAGGACCATTTCCGCAATGTAGAATCTAGCCATATCCTCTGGTAACCGGTCTTCGAATTTACTTAGTAATGTTAGAAGATCACCACCGCAGTAATAGTCCATTACCAAGTACTAAAATTGGAAATAAAAATGTAAATGACTTCATAAATATATTTAATGTGTTTATTATTTAAAGACACTCCCAAATATAGTGGAGAATGCAGATATAGAGGTCATTTTTGTACAATTAGGACATAAGTCACGCAAACCTGCAGATAACATAATCGATTTGATTTTGTCTAAAATGCCGCACCCAAGTCAAATTTTTTATTTCTTCTTTTTGAAAAGTAAATAAACAGTATGCCAAAATTTTAAAACAATATATTTTATCCGCAATTCACAAAGAAAAGTATTTATAGCTCATTCAATTTGCCAATTTTATCATTTACTACGGATATTTTGTAATTTCTCCAACAAAAACAATACAAAAACACCAAATTTCTTAAAGCCAAAAAAAGTTTATAAAAACTTAGATCGAATTTCCTGTAATGCTATTGTAATCCTACATGTGTTAAGATTACATAACATCCGAGTCGATAATGGTTTGATGTTCTATTTTTGTTAGCACAACTTAATTCCGATTAACAGGGAGCTATAAATCTTATTAACGACATCAAAATATGCTAGCTATGATGCACCAGCGATTTAAAATGAGAGTAATCATTAAATACTTGTCTGTAAATAGTTGCAAATGCATTCGTCATTGCAGAAATATTTGCGTTTTTTATTGATTAATGAAAACAAAATTCTTTCCTCAAATTGTGTCAGTAGCGTTATCATAAAATTATATAATGGTTTACTATAAATGTTGCATCTATAAAGGAAACCATAAATGATAAAATTCAAAAAGTATTTAACGTAAAAAAAGAAAAATAATAGATAAAATATTTTCGTTTCAAACAGGATGTTCTGTTTTCCCATATATTAACCTACTTGCATATTGTAACAAAATGTTTTTACTTTATATAACTTGGATAAAACGAATACTATTATAACGGTATTCAATTATAAAGAGCAACGTTTTGCATTTAAATTTGGTTCACAGCAATTAAAGTTTTAATTGTTGAAAAAATTCTTACCAAGTTGGAGTCATCTTGGAAGGCATAATGTAAGTTTGTGATCCACCGCCGGTCTCCGTACACCAGGACGTCGCGTTCCTCTTGGAAGCAGGCGGTTTCTGCTCTCTTCAGCATCTCCCACTTGTTGAGGATTTTCATGGCAAACACTTTGTCCGAACCTCGCATCTTCACAACACAAACCTCGCCAAAAGCTCCACGGCCTATCACTTTGACGATCTCGAAGTCTTCGCGCGTTAATCTTAGAGTTTTCACACATGATGCTACTGGTTTCACTATAACAAACATTAAAATGGTTTACCTTATAAAATTATGATAATAACATGGTAAAATTGTCATATATCAACCTATACAGACTTGATCGCGAAAACGTTA
This sequence comes from Stenolophus ochropezus, assembly GCA_035578165.1. Classification (NCBI taxonomy): domain Eukaryota; kingdom Metazoa; phylum Arthropoda; class Insecta; order Coleoptera; family Carabidae; genus Stenolophus; species Stenolophus ochropezus. The sequence goes on along the minus strand of JAQOWZ010000005.1, from coordinate 26,992,189 downwards.
CTCATGAGAGAATTTTATAAAACAATATTTATTAATAACGTGAAACCGGTAAACTATTAAACAAATCACAGATGTTATGAATCATACCAGGTTTCAGATGTTTTAAAATTCTCGCTCTCCGAGTTCGGAATTTAATTGACATCTGCGGCAGTTATGATACTCATAACAATCCTAGGTATGTTAATAGCTATTACATTTAAAAATAGAGATGTTTTTTTACAATCTTATTACTCTTTGAAATATTAATAACTCACCAATTGGTGTACATCATTTAAAACACAATTTTAAGTTAAGTATTTAAAATTCTAGAAGCAATTTCAATGCGACACGACTACCTGAAACACGTGTCTAGGGTTGAAAATTTTACAACGGATTTATCTTCTTATTACTCTTTGAATAATAGAAGTTCTCAAAATTTAAATTCAATTTGGAACAGTAATAATAAAAATAAGATTTATCGTCTTCCTCTCTAAAATTTATTAAAGTTATTTGTCAGAATGAAAGATGTCAATAATTCATGATGTCAATCAATTTGATGTAAAAAGTTTTGGAATGCGACTGTGAATGCGACAAAAACATATAAATCGGCAAATCACTGTCAATCATGGCCTAATTACAAAATGAGTAAATATAAAAAAAATATATAAAAAACGCTCGCGTGAAGTGGTAAAGTTCACAATCAATGCACTGTAAAAGTTATTCATGGTCAGTAACAAAAACACACGATAAAGAATTAGTTTATCTTCAGAATGCTAATCATTTTGCGACTTTGTAAAGACAAAAATATTCATCCAAATTTATCTGACCTATAAAAGTTAACAAAACCAAAACAGTCCAGGCTGGAATTAAACCCGGAACCACAAATTGGTACACTCTACTGCATTGTTTTTCAATCATAAACCAGTTATATCATTTGAAAATTAGAATACGCTACTAATAAATCATACAATTTTTTAACAATAATCTATATGAAAGTTATAGTTTTTGTCGTGCAAAATACATTCATAATTTTTCGTAGTTGTGACATTTCAAATTTAAATAATTGGCTAAAAATAGTAAACTGTCACAACTAACTTTCTAAAGTCTGAATGGGATATTTTTATCTCCTGACACATTCAGTGATGTAAATCATCTTTCAGCAAACAATTGTAAAACTACGTTGCAAAAAGTACAGGAAAAATAACAAACGATAATCAGAACAGTAACGATTAGATAAATTCTAATTAGTGGTATACATAGATAATAATCAATGTATATTTGAAATGTACCACACTGCTTAAATAAAATGTTAATTCTTCATAACACTTTACTCTGAAATATGGCTGAAATACAGAATCAACGACTCGATGTATTCCAATTTTTCTACCTCTGACAAGAGAATAAGCAACGATATTAATCTTTACTTATTTGGAAAACAGAGGAGTAAAATGCGAAAATTTCGCTAATGTATTTAATGTAAATTCAATAAAAATTTACATTACTGTCAAAAATTCTAATCTTCAGACATGCAAATTGAAAATATGGAAATTAGCAAAATCTTTCATAAAGATAACTTTTTACGCTTTCCGACAAGGCTGCTAATAAAATTAAGTATGTAATAATTTTGTTGTTTATAATATCATTACATTTTTACGGCTCAATAATATCCTAGTAACATTTACTTTCCAATCTTTGTAAATTATAACGTATATTATGTGATTCTGCATTATATCAGAATAATATAATCTTATATCATCCTGGTTCATCCAAGTTTTTATCCGTACGACTTCCTTTGATTACTTTATATTGTTAAAACAAAAATCAGACAAAATATATACACAAAATTGTACAGTCATTAACACTGAATGATTTTTATAAATATTAAAAACAAAATATGATGTATAGAAAAAGGTATTGCTTTAGGAATTCCAAAGACAAGCACTGAAATTTCTAAGTTATTACCAATTGTATAAATATTATTTGTAGGAGTCAGATATTTTCAAATAGGTATTATTATAGAAGATATAGTCCTTGTAAGAGATATTTGAAAATCATTGTAAAATGCTCGGAATACAGAAAATCTTTTATTATATATTTTCAGTTGACAAAATTTATACAAAGTAAGTTCAATATAAATTTGTTTAATAAGTCTAACTTCTTCCTCTTCAAGTGATTCCTGTCATTAGAGATGTTCCAATACTACTGATACAATACCGGTATCGATACGTTTCTTTCGATTTTGATATTTTGGTATCGATACCAATTTCCGATATTTTAATAATATCAGTACATTTAACCCAGTATCGGAAAACTTTACTTTATTTTGATTAAAATATTTTGATTAAGAAAGTAAACTTTTTTATTACTTTTCTAAAAAAGGCTTATTAATTTGCTTTTTTTTTGGTGTTTACAATGAAAAAGAGTGCAGCGTTTAATAAATCACATACGAATAACATATAGAAAAGTTTTATAAAGAAATATTTACTTTTCTCATTACTTGAACGTACTGTTCTTTCGATCCAATACTGGTATCGATTATTTTAATGCCCAAATATCGATATTTTCTCAGCTAAGCTAAGGTACTTAACCCCCCATAAAGGTTGTAAACTTTACATAATTCATTTGCAAATATCTCTTATAGGAAGTATAATGAAAAGAAACTTACCAAACTCAATAAAATCGGAAACAGTCTTCTCCCTTCTTAGGCTGGAGTTACAGCATTCATCATACAAGACGAGCAAGACGTCGATAAGCGTTTCGATGCTGAAACTCTGCCCTCGGCCCTGGACGGGCCCGCCCAGGAACAAAGCCTCGAGCTGCCGCAGCCGGCGTTCCCCCGTGACGCCTGGCATGGCAGCGGCCCCAGCTGAATCACACATCGGTCCACGAACAGCTCAAACGCATTTTCCTACCACACATACCAGCACTAAATATCAACACTATTCTCATCCAACCTCCAATCTGACAGATTCACTTGTTAATATTACTACGGAAATAACTTTACCATATCTAGCAATTAAACAAAAGTACGCTGAGAGTGAAAAACACTTGATTAAAAGTGTGAAAGTAAAAATAAATGTGACAAATATTTATGGGTGTTTTCAATCTGATAATTTTTACACTGAAAATAACTATACAGGTGAAGTTATGTCAAACAAATACACAAATGTCAAACTAAATGATACACGATAAGACATACCGATATAATTTATGAACTGAAAAATGCATGTAATTATATTTTTAATAAACGCTAATAAATATTGAGGCATAAATATGTCGTACATTAACCTATATACAAGTTCACAGCTTATGCAAACACTTATACAACACATTTTATAGAATTAATCAACTTGCACAACAATAAAACAGTATTAAAATTAATCACCTCGTAATATTTCCGTTCAAACTATCATAATTAATTGGTTTGTGTCATTTGAAGCACTTCGAGCAACTTAGGTAGCCATTACACCCCCACCGTGTTTATTGACTCTACATTTAAAAGACAGATGACATTATTCATTTTATCTACTGTGTTACGTCCTCAACCACAAAATGAAAAATTCAGTTAAATTTTTATCGATTCTATTTTTAAATATTTATTTATTATTAACGGTAAAATAAAAAGATAACATAAAATGTGTTTTATATTCAGCTACAGCCATCTAGTAACAAATAAAAATACTAATTCCATTCATGCCGCAGTCAGCGAATGGGAAAATGTATGAAGTCAATGGCCACACCTTTCGCATGCTATTCAAAATTTCTATACGTATGATACTTAATGCAAAAGTACTTGTTTCATTCAACAGTACTCAACTTGTATTACTACTAATTATGTAGCATATTTATAATTGTGTATAAAAATGCAATAGAGTTTCTTTTGTTAATAAATCATGAAATAGATTGTAAGTTCCACAAGAAAGTTAGAATGAATTTACAAACATTTCACCCGTGTTACGCACCCCGTCATCTAAAAAATTTTTATAACGAATTTTAGCGTTTGTTGCTATTCAACAGGCACCAAAATTTGTAGAAAAATAATATTTACTCCCAAAAATGTATGTGTAATGTTATTTTTCCATTTAGCTCAACAATAATTCCGTATTTTGAAAATAAAAACATGCATTGTTGTTTGAAAATCGGCAACACTGTACATTCTTGGCTACCTAAATGTAGAACTAGTCAAATGCGTGAAAAATACGACTATAAATAAATAAATTTCTCGAACACCGTACATTTTTGACCTTTCATAAAATAGTAGTCGGGCTAATTTTTTATTAGCTTTCTTTTCATACTAGTTTCAGATTTTATTAAAATCCATTTAAACATGACATTATATTAAACATGAACTTGACTTCAGAGTAGCAGTACGCAATGGAGTTGTGTGTATATGGGAAACTATTATTATTTTGAAATAATATATTTTAATTAGTTATTAATAAACTTATCATCATACATCAGTCAAATAACAAAGAATACTTTTTAAAAACAGTGCAATTCATAAAGTATAACGTAAAGTGCATAAATAATAGTGGATTTCGAAATAATGTGCTACAAATCTAGAATGACAATTTCTAAACGTATGTAATTATTATCTTTTTTAAATAATACTATTCATGTTTTGTTTTCCAACGTTTGTTTTCAATATTTATTGGAAAAACATATGTAGTAGTACAATATTCCTTTATTTATCAAGGATTTATAAAGTGCTACTGAATGTCTGAAACATTTCGTGTAATGGCATTTAAAGTGAAAGATTTTCTTTAAAATTGTAAACCGTAGACTTTCCAAAAGATAAATAAGTATCAGTTTATTAAGTATTAGTGGTAATTTCTATAGTTACATCTAATTTTTGAGAAATACGTTGTTCATATGTTGAAATTCAAGTTGTTGGAAACTGCTACTGTGCACTTTTCGAAGGCATGACTCAGAACAAATTTGTTTTATGTTGTAACTTATATATTTTTGTTTTTTAGGTAACAAATACACACACAACGCCTTGCACTGGCTTCTGCAAACATCTTGAAGTAAAATTTAGTTAAATTGTGTAAATAAATACATCTCTAATGGTTCTACGAAATCGAGACCGTAAAATGGCTTCTGAGCAGCCAGTCAAGAAGAAACTCCGTATAACAGACGATGAAGAGAACAAGGACGAAACAGATTTTATTCCCGACAATATGATGCGAACAGATTTATCTCGTTTACACTTAACACTGCCTCCGAATATACCACCTTCTCCAAACATCTTAAACGAAGAAGAGCTAAACACTTCAAACTCAGTGCTACATAAACAAAACGTGAATTCAGTGCTAAACAGAACGTTATCAGTGTATAGTGACAGTTCGTCCAGTGCTGTAAGTACAAATTACCCGCTTGTTCAAAACGGTGTTCATTTGTCTCTTCAACCGGACTTTAATGTAATCAACAACGTCCCTAAACAAGTGAATGTGCCACCGCCACCCGCTATAGACAATGGTGTGCATCAAACTTTTGTTTCTGACAACCCTGTAAATACGAACTGTACTCAAATGGTCCCAAACGTTGGGGGCAACATCTTCGTCAACACTGTCCCCCCTGTGTGGACTCAGAAGTTTCATTTCAGTGATCAAATCGTCCCCAATGCTTATCAAAATTTTGATATGCAGGAACGCAACGACGAAATAGTTAATCTTCAAAATAGTTTGATTAAGCAGTGCCTTTGCGGAGTGTCAGAAAGTACTCTTCGAAAGCCATTCGAAGCGCAGTACAAAACAGATGGAAATGGCACGAGAACTGCCACTTTATCAGAATGGCCAGTTCCAAAAACATTACAGTTTTTGTCAAACTTACAGTTGCTTTTTGATGTATATCTAAAGCAAAACAATAAGGGCCACATCTGTTCCAGAATTTGCGACATTTGCGATTATATTGTCAGAAATGAACACAATTTAATTGATCAAATAATTGATTTAGGAAATATAAGAAACAAATACATCAATTATTTATCAGCCAGAGTTTTGTCCAGTTTCTTAATCATGGCTAAAACAAATATCAACAATGAATGGCTTGAGATCATCGTTGGATATTTAGCCACGGAACCAGTTGATTACGTGAAAATGAACTTCAGTCTTGAAGTTATAAAACGCGTCGTAGAATGGAAAGATGTAGACATTCACGTTTTGGAAGAGAGCGATTCAAATGCAGCAGATGGTGCGAGCACAAGTAGAGTTCAAGATACAGAAATGACCATCGAAACAAATACTTCTTGCTCTACAGTAACTTTTACGGATCATGAAAGCTTTGATACTTCAGGTATCAAAGGTCTCATCATAAAAAGTTTAGAGTCAAAATGGCCCAGCTTAATCAAAAATATTCAACTACTAATCATGCAAAATCCAAGTCCTCAGTCTCAAAATTGCGTCCTTACTTTTTTGTCTTTATGGGAAAGTATAATTTCTGTTCGGGCCAATTTAAGTGTTGTCGACACAAAACCGTTTTATGCACATCTTGAAAATTTTGTCATGCTTCTTAATCATACTTTACCGGCTATAGTATGGCGACAACTTCTATCATTGTTTAATGAAGTACTTTGTTATGGTAGTACTTTAGCTCTACAAGATATGTTACCAGAAGAAACATGCGCTCTTGCGCATTTAATCGTAAGATACGTAAAAGATTTTCGTCTTTTGGACAGTCTACCGTACAGAAGAAGCGAAGGACAAACTGTAAACAGTTTTGTAGGAACAATCGCTAGTACAGAACCATCTCAACCAAACACCGATAAAACTTTATTACAAAAAATGGTATTGTTGGTTTTAAAATCAGTAGCAATTACTGTGAAAGAAACACGATGCGATAGTTCTGATTCTAGTATTGGAAGCGATGATTATGATTTTTATCAAGATATGCAGCTAATAGAACGGTCAATTCGAGATGTTTTGAAAAAAGTCGATGTATTTATCAAAAACAGTTTGGAATTTCATCCTGAGACAACATTTTCCAAAATATTAATTCATTTGTTTAGCGATCAAGATGATTACATGATTGAATCAATGGTTTGTACTTTGGATATAACTGTAGGAATCTACTACAGAAATTCTGTCTTCCCCGATTTAATCGCGATGTTAAATCCAAGTTTCACATTTATAGAATTTTTGAAAATAGTCAGCCACGATTCAGACGTTCTTCTTGATTATTTAGTAAGCAACGAAACATGTTTTCTACTGTACCTTCTACGGTTTTTGAAATACATTCGCAGAAATTGGTCATCGTTTATATTAAGTTGCGAAACTATATCGGGGTCCACGAATGAGTTGGATGAAACCATGACGGTCCTGATACGGCTGAGACATCAAATAGGAAGGTTGGTTAGTAAGCAACTGTTTCCGTACAACATTAACCCCGTACTGAGATTGCTAGAAATGTGTGAGAGCTTGTACGAAGGAAACGAACTTAGCTAGTACATCAGAGAGAAAACAAGTACTACTGATAATACTCAATTTACTAATCGTGTTCAGTACTTGATATAACATCATTTCTATTTAGAAAGTATTTTAGTAATTTATTTTAAAATATTATTTAAGGTTTTTGACATTAATTTATAAAAGTATTGATTTAGTCATTGCATAATAACCAGTAATTGAAGCCAGTACTTATATTTTAATTTTAAAAAGGGTAAAATTTAAGGTATTTACCGGCTATTATATGATGCTAAATTATATAAACTCTCCATTCCATTAGAAGTGCAATAAAATGTTTGGAAAAGCACAAAGTTCAGGATTTGTCTCAAGACAAATGTAAAATAATTTAAAAATAAGGATTGCAGTTTTAGGATAAAGTAACTCTATGGCAGCTATGTATTATTTGATACTAGTAACTTAATCAGTATTTAATTTATGTAAATGCAATATTTAATAACAAATAGGTATGTCTGTAAAAATAATACGTGTGACTATGAAATTAAAGTTTCTTGTAACTTTTGTTGGATTTTGTAGATTTCACATGTATTTATGCAATAATCATAGGTATAGCTATAATTATTAACAAAAATCTGTACAGGTTATAAACTTAGTTACTAATGTAATATTTTTTACTTGAATAGAAGAAGTATTTTTATAACTTTTTATTAAAGTTGTTTCATTTATCCTAAGATAAAAACTTCAAGTACAAAAGAAAATATATATTAGCAAATATTACAGCGTACATAAAAAATTGAATACAAGTTTAAGGTAAAACATACTATTCAATTTCAAAGAAATTGCCGCAGTTTTAGTTAGTAATTATAAATAATACATTTTATTTACATGGATTTATATTTTTTATCATAAAAATATTTGTACGATTAAATATCTAAAATATATCTTAGTACTAAATCAAACAGAATTCATATATAAAATTGTATCCTGTAATCAGCATTTATAATACTTTTCAGATTAATAAGATCCGACGATAAAATATATCACTGAGTATATTTTGCATTTAAATTTTAAATATATAGTTTATCCTGTTTGATTTCATATGTTAAAATTACTACCGTTTGTTTGTTCATAATTCATATAAAAGTAAATCGTAAAACAACGAAGTCTTATCAAAAGTTTAAACACCTTAAACTTAATAAATAACAATTTCTTTGAACTGAAATGTATAATCCAATGTCCTTTTCAAACTGGGCAGATCTGAAACGATCTAAATAAATGAATAGACGTAACATTCGCACATCTGCAAACTCACCTTTCAGTTGTCATAATCTTCATCGATGCACAAATTATCAGAAGTTCCTTGATATATATTATTACGTGCAAGAGGTATTAAGGGTGGTACATCACAAGGTGGACGAATTAAGTCGATGTGAATCTTCGGCGTGTCGTCTTCTTCCTTCTTCACTAGGCTTTTGATGGAGAAATCTAACTTAGGAGATTCGCTCTTTGCACTTGGACCGTACTGTATAACTGGGGTTGGTTTGCTTGGTCCTTGCTCCGTGTAGAAATTGGGCGCGAACTCCGGTTTCTGACTCGATGAGGGGGAAACTATTGGAGGAGCTACCACGTGCAATGCACTCTGAGGTTCTGGGATGCCTGAATATTCAGGCTCTGAAACTGGGGCTTCGGAATCGTCCAAGGTGACTGCGTCTGGGATGTTTTTCACCAGATCTTTCAGAAAATCAAAACGACTCTCTGAAAGGATACACTGTTTCATATGAGACGGTGTTAATGTTTTTGCATTTCTAGTTTGTGTGATTTGAGCTGATTTTTTTAGTAGTGACTCCACAAAGAGTTCTAATGTGCGAGGTATCTTTCATTAAGGAAAATAATATGTTTTGTTTTCTTTACATGTTATAGCTATTAACATACCTAAAATTGTTATGTATATTATAACCGCCGCAGATGTTAATTGAATTCCGAACTCGTAGAATGAGAATTTTGAGACTTCTAACATCCGTGGTTTGTTCAATAATTTACCGGTTTCAGAAAATTAAAACATTATTAATATAATTATCTTACGTTATTTTGACAAATCAGTACGGTAATAATATTACCGTACATATATACAGTTATAACTTAGTTACCTAGCTTACTTTTGTCAATGTAAACAAAGGCTTTATATCCTAAAATCGATAATAGCTATTAACATACGTAGGAATGTTATAAATATCATAACAGCCGCAGATGTTAACTAAATTCCGAGCTAGTTGCGGATTTTAAGACATCTAAGGCCTGGTATGATTCATAACATCCGTGGTATGTTTAATAGTTTACCAGTTTCAGAAAATAAACTTGTTATTAATAATTATTCGTAATCAAATCTGTATGGGTTAATATGACGCCTTGGTTACAGCTATATTATCTAATTTTTCTACGTTATTTTGACAAGTCAGTACGGTAATAATATTACCGCACAGATCGTTATTATTTAATTACCCAGTTTACTTTTGTCTATGTAAACAAAGGATTAATCTGAAACCGATAAAATATTAAAGATAAGTGTTAAACCACAAACTAACCCTTTTAGCAAAAGTTTATTTACAAAAACAAAAATTATTTTTTGTAAAGTAAAAAGTACTGTGTAAATGATTAAATATAATTAGCGTTTAAAAAGGATATAGATAATAATTGGAACAGCCTGTGCTACCTTCCCAACTTCCTCATCTGTTTGCATAATTTTTTTAATTCGTCCCTGGGATAAATATAAAAATAAATAAAATTTTAATGCTTTTAAGTGGACTAATTTAAACTTACAGCTGGAAATCTGGCATTGTATTTTTTCTTTTTCGATGGCATTATAAATAAAGACGCAGTATTTATACAGCAGATTGACTCGTGTTTTTCACCTTTTGACAGTTGTGAAATTTAGGTTAGGTGGTAATTAATTTTTGCATCATCTACTCGTTTACGCGCCTTTTTATTCGGCCTCATTTATTAACCAAATTAGTTGAAATAAGTGACAATTTAAGATGCAGTTTGGTTTATTTGTAATTAGAGTAACTAAAAATTAGAAATATATTATTAGAAGCTGTGATATTTGTGTTTTATAGTGTGAAAAACATTTTACTATATATAACATAGAATATTTAATATATTACAATATTTTTAAACAAAATGACTTCATATACGGATAGAGTTGTAGTTTTAGTAGATATGGATGCTTTTTATTGCCAAGTGGAAGAAAAATTAGATCCTAAATTAGCTGGGAAACCTATAGCTGTTGTACAATACAATGCATGGCGCGGTGGAGGGTTAGTATTACATTTTTTATTATTTAAATAAATCCACAATAATTGCATTGCAGAATTATAGCTGTAAATTATCCAGCAAAAGACAAAGGAGTCACGAGGCACATGAGAGGCAATGAAGCCAAAGAAAAATGCCCCGAAATAGAACTAGTCCGAGTTCCAAATATACGTGGAAAAGCCGACTTATCCAAGTAACCTCCAAAAACACTTAAAACAAACAAATATCTACCGTATTTATAACTTTTTAGATACAGAGAAGCTGGCAAACGAGTTGCAGAAGTTCTTCAAACATTTACTCCTCTTTTACAAAGAGCATCGGTTGATGAAGCATATTTGGATATAACAGACACTGTTAATCAACGATTATCAACAATGCAAAACAAGTTAACAAAGAAACAGCTTCCAAATACTCATGTAGTTGGCTTTGAAACCACTGATTTTATTCATAATTTATACAGTGATATTGATAATGAAGCAAACATGAAATTAGCAATTGGTGGTAGTATTGTAGAAGAAATTAGAGCGGCAGTGTATGAAAAAACTGGTAAAATACTTACTTTTATTCATTATTTTCTTGTTGATTTTTACACGTCTTATCTCTGCGAACTTTAAATATCAACTGACAAAAGTTTTGAATAAGGAAACAATTGAATATTAATGTAATTACAAAATGTATAAAGTGATTGGCTATTGGGGTTTTTGAATATGCGCAATACAAATTTTTGTACAAATATTTAAACGTGTGAGAAAAAAATTGTTATACATTTCTATTAGTGACTCTCAATCAAAAAGACATACATGATTTCTCAATAATTCATGTCGTATAAGTAAGGAACAAACAGTTCATTTTAACTGAGAGTTTCTACGTCTATTGCACAAAATATAATTTTTTAGGATACAGATGTTCAGCAGGCATTGCACATAATAAAATCTTAGCCAAACTAGCCTGTGGTTTACATAAACCAAATCAACAAACTATTCTACCACAAGACGGTGTAGAAATTTTATATCGAGATCTTCCCCTTAAAAAAATTAAAAGTTTAGGAGGAAAATTTGGAGTTTCCCTCTCCGAAGATTTAAATATTACTTACATGGGCGAATTGATTAAATTTTCTGAAAAAGAATTACAGAGAAAATTTGATGAAAAAACAGCGTAAGTAAAATTAACTTAACAATTATTCTATTGTACCATTAAATAACATTACAGTTCCTGGTTGTATAATATAGCGCGTGGTATAGACAAAGAGCCAGTTCAAGTCCGACTAGTGTCAAAATCAATTGGTTGTTGTAAAAAATTCCCCGGAAAAACTGCTCTCACCACAACAGAAGACGTTACCCACTGGTTATCAGAACTGGCTACAGAAATCTCCGAACGTTTAGAACAAGATACCGAAGAAAATAACAGACGAGCTAAATCAATGACAATCAACTTTGCTCAACCGGTTAATCGTCGAGATATTCACAGTTCGAAAGTTCATCCTTTAAATTCTTACGACGCTAAAAGAATCGCGAATGATGCGTTCGAAGTTTTGAAAAAAATGGCTCAAAAACCAGACGGGTCTTTCAAATTAACTTTTTTGGGATTAAATGTCGGGAAGTTTGAAGATTGTAAAAATGTTAAAGATATTTCTACTTTCTTTAAAGTTTCTACTAAAGAAGAGATGAATCAAACAGTTAATGAAAATTGTAAAAATTCACCTTTCAAACAACCATTACAAAATAATCAAAATTTAAATAAAAACTCAAAAAATATAACAAGTTTCTTCAAATCTGCTTTTCAAAATAATATGAACACATGTGAAAATAAAGAAAATATCAATAAAAATTCAATTCATTCATCAGAATTAAATTTACAAGAAATTGAAGACGACGCAGAATTATCTGAAATAATGGATTTAAACAAAACTTTACAAGATATTCAAAATATAAAAAATATAACACACGAACACGATTATTCGGATGATACCATTGAAGAAGATTACACTGAAATATTAAAAAACAAACAAGAATTTCCTCATGTTTCAGAAAATAATAAAAAAACAGAATTGGGTGATACAACTAATTCGTTTTTCATGAAATATGCAAAAAATTTAGATGCTGAACCAAAAAATGAAGAAATTCCAATAATAAACATTGAAGAAACTTCACAAGATGCCACAGAATTTGTATTTGATCAACCGAGTTGTTCTTATCAAACAACTTCCAACGCAACAAACTATTCAATATATAATGAGAATAGCAACAGTAGTTCAATTATAGATGAAATAGAAAAGATTTGTCCTGAATGTAGATGTAAAGTTCACCAGTTTGATTATATTTCTCACATGGATCACCACATGGCTGAGAAATTAATGGCTGAAGAAAGGCAACTCTTTCAAATTGAATTCCAAGCTAAGAAGCAGAACTTGAATGCCAAAAATATAGTCAAAACTTCCAATCCCAATAAAACCAAATCCGCAAAGAGAAAGTCGGATAACAATTGCAGCATAACTTCGTTTCTCACTCCCAGTGTAGAAACAGAAAATAAAGAAATGAAGCAATGTCCAGAATGCGAAAAGAGAATAGCTGCAAATGAATTTGATTGCCATTTGGATTACCACGCAGCGAAGAAGCTGCATTTAGAATTAAATCCAGTAAAGTTCGGAGGGAAAACTGAAACTATTAATAAGAAAAAGAACTGTAAAAGTACGAATGGAATCCTTAGTATATCAAACTTTTTCAAAACTGTAGAGAATTAATTTTATATTGTTACGAATTTTATTTTTCTATAAGATTTTATATATAATATTTTAAATTATTAATAAAACAATAATCAAAACATTTTGTTTTATAATGAAGATTCGTATTTGATATGGCATTTTCTTTATATTAATAAGACTATCTTTAAATAATTCAGTCATTTTATTTCACAAAAAAGGTTGGTTGGTAAGCATTAAATATTAGAAAATTTAAAACTAGCATCAGTACTTTACTGAGAACACGAATTCGAGATTAATATCATAGTACGGAGATTTACCGGTAGTTGCCTCTGTTATAGTTGGACCGACCGCGCCTTTGCCCTCTCGGGGCATCATAATTCCTATCATACTGCTTATTCTGTTGACTGTCCTGAACGTATTGGTCTGCGTAAGTTGGTTTGTTGTGTTGGAACTGTTCGTAAGATCTTCCTCCCTGGTTTCCGTAGCCTCCTCGGTTGAAGTTGCCTCCTCTTTGGTTCTGGTTGTAACCGCCTCCCCCGCTATAGTTCTGGTTGTAGTTTCCGCTGAAGTTATCGCCGTAGTTTCCGCGGTTGTCGTAGGATTGTTGTTGGTTGTAGTTCCCTCCGCCTCCCTGGTTGAAGTTGTTTCCGCCGCCGCCTTGATTGAAGTTTCCGCCCCCGCCCTGGTTATAGTTGTTGTAGCCCCCGCGGGTGTTCTGCCCCCCGCGACCACCACCTCGGCCGCCGCCAGCGGGGCCCGAGGAGCGCTGCTGCCACGAGGGCATTTCTGGAGGCGGTGGTTGTTGTTCAGATGGGCGACCGCCTCTATCCGGAACCTAATAACAAAATTTTCACAGCATTTTTACAAAAAAACAAATTTTTATTTTTGAACTCGTTAATTTATAATTAAAATTCGCGAATAAAATAAATAAATAATAATTAAAATTCGTGAATAAAAACATGCATTTATAGTACTTACTTACAAATATTTTATTCCCAAAACATGCTTGTCTCTTTCATGCAATCTACAATAAAAGCTACAAATCTTCAACACCCAAAAAATATGTAAAGCAAAAAAAGCAATAAATAAAAATATATGGTTAGTAATATTTTACTTCCAATACATACAAAAATTATAAAAATCATATAACCAAAAATATTTAATTAATAATACACCGACTACAATAAAATATACAAGTACAACATAGCTTACCTTGCCAATAATAAGTTTATTAAGTTCAGTTTTAGTGTTTTTCCTAACAGACGCATTACTAGTCTTTTCTATAATCGCTAGATCCTCTCTAGCAGCTAAAACATCACTAATATTTAATCCCGGATCTACTTTCAAAGATTTTCTCTTATTGTGGTAAATTTGAACTATTTGATCTTCCTTTCCCTTCAGTTTCTCGGACCACTAAAAAATAATTCTCAATTTTCAAATATTAATGTTTTGGAAGTAAACAAACCTGGAATGATTGGATGGTGCAATCGAGTCGCTTGAGTAACATTTCTCGCCGGATTGTGTAATCTTTATCGAGATCGGTTTGGACTTTGTCGAGTTCAGCCCATTGTTTATCATTGAGGGTCCCCATGAAGAGTGGTTTGCCCAGTAAGTCTTCACTGGCAGTTCGGACAGTCTCTTGGAGTTTGGGAATTACTTTTTGGAATAAGCCAGCAGGTGTGATGTTTGCAGGGGGTTTACTGAATTTGAGAGCTTGAAGGACTAGTTTTAAATCGGCGGCAGTAGAACTTTCATGCTAAAAAATATTTTTTTCACGATCAGGCATTAAAATGTTTTTTGCACCAGCGAGTATTAAAAAATGTTTATTGTTAGGGAGTTCAAGATTCACTGAATAGTAAATAATTTCATATTTACTATTAATGTAGAAAAATTAAAAGTGTTGTTACTAATTAGTGATGAACGAAACTGTTACTTTTGAATCATATTGTGAATTGTAATTGCTACTTCTTAGTAACTGTGATTTAAAGTGTGATTTGTGATCACAGTTCATTGTGTAGCTAAAGTCGGGAATCTTTGTTCATAATCGGAATTGTTTAGTTAGGGGCGAAATAGCTACTCTGAATCACTGTTTCACAATAGGATTTGTGATTACTACTTTGTGTCATGATTTTAAAGTGTTATTATGATCACAGTTACTGTACGGTTAAATTCGAGAATTTTTGTTACTAATTGGAATTGTTACTTCCAAAAACGTTTAATGAATACAATAGCGATTGTGATCACGAATCGTAGATTTAAAAAATATTGGAAAGCAATCACGATCTGTGATTTTTCAATATCATATCGTATATAATAAAAATGCAATAACATTTTTATTATCAAGTTACATCCTATTCAAAAACCTACATTTATTTTGGGCAATCTTGGTCGCCCACTGTTTAAAGTTTTCAAAGCGTTTATCTTATCGCTTTTATTATCCTATTCGTGGTTTTATTTTAAAAAAAATATTAATAAGGAAAATGATAGCATATATTACACAAAAATTTATGAAATATGATGTAATTTTTCCTTAAAGTCATGTAATAATAAAAATAAAACTTACGATTTTCACTTCCATATTCTTCTCAGGATTGTTCACTTTAACCATCTGCGCTGCCATTAATTCACTTATGAGATAATCTAGGAGTAATAACTTATCATAATCAGTAGAGAGCCGGTCAGACATGGGCCCCTGTGTTAAACATTCAAAGGGGCACCCCATCTCTTTCAAAAAGGAACTCAATTCAAGTAGAAACGAAATAGAATCTTCTGGGCCTTTAATAGCATTAACATGTTCATCAACATTGCATAAATCTCGCAAGTCGTTAGTTAAATAATGAACAAAATTTGTGAATTCTACGTCTTTTGGACCACCTTTAACAGCAGTCATTAATTTATTTTTGTCTGACATTGGACCTTCATAACTGCAAAGAAGATATCATTTGCAAAATAGAATAAATACAAAGATTTTTATTTTAAGAAAAATTTATAAATATCATGTGCTTACCCGATATCATTTAATGAATCTAATATGTCGTTCTCCATTATTGAGAATTTGAAGAACTGGTACGGTGAATTAAGTTATTTGGGTGCAAGTATGTTGAGAACTTTACAACTTAAGAGAAATTGTGATGTATCGGCAAAGTTCCTTCGGCATAACCTAAAATATTGCACAAGATTGACACATCTAAAAGCCTGCAATACCAACACACCAAAAAGCACTAAACGGAAAAATAAATACAATGAAAAACATAAAAATAAATCATTATCAAAATATAATTGATCCGCGAATTAATCTTAAATCTAATATAAAAGAAAACAAATTTTATTTTTGTTAATTTTACTCGTTTCACCATAAGAGGTTATTAACCCCATAACCATAACAATTTCCCTGTAAAAAATCTACAGTTAATTGGTTTTGAACCATATTATTATCAAACTACTGTTTTCTATTAAGTTTAAGCGATATTATACTTTTGTATGTATAATATCAAGCATCATTTTTGAAAAAAAAAGAAAAAAACTCGCGTTCCGCAAATGTTCATGCACCTATATTAAAATTAAAAAAGTTGCTATTAATTTTCTATACATTTTAAAATTTATATTTAAGACAAAATATATATTTAACAAAATGTGAGGTCAGTACGGCAAGCTGAAATATTTATAATTATATAAAAATAAATAACAATAATATTGTAAAGGGACATTTTATAAATTGTAGTATCATTTATTGGTTCACTTATGACAAATTAATTGGATGGTATAATATTAGAAAAAAATAATTGAATAATTACCAGTTGCTATTTAACTAATCCTAATTTCTTTGCTTCTACTTCGTAAATTAGGAGTCGCCACATTTTCACTACGAAAACTTCGGCTTCTTCGTCTAACACCTAAGAGAAAAATGATTAAAAACATTAAACATATTAAATTTATACATCCAAATTCCTAAAAAAGATTAGCCACTAAACTAGATTAGTTATACTTCTTGATAACATCCTGAAATGTAAAACTAACTCCAGTTCCAATTCATAAAAAGAATTACGATATTATTTAGTTCCAAAGACAAGTTTGATGGAATTAGCAATATTTGTACATGATTATCTGCATTTCTAAATGATACAGAGGAAGATTTGTAATTATATTTGCTAGCTAGAAGTAAAATACTTGATTACACGCATGCGCGTTCGGGTTACTGGCTAATCTTTTTATGAATGTGGGTGATGATGATTACCATTTGCACATCGTCTAATATAACTTGTGGTGGTGATCCAGCGAGAACTTTTGAGCAAATAAAATCTACTAGAGTAGGTTCGGGTTCCCCGATATATTCTATAATTTTTTTATTGATCCAGGGTCGTATTCGCTTCTCCATCAGAGCGTTGTCTATTGCGCCCCAGTCTAGTTGGAACGCGAATAATGCGTTCTTTTCCGTTGGGATTTTGTCTATTAAAGTTTTTATGTGTTTTCGTTTTTCTTCTTGTGATTTCGCTGACTCTTCTGTCTTCTTTTCATTTTCTTTACCTTCTTTCTTTACTTTCTTGTCTTCGTAATCTAAACACCAATTAAATAACATATCTGGTAACTGGAAATATTAGTTTTACTTACCGAGCGGAACGAGTTTTCTCTTTTTCTGCGGCTGTGTGTTTGTATCATCGTCGTCGGGATTGAAGACTTCTCGGAGTTCGAGTTTCTTCCGTTGTTTGTTTTCCCGGGCTCCTGGGCTAAATACAATGATAGGTTTAGTGAGCATTTTACCGGGCGCTGTTCCGCTTGTCGGCGTCGTGGTTGCGTTCGTCGCTGGCGCCGAGTCTGTTTCCTGTGTCGATGAGATGGAACTCAGACGCGTGTCGTCGTCCGCGGGTTGGATTTGCGTCCACTGGAAAAATACCTATCGTAAATTATATATTTATTGTTACTTCCTTTCACGAAATAAAGGAAGTTTTGTTATCGCGAAAAATTACGGTTTTCAGATTTTGACCGTCCCTAAAACCGTTTTGACTAGTTTTAAAAGTTTTTAAAAATGATTAACCGAAGAATGTTGAAATTCAATCTAGTTGTGCACCTCTCTTTTTCATTGCAATCGGCAGTGCAAAAAGAGAACAAGTATAAATGATGTGCAGTAAAAAATGTGTACAGTTTAAATATAAGCGTACAAGGAAGTCATGTGATGTCAACATCAGATTTTTTAAATTGTGTTCTTACTTGTGGCGTGTTTGTATGGCTGGGAGGCTGCTCTCTGGAATGATCCACGTTGTCCGGAGACCCGTAGTGATTGTCGTCTATGTCCGAGTCACTGTCGATGGGTTCGGCTTCCACGGCAGCCAATTCTTGTGCTGCTTGTTGTACTACAAATCTGTAAAAACAATCATAAAATGTTTCCCTATAAATAAAATGTATTTGTAATTTCAAATGTTATTATGTTATGATTGTAATTTTTTATATTGTATTATGGATTGATCTGTTGGTTTCTCAAATTAATAATAATAATTAAATAAATAAAGTAATTCGAACCTTTCTCGCTCTTCCTTTTCTCGTTTGCGGTCTCTTTCTTCTCGCTCCCTCATGGCTTGTCTGTCCATATCTTTACTGAGTTTAGAATCTGAATTGACATCGATGATGAGTTTAGGTTTGAATTGTTCTTCTCGCTCTTTCTTCAACCGCTCGAATTCCGCATTCGGGTCTTCGTATTCGCCGGAGAAGACTTTGTTTTTGAGTTCTTCCAGTTCTTCTTTTTCTTTGGCGCGGTCTCTGCTATCCACTTCTGCTTCTTTGACGCGATCTGCTAACCGTTTCTGTAATTCTCTGCCCTTGTAGTATTTAATATCATCGCGTTCGTCGTCGTAATCTTCTAGGAATTCTTTCAGTCGTTTAGCGTCTCGTTCTCGTTCTTCATCTTTCAGACGTTCTTTCTCTCTTTCCTTTTCATATTCCTTTGCTTTTCTCCTCTCTCGGGTTTCCCATGCTCTGAGTCGTTCTTGATACGCGGCTTCTTTTTCTCGTGCTCTTCTTTCTGATTTCTTTTTCTCCTTGGCTTCTTCTTCCATTTCTTTCTCTTTGAGGATGTCCTTTGTGCTCTTGCTGCGTTCCTTTTCTTCTCTTTCTCGTTCTCTCTCCCGTTCCCGTTCTCTTTCTCGTTCTCTCTCGCGCTCACGTTCTCGTTCGCGTTCTCGCTCTCGTTCTCTTTCTCGAAGTTCTCGTTCTCGTTCACGCTCGCGTTCTCTCTCACGCTCTCGCTCTCGCTCGCGTTCTCTGTCTCGGTCGCGCTCATGTTCTCGCGACCTAAAGTCAAGAAATAATAAAAAATAGAAAATAGCACATTACTTTAGTAGTGGGAGAAGTAAGGACTTCTCCCAACAGTTGAATACGATATTTTTTCTTACAAATACGGCACCTGTGCTTCAATTTAGTAATTAATTGAATACTAAGAATTAAATAGTTAATTGAGTTAAATTAGGTAGTTTTCTTTTGAATGTAAACACATACCTACGGACGTCACAATTTTTGCTACTTTTTTTAGTACATTTTAAAACGATATTATATAACATAAAATGTAAATAAAAAAAAATTACATCATATAGAGCAACAAATTAGACAATGTAGGTTCGATTTAAACAAAAAAGGTTTACTTTTTTTTGCAAGACATCGCGGCGTAAACTTTACTTCGCTTGAGATGAAAAAATAGTGGGAGAAACACGAACTTCTCCCACTGTTTTTACTTTTCCCGCAGTTCTCCAACGAAAGAGTGAAGAAGAATGCACTTCTATCACAGAATAGGTTTATACAGAAGCGACAGTAAAAAAGAGAAACGAAAATTAGAGAAAGAAGGGGAAAGCCAACAAATTTAAAGGGCTCATTGTTTAAAATCGGAAAGTTTCGTCACATCTTAGAGAGAGATAGG
Organism: Stenolophus ochropezus; assembly: GCA_035578165.1. Lineage (NCBI taxonomy): Eukaryota > Metazoa > Arthropoda > Insecta > Coleoptera > Carabidae > Stenolophus > Stenolophus ochropezus. The sequence continues at coordinate 26,971,899 of JAQOWZ010000005.1, read as the reverse complement.
GGAAGTCAACAAATTTAAAGGTCTACACAATGGTCCAAGGTCATAGAAATGAATAGGGTAACATGAAAGGTACCGACACGGAGTGTCGCTTCTGTATGTAACTATTCTGTGCTTCTACCGTATGTGTAATAAAAAGTTAATGACTGTGTACTTGCCTAGATTTGGATCTCCGCCGTTTCTTCTCCTCGCGATCCCTGTCCCGCTTAGCACGGGGACTCGGCGAGCGAGAGCCAGACTTCTTTTCTTTCTCCTTCTCTTTTTGTTGCCGCCTAGAGACTTCCTTTTCCTCCTCTTGTTTCTAGAAACAAACAAACACGCCCCGTGAAAACACAAGCCCCATTATTACACTCACATGATTGTACATTATTTTCACCTCGGTTTGTACTAAAATGAATTCTGTATAGGTACGATTAACGATATCTTTTTGACTGACACATGCATATATGATATACTGATGTCTTGTTGCAGATATCTTGTTACTTACAAAAACGATACTGAAAAATAAATTTAGAAAAAAATGTTAGAGCTTATCAAAACTTCTAAACAAGGAAAAGAACTTATTTCCAAAATCATCTCGTTAAATTAAATGTGCTTAAAATATCTTTGCCATTTTGCAAAAATGCATAACAAGATGAAAACTACAAAATTCATAAAAAACAAAAATATGGGCAAAAATATAAACATCTCTATTTGGAAATAAACATTTTTGCAACTGGCTATATCACAAAACAAATATAGATTTGCTATTCCTAAAAACATGTGATACAAAGTATACAAAATAAATTATTATTAGCGCTCGAAACGCATTCAAACTTTAACTAAAATAAACAGCAACAAATATACAAATACATACTGTTCACTTTAAATTAAAGTTTAAATTTAGTAGCAATTATTTTCGCACTAATACCAATTTAAAAATAGTATTGCTTTATTATATTTTCGAGCACTAATATAAAACGTTGTTTAATGATATCACAAATACAGAGACTTACTTACATATCCTTAGGTTTGGCTGACGGCAGCCAGAAAAGATCGTTGATGCCACCTACTGCTCATCTTGGCGATCATTACGCGACATCATTCATTACACATTACGACATAATAATGAAGTCAACGGATCGTAACTTACAAATACAATCCGAGACTTGAATAAAAAAATATACAATCATAATGCTACAGAAACTGTGGAGGTTACACAAACTAGGCTAGCGTATGTCGGCTCTTACTTTCGCAACATACACAACATCAATTATTACATTTCTCACAACCAATACTTTTATTACAAGCAGAGGATTTTTAAAACGTCAATCCATTTTCAAGCTTTCGAGAGAAATAACTATAAAAATAGTTCTCGAGAGTGTGAGTTAGAATTTTTCCTGCTTCCAACGATATAACATTTTTGACAAAAAAATGTTATTTTGCTAATTATTAGTAATTTGTTAATAACTGAATGAATCAGAAAAAATTCTAAAACAGTAATTAAAACATATACCTAGCAATTATTATTTTTTTGTATATCTCTAATTACCTATGCACACGAAGATTTTTGGTGTCCGATCGAAAAAAAAATTGTGGAAATTTTCTCCATGTGCCCTCGATTTAAGAGAATATAGTTCCTCTCACGAGGAATCGAGGAATCGTCTTGAAACGATTAAAGTCGGATTCATGTAGACAATTTTCATTTTAATGTAATTTACATTTATTTTAAAAGTTAACAGTTCTTGTATCACAAAACTACAAAAAAAAACCGAGAGGTGTATCGCAAATTGCTTTGGGTTTGTCACAATTCCACTAATTTCCAAAGACCCAATAATACTTTTTACAGAAATAAGAAATTACCTAATTATTATTGTATTGATTCGAATTTTATTTCAATAGACCGTAATTATTTTACTTCATAATGCTTTTGTTAGAAAGTGTCTTATTTATGATAAATATAAATTTAGTTTTCTTTTTTTGTGAACTTCAATGAGAGAAGTTTGAGCATTTTTGACGATCCCTTGATTTATGATAAGCTTGAAAAATGAATTGGTTATTTGAAAAATCCTGATCTGTATAAGAACTTAAGTTATAAATTTCTGAAGAGTGGAATGTGAAATATGTTCGGATTTTAGAAAAAAATGTAGTATTTGGTGTTGAGTACTGCAAAAGCTGTTTGATTTATAACAACATGCATTTTGTGGCTTAGAATGAAAAGTGCGAAGATCAATTTTTACATGACTTGAAGAGACATTAGCAAGGAACAAAGAAAGGCTCACAGTCACCCAGAGAAAAATTGATCTTCAACTGTATAAAATGAGAGAGAAATGACTGTGTGGATACATTTAAATCAAACAGCTTGAGATGATGGCTCACAGGTAGACAATGGTAGGGCAAGGGTGTGTTTGTTAGGATCTGAGAATGTGGCGGCGTTTGCCTTACTCACCACCAGACGTCGACAAATTGGAACCTAGGGCTGTCTCGGCACTCTTCCATAGCCTGTTTTTTTGAATTCAACAACGTCAGCTGACGTCTAATATCTTTGCAAGTCCTAACACGCTAATAACTAACCTAACACTTGTGTTCCCGATTATTATAATCAAAACTTTACTGAATATATTTTGGTTAAAATTTTGAAAAAGTTTAAGAAAGTTAGTTAAAATTTTGTATGCTATTGAATTGAATTTTGATTAACGGAAGAACAGTTAACAGTGTATAACGATTTGTTCTGCATAGAAATATAAGTGAACTCACCTTCATTATTTCTCTGAACTTTCCGATTTCGCGAGTAATTAGATCTCGTTTACCCTCCTCTATGTCGGCTTCGTCCAGGATTTTTTTTCTTTTTTCTATTGCTTCTTCTGAAACAACAAAATAAGCCAAACTATTTATACAAAGCATAATTTTGTAAAAGATATTTAAAAATCATTATAAAATAAACCAATCGTCCCTTATAAAGTTTTATTGCACTTGCAGTAAAAGTTTCATTAGGCAGATACTTTGTTATGTCCTGAACCATATCAGAAATTTGTTTTTTTTTTTATATTTAGGTACTTTTAAATCTAGATTAAAGTACTCCAATAATATTCGGTTATTTTAAGAACTATACATACCTTCTTTATGCATTTCGAAGTTATTCATTTCTTCTTGGTACTCTTGCAAGACTTGGTTAATGCGTTCGAGAGCTTGGGTATCTGCTTGCTGCATGTCTTCGTCGAGGTAGTCATCTTCTTCTGGTTTTTCATCTTGTAGAGGTGACGAACCACGAAGTTTTTTCCTTCGTTCAGCTGTAAATATTTATGTTTATATTTTTTATTTATTCACACATAATTGCATAATGGTATCACCAACCGGATAAGCTTAATAAAGCAATTATTATTCATTGAATGTACTTACCTTTGAATTCTTCCAACACTGTTTTAGTTTTCGCGTCTACTTTAGCTACAAGCCTTTTCTCTCCAACCATCATATCATGTAGTAGTCTCACAGCTCGCAATCCGGCATCAGGGCCAGCAAGTTCACAAAATCCGAAAGATTTAACTCGCTTCCAACTAATTACATGACCACAAGCAGCTAAAATGTGTCTGATCATCGCATCAGGTGCTTTTTCTGTTATATTTCCTAAGATTTCACAAAATTAAGCACATGTTTTACTAAAAATGTAAAAGTTCTTACCAACAAAAACTGTAACCGGAGGGCCTTCGTTTCTAGCTGCATTATTGTTATTATTCCGAGCAGCATTTGCAGGTTGCCGAAACTGTCGAAGTTGGGGACCAGCGGATACTTGTATAGGCACCATCTGGTATTGGAACAAGAGTTCAATGTAAAATTTGTAACAGAAGGGTGTAATGATGTACTTACATGCTGCATCGGCATCACGGCTTGCATGAGGGGCGGCGGCGCCGTCATGGGAAGGTACGCCATCCCAGGAGGCGGCACAGGAATGCCAGGAACCATAGGTGGTCTCCCGGGATAAGACATTTTGATTTAAAACACTCCAATTATATTAAACTATAATTTATTCGCTATATAAATACTAAGACATTAAATAAATATTATAAACACTACAAGTTATGTCACCAACTGCCAAATTTTACGGACCCAACCTCATTGACAGATCAATAAAAATTTTATCACTGTATAGTTCATATTTTAGTATAATACAATAAATCACTTAAAAACGTTAATTAAACATTATTCGATATCACAATATTATTTTGTACACGATTAAAACGTTTTATTTATCTAATCTGAGATGCAGTGGAATGCGCATTCTACTCTTCTTTTTCTTTACTAAATCATAACCTCAAATTCTTACCGAAAAGAAAATGAAATAATTTCAAAAAAATAATTAGCGTTGAAAATACACACTTTCCATTAACTTTGCAAGCCAATAATTATTTACCAACGATTAAAACAAATATTTAATTTTAATAATTTTTACCGAAGTTTTTGCTAGAACGAATACACTAAAAAATTCATTAGCGGTAAAATTTAAATGAAGAATAATGTAGTCAGCTAATTTTCAATTATACACTTTATTTAAGGTGTTCTTTTTCACATTTACAATAAAATAAAACAACATTTAAAATATGGTAAATGTATATTTGAGATTTTACCATACATGTATCTTTTAAATGGTCTCATTTGAATTTTAATGCTATGGGTAATTATTTATAAATAACACTACATGTTTACAACCCTTACTTTATAAGTGAAAAAATATTCAATTCAAAAGAGACCTAAAACGCACACAATATTATCTATAATAATGTATCACTCAAATTTTATAGTAATAATTCAAAGACATTTAAACACCACTTGAAATAAAAATTTATAAAAATAAAAAACCAATTACTCATGAGTGTTATAGTCTATTCCTGGGGTAATAATTACATCTTGACAGAATAATAACATTGATATATGTACATCATTGAAGTAAAACCCTAAATTCTGTGAAAAAATGCTTTGAGAAACATGCATGTCGTAATGTTGAACACACGTGTCTTATTTAAAAATATTTGAACCATGTTTTATAAAAATCAGTTTCTGAAAACTATAAATTCGTTTCTATATATATAACATTGGTTTTGTACAAGGCATTTTATTAAACATTGTGACTCTGAAACACACTTCCGATATATATAGAAGATCCGATTGAATTGTGAAAAGAATAATTTTATTCATGAATAAATCCTTAAGTTAAGGTTACCTACAATCCATTTTAATAATACAATCTTCTTACTCACTACTTATTCTACGTTGTACTGTATTTACAATATTTGTATTTAGAAAAAGTGGAAAAAATAATAATTTTGCTACTTTTCTCGCATTCATCCAATCCAGCTGCACTCAAAAACATTTACGAAAAAGGTTTTCTTGAGTTTGTATGCAAAACATTCTCGTATTGTCATCAAATCTAACGTTAGAACTTTAAGCTCTAACATTAATTTCAATCTAGTCGAATTTCACATAAAATTGCATCATTATGTGCATAAATCTAAGCAAGAGATATGCACAGATGATAGGAAACGCATAGAGTTGCAATAAGAAAATAAAACAATTTATTTTCTGCACTGTATGCGAGAAGTAATATACGCACTCCAACAAGCGTTTGTGGTTGTTGCGAGGGCGTATATCGGGCATGTTTCGCATACAATTCATTTGTACATGGGTTAGTTAGCGATAGCAGTGTCGGATGCGTCATTATTTGGTGGCGGAGGCCTGTTGGTTGGCAGCAGATCCTGTGACGGCGTTGCCGGCGCCTTGGCCAGCAGCTTGTCCGTATCCGCCGTATCCGCCTTGAGCGTATTGCGCCCACGCGGCTTGCTGTTGCTGCGTATATTGGTTGTACTGCGCGGTGTTCCCAGACCCGTCACTTCCACTGTTGCTTTGCTGTCCCTATAGGAGGTATAATCACTACAATGCTACATTATCCCACCGCACTTCTCAAACGACGCTGCGGGTAACTTCATTCCAGTTGGTCGACAAACTACCTACAAGCCCTCACCTTTAAATTGCACTTTCTAGAAACAAACAACAATGTTGCCAACGCCCGCAGTTTGCGAGCAAGCTAATAGAAAACATTTTATTTTATTTCTCCGGGATGCCGTAAACCTAAAAAAACTTTTCACATAGCTTCTATAATTTTTACTACTGTAGCAATTGCAAGGTCACGCCGCAGGCGACCTTGTCATCCTTCTATTGAATTGACGCATCGAAGCTGCCAGAATATTCGAGAATTTAATTACTCCGATATATAAACCCAGGCATACTACTGGAGCTATTGCAAGATCATATCGCAAGCGACGGCCGCAAGTATGTAGCAAACGGGTCGAGATCCGTTTGCCACCCTTCTATTGTACTGACGCATCGAAGCTGCCAGAATATTCGACAGTTTAATTTCTCCGGTATATAAACCCAAGCATAAAAGATCGCGAGGACAATCTGATATTAACTAAAAAACAAGTGACTATATATGGCGGAAAGCTTTAAAAGAATAAAAGCAGTCAAATACATTTTTATTGTTTCGCATTTAAGATCAAAAAGATCCGTTCCATTCTCAATCAAGATTTTTATAAACTCTTTGAAAACCTAAAAAAACTTATTCGTTGACCTTGGAAAATTTTACATTAGAAATGGAAAAAATATCTGACGAAGAAAACTTGAAATATTAAAACTTTTAAAAGTAGGTTTTCTATAATGACCATATTAAATTCAAATAAAGATTCAGGATTATAATATTAAGCTTCTCATTTTTATTACTTCTTGTATGAAGTAAATGAATGATTGTAAACGCGAAAAACTTCGATTTTCAGAATTCAAATATTCATTTTGACTAGTTTCGGTGTGACGTCTACGTACGTATGTATCTCGTTTTATTAATTTATCATAATTATTAAATGTTTATTTTATAAATTGGCTCGAGTGTGAGCCTATTGTGGTAGTCGTCCCCAACTGGAATGAAAGTTACGTCAAGCCTGTGGATTTATTCTTACTTGGGCATTGTTCCATCCTTGGGCGTACTGTCCGTAGTAGTTCCAGTTAGCGTACTGTCCTTGTCCGTACTGGGAGGCAGCGTATCCTTGAGGGTATCCTTGCTGCTGGTACTGTTGGGAGTTGTTGTATCCTCCTTTCCACTGCTGACCACCTCCCTGGCCGCCGCCTCCTCCCTGGCCGCTGCCGTACTGCCCCCAGGAGCCCTGGTTCCAGCCGGAGCCGCCGCCCTGACCTCCAGACTGGTGTCCGCTCCATCCTCCCTGTCCACCCCAACTTCCTTGGCTGCTCCAGCTTCCTCCTCCTCCCTGTCCTCCCCAATTGCCGCCCTAAAACAATCACAACACTCACTAAACACCCCCACACTTGCAGGACTCATTGCTTACTTCAATAACATTCGGAAGAAATTAGAAATCATGTCTTGCTCTATTTTGAATGCACTACTTTAACACTCAAAGTTCTGCTTAGAATGATTCAGATGAATGAAGTTTATTTAAAAAGTGAAATGTGAAATCATACTTGAAATTTTGATAAATGTTGACAGAAAATTTTGATGATAATAATTGAAGAAATAAGCAAAGCCCGCTCAAAATTACAAAAATTTAATTTAGCGATATTCGTGATTGGTCCCGTGGTGGTCACAGCTGATTTATAAGTGACACGGAACACAAAACATAATTTAGCACAGAATACTTACAATTTGTCATTGTTTAGCAATTAACCAATATTCATTTTCAATGTCTGTATTTTTTATGTTCGTGCATAGTCGGCACGATTCGGTATATTTCGTGGTAGTACAAATAAATGCAACTAGAGGGATGGGAATAACGTGTTTTTTTTTATTGTACAACGCCGTTAGAGGGAGAAAATTGACGACATAAAAATTAACCAGTTTTTGATAAAAAGAAGATTAATACATGGTTGAGCGAGCTAGCAAACATCTCTAACTCGCTGTGACGTCATTCCAACTTCAGGTCTTGAGTTCAAAACCCAGCGACCAATAATGTGAATTTGTCATAAAATAAAAAACACAGCTACTTGTGTTTATCTTATTCATCTTAAATAGAAGTAACGCTGGTATATAAAACAACCGACTGTTAGAAGTCCGGCTCGGTGAGTTCGGTTGCCCTAAGCTCCCTCTTAGGAGTTACAGGAACACATTATTAAATCATAAACCGCTAAACATGTAACAGTCATACACAGGCTTGAGGTTTGTTTTACGTTCTGTATAAATAATGTAGAAAGGTTACTATCAAACTCCACTCATCGGAAAAAAATCCTTGTGGTGTTAGCGAATCCTTCCATATTAATCTAGCACAAATTTATTTTTATTCTGTACGCAAACAGAACAAATTTAAAAAAAATAGTGCGAATCCTCCAATCCATCATTTAACTTTCAATATCCTTACCTTATTCTGTGGATTTCTGTTATGTTTGTTCCTGTTGTATCCGCCGCCACCGCCGCTGCCGCCTTGGTTACGGTTGTAGCCGCCACCGCCGCCGCCGCCCATCATGCGGTTGTTGGAGTTGTTGCGGTAGTCGCCGCCGCGGCCGCCGTGGTGGTGGTTGCGGTTGTCGTGGCGGCCCCAACCACCGGAGCCGCGGTTGTTGCCCCAGTTGTTCTGGCGGTTGTGCCCACCGCCGCCGCCCCAGCGGTTGTTGCGGTTGTCACGGCCGTTGTCACGTTCTGTGTCAGAAGAGGAAACACCAAAAATAATTTTAACTTGTAAACGAATATTTTAAAGTGATCAATTTAGTTTCTGAAATTTAAAAACTCGCACAAATATTTAACGACATTCAATGCGCATCGTAAATCTGCGCGAATTTCTCCTTCCATTTTTTTTTTATATAAGAGACTTCCTTTTGGGTAAACAGCAGTTAACAATTATTTGCCGAACTGAGAAGACGAAATCTATACGCGCATCGCAAAAAATAATAACTGTTGTATAATTTTGAACACATAATTAATAAAATTATTTCAATTTTAACTTAGATATATGTTGAAGTAGTTACATTTTTTGAAGGCCTCGCATTAATTTTTTTTTAAATTTTATTTGTTATCTAAATTTTTTTAATTAAATTTTTTAGTCCTAACACTTTTCCAGATATGAAGACAACATCTAAAGTTCCATGAAGCATAAAATTGTAATTTTAAAATAAAAGTTACAATTTTATTTAGCATAAATTCGTACATGAATATAATTTGTAACTAAATTATATATAGTTTTGTTATTATGTAATTAATATTTTTTCATGAATTTATATATCAATTATTTATGTATTTATTAAAATCATTCATTTAAATTTTAATATTGAAGATGTTGTTGTTTACAGCAATTAAATAAATTATTCGTCAACTCAAAAACGATCATGTGCACCCCTTTTTACATTGTAATCGCCTGTGCCAAAAATGAACTTTGCTGAGTTCTTAAATTTTTCAAATAATTCAAAAAAAGATTAGTCGTAGAATGTTAAAATTTGTATGTGGAACTGTTATACTAAATGAAATAAGTTTAAATGAAGTGCAACAAAAAAGTGTATAATTTAATAGGCGTACAAGGAAGTCAAGTGGTGTCCACATCAGATGTTGCCTGCAGGTTAGTAATTGTTTTATTTACTTACTGTTATTCCTACCCCAAACATTGCGCTTGTCGTTAAACTTCATCTTCTGGTTGTTGTGTGCCTTGGCGGTGTAGTTGGGTCCGTATCCAGCTTCACGTCCCTGTTTGTTGTACTTCTGCACAATTTCCTTTGCCTTTTCTTCGTCTAGCTCGACAAACTTCACTTCGTCCAACCAATCGCACACCGTTGGTAGGCACATATTAGCTAAGAAAACAACTCATCTTAATACACAAATCATGTTTGATTTTGATAAATGGTTGAAAATAAATGATGGAAATTTAGTAAACAAATAATTTTTCACTACTTTCACTTATGAACAGGTAAAACTGTGCAGGAAAATAACAAAATTGGTGTAATTAAGGATACTGTTAGTATTTAAACAAATAGGAAAAATTTGAACGAAATAAGGTGTACCTAGATTCTCTGTAACAAAATAAAATCATTCACACAACACAATATAAATAACAAGAATATAAACTTAAAATACGTTCATGCAACAATGGTCAAAACTACTAATTTTTAAGGTCGGCTGCTATTCATCCCCAAAATAATTTTAAATATGAAATATGTAACAATTATACTATTTTTTTTAATAATACAATTGTAACAAATATCCGTTGATGTTTAATACGGAGTAGGTGATGAACGAAGCAGCCAAAGAAGATAGAATATGAAATAAGAAATGATTAATTAATTTACCGTACCTTTCATCTCAAGCACGGCGGAATCGGGCACATCTTTACCGTCTGCTTGTTGCCTGCTCTTTTCGCGTGAAGACTGCTCGTCATCGGCCACTACAATAACGACAGCTTGTCTCCGGAAACCATCGAATGGACGCAATTTACGCCTCTGGGCCGAGCTGAATAGGTTTGTCTGTCACAACCACGCTCATCATATTACTATCGTTGCTCAACACAGTTTGTCGTTTTGAACGACAAGATACTATTCTTGTTGTAGATGGTATTATACTTTGTACACGAAGGGGAATACCAAAATACAATTACTAGGTTTACACGATGTAGAATTTCAACAAATAAGATTGTGTGAACATTACATTCATCTTTACACTGTTCTTTCTTAATCTAAAGTTGATCAATTCATCTCCATTCTTCTTATAAACGATGATTTATGCAATTGCTGCCTGTTTTTGTAATAAAATTGCAACTGAAGTACTTATTTGCTAATACTACTCTTTGCAGAAAAGAAAAAAAAACTTTTTTCTACGACCACTGTGGAAAGTGGCATATTTCTCACACTATAGCTTGAAAATTGCGTATTTCCCTCAATTGTGAGTTAAAGTGTAAGCATCATTTCTTACAGTATTTGCCAACACTGCGCATGTGCAGTATGAGAAATAATTTCTCACAGTAATTGTAAACACTGCGCATGCGTAAATTTATCCAGGCCATATTGTTCTTTATGTAAAATAGCTTTCGTGCATGTATTTTTATTCTTAAAAGATTAGCAGTGTGATTATACAAAAAGTATAGGCTACCATTCGTGCAGAATCACCTATTTCTGCACTTGTTGCGCAATGTACTATTCTATACATTCGTAATCTTCCTTGGATTTCAGTTGTGCCAATATAAAATAATATTTGATGATTTCTAATTCGCAAGTAGACCAATTCAACAATATATACAAAAAAAAATATTCGTCTTGGACCTATTTCTTACAAAATTTGCTATTTAAAATTTAAATATACAAAATGTTGAAAGAGAAAATAATGAGAAGCGTATGTTATTAGCTTCAAAAACAATATTGCAAGTGAACATTGTCACATATTTGTATAGAAACTATTTATAAATAGTTATCTAAAATAGTGGTGCTAAACTAACAGATATTTTTCTGTTATATAAGTGTAGATTTTCTTCCCATATAAGAACCTTCCAATTTGTAAATCTGGTTATATGGTATCGAAATAATGTTTGGTCCCTTGTAGATAAATTTCTTCTTGTATAGAAACACATGTCGTGTTTCAATAACTTGAGTTCGCGAAAAACTTAAAACTAGTACAAATTTGTTTGTCCACACAATCTATAGCATTTAAAATCGTCAAAAACTAGTAAAAGTACTTCGATAAAGATTCCTAGCTTTATAGAGCGTGGTATATAAATACTTGCTGCAACTTATAAATGCTTTAGAATCGTTTACTTCGTTTTTAGGGGATTTCTTAACTCTACTACTCACCTTTAAACAGAAGAACCTACAGAGCAAAAAATGGCCAATTCAAAACCAATTTAATGTTCCCCTTGATCTTTTTCAGTTGATTTTTATTTTTTTCTCGACTGTTTAGTACTATAACAAACCTTTAAGTCTTAAAGTTAATCCATTGCTGTACCGACTTTAGAAAAACTTGAAAAATACCTTCAATAGCGAAGCTAATGGTGGGCGAACCTGATGAATGAACCTGAAATATACTTACGTTACATACCTGTTTGTTGGAGAAATCCTGACGTTCTCAATCAAAAATTTGCTGTACTTACGTTATAGCAACATTTTAATAAATACATTCAATGTATAACAAACAATTTTGCATTTATTTAAAATGTTACTAATTTTCCGCGAGATTTTAAACTTTGGTTTTGATTTTTTCCTTTACATAAATATTAACAAACAGTTTCTTACATCTAACTTATAACTAAAGCGATCGATGAAATAATAAATATTTCTTGTGATGTGTTGTAAATATGATGTTCATTCCAAATTGTAAATTCCATAAAAATATATTCAAGTCACCATAATATCCCTTAAATTTTTTGGTACTTAGATGATACCAAGAATATAAATTAAAGATGAAGACACAAGCGACACATTTTTGTGTTGTAGTTCATTGTAGAAAACCATATTAATTATTCAATTTGATCTTGCAGGAGTTGACTTCGTTTTAATTAATAATTCCAAATTTCAAGATATGGGATTGATGATCAAATATGTATAAATATCTGTAGATATACTACACATACCAAAATATGTGAATAAATATCTGTAGAAACTATATTTTATTTACAAATACCAGAATTTTACGCGCCTATAAAACAATAAATAAAATCTCTAATTCACGATTTCTACTCTAGCAACTAATTTAATAAGAAGATGCAATCTGCATTTCGTGTTGTTGTTCGGTTACCCATCCAATTTATTCCTGTTGTTAAATTTGCTGGAATGCGCTGATTGCCTAGCAATCAATTGTTGAAGTCTGTGATGATAGTAAATATTTTTTAAATGTAGAGTCTACATAAACCATTTTAGATGACTCTAAAAGTTATATGTTGCGACAGTAATTAAATAAAAATGTAGTAAATAAACCGACTACAAATATCTATCTGTTGAAGACTTGTAAATAAAACTCCTTGGATGTTGCGAATTTCTATGATTTCCTAGATGTGCTTCTAGCTAATTAAATTCTACTACACAATCCAAATAGAATAAAATCAAAACCAAAGCGCTGTATATATCAACAAGTATAACGAAAGAGTGAAGAGGATAAGAGAATGATAGTGATGACGGGTAGGTACAGTAACGAATGGAGTAAATAACGAACCTGATCCAAAATGTAGTTCCTGCGTTTGGTCGAAGCGATGTCGATCAGCTTGGTCAGGCAGCGGGTACACTTGTCCATCAGGACGGTGGGGCTGCCTTTGAACAGCAGTTTGCGGGACTGGCTGCGGTACTGAGAAAAAACAAAACCGTAAACTTCCAAAAAAATGTACATAATAACATAAAATACACAGAAACACAAAAAATGTATATTATTTGAGGAGTAATTTGTACTCGTAGTATTCTCTACTGAGGTGTATATACTATTTTTCATTTTTCATTAATGTCACTATGCTCTATGGTTTTTTTTTTAATTTTTCGCATAACTCACAAACTTAGAATGATCTCATTTTCGAATGAAATGTTTAAATGAAGAGCATCAAAAATGTGTATAATTTAATAAACGTACAAGGAAATTATGTTGTATCCACATCAATTTTTTTAATTTTATTTTATTACTTCATATTTTTTAAATTGTTTGTAGAAAGGTTACTATCAAACTCCACTCATTGAATCAAAGATTCTTGTGGTGTTAGCGAATCCTTCCATTTTAATCTTGCACAAAATTAATTTCATTCTGCATGAAAAGCAGAACAATAGTAATAATTCGTGCCATCTAATTTTATTTTTATTTTAACTAGTTATGCACCTCCATTTTTTGTTCCAATCAGCCTTTTCAAAAGGGCACTTTATTTTTATAATGCAATAGAAGTAGTGATGAACATTTAAATAAAATTTTACAAAAAAATTATCCATTTCGAAGTGAAGAAGGATTAGCCGTAGAATTATAATAATAATGATTTAAATAAAGTCCAACAAACAACAACAGGCTTTGTTCTTCCTAGAAATATTATGCCATAAAATAAACTATTAACAAAATAAATTGTCGACATGCCACTATAAATTTATTGCAACTGTTATAATAAAATGATCACAAAACTAAAACTCAAACTCAAAACCCTGTTTCTGATATTGTTTCATAGAAAAAATAAAAATCTTACCTTCATTTTATCTAGAACGTTGGTGAGGCCAAGAACGCAGTACTTCTTCTCAGGATTCTCCTGAACGTAGTTGCTTACCCAGTAAGTTTTACCACTGCATGGTAAACCTACCATCATCAACACCTGCACAAAACAAAAACAATATTCAAATACAATCTACATGAATTTATATAATGTCTTACCTCGCATTCTTTTCGGTCTGCAGGACGGTTGAGACCAGAAATCTTCTCCTCAACATTCTGGATGAACGTGTAGTCTGAAAATTCATCTGAAGGCTGGAACCACGGCTCTTCCTTCTGTCCAAAGTTCACTTCGAATTTAATGTTTCGGGTGAGAAGATGTGGGAAGAGAGCTGAGTCTTCAGGGAGTTGAGATCGTTCTATTGTGAAAGCTGCTGGCAGCAGAGCGCCGTTCACTGTGTATGTGATTGTTACTGTTTCGGGGCTCAAATCCTACAACACAAAATAAACCGTCAAGTATTTCTTCTCAAACCATTCGTAATATTTTTATAACTAAAATTTTACCGTGCTAATAATGTAAAATACTTCAAAATTATTTTAAATTAATTCCTGTCTGGTGACGCGAAAAACAAGCGAAATGGAAAGTAAGTTCCACAATAATTCTCGTAGCGTAACATACCTCCTCGAATGTTATAATGTATTTACATTCATTTTATCTTAAATAACTATTAATTTTCTTTAACACAAAAAAAATCCTTTCATAATACATTTTTCCGGTACTTTCACTTGCTTGTACAAAGTAAAGAAAATATTGTAATCGCGAAAAATTTCGGCTTTCAGATTTCAGCGGAAATATCTAGTTGTGCACCTCCCTTTTTTATTAAAATCGGCAGTGCCAAAAACACATTACTTAAAGGGTTTATGGAATTTTTCCATAACTTAAAAACGATTAACCGTAGAATGTTGAAATTTTGTATATCGGACAACTAAAGATGTAGTTGTGCACCTCTTTTTTTATTGCAACTAGCAGTGCCAAAGCCGTAGAATTTCATTTTCAAATGACAAATTTAAATGAAGTTCAGCAAAAAATGTGTATAATTTAATAGGCGTACAAGGAAGTCATGTGGTGTCCAGATCAACTTTTTTTATTGAGCTCGAAGTTAATATTTTTATTTTTGTTCATATAATTTTGGTTTCATATTTCTTAAATTGTTTGTAGAAAGGTTACTATCAAACTCCACTCATTGAATCAAAGACTCTTGTGGTGTTAGCGAATCCTTCCATTTTAATCTTGCACAAACTGAATTTCATTCTGCATGAAAAACAGAACAATCTTAACAATTTGTGCCTAATTTTATTTCTATTTCCATTTTGCTTTTAAATATTTTTATATTCACTTACCAAGAAGCTGCCGACGACATCCCCAGCATTGTACTTGATCCCGAACTCTGTAAACTGTGAATCTGTGACAGAGAAGCCTTCGGAATCGTAGGCGTAGGAGTGCGGCTGTTCGCCGAGCTGCAAATCCGTGCTGGGAAGAGACCAACCAACACGGAACCCATGTGCGGGTTCTGTGGGTTCTTCCTTTTCCGGCTCCTCTTCCTTTACCGCTGCATCTCCTCCTTCTTCTTTTTTCTTTTTATCTTTATTTTTATCTTTTTTGTCTTTGGGAGATTCTTCCCATTCGCAGTTCTCTAAGAGTTTTACCTCGTACCAAACTTTGCCATTGTTGACTCCGTGCGAGGCTCGAACTCCGGCCCACATGTAGCCGAAAGCTTCACTGTGGATCGGTTCGGCCTGTGAGAAGTTTTCTTTATTCACCTGCAGATTTAAATCTGAATCGACTGAAAAATAAATCAATCATATTAATATTTATTTTTTCATGCGTTCATATTTCATTTATACGGTACCAAGCCACAACCAAGGAGATAAAACCTAAAAAGCAACCACAACAAACCTAATTTGGTTTTGAATCATTAAATTTTGTATGGAATTTTAAAAATGAAATGAGACCAAATCAGGATTATTTTGCAAATTAGTTCTAATTAGAAACGTGACATACAAAACACATGTGACAAAACATAAAACCAATAAAATTAATCATGCCCTTAAAACTAAACACATGTTAGCAAAACAATTCAATAACCTTTATTAGTAAAAAATTAATTGCTAAGGTTACTGAATTTTTCAAGCATTCAAATAAATAAATAATAAATAACTTAAACCTATTATAATTCCAATATTTTTAAATTTTGCTATAATTCAACCCACTCATGCATTCCAATAGCAAAAATTTAAAATAAAACAACCACCAACTACAATAAAATCATATCTAAAATGTACAATCATTAATTAAACCACAACTACAATTTAAATTTTATCAGTGAATTTTTACAGCCTGTTTAATTATCACAGCTTGTTGTAAAATTAATTTAGAAATAGATAAAACTCTAATAAATTATTATTTGAATAAACAAATAAAATAATTGATTCTTAAGGAGAGTCTACCTCGAAGTCTAACAGCAAAATTTTTAATACATTTTAGAGAAAAATCAGAAAAATGTTTTTAAAATAATATTCTCAACATTGAACGGTTTTTGAAAATTGATTTTTCAATAAAATATAATTTAAATTTTTTAGTTGAAAACTCAAAATTTGAAAAACAGTTCGATGTTAAGAATATTATTTAAACAGTTTTGCTGTAGGTAGACTATCCTTTTAAATTGAAATTGAAAATTTACTCAGTTAATTGCTGTTCACCAGCAGCTTGCAAAATAATCATAGAAGGATGTGGCAACTCACAGTCATTGCAATACCAAGTAACATGACACAAAAAAACAAACAAGCCAATGTACAAATCCGGCGCACAACTGCCCTCGGTGTGTTCGAGCCAAGCTACGCAATGGTACACCGGCACGGACACGTAGTGCCCTTGGCTGTCCTCAACGTCAAGCTCTATACCAGAATCATGTAAATCAGACTCACTCCAAGACAGGTGCACCTCCTCGGGGACGGCCTCGGGCTCGTCCTCGTGGACCGGAGAGCGGCTGCGCTTGCGCTGCACCCGCTCCGGGGAGGAGCTGCCGTGGCGGCGCTTCTCCCCGCGGGGCGAGCCGCCCGGCGCCGAGTCGTCCGCGGTGGACGCGTCCGCCGACGCGGATTCTGAACCCCAGCGGGATTTGCGACGTGGTTCTGAGTCCTACACCGAAACAGGAACACATTAACTGTTACCCAATACTGGGTTCCAATACCAATAAAATATAAAAGTACACTCTACTTTTACTTTAGTACATTTCACAAACTACTTGTATTCATAATTTTTGCAAAAAAATGGAAAACGAAAGTTTGTTTCCATTGTATTTTTAAAACATTCCATTAATTTTATGTTCTATAGATTTTATCTTCGCCAACGTTTCATTAATTCAATTATCATATTTATAATTAGATCAAATATTCAGTGGTGAATTTTTCTGAAAATAAAATGTGTAAAAGATAAAATAATTTGGAAGATAAAATGTGTGTACGAATTATTTCGCGGATTAAAAGAATGCACGATAAAAGGTGTGCAAGATGAATGTATGCAAGGTACAATGTCGAGCAATATAACATGTTCGCTGGACGGTAAGTTACTTCATATAACTAAATAATGGTACCTAACGAATTATTTTTGCAGATATTTGTGACACAAAAACAACCACAAATCACAAGATTTTCAAAAATAGCAAAATGGAAACGGATTTTCTTTTTTTGTATTTGTTATATCGTCACAAATACTCGGTACTATAAAGATTCAAATAGAAAATATATGTCACAAGTTATTTGTACTTCGTCCAGTATGTCTGTACAGTATTTTGCCCAACTCTGACAGTTTTGCAACAAAATATCCAATATCATATATTTAAACCAAATTTAGCTAAACGCATTTTAATTTAAGTTTCAAACTTCAATGCTACAAATGATTTAACTATTGATAAAAATTGGCAAACCCGAAATGAAAGTTTTGTCTAATAATTTTTATATTTTCGTGAATATTTTTCTTAACAAATAAATATTTAGAAAATATGCACTGCCAATTGTGTGGTAGCCACAATATAAAATATTTACTATTCGTGTATAACTAAACAATATATTTACAAAATAAAATAACTGATAACTACAAACAGATTGATAAAAAGGATATGCATAATTTCCTTTAAAGATTATTTATAAATTCCAACATGGAACACATTTAAAAATATGAAATAATGCATTTTAAATATTAATTGATGAATGACTTTTATGCATTCTGATTAGATAAAATAATCACGGTGTAAATAAAGTCAATTGTGAATCTGGTTTAATAAGTTTGATTAGATTATAATTTCTTGTTGAAAAGGTACTATCAAACTCCACTCATCGAGTTAAAAACTCTTGTGGCGTTAGCGAATCTTTCCAAATTTGATATTGCATTAAGTTACTTTCATTCTGTATCAAACAGAACAAAATTAAAACTCAATGCTCTAAATTTTAAATTAAAATGAACAAGCATTACAAGTAAACATTTTCAGATAAATATTGCAACTATATATCTTTGAAATCAAAAGATAAGATATGTAAGAAATTGAGAAATTTTACCTTTTCCACGCTGGCATTTTCTTGTCCATCTTCCCCTGTGGATTCTTCTGGTTGGGGAGCCTCTTCCTGTTTATCCCCATCGCTTTGAGGCTCAGCAGGTTCTGTTTCCATTTTTTCCTCAGGCTCCTGTTTTTCTTCTAAAGGAGGTTCTTCTGGAACTTCTTGGGGTTTTTCTGGCTCGGGTTCAGGTGTGGGTTCTTTTTGTTGCACCTCTGGAACCTACAGAGCAGAATAACAAATGAAATATAAGAGAAAAGAAGCACTAAAGAAAATGGCGGGAAGTTACATATTTGTTATTTTCTGAAATAATTTGTAAATTTAAACTTAAAATAATATATGTTAAGGTATTTTTTCATAATGATTGATTGTAAATTAATAAATTGTAGAAAGGTTACTATCAAACTTCACTCATTGGATTTAAAAATCCTTGTGATGTTAGCGAATCCTTCCATGTTTTTATAGCACTAAATTATTTTTATTCTGCATTTAAACAGAACAAAATACATATAATTTGGTGCAAAGTACTGAATAAAAGTTTAACTACTAGTTAAATATATATTAAATTATCATTTTTGATTGCATAAAATGTTATTATTTTTCGATGTTATTAATATTAAATTTTATGAGCTGCTTTAAAGTACATTTATAAACAAAATGCGTCATCAAAAAAATATAACTTACACTTTCTTCCATTTTTTCTTCAACGGGTTCTGGACAAGGTTCTGGAGGTTTTGGAACTTCTTCTGATTTCTTGGGTTTTGGAGGTGACTCCGCAGGTGGATCGGTCACAGGTTTTGAAGGGGGTTCTGGTTCTGGTTCTTTAGGCTCCACTACAGGTTCAGCTGGTGGGGAAGGTTGTGACACAGATGCATTGGAAGTATTCAAATCTTCTGTAGATGTATCAGCAATTGATGTGTCTGGTACTTCTAACAAATAATACGTGACAGTATTAAATAATGTTTCCCAAAGATTGCGAATGTAAAAATCAACGTCGTAAAAGAAGTCTAATCTCAACAAAATTCACAAACAAACTTGTAGTGTTGTGTCATGCCGGCTTGAACTACACACTACTTCGCTACTATCTGGAGCAAAAACATTGGGTTGGCGCCAAACGAAACGTCAACAAATATTTCTACATTCAAATTAATATTTTTATTGTAAAAATTGCTCTCTAATTGTTTCTAATAATTACATTTAATTTTCTTTTATTTTAAACAAATATATAAATTCATAGATTATATTATACTACACAAGTAAAAAACATCTTGCCGCGAGTCATATATATAAGCGTGAATAAATGAAATTAATTGTTAACCAAACCTGATTAAAGATGCTATTTACAAGACGTGAATTTATCGTGTCTATTTTGGTACAAAATGCAGACTCACCTTTACCAGATTCAGCCTCTAGTGCCTCACGTAATCGTTTCACAAGCACCGGCTTGTTTCCTTTAGTGTCTAAGCCCCTAGAAGCTAGCTCTGCACGTAGTTCAACCACTTTTAATTTGGCTGGATCCATTATCGCACTTTATTTCAATATTTTGTCAAATCTTGTCAAAATATTCAAAATTATCCCGCACGAGCACACTAAAAACACTGCAAATGCAAATTACAAATGGCGGACGACATTCATAAATAAACTTGGCAAAAAGCTTGTGTACTTCCATGCTATTGGTGGATGCGGATAGGACGCTTCAAAATAAACCAATGAGCTTTGAGCATATAAGCTCGAGTAAAACACTTTTTGATTGGTTTGTAATTTACGCGGTTTTGTTGCTATGATACAAATTTTATTGACTTAATTATCCCTCATCATTTTTACAATTATTTTGGAAAATTTGACAAGTTAAATTCCTATTAAATTTAAAAATGGAAGAAGACGAAGAGCCAAGGAAATCTGGTTTTGAAGCAAGGTCGTCAACGCGAGGAACTCTTCGTGATATTTGTGAAGATGATCCTTTAGGTTTTTATAACAATCAATTTAAAGTCTAGCATATTAGTAAATTATTTCTTAGCTATAGATTTATATGATGCCATGTTTAAAGTAGTAATGTTAAGTTGTGGAGAAGTTGAATGGGATGACTATAACATTTACTGTGGATGGTATGACTGCAATTTAACAACAAAAGGCAGAGATAAGCTTGTAAAGGCTAGAAATTCGCTTAAAACTGATAAATACACATTTGATTTAGCGTTTAGTTCTATATTAAGTTGTGGTATTGAAACTTTAAACATTATTTTAAGTGGACTTGAGCTTCAAGATATTGAAACAATTGCAAGTTGGGAGTTGAATGAACGACATTGTGGTAGTTTAACAGGTTTACATTCAATTTGATTTTTTTTTCCAAAATTTTTATATGGTGCGTTTATTAGGGTACAGCCAAGATGAACTTATTTCAAAGTATGGTGCAGAACAAGTAAATTTTTGGATGAATAGTTATTATGATGCACCACCACCTATTACGAAATGTCACAAATACTACGACTTTATTTACAGTAATCCATTACTACCCAAAGATGAAAATTTTCCCTTCTCCGAATCTATAGAAATGACTCAGAAAAGAGTAATAAATTTTTGGAAAAAACAAATTTGTCCGCATATTCTTTCCGGCAGAAAAATTCTCATTGTTACTCATAATTCTTGTCTGCAATCATTAGTTCAGTATCTAGATGAAATTGATTATTTCGATTTAAAAGATATTGACATTCCGAAATCTGTTCCATTTTATTATAAATTAGATGAAACACTTAGGCCTGTGTTTAAGGATAGCTATTTAGATTTACCGTAAGTTGAAACAAATATTATGGTGGTATACATTTTAATTTATTTTTAGCCTTAGTGACAAATGAACTCGATAGAAAAATTTTCGAAGCTTTCGATGTCTTCGACCATGCTAATGACAGAACAGTTGACATTCGTGAAATTGGAACTGTTATTAGAGCTTTAGGTTTGTATTGTTGTTTGTTAATAAATAATTATTTTAAAATTTGGTTTTTTATTTTATCAAACTAAGTTTTTATCTCAGGTTGTGTTCCATCCGAAGAAGAATTAATTGAAATATTAGCTGAAATAGAAAATCCAGAATCTAGAGGAAAAGTTAATTTAAGTAAATTCATTCCTTTCATGTCTCAAGTTTTCACAGAGCACAAGTAATTTATAAATTATTTTAAAATATTTTGAGTGACACTATTATTTTTAATTTAGATATATGCCTGCTACACCAGATAAACTACTGGAGGCTTTTAACGCTTTAGATCCAGAAGGAGTCGGGTATGTAACAAGAGAATTTTTAACAAAAATAATTACAGAAGAAGGAGAACCTTTCACTCAAGATGAAGTAGAAGAAATGATGGCTACCGCTGTTGATCCAACCACTGATACAATTCCGTATGAATACTATATAAATCAAATCATGGTAAGAAAAACAACTATAAAAATATAGTGTTGAGTAAGATAGGACCGAAATTTTATCCAATCACATCGCAGAAAACCCAAGCTAAGTTTACAACAGCGAATATTTTTTTCAGAAATACAAAAATTATTAATTTACTTTCATATCTATTAATATGATTATTTTATCCAATAATATTTCATTTCCCCAATAACAAAGTAATAGTATATAGAATAAGAATGCAAAGATTCACAACAAAATTTAAAATTTGTATTTTTGTAAAAACTGCTGCCTTCGAGGCGACATTTATTACATTCTTATAACAAATACACTATAAAAGTTCTTCATTTAAATATTTTCATTTTTACTGATCGTCATAAATAAATATAAAATTGTAATCATACAATTTTTTCAAGATTTCGACAGATCTCTACGAATTGAAGTGTTTCCATTATTATTTTTTAAGTTAGGTCCGTCCATCTGTCTGGATTTATGTGGACAGACGTAGAACCAAATTTGATTGCACAGATTTTAATAAAATTTTAAATTTAATCGTCAGACATTAACTTCATGAGTAAAACAACTTTTAGTAAAAATCAGTTAATCGTAAATTAATGTTTACTCTTTTAAATTTTAAGTTTAGCTTTTTATTTTTGCAAAATTGTGTAATGTGTACTAGGTCGATCGACCTGGAGAAGATTTGTATGAGTTAGCAGATAAACTTGAAGCAGAAAGACCTAAAGAGAAAGTACGGACTATGTCAGAAATGATGAGAATGGCCGAAGAAATGGCAGAAGTTCCCGAGGGTATCCTACACATTTTCCTTTCCTTTTTTATCCTTTGCAATCATACAATTTTTTTCAACAACAATTATTATTTAATTGATAAAAGGTTAAAAAATTGTAATCAAAATGAATTTATAAAACTTGAGAATATATTTTTACCTTGTAAAATCTATATATACAAAAATATTGCTTTTATAATACCATGTGTACTCAGTTTACAATTTTGAAAACTGGGTTTGACTTTTAGACATTTGTCCCATCACAGCATTAATGAAATCTTCACTCAAAAGCATTGATTTATTATGATTTGCCTGTAAAAACACAATGTTTATTTGATTCACAGATTGAATAAAGTCTACTCACAATGTGGTCAAGTCCTTCTTGCACAGAATGATCCCTGGAGTACACCATACTGAACTTAGTGCCCTGCACAGCTACGGGACTCTTCAAGGCTATTTCATTCGCTACTTCAATTGCACCATTCACCATACTGTAATTTATTTGTGAATAAAATGTTTATAATCATTTGTGTTGTATACCTTTCTTTGTTGTCAAATAATCTGGACACTAAACCACAACTAAAAGCTTCTTCAGCAAGGAATTTCCTTGCTGTGAAGCAAAGTTCTCGAGCAAGACTGTCTGAGCCAATAACTTTCGGCAAACGTTGAAGAGTTCCTACATCTGCTGCTAAACCTATGTCCACCTACAAGAGGTTTTAGAATTTTTATATTTATAGTATATTATTACATAAGGGATTATGGCAGTCATTATTTACGAAGATGAAGTTTGCGTCTCGAGCCGCAGGCGAGTAATGCAAATCATCCGAGTGAACAATAACCATAATACAATAGTTTTCTAGTCCTGTAAACTCGGAAATAAATTGGATAATACGGTATTATCCAATCAAAAAACAAGATCAAACTGATCGTATCTTCTCTACACTTCAATTTTATAAAAAATAGACTATAGACTTTTGATAGCATTTGACTGCCATCTATGGGTTCACCTAACGAACTATTATCCGACTTTGAAATTCTTTGTATATCTAACCGGCAAAATGTCACTTACGCACCAAAATAAAATTCTTATTGGATGTATCTCACCTCTTTGACCTGGAACCAGGCATCCTTGGTACAATACCGAATATCTGCTGCTGTAATGATATCAACTCCAGCTCCAACACAAGGTCCATGTACCGCTACAATCACAGGCTTGTTACACCTCTCCAAAGAGGTTAAAGAATCTTGGTATCTTTTAATAAAACCAGACATAAGTTTAGCTTTCCGAGCAACATCCTCATGCTCTCCTAATTCTTGTCCAATTGCAACCATATCATTTAAATCTATACCAGCTGTGAAAAGTTTACCAGATCCAACTAAAACAATTGAACGGCAGTTTTCATCTACGGCGAGATCGTCGAAACATTTGCCGATCTCACTAAAATACATTTTGTTTATACTTGAATTATCTACATATGATTTGATACATACTGCCACATAGTACGATTAATAGCATTTAATTTGTTTGGACGGTTAAGTTCAACTTGATATACAAAAGGTTTTGGAACTGTAACTGCTAATGTTTCGTACGATTTTCCAGATGACATAGCTGCAACTGTCATTACCTTTGGAAAACCTGCAAGTTGTAATCATTTATAATTACAATTTCAATAAATATTTAAAAGTATTTATATCATCTTCGACCTTTGAACTACCACAGAAAAATATTTTATGAAGAACATATTTTACTTACATTGTTTTCCACTGTTAAATAAAAGTTTTCCTACTTGTTTATTTACAGATGAATACATGATATATTTGCAAAATAAGTAAAACTATGTTGTAAATAAATACTCAACTAACCTTGACTTTAAAATAAGTTCTTTCTGGTTTGTAATAGTTAAACTTGAGAATTCAAAATTTACTAAAATTGCTGACCTTGAATATAAAATCTAGAATACGAAAAATAAAAAATAAAATAATATAATACGATAACACGTATTAAGAAAAAAATACATAATCATCGATATATATAAAGTATAAGGTCCATGTTAATAATTCATGGTTATTTTAAAACGCTATTGGTAAGACGTATTTATTTATTTTTATTGGTAACCTTCGGTACAAGCTGTTACGTGTTACAAGTTTTGAATTTTACTTTGCATGAAGTTTCTGGTTGATTTATTACACAGAAACTTTACATAAAAATGGATAAAGAGCCGAATTCAGGATCAATATTTCAGAAATTAGCCCTTGTTGAGTGCCTACTTTATTGTATTTATCCAGTAAGTATTATTTGTTTTATTTTGTTACATATGGTAAATTTTGAAATTTGAGGTTATTATTACTTTTGTACGTCCCCATAAAGTAGAATTTTTATTTTTCAGATATTATGCATTGTTTTAATAATAACTGCAAGTGTTTGTAAATCAATAATAGATTATTTTGCTGATTATACGGATGTAAATTTAAATATTGTCCCTGCGTTAATTATTTCAGCAGGATGCCTAGGAATTATTAGTTTTCTGACGAGGATATATTTCAAAAAATCACATCATATGCAATTTGTGGTAAGTATTTTGTTCTTATAAATAGATAACTCTGCTTTTATCATTAATGATGAGTGACTCTTTGAAAACAGTGTGTACTTCATATGTTTATATTTAACGAGATAAAATTTTAATTACTTTCAATTTAATATGAAATAATTAAATTCTGTTTGAAATCTTAAAATCTATATATCAAATTCTTGCAATAAAAACTACAACTAATGAAGAATTTAAAAATTTTTCGATCTAAAATGATTTGTTTTTATAACATTTATTTCTAGTGTTTTGCTGTATTTCCAATTCTTTTCATTTTTCAAATAACTGCAGCAGTTTATGGATGTGTTCAATCAACAGATGGAAAACAATACTTACAAAAAGCTGTTGAAAGGGATATGGGAGATATTTTTCTCAGATATTACAAAAATTCAGAAATAGAAAATCGTTTCAACATTCTTCAAAATGAAGTAAGTGATATATTTCATTATTTATTTACAAGTTCTCTGCAGGCCAACAAGAGTGAATGATATATTTGCAAAAACGAGCGATAAGGATAATTTAGGCCTAAACTTTTAGAAAGTCATCTCACTATAAATAAATTTGATATAATTTTTAGGAGCATCATAATTATAACAGTAATATTAGCAAATTCAGATTAATTTAAACATATAAAATTCTTTGAATCATGATTTGTACAATATGTCTAAATCTATTAAAATGTTTGAGTATAAAAATTTTAAATGCAAAATAAAGACTTCTGGTAGAATACTGTTTTTATAGTGTAGATGATGAATACTTAGAAAAAATATAAACTTGTGACATTTGTGATTGTTAAACTAAAGTATGTTAAATTTATGTACATATTTTTTTTTTGTAAAATTTGTTTGACTTACTCTAAACATTTATGTATCGTAATTGAATAAGTAAATTAAATATTATATACTTTTATTTGATATTTTAGTTGGAATGCTGCGGTGTCTACGGTTCTTGGGACTATTCAGAAAAATCTTTGCCAAGAAGTTGCTGCCCTGCTCATTATTTAGGACCGTATTGTCACAATGAGACACAGCCCTACAGTATTGGCTGTGCAAGTAAAGTTTATGAAGCAATAACTCTCTATATTGGTGTTTTATCTTATGTTACTTTTGGACTAATTATACTACAGGTATATAAATTCAATTATTTCGTTGCAAAGTCATTTTATGTTATATATTTTTCAGATTATATGCAGTGTTTTTATCCTAAAAATATTATTTAATTATTTTAAGGAAAGATCACAAGGGACGAGAATCTAATGTGATTATTAAAATCAGTTTTACTTTTATTCATGAATTTTATATATAAATGTATTTTTTATATAATGTACATGTTTTATATTAATAAAGCTTTTGTACTTGTATTTAATATAATTATTTTTAATCTTTCACACATAAATCTTGCATTAAAAAAAGAATATCTGGACAAAGTGTTCCTAAATAAAAAGAAAATCCAAATTGGGTGTTGAGAGATAACTATATCTAATAACAATTTGTATGACGCATCTGATTTTTGTAATTTTTAAAGATTTACAGTAAAATTGACCTCATTTTGGGAAATGGAAATAATTAGGAAGTTACATATTTGATGTCAAATTGGAGGTTACAAGAAGCTTTAGTTAGTTCTTGTAATTTTCAGTGATTTACTGTAATACTCTGTATTTACCTTCTAGAGGGTGTTAATTTTGATTTTGGATGGGAAATTAGCTATAGTAGTATTTTGTGCTATTATGATGGACTGTGGAACTGTCGACTTATAACAATTGATAGTTCTTATTCATTTAAATTATTTAGGATAAAAATGGAAATGTTTTAATACAATGTAAAGTTATGAACACCTACTAAAGCCAATGTACAAATACAAATTTAATAATTGAGGTCTTAAATATAGTTGTAATATGGGAATTTGTGTTTAACAGCATTTGGGAAACTTATTTTTACACCTGATTCTTTTAATATTTAAGCAATTCGAGTAAATAGGTGTGTAGGGTTTTGAATGGGTGTAGATGTTGATATTTTCATCACAAACCAGCGTTCTAATGTGTAAATGTCTCAAATTCTGGATCATCTAGATTTCCCGTAGCTGTTTTGTATAAATAACTGATACTGTGATACCAAACTAAATATTAAGTTCTAAGGCTTGAAATTTACACAAAATATTTAAACCATCGTATATTTTATGTTTTTGATATCTGTAGGGTACTAAATTAAGTAAAAATATCTGAAATTGTAAATAACTCAAAAATAAAGAGGTTATTTCAATTTATGATTTCGCACCAAAAACAAACGTTAAATGGTTGTGACTGCGGCTAGTTTAGTTTTTTTACTTATATTTTTGATTTCTTATGCCAAAAAGGCTTTAAAATATATTGGAAAGCTATAATTCGCGAAAATCCTTCTAATGTATTCCTTATGGAGAAATAAAAAATCATAGTTTTAAGTGATTAAATTTATAAATATCACGTGGAAAAGGTCATAAAAGGTTTTTTATGGTCTTGAATCATAAAATCATAGTAAAAAATTAGAGTTTTATTTGGAAAATAGTCCAAAATAAGAAAATATAAGTTTGAAGTGACAGGTGGTCATAACGGATCTTTTGGAATTAATAACTAGCTTAAAAAAAATCGTTTTACAATAAAATTTTTATGAAAATGATCAGAAAAAATGAGCGCATCCATTAGAGGTAGTTTTGGATTTTATGAATAAACTTGCTTTTTTGGTAAAAAGCGGTTTTTTGAACCAATTTGAAATCGGCCAATCAGAAGCCAGAATTTTTTACCCCTACCACTTGAACAACCACCGTTTGGTCATTTTTCCAGTATTTCGCGAGATTTTGTATAAAGTGGGAGTGTTGATTGTATGCTCCGAAAAATTAATTAAAAATAATTATTTTTTGATAATTAAACTTATTTTTGCGGTTGACAATTAATATTAATGGTAGGTATATATTATTTTAAAATTATATGGACTCAGAGAAAACATTTTTTCGCTTTGAAAACTATTTTATTGAGTTATAAATAAAATAAAAAGTAATATTTGTAATTCAAATATTAATACATATTTTGTAATAGGTGCTACGAGATGCTTCCTAGTTCTTCCTGACAATTCCTGTTTATTCCTGCTAATCTGATGCTCCGTTCCTGTTGATTCCTGTCCGTTGGACCAAACCGAATATCCCTATGATCTATGACCAAACCTAGGGTTTAAAGGTAAAAAAAATAATTAGCCGTTTTGTTTCGTATATCGAGATATTAATTTGACTCTAGGTCAATAATGAGTCTTCTCAAACTTGGTGTATAAGATATACTATTTCTTAATTTCTAGTCTTTTTTTGTATTCTTAAACTAAACGTCGATGTAAGTCAGTAAAAAGTAATAGTCTATAAGTATACCAGTAACGTGCAATGAGTTTCAAATAGAAAAAAAATCGCAATCGTAACACTTTATTTTTTAATGTAGTCTTGAAACAATCTAGAGTCTAGATATATAGAGAAGACCGTTTAATCTAGACTTAGATTTAGTCAAATCTTGTCTACAAATTTCTAGACTTCGTTGTAAAGTTTTGTTTTGTCTTATCTAGACGACGACACTAAAATTAAGAGCACAAAATACCACACTTCTCTATTGACTGAAGCAGAGTTATTTCTGCTTACCTTTACTCTTTTATGCTATGATCAAATTTTCATTTTTTGTTACATTTAATAAAAAAATAGGAATTAAAGAAATTTGATTCTACAGAAAATAATTTTATATTTTTTGGCTTATATTAAAACCAGAACTCATGGGTAAGCAGAACTTACCTTGCTTTTATTGACTGCACGCACATAAAATAGTAAATAATGGCACCATTTTCGTTGTCTTGCGGTAAATAATGCGGAATTATATGCGGTTCAAATATACGCGGTATATTTAGCAACAATTCAAAACATGAAACCTCAGTGCTTCTTTAATCTATAATAAGATAAGGTGAACTAAACGTGACAGAGATAAATAATTATTATCAGTATGTATTGTATTCAGTTCAGCGGAAACGTGAGTTTGACATCATCGGAAGACTGATTTAGTTACAGTGTGCTAGCCAGTAAAGATGGATACATTTGCATCATTTGTGTTCTTCGCTTTACATATCGTAAGTTTTTACCGTTCATTAAAAAATATATAGATAGGCAAGCTTATGAGAAAATTCGTTTCACCTACATAACTGTGTGTCTGGTTGCATTTGGCTTAATATCAGGCGTTTTTGTCAAATATAAAAAAGAGCAAACGTCAAATAATTAATAATACAAATTAGTTCTATTGTAAAATATACCAATAAATGAAAGAACCATTTTAATAGATACCAAAAAATTCAGGAAATATGTAAAACATCTTTATTTATCTGATATTTTTGTCTAATTCCGCAAAGTAGTTCATGGAATTATGAACGAGATGGCTCTGTCGAATCTGATTCCAAAACAGCGGTACGCAAAAACATACAGGCTTGCCTATCTATATATTTTTCAATCAACGGTTATTACTTACAATTTGTGACACAATAGTTTTGAATTTCTCAGATAATAGCTATTATAATGATTGGGACTGGGACAATGTACCATTGGGAAAATACTGAATTTGCACGTCTCACTAGAGAAGACATAGATTCAACATCGTCTCTCACCCTAGCTATAGGAATACTGTTTGTTTTCTTTCTGATCAAGTCGTGCCATATACACACCATATTTAACAAGGAAGGCTACATTGTAATGGTGAGAACATTTAAAGAAGGTGTTTCTGATAGTTCACTCGGTTTTATTTTCAGAGTTTGTTGTTGTTGATAATGCAATTGTTTGGCAGTCTTCGCGGAATTGTTACAGTGTATAATTCGAGTGACAGTTTAAATAGTACTTTACAACTTGACATGAAAGAAAGCATTGCTCAATTCTATTCTCATAATGATACTAGATATATTCACAGCATTTCAGCTATTCAGAAAAAGGTGACTAAAATACTTACACTAATAACTTTCTTTACTTTTGATATACAGGGTGTTGCATAACTTAAGACAAAAAATTAAAGAGTATATACTGTACGACATGATGATTATAAAGCAAAAAGAATTTAAAAAAAATTCGGTCATGTATTTTTATTCTGTAACGGTTAGCAGTGTGGTCATAGAAAAAGTATAGTGTGCCACTCGTGCAGAATAACTTATTTCCCACTTTGTGTGATTCCAGCACTCGACATCGTCTCGAGCCGAAACTTTAACACCTCGTTTCGTTAGAAATAAGCGATTTTCTGCACTTGTTGCACAATATACTATAAATTCCTGATTTTTATTTGAATGATTTCACTTACGGAAGTTATAAAAATATTCTAAAAAAGAAATGCATGTTATTTTGTAAGAAAAAGTATTAAATAATCTATAATTTATAGAAATGATTTATTGTTTTAATTGAAGAATTTGTTCTTAGACAACAACTAGTCTAAATTTTTTAAAAATCCATTAATATTTTTATATACATATACCCGATTTAATTTATGTTTTAAATTGTTTGTTTCCTTTTTTATTTTTACTTAAAGGATTCTAATTTTACATATTTTACTAAGAAAAGGTTTGTTTACATTTCGAACTTCTGAAAATTACATTCAGTACATTTAAAATGCAGTAAAGAAAATAAAGAAAAATTGTAATAGAAAACTACAAATGAATTTAAAAAAAGTTTAATAAAGATTTTTAATTAATTTATTTAAGAAATATACACATTTAAAATATTAATGAAATTCCGGGTGCTTTTACAATAAATTTTAATAAAATACAGTAAAAGTATGTTCAAATACCAACTTCACGTAAAAGTTATGTCTTTTGTGCACTCTTCACGTCAACTAGAGTGCCCGATAGGTGATATCTGTAAAACATCCATTACAATATAAATACATAATTATTTGTATTTGCGATAAAGTTTATATGTCAGCAATGTGTTATACTTTCTTGTAGTACTGGCTGCTTAGTAAAAGGAGGTTTGCTTTTATAATCACAATCATAATCAGAGTTTAAGGCGGGAAAATCCCACATGTCTTTAATAGTAACCGATAATACAATTTAATTTTCTTGTAGACTTTTATTAGTTTGGTTTAACGGTTATTATAATGTATGTAAATGATATTTTTTCCTAGTGGGAATGTTGTGGTGTTAACAATGTCACCGATTACAACATAACTCAACTACCTGTTAGTTGCTGTCCATCTAAACATCTGGACCAAAATATAACGTACTGTCCGGATCCAGAACTACATTACAAAGTAGGATGTGTAAATATTGTGATTGACCACTTACTTTATAACTCGGGAATGGTTGTTTATATTAATATTATACTCTCTGTTGTACAGGTTAGGAAAGTTTTTTATTTTTTTATTTTTTTTTAAGGCTATGTTTCTTTTAGACGCTAGGAATGATTTTTATAGCTGCTAAATTACTAGCAGATGATGAGAGCACACAAGATACACTTTATCATCAACTTTAAATTGACAATCAGCACTTTTTGTACTGTTATAGAGATTATATTATTGACAATAAATGTTTGTTTATGTTTGTATATTATTTTTACAATGTAACCTTTTTTTTCCTTCTGTAAATGTATGTGTCAAGTAAATATATCTTCTAAACTATTGTTTTATTAAGTAATTTTGATTTAAATTTGAAAAAACTATGTTAAATTGTTCAGTTAAAATCGCTATACAATTTATTTAATAAATTTACATAACGCAAGTAATTTTATGGTATTTGACGTCAACTTAGATCAACTAGGTTTATTACCATAACCTAATTTTTTTTAGTTCAAACTTGTGGCGCAAGAAATAGACAATTGTTTAACAAAATATATTTATGAAATAATATAACAATCATATATTTTACTTTATAGTTATGTACTACTGGCCTCTATATTACACCTGGATAGGGCATAGCATGCATTATAGATACTAATGACTTAATTTTTATTTAGCGCCAATTGGATTAGATTCAGACCCCAGGAAAATGGCCGCCGCAGGCTTCACTTTTTCATATGCTATGTCCTATCCAGAAATATATGTATATTGAGATCAGTGATATAAACTTAATGCCAACATAAGGATTTTATTTTTAATTAAAAATTAACTTCAAACATCACTGGATTTGTCATTTGTAAGGGAGATTGATGAAATCATCTTGTCGGGTGAAATCGAGTGATTTCCGAAGTAAAATATTATTCATTAATAAATTTAAAGTTATTTTTATGTACCTTACAAGTATGTAAGTGAAAAGTATAAAAGAAATACAAGAATAGGTGAAACACTTATTTAAATTCAAGGTAAAGAGTGTCATTACTATTCAAATAAAACTATTTCCACATTCTTGCCGTTCCTAGTTTGCGCTATATCGTTTTACGACTGTATTTTCTTCAGTAGTTTTGTAGTTTTCACGTTATTTTCCTAGAAAATGTAAATTTTACGTGCTTATGCATAAATCAGAACCCGTGAAGAAATATAAAAATAACTCAAGTTAACATAAACTATTCAAATATAAGAAAACTCACAAACACAACAAATAAAGTATGAAGATATTATTCATCTTTACATATTTTTTTTTCCTGTATATTAATAAGGAAGTTGAGACCCTATTTATGGGCACGTTAGGCAGACGTTTTATTATGCTAGAAATGATTAGTGAAGTAGTAGAAAATATAATGAGAATTAATAACAGTAAAAGATTGGTCAGAGGCAAAAGTGTGCCGTAGCGCAAGTTTGGGGCCCTGTCGGGTGGGTGGCCCCCGGGGCTCCGCGAATACGATGGCCTGGTTGTCCTTAAACAGGCACCACATATCAATTCAATCAGTATTACAGTTAATGCTACTGTCGTTATTAGGCACTGTTCTAATTTACACAATAACTGCAAACTATGTGTTATAAATATATTATATGAACACCCATCCATATCTATACTTTATTTTGCTTTACTATATATTTTTCAATATACAGGGTGTAACATCAAAATCGACCACCGCCATTATTTTCTTCATTATTATATTATAGTTACAAAAAAAGATAGTATAGAATAAAGTTTTAGGAGAAGAATATATTTCTTTAAAACAGTGCCGATTCGATAGAATTTTTTTTCCTGAATTCCACTAACCACTAATACATATGTATTATTTATATATCCTCACACAATAAAAATATTGAAAAAAATGCGACTGAAATTTAAATAAATATTTATTTTTAATACCTAAGTAATATTTTAACGTTTCTTATATAACCCTTCGTTGAAAATTTCTGGAATATACTATTTAAAACTACTGTACTACTATTTTTTAGTAATATACAACTGTTTGGAAGATATAAAAAGAAATATGATTTTAGGAAAAAATGTTATCCTTTGTAAATGTTTCTGTTTTTCATTAAATACTTTAAAATTATTTGCAAATTATTTTAACATCAACGATTCAAAATATAATATTGCCTATTTAAAAATCACAAAAGTAATAATTAATGCAAGAGACCTACAGCTTATAGTAGGTTCCGAACCACTCGGACGTAGATGTATTTTTATTTGGATAAATATTATCAAAATTGGGATTTGAACCCCAAGATCTCAAATTTTTCGTGCAGAAAGCATCAAAAATACATTAAAAAATAAAAAAGATATAAATTTTTGTGAAGAATGTACTCATTAAAAAAATTTAAACATCTTTAATTAACATTTAAAATTTTGAGGTTACAAAGTTTTTATTTGTGCGTCTGTATTCTAAAATTAGTGACAATTCTCTGGCATACATTCAATTCCCCTTATTTGAATAATAATTTACTTTTACATGAGTTTTACACGACCAGAAATAATATAGTAACGTCTTCCACAAACGTGGAACAGAAGCACCGTGACAGATGGCTGTTCTAATAGTTATCTGCGAAATTGGAGCGGAGAAAACTAACAAGAAAAAATTAAAATTTCTGCACAAAAATTTGAATAATAACGAGTTACTGGGACAAATTTTAATGAATGAAATACATGTCAATGTTTATCTTTCTAATGGGCACTTTCAATTTAATGCCGGATGATATTTCTTACTTAAATATGTTTTTAAGTAGGCTAATTATCGTAATATTTCTTTAAATAAACTTATACAATATATCATTCACGACTTATCATCCGTTTCTGGGTATGCCAGATTTGTTTTATCTCAAATATCGCATATGTATCAACATTCTAATGTAGTGTGTTCAGATATAAATAGAATGTCTTATTATTAACTATTTATATTCTTTTTCTGGTATTTATTATTCGTATTACCATTAACTTAATAAAATAATAATACAGGGAAAAATGACTTGACTATAAGTTAGTTGAATGGAAACAATTAAATTGATTTCTTCCTTTAGAAAACTTAATGCATCAATTTATATAATGTGCAATTATATTAAAATTTTAATTAATTTACAGCATAGAAAGTAAAACATGCTTTTTAGAATAATGTGTATTATTAATAATTACGGAAATTATAGTGCTTACTGATTTCCAATCATTTTTACATAATTTATAAGTTCATCAATTGATATGTTACAAAATGTACTGTATATTACTATTATTAATTATAATAATAGTACTTGTAAACCGTTACAAAAATTTCAGTGGACATATAGTTTGTGTTATATTCGTTCATTGAAGTCTCTTCCATCTCATTTGCTTATTGTCAAAATATTCCCTATTTGTACTTACCTACATTTAATTTAATATTATCTAAAGATAAAGTATTTTTTTTTCGTCTGTTAAGACATATTTGCAGTTGAATGTACGTTGCATTTGGCAAGGTATTTGGTGTGACATACGAGAACGTGAAGGTTGAAGACGACCTCGTTGTAAAGTGACTGAATCGCTGAAATATTCATGTGTGGATAACGGACGCTATTGTGTGTCGTGGGCTTTAATCGAACACTTAACAGCACTGCGTTTAATATGCAACCAACAAACTGCTAGGAATTTGGCAACACTCTATATACGAACTACCAACTGTATCTTAGGTCAAACAGGGAACTAAACTATTTTATTATCAGTCAGCTATACATGAAAATATCATAGAGATAAGGCTGGTAGACATTGAAATTGAAAAGTCAAAAAAGTTGAAAAGTTTACAAGTCGAAATAATATTGTAACGTTTTATTTATTTAGGTGAAGTGTAAAATTGATTAAAAACACTAATATTATATAACTAAGTTTAATTAAAGAAATTTGAATTATAAAGAATAATGAAAAATAACTAACACTAAGAATTAACAAATATAAACACTATTTTAGAACTAATTATTATTACTAAAGACTTAAACACTAAGATAATTTATTTAAACAATTATAACTACGCAATATTTATTTCAACACTATTTATATCACTGTCTATTTATTTATATCACCATCTGTTCACTACCCGTATCGATACAAGACTGTCCTCGCGATCTTTTGCTTGGGGTATTTATATTAAAACGCTTCATTCTCGAATATTCTTTGACCTTTTAATTTCTCGAATATTCGCCGACCCCGATCAGAACAATGGGAAGCGGACGGACGTGTTCTAACAAGCTCGCTAGCGGCCGCAGCCCGCGCCGCCGCCCGCGCCGCGGCCCTGGGTTCGCTACAATATAAATACAAAATTTTATGGAACTTTCGGTGAAAAATCCTTTAGGCAGATAGTTTTTTCTATCGTTACAAAAGGTTGTAAACTCTACATAACACAGTTTCAAATATCACTTAAAATTACAATATACCGTAAATTATTTAATTCCTGTATATAAATCAGTGATTTATTTTTGTAATAATTTTTTCCCATTATGAAGCTGAAAATACTGTATTATAAAAGTTTAAGGGTAAAAAAATTAGTACTAAAAGTGTCAAATAAGTCACCACAAGTTTTGCAAATTTTATAAAAAAAAATATATATTCTTTTGAAGTTGTGCAGCACCTGTATATATTCTAATCGAACGTGTAAAACAGAAATAAATCCTTGCTTGCTATTGTAATTCAATCTATAAGTATACTTATTAGACATTGTAGCTAATTAATATAAATATTGCATGTAAAAATCTTATAAACAATTTCATTTGTTTACAAAGATATGAAATCTGATAGCGCGTGTAAAAAAATTCACTTTCAAAACATGTAACACGAAAATGATGACTGCAATATCCACGTACGAGTAGTGCACATGTATTTAATTATCCTCGTGTTAAATAATTCATATTAAATATGAATTTCCCTAGGGTTGCACAAGTGCGCAACGGGTACAAGGCTGCCATCGCTTCAATGAAGAAGTTTGACAGGACTCGCGGCCTCCGACTTAGCAATTAATTACCTCTTTGCAAATAGAAAACACTAACACCATATAAATTACTATTGTTGAACTAATTCATCAGAAATTCACAATTATATGAATTATAATTTGTGATATTTGATTTGTAACTGTAATAATATTTTTTCTTTTGAAATACGCATTTATTAGTTCTTTACATTATAAGTGCTGTAGGTTGTATTTTACAGAGCGATGTTTTGTATTAAAACTTGACGCGGGCAATATATCTAAAGGCCGTTTTAGACTAGCCTATATATGTGACAATATATAGTACAAGAATTAGTACAATATCTTGTACAAAAATTTTGTATGATACTAATACAATTTCTTGGCTTTGATTCTGCGCACCTTTCTTGAATATGTCAATGTGACAAGCAAAATGAACCATAAATTCATTTACATTTAAAGTTTGCAATATTTACAACTTTACCAGTAGTAATACTAAGTTTTCTATAACCACACTACATACAATAAAAACAATTAAACGTTAGAAACGCGTGATATTACATTGATCATAAATTTCATATATGCGCATGTTCACAGCCAAATTGAGTGACAGATTGTATGAAAAATAGAACGTGTTCTATATTTTATTGCCCAAAAAATAATAAAAATGAGATACAACAAAAATTTTCACGACTAATCAGAGAAATGCAACTTTCGCAACTCATTTTAGGAGCGAAAATAGTACTTTCATTTCGGTTTCAGAAAAAAATGTTTCTCCATAGGTATAGCATTTTCAAAACACACTTTATTATTAAAATTATTATTTTTAATAACCTCTAAAAGATACCTTAGACGTAACTATATGTGATTGTTATGTTTACAAACTACCACAATATAAGGAAGGATTATAATCGTAATCTATGTTGTTTTGTTCTATGTACCGTAAATATCAAATCGTAACCCAAAATTTGGCTTACTGTTTCGAAAATATAAAGTTACTGAAAATATTATACAGCACGAATTAAAAGATACTTATAACTTCTGATGATCAAAGTAACATAACTTTTGCATTTTGTCTGACGTACTATTAATAATAATTCTTGCACTTAAAAAACTAAGCGTACTTATACTTTAAGGTTAATAGCTTAACCCATTTGTATTTAACAAATAAATGTATGAATAGTTAATGAAGTATCTGTTGTAAACAAAAGTGAAACTAAACCTTTTCGGATATCTGGTGCGCCCATCAAATATCTCAATTCCGGTTCAGCTAAGACAATGTGTCCTACTTAACCTCAAACACATGCGAAGAACTGGCGTGAAAAAATGACGCATTCAAACCAACAAAACAGATTCGATAAGATTCCAAGAACAACACTCAGCTCGCTGATACAAGCGTGCGATACACTGGAATTTGCGTGTGCGTCTGTTCCACTTGTTTCAGTACTCAAGGAAATTGACAAGCATTTGGACGTGAATTCGTCCAGAATAAAATCATAAACGTACTTCAAATAAATATTTTGTAATGGATACTGTGAACTATATGTAGAGCACTATGTAAGAATGAGTCTTCAATTTAAAAAAACAACCATTACTGTTTTTCATTATAATATTTAAAACTACCTTAAATATTAGTTTACATTAATATTTATTAGCAATTTAAAGTTTTTGAGAAGGGATATGTGACCTCAGCATGATATAATCTTGGAAAAGGACAGGTAGACTGTCTCTTTCTCACTCAGTCTATCTCTCTTTTTACACGATTCTGCTGACGTCACAAAATCCTCCAAATATTTAATAATTATGTTCTCGTAAACTTCCAATAATGAATCGATTTAAAGAAAATACTTACTGGTATTTTATTTTTTTGTTTAATATCATATTTCGTAGCTAGGTATGTAAAAATAGATTTCGTGCCTCCATCCCATTATGACTATTATCACAATTGTCCAGAGACTCTCTGTTTGTCGGCCAAGGCCGACAAAATGTAGGGATGCCAACTAAAAGTTGTTAAAGTTATTATATTTTAAATAGTAATAATATTTCTTAAATAAATTAAAAGTGTCATCAGCAAAAAAATTCTTATGTATCACACGCCCAGAAAATAAGCTCACTCTCGTTCAGTTTGTGGACTAGTGATACAAATAACTATTTCTAGGAATACATGTTAATGTTTTAGTTTTTGTGAATTTGAGTCCATTTTTTAAATAAATATAGTACACACAAAACTAATTTTTCTGGTTAAAAATATTAATTATTTCTCTGTAACGTTCGTATTTTTAAATCCCATGTCGATATTATATTCGACTTTTATTGTATGTAACATTTTTAAATCTTAAATAATATTTTTAATGTTTCGCAAATTACGTGATTTTCTAAACGTAAATATATTCTGGTCTGACGTGTCATTGGAATCTCCTGCTTTCTCCGGGGTAACAGTACCGTATTGTAGTCACTGGAATATTCTAAATGGAAAGAGAACGAATGTAGGCATTCGGGTTCAGAATGTGTCAGTGTGAGAGATTTCAACGATGCGTATGAACGGTGACTCATAGGGTTACATGATACGTGAATACGATACTTGTAACTCGAACTGTGATTCCGATTCCGGAATCTCTTCCTGTCAGGGGTATCTCGCATTGTTTACTTCAATTTACTAAATACAAAAATTATAATAAGTACCTAATTTTTAGATAAAAATTTATATGCTGTTATATTATAATGTTTACTTTTTCAACACTATGCACCGTAATTTTTAGATTTGATGTAATATTTATTAATCTGTCAAATGCAACTTAGGATCGCAATGCAATTGTTTAATAATAATAAAAAAATCAAATTGTCACTTGGTACAATTTTGGTTAAAGTGTATACTAATTTATATCCTGATCGTTCTAAACATCCTTCCACATTTTCAAGAATATTTACAAATTTAAAGGTGATGTATGTTTATATATAAAGCATAAGAAAAGGATAATCATAAAAATTGCGCGATATGAAAAAAATAGTATTACATATACATATGAATTAAATATTAGCAAAAAGCAAAACTATGCCTATATTATTTACTATTGTATATACACAGAAATGGTATCCATAGTAATTAATAATGACGATTAACAGTATATTATATACCAAGTTTGAGAAGACTAGCATTATTGACCTACAGCCAAGTTGAGTCCAAAAAGAAATTATATTGACAATAACACTTTGACATGACCATTAATTTGTTTCTTAATATTCACAAAAATAAAGTAGGCTGTCTTTGTTTTTATATTTGACGTTTCAGTTTGTCAACCTCACTTTTGATTTATGATTTGGTTTTATTTGATTTACTTATGTAATTTAGGCGGCATATTTAAATTGCGAATCTATACCTTACACTTTTCTTGAGTTAAATATTTCAAACAATATTTGGATTTGGAGACTAGAGTTTCATTAAAAAGTGACATTTTCATTATCGACCATAGTTAATAATAATTTATTATTGATCTAGGTGACCATGGTTACCAAGTAATCGGTAGTGAAAAACAATTTCTCATGTCAAATAAAGGTTAATAATAGTGAGTTTCTTTACTTCACCGTATGTATATTTTTATAGACATTAAATTATAATTGTTACAAATATTTTATTACTAAGTTTTGCAAGAAAAATGAGATACTTATTTAAACTTTTTTTGGAGCGTTTAAAGTCGTATAATGTATAATAGCTGTTAATTTCATATTTTTCCAAATTTACTTGTACAGTTACAGTAATTATACGAAATATACCCGGAGCAATCATCATTATTATACGTAGACAAAATTCAGAGGTATGGAGTTACATTCTTGTAATTATTTATGTGTGTAATAGCTATGCGTGACTGAACATTGTAACAAAATAAAAATTGTTACCTCAACAATAAAAATAAAAAAATAAAAAAGAGGGATTTAATTTAATCTTCTTATGGTACACTCCAGGGGTCATAGTTCAAAGGGATGTGTTCAATAGATTTTAATTTCTCAAGCTGTAGGTGGGCATTAATTTATTTTGACAGTTTTTTCAGTTGATGTAGAAAGTAGAGGATAACAGGTGTGTATACCTGTACATATTTTTGTTCCTGTGATACATATGATTATGCAAATACAGTATTGTTGGTGTGCATTGCTTATTAATATATCCGTTTTATAGTCAGTCAAGTGGACGTATGCGTAGGTGTGAACCTAATTCCATCTAATAGGATTAAATGCGTTGGTACAATACATAAATAAATATATCTTCTACACACCTATGTGGCGAAATATTGAATACTTTAATTTAGACTAAAAAATTCTCTTGAAAAATTTAAGCCATATTTATTTATTTACAAAAACCACTAAATTACTAGTGTTTCATGATAGTCCTTTATTTTTTTTTTGGTCTTGCATCAGTATTGCAAAAAATGCAAGGCAAAAACAAGGCAAGAGCTAAAATTTTAAAGCAAGACAAGGCAAGATATTGTCTTGCAAGAAAAGTTCAATAATATTAAGATTATATTCAATTCTTGTATTATTGCGGTTTTTTCTGCTAATTTTAAATCCAGATTTATTATAAGAACTTACCTATAAATTAAGAAAAGTACAAAAATATGTATGAAAATGTAAATTTCATTTTCAAAAAATATATAATAGTAATAATTATTGATAAAATAATATAATTATTCTTCGAAATCTTGTAACCAAGAGTTAAGACACAAAATGCTTTCTTATAACTAGGGATGCTTTGAAAAAAGCTTTTCTGTTTGTACAAATGTCGCTCGCTGTTATGCTAAAATATACTTATAGTCAGGGCATGTAACCGGTTAAAAAAACCGGTTAATAAAAACCGGTAACCGATATTTTTAACGAAAATTGCGAACTTTAACCGTAATTTTAACCGATATTTTTCAGGCCGAAAATACCGGTAACCGTTAACCAAAAAAAAAAACCGGTTTTAGCGAACATTAACCTTTATTTTAATATCATTTAGCGAGAAAAAAATTTAATATTTTTTTTTTATATCTGTGTTTTCTATTTGTATTTGAACATGAGTCATGACAGTTTTTACAATTAACATTTTATTGGAGAGTCATAAATGTAGGTCTCTTTGGCCGTTAAGGTTACTTAAAAAGTCCAAATAAATACGGCCTTTGTCAACACAGGCAAGTTTAAAATTGAAAAGTGACCTGCGTTTTTCTGAATAAATTACGGGAATTTTTGTGAATATTTATTAATTAAATTGTTTTTTTTAATTGTTATATTTTCTCAGATGGTAATTTTTTATTATTTTTTTAAATTATTTATTCTATAATTTTTTTTAATCAAATATTTATAATTACTTTTTTTTAATTAATGTTAATAATTTTTTAAATTGATATATTAACCGGTTTAAACCGGTTTCCAATTTTTAAAAACCGGTTTTCGAACTAAAACCTTTATTACTATAACGTTCTCTATAAGGGTTAACCGTTAACCAGTATTTATTTCGGTTACATTCCCTGTTTGTAATTTTAGTAATTTCTAATTACAGTTGAATATAAAAAGTTACAATTTTTAGGTTTTTACTGTAAAATTTTTCATATACAGCTGAAATATTCCAAAAATACCCATGTATGAGTCCAAAATTTTGGTTTTTGATTGTTGACACCCTTTAAACCCAATTTTAGGTCAGGTTTGGGTTCCTTTTTACCCATTTTAAGGTGTGACAAATTTCCAAATGTACTATACAATATGTTTAGACACTCTTCAACTCATTTTTGGGTATAAAATGCAACACATAATCGTGTTAAACTTATTTTTTTAATTATGAACACCTAAATCATTGTTAAGCACTTTAAACCCATTCCAGGGTGTGAAATAACCCAAATAAACCCATTTTTAGGTAAAATTTATTGATTTTTTTGAAAAAAGCAAATTGATAGTCGCCGATGCGCTGATTTCAAATTTTCAAACCGAATTTAATTATCTCTTTCCATTCCTGAGATATTTGGCCTCAAAGTTGCACCTCAAAAAAGTGTGTTTTTTGAACATATCTCTAAAATGGGTAGAGATACAGTATCAACGATTACACCAGTCGATTCTACGCGCAAAGTTACATAAAGAAATGTTTTCTCCGCATATACGATCTTTGGAACTATTTGGTGAAAAATGAGAAAAACGAAAAAAACCTGAATTTCAATTTTTCGCTTGGAAACTTTTTGTCACCAAAATTTTTTATATTCTGGACTTAAGTAAATCCAGATGCGCTGATTCCAAATTTTCAAACCGATTTCAATTATCTTTTACCGTTCTCGAGATATTTGTGTTCAAAGTTAGACCTGAAAAAATCAGTTTTTCAGGAATAATTCTGAAATGGGTTCAGATACGACTTTGGCGACCTCACCAATCGATTCTACGGGCAAAATTACATTTTTGTACCAATTTTCAGATTTTTATTTCAATGGATACAAATTTTATAGAGGAAAAACGAAAATCGTCAAAAATCGAAAAAAATCGCAAGGGGTTCATCAGGCGATTTTTCGATTTTCGCGATTTTCGTTTTTTCGCTCTAAAAATTGTATCCATTGGAATATTAATCTGAAAATTGGTACACTTATGTAATTTTGCCCGTAGAATCGATTGGTGAAGTCGTCGAGATCGTATCTTGACCC
Organism: Stenolophus ochropezus; assembly: GCA_035578165.1. Lineage (NCBI taxonomy): Eukaryota > Metazoa > Arthropoda > Insecta > Coleoptera > Carabidae > Stenolophus > Stenolophus ochropezus. The sequence continues at coordinate 26,928,491 of JAQOWZ010000005.1, read as the reverse complement.
ATTTCAGGGATATTCCTGAAAAACGATTTTTTTCAGTTTCAACTTTGAACCCAAATATCTCGAGAACGGTAAGAGATAATTAAAATCGGTTTGAAAATTTGAAATCAGCGCATCTGTATTTACTTAAGTCTGAAAAATGAAAAGATTTGGAGCCAAAAAGTTCTCCAGCGAAAAACTGAAATTCCGGTTTTTTTCTTTTTTCTCATTTTACACCAAATCGTTCCAAAAAACATATATGCGAAGAAAACATTTCTTTATGTAACTTTGTGCGTAGAATTGACTGGTATAATCGTTGAGACTGTATCTCTATCCATTTTAGAGATATAGTCAAAAAACACACTTTTTTGAGGTGCAACTTTGAAGCCTAATATCTCAGGAATGGGAAGAGATAATTAAATTCGGTTTGAAAATTTAGAATCAGCTCATCGGCGACTATCAATTTGGACTATTTTAAAAAACCAAAATTTTTGACCGAAAAATGGGTCATTTTGGATTTTTTCGGCTGTAAAATCAAAATTTTAAGGTGCAAATCTAAATATTGTTAGTTTTCATGATTAACTATGATTGTAAATTACTTGGAGATATATTACGGGAATTTTTGTAAATATTCATTAATTAAATTGCTTTTTTTTAATTGTGATATTTTTCTCAGATGATATTTAAAAAAATAAATTTTTAATTAATTATTCTCTATTTTTTTAATCAAATTTTTATAATTAATTTGTTTTAATTAATTTTAATTATTTTTTTAACCGTTATATTAACCGGTTTAAACCGGTTTCCAATTTTCAAAAACCGGTTTTCGAACTAAAACCGTTATTATTATAACATTCTCTATAAGGGTTAACCGTTAACCAGTATTTTTTTTGGTTACATGCCCTGCTTATAGTATGAGCAGCTATAAGATTCTTGTCTTTATAATAATTATTTTACAATAATACATTATTTATTATAAGAAATATATTTGATAATTGTCACTGATATTACCTAAACAAAAAATCTACGTTGGATACAAAAAAAATTACTCAAACTTTGTTTGTAGTATGCCAGTAGTAAATAATAATAAAAAATAACACTGAGCCCAGAAAAATGTTCAAAAACCTGAGACTTTCTGTGGTATAGTGTGGTTCAAGATATTTGCAAACGTATCTGCTTTGAATTACCCAGCAGGTACCTTCTTAAACGGATTGTAAGTGTAACAGAACAGGATTGTAACAAAATTAAATTCGGCACACGAAATATATAAGAAAGTATCGTTACATCGTTTTTACATATTTTGGTAATCTTCCCCTGGCAGATAGGAACAGAAATATATTGTGATTCAGTATACAGAGTCATTACGAAGCCAGATACATTTGCAATTATCTTAAAACACACTTTAGTCACCACCTACAACCCTTCTATATTTAACCACACTCTAGTTTGTCACAACCTACAACCCTTCTATACTTAACCTCTCTCCACTTCGCTAATCACTTGTCTTCGCGCCACCAGCTAAGTTGAACTTCCTGATCCTCCACCTGTTCCTCTATGTCCCCATTCCTTTGCGCATGCGCGCGTTGAGACAGTTACTCGACACGCTCGCGGGTCGCGGTTTAGTCTCCCCGTGTTCGCGCTCGCTGTAGTGCCTAGAACAGTCCACTTCCGACGCTCAGTGTGAACATACGCACTTGTCTTGCTCAGTGACTTCGCGGTGTGTTGTGCTGTGACACCATGGATGTGTGCAGGACTTTATTGCTGGGATTACTCTTTTGTTTATGCGGTAAGCACAAGAGTTCAGTAGTTAAGCATGAAATTTATTAGTTAATATCAAATAAAATATGTTTATAAGGGAAAAAACAAGCAAAAATATAAATAAAAAATAGTTAGTAAGAAAATATTATTTTTCATTTATATATTTAGGTTATATTATAAATAAAAATTATTGCAAATATATTTAATATAGATACATATTATTAAATAAATAAATAAAATTATAAGAATACATGTGACGAATAAATACATATAATGACTAATATTTTATTTGAAATTTCAATAACAAACATGTACTGACAATACCTGGGAATGAATAAACATACATTTTATTCATTTAAGGTATTGTATACCTACTTTTACTCTATAAAAAATTATATTACAAATATATTTAATATAGATACATACTTAATAATTAAATAAAATTACATGAATACATATTGGTTATAATATTCAATTTGAAATTTCAATAAACTTTCAGTAACGGAAAACCGCACCTATATTAGACTTTTGATGACACCGTGAACTAAAATCTAGGTATATTGTTTTTTTAATATGGTAATCGAAAACCGATACGAAAATTAATTTATTCTGTAACCGAAAACATATTGGTACTAATACAAGTATAAATATAAAAATCGTTAACAGTACCGAACCCCAAAAATTTTCAAATAAGCAATTTTTGCATACATTAAATAAAAGAAAATGCAAAAATAAGTATGTTCACAGATTATTACCATTTTTATTTTGATTGCACGCCCTTTAATTTGATTGTAAAATTTGGTATGATCGACAACTGCATAAAGAAAATATCTTTTTATTTTAAAAACGTACGACTCAAATATATAGATTCACTGGATTATAGCACAGGATTTTGAGATGAAATTTAAATTAAAAAAGAAATTTATGAATCATTATTAAAGATTAAAAATAAAGCATGATGCATCTACAAAAATTACGAAGTCAATTGGAACGTTTATAAATTTTGTTCATGACTACTATATAGAATTTTTACTTCCAATTTAACAGCAAAAATCTATAAAACATCGATGTGAGCCTTGTTGAAGTTATTAATCTTTATGATGCGTTCATGAAATTTTAAAGTATGTGACATAAATTTGATATGTATAAAGAGGAAAGCAAGTAAATGTTTTTAATAAATTTTTTTGTACAATATATTTTTAGAACAGATTTACTAGAAGTCATTATCCACTGATGCTATGGAATGTATAGGTACATATTTGTGAGATTATTAATTCGAAATAATGTGCTTTGCTTATTGTTAAACTCATCGAAAGTACCACCAGAAATATTGTTTATTATTTATTATTTACATTTATTTAAAACACAAGAAAATAATTAGAAATAACCTAAATTTATTTTGATATCAGAGTGAATGTGTTACGATTTAGATAATTGACATAATTATCATGGGAATTGTTACAATTCTGTTTAATTTGGGTAGGAGAATGTCAAGCAGTTGGTGGTTTTTATAGACGATGCTTGTAATTATGAGTGACAGTTATGTTTCCGCGTGTGTCTGTTTTGACTGCTCGTTCAAGTCTCCGTTAACAGATTGTCATTTTGCCTTACTTACCTAAAACATAACACTCATATTCTTACAGGAAACAAGACACATACAATAAATAATTACGAAATAACCACTCATTTTTTTGGGAGTTTAATATTTAATAGGTAATTGTGGCAGATAAAAATATACATTAGAAATATTAGAAATGAAAAAATATCGGTATTTAAATGTTTTAATATGAATGAGTATTTCGTAGCATATCCGTCAATAAAATTCAACCTTGTAATTTTCAATAAATTATTAAAATAACACGAATTGTTTCAAAATATTTTTATGAATTTCTTGCAAAATATTTGCAATTTGAATTATTTCAAAATAAATTATAAAAAAATATATATCGTCATGATTTATTACCGATTACTTATTATGCCAACCTTTGTCGCATATTTTGGTTAAAATTTATTGCAGATATATTTGTTCCTAAAATTTACAAGACATTTCTTCCCGGCACTCATAGATAGCGTAGAAAATGTACCATAGTGTTGAATAAATGTTCTACGTGGTTGTTTCTATAACAAGAAATAGGTATAATTTTTATACAAAGAAAAATTGAATGCGTCACTTGAAATAAATAAATGGGCTGTATTAAACAAAATCATACATTCTATTAAACATGCTATTTATTTAATAACAGCTAGTATTCCAAATACAATGCATTTTTCTTTAAAATAAACTTGCATATCAACTACAAACTAATAAATATTTTATAATCACAAATTTTATCACAAAAATTACATTACCTACCCAAAACTGACATATTTTGTTTTTATATATCTGGCTTAGTTTTAAGACAAACTGAAGACTTATGGGTTTCTTAAATATCAAATACAAGTAATTAATCTTCCTTTTTATTCTTGAAGGGTATTTGTAGCAAATTTTTCTCTTTTCCAAATATCATTTTCAGAATCAGTCTTATATTCAGTTTCTTCAAATACAACCTCACGTACATTATATTCGTCGTAATCAGCAAAATCTTTATATAATCACTTTGTAGGCATTTCCTCATTATTAGAATCAGTAAATAAAACTTATTTCGACGGTTCTGGGTTAAATCGTTCAGACATTGTTTGAATTTTTCGGAACCTACTTAAATAAACATCCTACACCATTAATATGCTACAGAACCTTTTAGGTGTGATTTCTATAATGATGAAAATACAAACTTAATGTAATATTTATTTATGATAATTTGAGCACGTAGTGAAAATATCATGTACTCGTATTTGATATTACACAATATTGGTGAATGCTCTTCATTGATGATGTAAAGAGGTGCGTTCTGGCGTGCAGAGATTCCTCCGGGTTTGACATTTGAGTGAGTGTGAGTTCGTGATGAGGATGGCAGACTTCGTGTCTGTTTTTATAATGTGTTGCGTCTCTTCATTGTTCTGGTGAAGAATTTAACATTTACAATACTTTTAATTATTAACATATACCAATACAACTATATAGCCTATAGGTAATATTGATTGATGTTCGAGTCTTATACGTAAGAAAATTACGAGGAAAATTATAAACCCAAAAGCATTTGTTATTTGACTTCTATTTCACCAATTTTATTGGTTTCCTTACATTACTTTTATTGATGATGAGAACTCGAAACATGGGTTTATTTCGAGACTCAAATATTAAAGATTATGAAGTTATTTTTTTTTATTTTTAAAACATAATTATTCCAATATTTAATATTTTTTTACACCCAGACCCATAAAAGTTTATAGCCACTAGAATTAGTTACACCCCTTGTTAACATAATAAAATGTCAAACTATCTCCAGTTAAAACTCATAAAAAGAGTATATTATTTAGTTCTTTAGATAACTCCAATAGTTTGGTGGAATTAGCAAAATTTGTAGATGATTACCAGTATTTCTAAATGATACAGAGGAATATTTGTGTTGATATTTGACAACCTAGAAGTACAATATTTTGATAACGCGTATGCGCAAAGCATTCATTGAAGTATGATTATAATTTATAATCATTTTTTTTAAAATTTTTTTTTTTTATTAAATTCTTATTTTTTGAAACAGAAACGTTAAAGTTAATCTTTTTATTTTATAATGTAGTAATTTTCATTCTGATTGCGGTCTTCCATTGGACATTGTAAAAATCAAATCATTTTGAAGTGAAATAAATAAATACATATATTTAATTTACTGTATTAAATATAGGAGCAATTTTATCTTGCTTTTTGATTGGATAATATTGAAGCACATCTTCACTACACTTCGTTTTTATAAAAATAGACTATAGGTACTATAGTACCGGATTTATTTGTTAACATTAAGCATTGGATTTTCTAATTTCCAAATGAAACGTTTACGTCATTTGAAGACAATTTGCGGTGTTGAGTCGGTTGAAAGGAGAAACCAGCGACGGTGATGGATGTAGCTAGCTCCAGAGGCGTGCTTGTGGGGCAGAGAGGGATCTGCACTGAATTACTTCTCTTCTTGCTCTGAAACCGTGTCACACGCCGAATGGAAAGTTGCACTTCGCAAATAAACCATCAAACCACTAAGTAAACACACAACTACGAATAGTTTCTTTCAAAAAACTGAAAAATAAAGAAAATAAGGAACAAATTACTATAGACGGTATTTGTTGAATAAAATTTTAGGAGAATATATAAAAAAAAATCTCTTATAGTCTTATACTTCATTTTTTCTGTGGTAGGTTCATGACATTGTTTTCCGAACCTAGAAATAAAAAATAGTATATTTACTGTCTTTGTCATGCACATGTTTTACGCCCTATAACAAAGTTAAGCGTTTGTCTAATCATTGCATCTCTTTCTTAGTAATAGAATAAAAAGAAATAGCGAATAGGATGTCATATTTGATAATTAATTTATAGCTGGTAATTAAAATACAAAGCATATTAAAAAAATGTTGTTAAATACCGTGCGATTAGGAAAATTTGTAAAAAAAATTAATCACGATATGTAAAAGAAAGATATGTTGAATGACATGTAGCAAAATCTTGCCAGTAACTGTCAAAATTTGGACTATAAAATTCGTAATCATTTATAAATTATTTTATTAAAATGTTTTTTATAAGAAAATTAAAAATAAGGGGAAGACTCCATTGTAGTATTATTATCACTTTTAGTTTTAATAGCAATAATTTAATGTAGTAAATTATTTCTGTACATACTGTCATGGAAAGAGACACAGTAAATAAGTAAAAAAAAGATCGTGCAAGAATTTATTTTTTAATTAATGAAGAACTTGTACCTGTTTTAAATTTTAATAAGTTCAATATTGATGACATTCTAAGTTTAGATATTATAGATCAAGGCTGCAAATCGCGATCTCATTTATTGTAAAAAATCTAGTACGACTTGGATTCTGAAAGTTACATAAATTAACATTTAATCCTAAATGTTAAGTCTTTAACAGGTATTACATTTTATAATATATTAATTTCTTATCTACGACTACGACTATAAAGATAAACCAATATAAAAAATAGTTTTTGTAGTTGCAAAAAAATGATTTTTTTTTAAAAGAATACAATACATATTGTTAAAGATTGTTAAGATGTTTTTATTGGTAAAACGACAACATATCGCTTCCGAAAGTGTGTATAAAAAATTTGAAGCGTTTGTGAAGAAATGTATCACAAGTGTCAAACATTGAGAGGCGTCGAAAAACAGTAAAAATACCGGTTTGTTAAACATGAAGATCACGTTCGTTTAAAGTCCATGACGCGCATGCTAGTGAGTTGCACCACACTGCTTAACATTTCTATGATGTTATGTCGTGTTATGTATACCATTATAAATATCCTCGTAAAGATCATTAAACTAATGGGATAGTCCTGTGATTAGTATGGCAAGCTGTTGTTTTGAAAATCAATTTATTTCCCAAGTAAAATTGTTCTTGTGGTGCACTCTCCACGTCAGCTAAAGTCTCCGAGACGTGCTCTCTACAGTGTAGTCTATATATTAGATTTAAGCGGGATTAAACATACTCTATAAATATAAAAACAATTTTTCTTTATTATTTTTTTTTCTAAGGTATCAATTTATTTACATCCGTGGGAATTATTTGAAATATTATTCCTTTTAACTTTTTTTATGTGAAATTAGCTACATGTTTTTCCCAATACAGTTTGGCAACTGATATAAAGGCTATTGATCAATTAATTTATTTTCTTACAAAAAATTAATTAGCATTGCATTTTTTACACTATAATTGTTTACTCACTAAACAAAAACATAATGATGAATAAACAAAGACATGAGAAAAACCGAATACCGTTGATAGAAGGACAAACAGATTTTATACTTGATTGAACAATTTGTATTTTTTCACAGGATAATTATTTCATGTAATTATAAGTAAATAATTGATTGATGAGTATTTGTTACTGTATATTAGTTTGATTGTTGAATATAGGTATGTATTTTTGCTTGTAATTTTTTATAAATATATTAATAATAAAAATATATTAGCAATATTCTATAAAAAATTATTAGTTTAAAAAAATATTATTTTTTTTAAGTTTGAACTTAAATTCGTCGAGATATGAACTCTTTGACTTCATCATTCATTTCTGTAGACGATCTTATACAAGAATACGTAAAATTATAGTTTACACACCTTAAATATTTCAAAAATACTTATTTTGGGTCAAAATTTTTGGTTTTTTAATATAGTTTATATTGATATATCTCATTGCACTGATTTCAAATTTTCAAACAGAATTCAATTATCTCTTTTCCTTCTCGAGATATTTGTACTCAAAGTTGTACCTCAAAAAAGTGTGTTTTTTGAGTATATCTCAAAAATGGATAGAGATACAATCTCAACGATTCTACCAGTCGATTCTACGGGAAAAGTTACATAAAGAAATGTTTTCTTCGCATATACGTCCTTTGGAACGATTTGGTGAAAAATGGGAAAAACAAAAAAACCTAAATTTCAAATTTTCACCGAGAAACTTTTTGTCTCCGAAATTTTTCATTTTCTAGACTTAAGTAGATATCGATACGCTGATTCCAAATTTTCAAACAGAATTCAATTATCTCTTTTCGTTCTCGAGATATTTGATTTCAAAGTTATACCTAAAAATTTAGGTTTTTTAGGTATACCCCTTAAATGGTTAGGTTTACGGGTTTGACGACCTCACCATTCGATTCTACGGGCAAAATTACATAAGTGTACCAATTTTCAGATTTTTATCTCAACGAATATAATTTCTAGAAGGAAAAAACTGAAAATGGCCAAAAATCGAAAAAAATGCCTGATGAACCCCTTACGATTTTTTCAGTTTTTCGCCATTTCGTTTTTTCCTAATAAAAATTGTATCCATTGGTATAAAAATCTGAAAATTGGTACACTTATGTAATTTTGCTCGTAGAATCGAATGGTGAGGTCGGCGAAGTCGTAAACCTAACCATTTTAGGGGTATACCTAAAAAACCGTTTTTTTAGGTTTTGCCAAAACTCAACTTTGAATGCAAATATCTCGAGAACGGTAAGAGATAATTGAATTCGGTTTGAAAATTTGGAATCAGCGCATCGATATTAACTTAAGTCTAGAAAATACACAATTTTAAAGAAAAAAAGTTCCCGAGTGAAAATTTGAAATTTAGGTTTTTTCAATTTTCTCATTTTTCACCGAATCGTTCCAAAGAACGTATATGCGAAGAAAACATTTCTTTATGTATCTTTGCCCGTAGAATCGAATGGTAATATCGTTGAGATTGTATCTCAACCCATTTTTAAGATATACCGAAAAAACATACTTTTTTGAAGTGCAACTTTGAGGGCAAATATCTCAGAAACGAAAAGAGATAATTAAATTCGGTTTGAAAAATTGAAATCAGCGCAGTGAGATCTATCAAAATATAATATTTCCAAAAAACGAAATTTTTGACCCAAAAATGAACAATTTTGAAATATTTAGCTATGTAAACACAATTTTTCATCTAAAACTTAAAAATATTATATTTTGTGGTCCATCTCTGGTTGGATATAAATCAAGAAGAAAAGAAATACCTACTCAATATTTAAAATATAAATTATTAATCCCCAAAAAAAAATTATTACCTATTAATTAATTACACAAACAATGACTGCATAGCGAATATTAATTTTTCACACAAAAAGTATGTAATTACTCATTAAATACCATTATTAAAATTGACAAATGAATCATAAAATAAAATACAATAAAATAGACGAGGAAATCTGTAGTTAAATAAGAATATATTTTGATTCAAATATTTTTAAAATGTTAATGACAAATTATTAACTTCAATTTTAAATCACATAAAAAATCCATTCATTCCCATATTAACTGATCTAGTAGCAAGTGCAAACAAAATCTCATGCATTGTTTAGATAATATCCTGAGTGTGTATTGTTTTTATTCATAGCACTCTTGACCTTAAATGTTGTAACAACTGAAGTTGTTTAGATCGTGACAGAAGAGCGTCAAATACCGCTGTACACTCAATACAAAAAATATTTGAAAGGATTTGTTATCCTTGACAATAAGAATCTTAGGCATGCTGTTTTTTATCGTTAGATTATTGTTATGATAATATTTTTGAATCATATCATTAGCATTAGGGTTTGATATTAATTACTGGGTGTGACAATTTACGTCACGTAATCTCGGTATAAAAAAAGTTGATATGATGGAAAGTGTATTTTGAATTGCATTTAGAAATTTATAAAAACACAAAAGAATATGAATTATATTGTTTAAAAAATTATATTTAATTTACACGTATGTAAATACATGTAGTAATTATAAGTATATTACTTTAAATATTGTTTTTATGATAAAACAACTTCACAGTAATGTACATGTATTGTTTGAGATTATAACTTATTAACAAAATGTAAACTTTTACTTTTTAAGTGTAGCTATTTGTAAATAAAAAGTTGCTAAGTATAATGCTTGTTCATAATTTAAAAAGTACATACGTATCTCTATTTTCTTGTCTTTTCTCTTGTTTTTACCGTGGGAACAATTTTCTAACAATGTAGCTATAGTTAGAAAATTGTAGTAAATTTACTATTTTCATTTAGTTTTTATTTGACAATTCGAATTCGTATCCGATTGACATTAAAAATGTATTTAGTTGTGGACTTTTAGATCAATTGATAATCATAATTAACGGAAAATATACAATGAAAAAATAAAGTTTTGGAAATAAATATAACACCCTGTTTCATATCATTTGCCCATTATAGGGCTGCATGACAAAAGCGCACCGTTCAGAGTTTTAAACATTTCATAAGCGCACCAATAAAAAACGTAGCAAAAGCACACCAGTAAAATTTAAGGAATTAATGTGTTTATGTATATGTGAATCTGATTAGATCAAAATACGAGTGAATTCGTTCAGCTCGCAGATAGAACTTTTTAAATAGATACTCGCAGAGGTATGCCTCCAAGTATTCCTCTTTCGTCCCGAATCTAATCTAACCTAACCTAACCAAACCTAATATAATCTAGTCTATTATTATCTAACTTAACAAAACCTGACTTAACCTAACCTAACCTGACCTAATGTAACCTCATCAAACCTAAACTAACATAAACTAACCTAACCTAACCTCACCAAAGCTAAAGTAATCTAAACTAACTTAACTTAACTTAACTTAACGTAACCTAAACTAACCTTATTTTATTCCAGCATTATACACCGCATTATAGATATGCAAAGAAAAATAAAGTTTTAAAAGTGTTTGAATACTACTTAAAATTATAATTATACACTGTAGGTTTTTTGGTGGTAATATTTTCGATTATCATGGATAAATAATTCACTTGTTTTATAAAAAAAAAATAAGTGACATTTCTTCTAACCTAAAAAATAAAACAAATGTGAATTGCTATTTTTCAACAACAATCGTAATCGTAATCGTACAATCTGATACCCTCAGTATAATATGAATAATAAATTTACAATAGTAATTTTAATTAACCACTGAGTTACATGGTAGACCCCTAGATGCGTGTTAGGTTATAGTATCTGAATGACAAAGAGACAAAGCGACAGACACGTACGCTGTACACCCCTGAAGACGGTGTTCCGCTCTGAATGTCCGCAGCAGCAGACCGCGACTTAACTGTTCCTGCTGGCCACATTACACCTGCTGCTCGGACACTACGAGGCTTCGAAGAACACATCACATATGTTACCACATACCGAGTACATACCCAAATATTCAATAGACTTCAATGATCGCACAAGACACATTCATGTCTAATCTAGGGATTATAAATTCTTTATTAAATATTTAAATACAGGGCAGAGACTTCAATGATGGTATAAGACACATTCTGCTTTTATCTCTATCGTTATTATTCACTTCTCACGATAACCGATAATGAAGCTTCTTTATTTGTTTAATATAAATTAGTTACGTAAAGTCGACACCTTAAACATAGAGATCCATTTTCTTTTCCTTCTCTATTGCTGCCGAAACTTTGGCTTTAATAAAGAAATAATAAAAAAAATACCGAACTAAAACTAAAAAAGTTGTTTTATTCAATTACTATGAGTTCTGGAAAATATTTTATTATTATAGAGCAGAGACTTCAACGAGGGTATTAGACACATTCAGCTCTTGTCTCTATCGTTAAATAAGCTTCATTATATAACCTAGAGATAGTTCACTAAGAGTTCGTATTCACTTGTCATGATGAGTGATAATGAAGCTTCTTTATCTGTTTAATATAGGTTACCGCGTAAGGAAAGTATCGAGTACATTATACAATCACACCCAAATATTCAACAGACTTCAATGATCGCATAAGACATATTCACCTGTATTCTAATGACTATAAACTCTTATAAAAAAATATAGAGCAGAGACTTCAATGATGGCATAAGACACATTACCATACCTACTTCATTTTTAGAATTTTTAGTTTGAAACACGAAAATATTTAAGACAGTACATGTGCCTCTGTGATAATTTTGAAGATATACCCAAAAATAAATAAAAAGTAATATAAGTATTACCTACATTTTTAAGTAAATAAAACAACCATTTTAGTTTAAGATCTGTTAAGTTTATTAAAACCATCGTTTCGGCAGCATAAATAAATAATAAAAGAAAATTAACTACAGATCTAAAAATAAAAATAATGTTTTATTCAGCTACTATGAATTCTGAAAAATATTTTATTAATATAGAGCAGAGTCTTCAATGATGATATAAGACACATTCTGCTCTCGTTTCTATCGTTAAAAAGTCGCATGGAATCTGCTAAATTCCTGAAGACTGAAGAGGGATGACGACTTTAACTTGTCTCAACATTTGTTTTATTTTGACATATGGTTTATTACAGATAATACTTATACTTGTATATATGATTTTGTCAATAATAAGAAATTATGAAGATAACATTTTTAATGTGTTGTATTCGGGCGTTGAAGTTCCTTGAATTTTTTGTTGCATTCTACAACTTTTTTTAATGTACTTCAAATTTTTGTTATCATTGTATAACGTAACCTAACTGTAATAAACAAATAGTTGAACGTCAAATGTCAAACAACAAAAGTAATTATCAAACAATTAAAAATAGATACTGATCTCTTCATACGTGAGGTATGCGTTGTAGGAGTGTCATACGCCAATCATTTGTTATTTCTACGTATGATTAAGTTTTTTATAAGTGCTACATTATTGACAAGTATTACACGTGACAAGAGATTCAATAGCACGTTACAAAGAATTACGTAATCGTTCTTTTATTTTCTGCATTTATTTCCATGGCCTTCTGCGAGGAAGCTGAATAATACTCATTGATATTTTAATGATTCATATTTTTTCTGTTTTTCCTTTCACAAGAAAATTGTTCTGGAAAATGTTTCCTAACGACGCAGAAAGTGGATTAAAAAATTTACATTGTTGCGTTTTTTTAAAAAATAGGTTTATTAAATATAAGAAAGTTAAATATTTTCCCAAAGAATTCTATTTTATGTAAAAGCATGGGAACGGGTACAAATTGTTAGTATGAAGTTCAATGTTATGATATCTGACAGCTATATCGCAAAAATATAAAGAAACCTTTTTGGTTATACAAAAATACTCAATTTTTAGAAGGTTTACAAGAAAAAATTACTAAATAATAAATATTATCCTTCTCAACGAGTTCTGTCACTGGTTAAATTTAATGTATTTACTTCTGTTAAATCCTGATGTATTTATAAGTAATATTGTGTGCAAGAATGAATAAAATTACATTAGTTATACCCTCATAGTTTGTTGTCACTGTTCCACTTTGAAACACTTTCTTCTAGAAACGGAATAAAATACGAACAGAAAGAAAACCGCACGAGAATCAAGAATGTTTTCATCTGCAATTTTACGGAGGAAATGTCTGCACTTAAGTAATTAGCACAATGATAGTTTAATCATAGACTTGTTTAGGAATGCGGTACCCAGAACGCATGCAAAATTGACTATGATACAGTTAATAATTAGATGAGGAAACAAAAAGAATCATCGTTATTTAATACTAACATAGATTTTTAATATTAAAATAGTTTTTTTTTTGTATCCCTAGTCCAGAAACTAACCTTTTCATAGCTTATTAAAAAGTTACCTATTTCTCACGAGGTATGAAAGTTTCGGCACGAGACGAAGTCGAGTGCTAGAAATACACAAGATGGGAAATATATGATTCTGTACGAGTGGCACACTACATTTTTTCTAAGACCACATTGCTAAACGTTACAGAACAAAAATACATGCATGAAAGCTATTTGACATAAAAAACAGTTGTTTATTTATATAAGTAAAATATAATAATGTAGGAAATAAATTTATTATTGTTTTTTTAATTATGTATGTATAACCAAAATTCTGATTTAAAATTGTTAATCCTATATGAAAATAGTCTTTCAGAGAGTTACCACAACAGCTATGAGTGCCTGAGAACTGACAATTTTTTATGACAAAGCAATCAGTTGTACATATAAACTACAACTTACGATTCTATAATCTATAACAGTAATCGTTATTTGTGTTGATACATAACAAGACATACATATGAAGATCACTGTACACTGATGTGAAAATGTTTTCACTGTAAATTTAAAGTCTAGCCATGAAACATCTGTAATTTGATATTTATAGTTGATACTTACCAAGATCAATTGTTATTTTAGTAGTTAAGTTATGGAATCCACCTCTAATTGACCTACGTAGTAAAAAACTAAAAGCAGTAATGATGAAATATTTATTTATACAGATGGTAAAGAAGTATCAGATTTCTTAAGAGATTGATTTCTGTATTTTCTTACGTGTGAGTGAATGTTCAATCTACATATTCAGCAAATACAGATGTCGGTGGAAAGCGACATACATAGGATAAATATCATCCACATGTTAATTGTCGAATACAGTGTTTTGAATTATTATTTATTTTCTCTCTACATGGAATAGAGAAACTTTTAAAAAATGTCAATTGACCAATGAGAAGAAAAATGCTTCTGGAAAGTGTTACAGTTTGAAAACATATAAAAACATATTGTAATCTGAAGTTTTTATAGTCATTATTATGAAATAAATACTTGAGTAATTGTAACAATCAAAGAAAATAATTAAAATCACATCAGTTCCTCCTGTAAAGAAGTACTGAAATACATTATTACTATTATTTTTAACAATTAAAATTTTCTTTTTCTCATGGTGTCATCACCAGTTACATAAAAATTTCAGTATAGGTTATGTTAAGAGTTAGACAATTCTTAATCATTAGCTTCCTACAATCTCTATAGAAAACAAAACCATTTGGAAACAGTTGCATTTTAATTGCACTTTATACTCTGTATAAAAGGTACACAGTTTAATTTGTAATAATCTGCCTTATCAAATATGTTTGTAATAATTTAATGATATATTTATTTCCTAGACCCACGGAAGTTTACCAGACTTACCTCTGAGGTGTATTATAAATAATGACTAACAATTCTAAGAAGAGTAAATGAGTAGATAAATGTGCATAAAGTACGAATCAAATGCAAAATCCGGTTTATGGAGAAAGTGCGATCACTAGGTTAGCACTTTGTCTTGACGTAAACCACGCGAAATTATTCAAGTCATCGGTCATTGCTCCTTGTAATAACAACCTGGTATGCACCAGGATTTCCACAAATTTCCCCCGTAATATTTCACGCGTCATACTCATTTCATATCAGGGAATTCAAAATTAATTAATCATTATCTGAAGCATTACATTCTTGATGAAACAAGGAAACAAATATCTAAGGAAGAAGAAAATAAGCCGATTGTCTCTTTTGCGGAAGTATTCTTTTAGACAGGTACTTTTTTCTGTTTTGGACCGTGTCCCAAATTTGTGTTTACTTTTAAATCTACATTAAACTATTGTAATAATAATGCATTTAAATGTAATTGAACTTGCAACTTGTAAACAGATTTAAGTATTACGGGATTAAAAAAAAACAAACAGTTATTGAAAATCTTCTTTAAAGGTACATGCAAGAAATAAAATTTATACAAATTAAATTCAGTATGAATTTGTTTAATACGACCCATTTCTTTCTCTTCAAGTAATGCTTTCGATTTTAAATTATTTATGATACCTGATCATTAAGCTACCCATTCCTCCATAAAAGGTTGTAAACTTTACTTGTTTCAATACATTTATACAGAAAATACCTGAACGAGTTTTTAATTTATGGAAGAATAAAAATTCTAAAAAATATTGAAATTTCTACTACTAAGTTACTAATAAATATTGTTGCTTTCGATGAGTTCTATTACTGTTTAAATTAATTGTTCTTATTTCTGATACACTTTGTATACATCTGAAATCACAAATATAATTTTTCAAGAAAAATTTTTGGTGAACAATGAATATCCGTATGTTATGACTAATGCCTGTATTCATAGTCAATGTTTAGTCAATCTACTTCGCCAAGCATTACTCCGGTCGTACTCGTCTTTTAGTACGTGACATGTTTCATAGTTGTAACTTTGTTAATTCTCGACTAAGTAATAACCTCAAGGTAGAGATTTAGATAAATTGTAGTTATTGCGTTTGGAATATTTGTAAATTTGACAATTTGACAGCATTTGACAAGTACTCAAGTATGAGTCAAGGCGAAGTACCGACTGAATATAGGCATAAGAGAAAGGATAATTCCTGTATGTGCGTGTATGTTTGCTCCCATATTCGCGAATTAGAATTCATATCCATCTGCATACAATGGGTGTGCGGGTTTGTGCAGGCACTTGTCTTCTAGCGGCATGCGATGCTTACTTGTTTTCCGGTGAGTGGGTCACTGGAACAGGCGCGACAAAGCGACGCTAGCGCCAAACACGCATGCTATTGTTTTATCACTTCCATTTTATTGATAGTTTTATGTGATGTCTTGTGGTTTATTGTTGGTTAAACCGAAGATTAAAATGTGGTGGCAAAACGCTTTCTCGTTTGATTTCTACAGCGATTATAGCGTGGTTAACCTAATCTAAATTTAATAATAATTGAATAATAAAAACATTCATATCAAGACATAACCTTTTAAAAGTACATAAATAGTTTTACATTTAAATAAATTACTAGTGTTAAAGGTAATTTTATTATTATAAACATTTATTTATAATATATATTTGAGTAAAAATTAATATTCCGTATTGTTTTTTTAAGTAACACAAAAAAAGTTTAGGTATGTGTCTTACCAATCATTGAAGTCTCTTTATTTTTCTCATCTTGTATTAGTTTGGCCACATTTTTGCAATTTGTAAATAAATACAAAGCAATGGTCCATATTACGAACGATTTTTTGTAATAATAGCGATTTTAGGAAGCGTGCTTTTACATTATAATCCTATGAGGCCAGACGTCACTTTTAACAAAATCACTTTATAAAAATTGTGTTTGTAATATGGGCAAACATGTTTTTTTTTTAAATTCAAATTTGTAAACTAGTAGACCTCTAGTATTGGGTGTACACGTATAGATATACTTACTACAAAGATTGGTATTGCTTCTTGTTATATTTTCAAACAATTACATAATATATTGTCACACTCAGAAAAGTATAACATAGGTAATAAGAATTATGATATTTGAGACATAGGTATATATTATTTTATTTTGATCAATTTTATTAGTCCTATATAGCATATAACGTGACAACACTTCTTTTATATAGTTGTATAGGTTATGTTTTTATAAAGGCTGATTTTTTTTTTATTTTTGGTTAATTAAGTGTTGGTTAACTTATCTATCGTTTAATAGAACAGTACCTCATTAAAATAGTAAATATCTCATATTTTTGACAACTTCCGTTATGTAACCAGCACTTAAACTAAAAATGAAAAAAACGGCACTTAGATTACAAACTTTAAATAAGAAAGTATTATATTTATGACAATTTTTAATATTTTGATGACTTTTATTAGTTTTAAATACACATAAACTAAACTTTTTTGAACAGTGTGTTATTTGTTTGTGTTTTGTTGTAGCGCGCGGTGAGACGGAAGCGCCGGTGAGCGGCACGTGCAAGTTTCCGGGGGCGCCGGCGCACTCCACCGTGGTGTTCAGCGACGAGACGCTGGGGCCGGGCACCGTGGCCACCTACACGTGCGAGCGCGGCTTCGAGCTCCTGGGGCCCTCCCGCAGAGTCTGCGAGCCTGACGGACGCTGGCTTCCCGACGGGATTCCCTTCTGTGGTAAGTGAAGAGGAGATCTTAGACTAGATGTAAAAATTACGCTAGAAAAGATAAATGGATTTATTTTTATTCATTTATTTGTTCAATTCAATCAAACAAGGCAAAGAATCCCAGTTATAGGCTGAGTATATAAAATGTTACATTGAGTAGTTTAAAAAAAAATCGAAATGTTGATTTTGCATATTTTGAGTACAAGTATAAGTAAATAAACATTTACTTTAATTTGTGCCGCTCTTTAATAAATAATATGATGGACATTAACTTTTTTCCGAGGATTTTTGATAGTATAAAACAAAAATCTGATGTGGACACACGACTTATTAAGTTATAGGTACACATTTTTGCTGCACTTCACTTAAAATTATTTGATTTAAATGTGAGAACGATACTCCTATCAGTCCCACATATAAAATTTCAACATTCTACTGCTAATCTTTATTGTTATGGGAAAAATTGAAAAATAAACAAAATGAACTTATGGCACTGCCGATTGCAATAAAAAAGGGAGGTGCACAACTAGATATTATAACAATCCCATATACAAAATTTCAATATTCTACGGCAAATCATTTATGAGTTATGTGAAACATTCAAAAAATCTTTCTAGCAGAGTGCCCTTTTGGCACTGCTGATTGCAATATAAAAGAGAGGTGCTCAAACTAGATGTTATAGCAGTCACAAAAACTAGTCCAAATGGATTCAGGGATAGTCAAAATATGGATATTTCCGTTTAAATTGGAAAACAAATTTTTCGCGATTACAACATTTTCCTTACTTCGTACAAGGAAGTAAAATATAAATATATTTATAAAAATAGACAATTATTTCTCATTGCCAGTAATCACAAGTAAAGCAGAATATTTAAAGTTAATATTAAAAATATATTTAAGGATAGAGATGATTTTAGGTACAGGGCGATATTATTTTCATAACAATACTAGTACGATCATATAACACTTAACAAAACACAAATTGTTTTATTTTATTGTTTCTAAAATCGAAAAGGTACATGGTATACAACTTTTTTACACTGTATTGAAACAATTGGGTTTTCGTATTTGCTTTGTTGAGAAGTGGGAAACAAAGTAAAGAACAATGTCCATAAATGGTAATTTGGCGTCACAAATGTTTGCATTTGAGGCGAATTAAGGCAACCTGTTATCTGCATCATTCCGTGGGTGTTCCTTAACCTCAATCCGCACTCTCGACAACAAAAGAGAAATTTTCATTGCTCTTACAGTTATACCCACTTTTGCATTTTCACTGTCATAAACCACAACTACATATTTGTCAAACAACTAAATATTTGTTATTGTAAATTGGCCTCCTTACCTCTTCATTATCGCTTATTACCTATTGTTGCTAATCTTGTAATTGCCTACAAATATAACCTAATTTTTTGACATGAGAGAATAGAAGAATTGTTTTAATTAATTTGATCATTTCGAATGACACAGTTATTAAATAAGTGTACACTTCGAGGTAGACTTCTTTCACACATTCACAATGACAAAATAAGTATTTTTTTTTTCATTATTAACCTTTATTTGACATGAGAATTTATTGTTCTCACTACCTCTACTACATAACTGCAGTAACTTCGGTTAATAATAATTTATTATTGACCTAGGTCAATAACGCGAACTGTCACTTTTCAAAAATATTCAAGTCTCTAAATCCATATCCAAAGAAAAGTCATATAAGAAAATAAAAAATAACAAATGCAGTTAACAAATTGAAATAGATATAGAAACAGATGTAATAATATTAGTTAATAATATTGTATAATTGAAAATATATATAAAAATAAATATAAATTTAACGAACACAAATTTTGCCGTTTATTCTAGTCGAAATCTGACAACTCAATAATCATAGCAACTAAAAACATATCGTAAAACATTTTATTGAACAACACCTACTACTTTCTTTATGAAGCAAGCAAAGGGCACTACACAAGCCCTCCCCAAGAAAGGAAGTAGTAGGTTGTAAAAAATCAAAAAAATTAACAATATAACGGAATGACAGTTGTGTCATTGAGGTTGCTGAACTGTGTTAATCAAAATGATTGATATAAGCTGGTTTAAGTCTATCTATTGACACTGTTTCTATCTTGTCATCTATAAGAATTTTAAAAAATTTATCATATCTTTTGACAACTTTGAAAGGTCCATTATATGCTGGTTTAAGAATGGGACCAATAGTGTCATTTCTAATTAAAATATGGGAAGTTTTGAATAAATCTGGATGGATGTTGTGTGATGTTTTTGTTGATAGTCTTGTAGTGATTGGAGTAAATTTATTGATTGTGTTTTTTAATAGTGTTAAATATTGATTTGCTTCTGCTTTATTTAATATGTTATGTTTAGTTGTGGGAATTAATTCTCCAGGAAATTTAAGGTTCGTGCCGTACACGAGTTCTGCAGAACTACAATTTATATCATTTTTTACGGAGGATCGTATTCCAAGAAGGACCAACGGAAGGAAACTGATCCATTGTGAAGGATTTTGAAAGGTTTTTAAGGAAGTTTTTAATTGTCTGTGAAAACGTTCAATAATGCCATTTGATTGAGGGTGATAAGCTGTTGTTTGTATATGATGTGTTCCTAAAAGTTTTAGTAGTTTTTGAAAAAGAGAGGAATTAAATTGTTGGCCTCTATCAGATGTAATTGTTGCTGGTACACCAAACCGTGATATCCAACCATCAAGTAGAGCTGTTGCAACTGATTGTGCAGAACAATCTTTTAAAGGTATTGCTTCAGGCCATCTGGTGAAACGGTCGATGCAAGTAAGAAGGTAAGAAAAACCTTGTGAATTTGGTAACTTGACTAAGTCGATATGAATTGAACTGAAACGTGAAGTTGGAGTTGTGAATTGAAAAATAGGTGATTTGGTGTGTTTAACTATTTTAGCTTTTTGGCATTGTAAACACTGTTTTGTTTTGTCAGTTAAATATCTTTTCATATTTTTCCAAATGAATTTTGAAGTAATTAATTTAATTGTTGATTTAATTCCCGGATGTGAGAATGAATGAAAATGTTTGAATATAAGATTTTGGAATTGTTTTGGTATGTATGGTCTGTAAGTGTTTGTTGAAATATCACACCATAATTTAACATCTGTTTTAGGTAGAGATATTTGTTTAAATATTAAATTTGTATTTTTGTTTTCGAGTAACTCTTGTAATTCCTGATCATATTGTTGCATTTTTGCAATCTGATTATAGTCTATTTGACTATTTGAATATAGGATGTTTATGGAAATGCGAGAAAGGGCATCCGCAACTGGATTATTTTTGCCAGAGATGTGACGTATGTCATTTGTGAACTGAAAAATGTAATCTAATTGCCGCATTTCGCGAGGTGAATAAGTATTATTGCTGGCTATTTTTGTAATGAAAGTTAGAGGTTTATGATCAGTTAAAACAAAAAATTCTTTACCTTCAAGGAAATATCTGAATTTTTTTATCGCTGAAAATATAGCCAAAAGTTCCCTACTAAATGTGCTGTAACGTTTTTCAGTCGAGTTAAAAGTTCGCGAAAAGAAAGAGAGTGGTTCCCATTGATTATTGACGAATTGTTGAAGAACAGCACCGATTCCGATGTCTGATGCGTCAACCATAATATTAATTTTTGCACCGTGTATTGGAAAAGAAAGATTTGTTTCATGTGTTAGTTTAGTTTTAATCATATTAAAGGCTCTAGTAGCTTCCTTAGTCCAAATTATTTCTTTAGAACTATTTTTTTTGTTATCTAATAGTTTGTTGATTGGATGTAAAATAGTAGCGCAGTTTTTGATGAAGCGATGATAAAAATTTACTAAACCAAGAAATTCTCGTAGTTGTTTTTGTGTCTTTGGCATTGGAAATTTATAAATACTATCTACTTTTTCATGTACAGGTTTGATTCCGGAAGGAGAAATGTTATGTCCTAGAAATAATATTTGATTTTGACCGAATTGACATTTATCTTTGTTGATGAAAATACCAAATTTTTGTAATCTGTCAAAAATAATTTTTAGGTGTTCATAGTGACGTTCCGGAGAATTGCTAGCAATGAGTATGTCGTCTATATAAGCGAAACAAAAGTCTAAACCTCTCGTGACGATGTCAATGAAACGTTGAAAAGTTTGAGCGCTGTTTCTTAAACCGAACGGCATAACTATGTATTCAAAAAGACCGAATGGAGTTGTAATTGCTGTTTTGGCTATTGATTCTTCATCCATTGGTATTTGATTATACGCCTTTACTAAATCTATTTTAGAGTAAATTTTTGAATTTTGTAAGTTTGCCGTAAAATCTTGTAAATGAGGAAGTGGGTATCTGTCCGGAATCGTTTGTGAATTGAGAGCTCTATAATCTCCGCAGGGTCGTAGTTCTCCCGATTTTTTTCGAACTAAGTGTAAGGGTGAAGCCCAGCAACTAGAAGAAGGTCTTATTATACCCATCTCTAGCATATTATTAAATTCTTTTTTGACTTCCATCAATTTTTCAGGAGCTAGACGGCGTGGTTTTGCAAAAGTTGGGGAACTGGTAGTAGTTATACAGTGTTTTACTTTATGTTTGATTTGACATTTTGAATATAATTTATTTGTTAATAGAGAAGGATAATGTGAGAGTAATTCTGAGTAAGATTGTGGTGAAATAGGAGTTTGGGTTTTTTTTATGAAGTGTATTTTGTTTGTGTATTGATCCGATTCTAAAACTTGTTTCTTTGACATATTGACAGTTAATTTGAAATGTGTCAAAAAATCTGCTCCGATTATTGAGCATTGAACATTTGCAATGACAAATTTCCATGTAAAAGGTTTTGAAAGACCGAAATCTAATGTCAAAGTTTTGAAACCGTATGTGTCAATAGATGACTTATTGGCAGCTTGTAAAGAAATAGGTAACAATTTCAGTTTAGATTCGTTAAATGCAACCTTAATGACACTAACCTGAGCACCGCTGTCCACCAGGAAACGTTGCCCAGACGTTCTGTCCGTCAAATAAAATAGTGTTGCAGATACATTAAGATGATGACAACTGGAAATACAAGGTATTAATTTTGTATTAGTTGAAATTTTTATAGCAGTTTCGTTGAGAAGAACCTTTTTCTTTTTGAAAGAATCTTCCATGTTGCAGGGTGGTGTGCATTTCTTGGCGTTGCTTCCGAATTTCTTGTGGTACCAACAGAGAGAAGGTGATTCCGTGGTCAGAAGTTCTAGTTGTGACTGCAACTTCTTGACATCTTCTGATAGTTTTTTTATAGAAATTGTTTCCTGCGAGATCGATGCTATTGAAGGTTGGGAAATGCTCGCGATTTTGTCTGCGACTTCTGCCTTCTCTTCAAGGGAACAGTGCAACAAAGAAGAAATAATGGATTGAGTTGATAATGGTAATTTTTGCATGAACAGTTCTTCGAGGATAGTTTCGTCAAGTAGCTTCCCTGAGACCAACTGACGCATGTATCGTAGGACTTGTGAAGGCTTTTTGTCGTCAATAATAGAAGATGTTAATAGTTGTTGTAGCTTTTCTTTTTCAGAAATACTTAATCGTTGAATCAGTGCCTTTTTAATTACAGAGTACGGTTGTTCCACTGGAGGTGCAATGATTAAGTCTCTTACCTCAGCGGCAAACTGTGGGCCTAAGGCACTAATTAGTCTTACGAATTTGCTTCTCTCTGAAGTGATCCTCTGGGAAGCGAAAATAGCTTCAACTTGAGAAAACCAAAGCTCTGGATCGGCCGGCCAAAATTCAGGAATCTTAAAAGAAGTGGAGAGGGTCGAAAGTTGAACAGATTCGGCTTCCGAAGGATGAAGTGGTAGAGAGTCATGGTGTACATCTTCCATGACGAAAACGAAGGTGCGAAGATTCAGTTCGGGGTCACCAATGTAATAATATTAGTTAATAATATTGTATAATTGAAAATATATATAAAAATAAATATAAATTTAACGAACACAAATTTTGCCGTTTATTCTAGTCGAAATCTGACAACTCAATAATCATAGCAACTAAAAACATATCGTAAAACATTTTATTGAACAACACCTACTACTTTCTTTATGAAGCAAGCAAAGGGCACTACACAGATATGAAACCTACTTTATAAGTAAATATTCATGTCGAAATATTTTTTTCTGTCAGTATTATAATCTTTGTAGGATTTAAGTATTATTAGTATAAAAATAATATATTTTGGTTAAATAACGGATCATTTCTTGATGTTTATACCCTTGAGTATATAACATAATATAATAATAATAATAAGTTTGTCTGTGTCCTAGATGTTAAATAAAGTTTTTTCAGGGTTACAGTAAATAGAAATAAGTAATAAAAATGTGAATGTGAAGAGCAAGCTTGCATTTCCATAACTCTTTTGACATTTGTATAAATTTCCATAATAAGAATAATAATTAGAGATGCGTTGTGAAACAGAAAGATGCATGCCTAGATGGTGACTCCAACGTCCCCGTTTTCACGGTGCCTGGGTAAATAGCCGGCCGCTGTTTCGGGAGTCTAATTCTCCTCGTATTAAGTAAGGTCAATGTTAGCCACACGTCATCCGTAATTGTTACATTATGTGCAAACAATGACACATTACATCAACTTTTTTGGAGATTTTGTTTGTGTTGTTGAGATAAATCTTTTTTCTGACCTTCATGTTTATGAAGATGAGCGAAATTACCTAATTTTTCATCCGTGTATTTAATGTTTACGTCTCTGAATCGAACTATGAAATATAGTAATACTTGGAGAGAGACAACCTCTAACAGGTGTTTGTGTCCTTGTCGTACAGTCCTGAAAAAGGATAAATGCGTATTTGGGTGCTAAACAGCTTTGTAAAACTTTAAACAATAATTTCGTACCCTTTTTTTCACTGATTTCTATATATATGGATAGGGTGTAGGATAAAGTGAAGCCTGTGGCAGCCATTTTCCTGAGGTCTCAATCTAATCCAATTGGCGCGAAATATGAATAAAATCGTTATTATCTACTATGAAATATGAGAAATCTTTTTCAATTTGATTTGTTTTAGTTAATTTTAGTATATTTTTTCATAATATAAAAATGCAGAGCTACTTATATCGGAACAAAAACTGAAAATCCATATTTAGTAAATAATAATGCTCGTAAAATATCATATCATTTTTTTTAAGAAACAAAAAGTAACATCATGGGAAACTCATCAGTCATAATTTTTATTCGACTGAATTTATTAATTTGCTTTCAATATATTTTGATTTACATCCGTCGCTAACCTATAATTTCAGCTGTCAAATTCTCACTCGATTTCAATTCTCAAATCTAAGCTGTGGTGGACTAATATTTTTCTGTCACAGATAATTACATAGAGTCACAAAAGACCAACTTTTACTATCAGATAAATGAACTTGAATTTTAGGCTTGGCAAATTAATGTCAAATTACACACTAAATCATGGGAATCTAGCTAGCCCTGGTTTTGAATAATGAGGCGACACTCTCACAGGAAACAAAGCAATGTCCGCTGTTTATTATTTTGATTTTTGACGAAGAAAGTTCATAAATAATTACCATAATTTTAACGAGGAAGCAAAAAAAATTAATAAGATGACAGTTTCGATGTCATCTTTAATTGCAAAATGTAGTTGAAGAAAGTTTTAAATCTTATCAATAAATTTAAGTGTCAAGTACTTCACATATTTTTGAATATATTGCGAAATTTGAAAGAGAAATTTAAAATCAATTTTTACTTTTACTAATAAATAAAAGTAATAAATGCATATTTATATAAATAGGTGCTGCATGTAGAATAATTTAAAGTTATGTATAAAATTAGAATAAATTCCTGTCGACACATGTTGGGTAATCAACCGGTCACGTTTCTCAAGTCACGCGTGGAAAATGTCACCAGTACACGTGTCTGCACCTGCAAGAACCTGCATGTGCATAATCAACTAACTGTTCCAAGAGGAGAGGTTAGATTTGCAAATGGTAGGAAGTATTGCTTCGCTATTAACTATTATTACGTGCACTTTACTCGGTAATAACAATAACTATGCACTTAACTTATCTCCACATCTAAAACTGTCTTCACAGGAATTTAAAACACTTCTAGGTTTATAGAAAATTTAATTTATTTTCTCCAGGAAAAAGAGTAACCATTGAATTGCAATATTCTTTAGAATTTGTTACTGTATGTATACACAATTGAGCTTTAATTTTTTAGAAATAGGAAGTGGTTCAATTAATCTAAAAATTAGGTTAGATTATATCATTTCTTGACAAAAATACAAAACAAAAAAAAAAATTATGAAACAGAATTATAAGGCAAATCATACTTGCAATTATTTGTGCTTTTTGTATTATTAATTTCAAATGGAGAATTTATTAAAAAAATCTAAAATAAAGAGTCAGGAAATCTATAATTTTTAGAAAACAATATACTATTTTCTATACTTTGCTTCATATATTTAATAAAAATTAAAAAAAAAATCAATTGAAAAAATCATAGAGTGTAATCTAGGGATATATATGTGAAATATGATAATGAAGTTGAGCACATTTTAATATCCTTTTAAAATAGTTTTGTTTATTCGGTTTTCATACTCAGAAATAATATAAATTGTATTAAAAACATTTAAAAATATTTGAGGTTATCAATTTGACATTTAAAGTGAGGTGCAGTTGTTATACCTAGAAGTACCAATTTTACAACAACAAAAATACCAGAAACTGTTTAACTATATTTTTATTACGAAACCGTTTTCAATATGACAATAGGGCAATTGTTCACGCAAAGTATAAAAAAGAAATAATTATACAAAAAATTCAATTTGTTGAAAGGTGAAAGATAAATTACAATATGCGTTGTGAATGCTTGAAATAACTTCATATTATAATGCAACAATAACGTTATATTAGTATATTACACCTTAAGGGATATGAGATATACATACATTAAGAACATATGCGTTGTTATCTTATATAATAATGTAACACTTCCTATTGCTAATGCTCATAATTGGTATTGTATATATTTATCGCTCTATTGTATAGTATTATTGCAATTTGTATTGTTGTACAGGGCAAATGCCAATTTAAATGCTGCTTGGGGCTCTTAGGAAGTTTGTTTTATTTATTGCAATTTTCTTAACAGTAAATTAATTACTTGATTATTTTATTGCCTTATTATATATTTCTGTAACATAAAAGGTCATTATTGGAATTTAATACCTCAATATAAAGTAAGTTAAGGTTAAGTACAAAAAAAAATAGAGGAACTCGTATGTTGTCTTGTTTTAATTAATTTTAATTGCAAATATTATGCAGCATAGAATGCAGTACAGAATAAATAAACATATAAACTCTAATACCTTGACTGTCACCATTTACTTTATTCTAATTAAACAGACCCATAGAACACCTATCATTTCCAAATAAATTTGAATAAAATTTGTTTAATAACTTCCACATTCCTGCCGCCTATCTTAACCTGTATTTATCGTAGCACTCCTTGGAAAAAACCTGAAATTCCTTCATAAAAACATTGGGTACAGTTAGACAAAACACGCAAGGTACCATGGTAACGATAAACAATAATTGTTAATCAAATGAAAGTAGAGGAAGGCAAATGAAGTGACATTTCAAGGACTTGTAATAGTGTAATACGTTTTGTAAGTTGCACCTGTAAGAAATCTAAATATTTATATCAACACGAATTATTAGCTATTTCTGAGCGTAACAATAAAGATAAAACAATAATGAATTAGGAATTTTTTAAATAACTTTAAGCTTCGGTTACAAGTGATCATGGTTAAATGTGCAAATGCCGTTTTCAATTGCAAATCGTAGTTAAATGTTACTGTTAACCGGTGAATTCTTAACCGGTCAAAATTGTTGGGTTAACGAAGATTTTGAATTATTTATTCATATGATTAATGAAAAACAATATACAGTTACAGTAAGACAAAACAAGATCATTTAAACTAATCGAATAATGCGCAATTTTACTGAAGGTTTCATTTATAGAAACAATCATAAATGTGTATCTGTAGTGGTCGTAGTATCATTATAAACTATATTGTATATTAATATTTTCTTTAGATATAATGCTCTTCCAGCTATGAAACAGGTCCTAATTTATTTTCGTATTCCATCCTTACAAGTCCTTCTATGTACGCTACTTTTTGAATTGAACATATTATTATGTTGTTATCAAATTGACCAAAATAATGTATTTTTCATCTGAAAAATTAGCACTTCTACTACGTTTTTCTGTCATTATTCGATATTCGATAACCTTAAAATATAACTAAATAAGCACTTATGAACTGCTATATCTAATAATATGTAGAGAGCAGTCGTATATTTTTCTTGTCAAACTAAACTAAAAACTTGATAACCAGGGCTAATTTTACCAGAGATGTCTACATGATTAAAAAACGATGTTTGCTTTAACCATTAACTTGTGCTGGTTAAATCTAATCATGGTTAAGTTAACCGTAACTTAACCAGTTAATGAAAAACCGGCCCATGTAATGTTAAATAAATATTATTATTTAGACGCTTATGAAAGTATATGTATAATATTATATATTATATAAGTGTTAAGATTGGTAAGGACATTTCACCGATCCAAGAAAATTATTATTTTTCTGAAAAATTTTTTTTTCATTGTTTTTTTAAAAGACATTTAAGGTTAGGTAGAAGTTGAAATATTTTCTTTTACTTTATAATATGAAAATCTTAAGCTCCACCACATTAGGGGTAACAAATGTACACTTTCCTAGTTGGTAATGGTGTGATATGCACAGTTATTCATTAGCGTTTGAAGTTTAACCGGGTCATTAGCTCCTACACGGCGTACCGTTGTGTCCGTGACATTGTAGTAGCCGCGCAGCGACATTGGATCGGAATTTCACGTGCGGAACTGGGCCAAGGTCCACCAGCCGCATACGTAATATCTGGGCCATCGCCCTAGCCCTGCACCAAAACAAATACACTGGGTTCCATCCCAGGAACCTTATTATATTATTATTATTATTATATATCTGTCATACATCTTACATTAACATTCCTATTCTTAAAAAAATATTTCGTCCTGCCTTGTCGTGACTCCAATTCGTCTATCCGTCTAACAGATCCTCTTCTTCTCTTCTTCCTCTTCTTCCTGTTCTCTTCCATAAAACCTTCTCTAATTACTTGATAGTCATGTATTTGTTTTTTGGCGTGAGTTCATATGTGCAAAGTGTGTAGTGCACATCCTAGCAAAATAGTAAAATAAAAATGATATTACTTACTCTAATTTATTTTCTTTTAATACAGTGAACTCGAGCACGTAGGCCAAGTGCACTTATCTGTTGTGCACGGTTAGCACAGCTCATTCGTACAGGGAAGATATCATTATAGTCACACTACGCAAAGAGAGATATTTCTGTCTCTCACGTGCACTAGAAATTATGCACTTTTGTAGAGTTAAATGATTCTGGCCTGCGTATTCTAATTCATATGTATATGTACTTAATATCAGTTTTAATTTTATCTTCATATAAAAATAATGTTCACAATAATATTAATTTGGATTTCAGACAATTTTATTACCAATGAGTATTTAATTATTATTTATCAATGCTGCAACTATAAAAGGATCCTATAAGGATTAAATTGCAATCACAATCGTATGATTCTAAATATTTACATTTTACTGAGTAAAAAAAATAAATATAAAATATAAAATTTTAATAAGGCAATAATTTACTGGATAGTCAGTCAAAATTTGGAAAATCTCTTCATAAAATTTAGGTATTATTGATGTGTTCTATTTCTTCTGTTTTAAATAAAATTATCAAAGAATACGGTATTATAAAAACAGGAAAATTAACTAAATGCTTTTTTCTTGTCCGAAATTTAATTTGCAATATATAATTAACCTGCCTTGTAGAATTATTAAATTCTTGTTGTGAAGCAATTAAACATGATGTTATCCGAAGCAAATAATTGCATTAACTCCCAATAAAAACAGTTTCACGGAAGACGTCAACCGAACCGCAAAAACTAAATTACACATTTCAAATTTGGCAACGGCTGGCAGGATACAGTTATGATTTACAACCTATCATTTGCCGAATAGAAACAGGAGCACTTTTTCTCCCAGTCGGCATTTAGCGAGGAGTATTTATAGCGAGCCGCCAGGGATATAAAACCGCAGAAAAAATAGCGACACCGGTTCGCACTTGAATAGAAGCCGTAAAGGTAAAACTAAAAGGCATTAACAGGTTAATATCTGGTAGCTAATGAACAGGAAGACGCAGTGATTGTTGTTTATGACTCGAGTTAAATTTATGTTTGTTTATATTGGAATCTATACTCATATACTTCGTAATATATGGTGGATAAAATATATTTTATTATTTTACCGGTTTCAGGATAATAAGCCTTTGTTTATATAGACAAAAGTAAGCTGGTAACTAATTCATAACTTTAACTGTACTGTAATATCATTACCGTACTGACTTGTCAAAATAGCTGCTCACGAAAACTTTTTTAACAAAAGAATTTTATAAAATAATGTTTATTACGAACGTCTTGATTTTTTGAAACCGGTAACTATTTTACACACTACGGGTATTACGAATCATACCAGCCTTTAGATTCCTTAAAATGGTCGCTCTATATGAGCTTGGAATTCAATGGGATATATGACCATATTTTCTTTTTCCATTTTATGATTCTGTACAAAAATTAAAAATACCCGATTTTTTTTAAATCGCTTAATTGTTGATAATTCCGGAGAAAAACAATAATAAAGTTCTATAGAGAGGGGATACATACATATGTGATGTTACATAGGGAATTTGAAATCTACATTTGGCAGTTTACCCAGGTTCTATTTTTAAAACTATGTATATGTAAACACTAAACAGCCTTCGAAAAATCATATAACACTGACAATGTTGATGGTTGACATTTCAATGTCAACCAAATTTACACCAAAACAATCTGTTGTGTAATATTATTTTTTTTATTATATTCTATGAATTGCCTATATTGATATCTTATATATAGTTAGTCAAAAAAAATGATTTACCTCGTAAAAATAATATGCTGTAAGAACCTCAAATAATTAATTATGAATTATTATTTATTTATATACTCTTAGATTTATCGCCTTTGATCGGACGTAAACAAAAACTCAATTAAAATGGGTAGTTCGTAATTTACAAATTAGTAAAATTATCTAAAAATTGTAGTGTGTATTATATTACTTCAAATATGATTGTAAGTAAATGACATCAAGAAATAATGACTAATTTTCTCTTCCGTGATTATTAGCAATATAACCCACTTCTATCTTAAACAACTCTTATTTTCTGTGAGATAATAACGACAATATAATTCGATGAGCTAAGTGGATTTATGGTCACTATTTCACACTAAATTAGAAACAGGCTAAGCGCTGACCAAAACACTTAATCTCTCTAAATAAAACATAACCACCTAACTTTCCAATTAGACACCTTATCAATAACTCCATCAGTTCAAGGTGACTGGTCCGAAATCCTTACATATCTAGCGCACTTTCTCCTACAGATGAAACATTGAAACATGTATAAGTCTGCTCCAACCTTCACCGGGGCGGTGACGGAAGGTTTGTTGGAAGTGCAGGAGGAAATGAAATATGGTCCAGATTCTTTCTCACGATCCCGACCAAATTAAATGCTTCGCGTTCTCAGCTAATTCGCTTTCTTTCAATCTTTAAATCAACTTGATGCACATTACATGGTTTTAGTAATTTTATCAAGTAATCATCATGCTTTTTATTTTACCATTGATATTAACTTGAAGTAATGAAGGATCAAGTTTTCAAGATTCGAAAAAGAAAGCTTTACTGATTCAAATTTTAGAGATATATTTTTTCTTTATTTATTTATTATAGGACGTTTCAAAACATAGAGTGTTCTATCTTTAGCTTAAAATTGAATATACAATGTCAATATTATAAAAAAATTATACACGGCAATTTAAATTTATAACAATTGGTGGACAACTTACCTGTTAAATATTTTTATAAGCAGAATTATATTTAAATAATAATAATTGTTTTTGAAAAAAAGTAAGTTTTAAAGAAACACCCAAATTCTTAATGGGGGTTAATCTTGTGGTGAGACTGGAGATAGTTTGACATTTCAGGGTATTAACAAGGGGTATAGTTAATCCAAGTTAGTGGCTAATATTTTTTTTGAATATGAATGAAGATTTTTTAAATGCAAGCTATCGTTTTTCAATACAATAAAAAAGAATCTAAATTCTAAATTCATTATTATTTATATTTTACATTTTAAGTTCTGAAAGATTTATTATCTTTTCAGATGTCAGTTAATACCTGCGCGATCTATGGTAATCTTCATAACAAATTAGATTGATATTGGAATAAAGTTTAAAAAAAAAAATAATCACAAATTTTATTTAAAATTTCTGATGTATATGAATTACTTTATCAAGAATAGTTATAATCACATGAAGTGTTTACTTGGAATATTATGGCACTTATAAATCATTAAATCAAATGCCCTTTTTAAATTTTACATCCTCGGATGGACATTAACAGCCGAATTCTCGAAACGGTGTTAGCTTAAAACCAAAATGAGTGTTAGCTAGCACCGTCTTAAACCCGGTATTAAAATTTAGTCTAACCCGTATTCTCGAAACAAACACGGTGTTAGACTAACCCGGTGCTAGCTTAGCACCACATCGTATCAAAATGGCGGCTGGTATTCCAGCTGTCAAGATCATTTGAGCCCTATCTGAGAAAAGTATTGGGCTAGATGTGGTGAAAGTGTTAATATTTATATCGATATTAGTGAGCAACTAGCGTGACTAACACGGATCACATCTCTCATTGTATTTTGAAAGCCTCCACTTGCTAAAAATCGCAGTAATCAACAACAGTGTGGGAATAGACATATCATTTTGATGTTTTAATATTACTATCTGCAAATGGTCTAATCAAACTGGAATTTTCTAGAATAAAATTACTTGGAAGCCTGAAATGTGTGGTAAATAAATAAATTAACTGTCCAAATATTTTAATAATGAAATATTTTATTGATGTTGCAGGTAAAGCCCTGATATACATATACTACTCGCCATAAAAATGCTACACCTTGTAGGAATTGATATAGGCAATTCTCCTTATAATGTACAAGTGCTACTATTGTCTTCAAATAATTACATTTTCAAGTGCTAGATGTAGAAGGCCGCCTTTATTTTAAATCGTTTACCTGAGCCGTACATGTAACGCCCGCTCTTACATTGCTGATGAAGGAGAAGCTTATTGTAATCACGAAATCCTTAAAATATTTGATCTAATCATTATTTATAATTTCTAGTGATAATAAAAAAATGTATTATTACTCGATAATAAACAAGTATGAAAAATATTACTTTGAAATTATGCTTAGTAATGGGGCTGTATATTTTATGACAAACAGCAAAGCAGTGTGTAATCAACACTAAGATGTAGATGTTGGCTTGGACGATGTATTCTGTTTGGGCGGTTTAATTATTAATTCATTGTTATTTGCCTTGTATTTATTTTTAAAAAAGTAAAAATCGTCTCATTTTATTACGTCAGTGATAGAAATTAACATTTTAAAAAAAATTGTATATTATGAACGTAACGAATTTTCACTAAAACAGCTGGGAACGAGTTTTAAGTTTTGGTGCTAAATTTAACCCATATCGGACGGTGTTATTCTTTGTGAATAGGATTAAGTTATTTATATTGCGTTGTCATGGATATGGCAAGGGTTAGCATATTTAGCACCGGTGCTAGCGGAGTGTTAAGAGTATAGTACTAAACTTTTTTGAGAATAGGTTTAGCGCTAACACCGGCTAACTAACCCGGTGCTAACGCTAACACCGTTTCGAGAATTCGGCTGTAAATCTTTAACATCTTTTAATACCCTTTGCTAAATAAACAGGTACTATAAGTTGTATGATTGAAATTGATCACATACACATATGATAACGGTACGTAAGAGTGAGCCCCTTTCACACTCAGCGCGATTTTCCCTTCACGAGAGACAACACTTCACTCTCAGATCCCCGTTATGGGGACTATGGCCCTGTTCACAGCTACGCGGATAACATAACGGAATAACCACATAATACATGTTTTTATTGGAATATATTTAAATTTTTAGTTGATTAACATTGTGTTAGATATTTGTATAGGAACAAAAAAAGATGGTGTTATGTTGAACCGAGGTCAAATCTTACTGGGTCAAAATATTTACGAAGTATTTCCCATAAAATAAAAAGTATTGTTTTTATTTAATGTCGAAAATAACTCATACACTTAAGTCTTAAACTAAATATTACGTAGTCTAAAATTATTCTTTGACTCATATTTGTGTTATCTCTAAGAGTCGATTGAAGATGAAACGTACAGTGGAAGGCCTTCATCTTAAAGAACTGATGAGAATATCGACAAAATCTGCGATCTTGTGCATTCAGATCGTCGGTTGATAGTACCGAATGATTGGGGATTCACACTACCGTTCATCAGATTACGACTAATTCATTGGTAATGAAAAAAATCTGCAAAAAAATGCTTTAAAAAAAGAGACTTTGGTCAGTAAAAATATTCCTGTAGCTCTTCAGACTCCTTATTCACCTGACTTGAGTTCTTGTGACTTTTTCCTCATCTCGAGATTGAAAAATCACCTCAAGGTAACTCATTTTGGCACACTTCAAAATATTTAAACGGCTGGAACCGACTACCTGAAGGTGATTCCAGTATCCGAGTTCCAGCACTGCCATGAGGATAGGAAAAACTGTCTCCACCACAATGTGGCTTCCCAAGGAAGTTATTTTAAGCTATTGCTATCTTTGATAAAACAGCTATAGAATATTAGCCGCCTGTTATATTTATTTAGGTATATTTTACTTATCTGTGATAAAACAGCTACAGATAATAACCCTCCTGTTATATTTATTTATATTTTACTCATTTGCACCTGAGATGGAATGAACGTTGTTGTAAGCCTATGAGTTTGAGGAAGGTCCACAGTTTGTGTGGTCTGTCATCTGCGCAAAGTTGGTTTGGCACTGACAACCAACATGCGTCTAGCAACCGACGTGACAACGTGAGAACGCGATTACACGATCTTCAGATGCTAAACGTTTCCGCCGTACTCAGCAGATTTGATTGATGATGATAACAAACTCAAATAACAGCTACAGTACTTACAATAAGAATAAAAACAAATTAATTCTCTCATCTCCAATGTCATCAGTTCTTATTCAAATCTCAGATTCAGATCGGAACTGTAATGCATTTTCATCAAACTGAAAACAACAATTCAAAACCAGGTATATGTTTCTACGACTGTTACGATTTTTGCTTGTTGTATGATTGTTATTTCTACGGATACATAGTATATTGTAAACACATTTTCATATCCCACGGCAATCATAGACAACGTATAAATTCATATATCACAGTTCTGTCGAAAATCGTATTGTTTAATTTTTGTTTTGTAGCTAGTTCCTAGGAAGTAGTGAAATAAAGACATCTTTATTATAAAAATATTAATGAATAAGGAAATTATATCGTGGTCGTAGAAAAAGTATAGTGTACAACTTACTTGGAATGTCCATTTCATACTCTTATGATTTGCAGAAAAGTTTTGTATGCATTTCAGAAATAAACTAACTATTATTATTATTATTATTATTATTATTATATTTGGGTATATATATATATCAAAAACAATGTTTTTTTTTTGTATTATACACAAAACTTAATCTGTGATGTTATGTAAATAGTAAATATTGACAAATTAGACTTAGACAACAGTTTCCAATTAGATTTTCTCAAGTCCGGGTAAATATTA
The DNA here is from genome assembly GCA_035578165.1 of Stenolophus ochropezus. Classification (NCBI taxonomy): domain Eukaryota; kingdom Metazoa; phylum Arthropoda; class Insecta; order Coleoptera; family Carabidae; genus Stenolophus; species Stenolophus ochropezus. Next base: position 26,892,602 of record JAQOWZ010000005.1, on the reverse strand, counting down.
CCTAATTAGCTTTTCGTAATTGTGGATGTTATTGTGACTTGATTGATCGTTAAAGTCTCCGTTGATTACGGCATTTCCCACAGCGACTTCAAACTCTAGCACTAAATCATTCATACACTGAGAAGCCAATGTCAATCGTAAAAACTTTCCAAGAAAAACTGACACTTACCTACTAAATTTGGATACAAAAGAAATAACTGTATCAGGATATGTATCACGAAAAAGATTGTAAAGAAATTCATGGAATAACGAATCTATTGTTTGATTAATGACCTTAATAACTATAAGGCTAGCATATAGAATCAGAACATAAAGATTGTTTCTTTTATAATACACATTATTAAAGTTATAGAAAAAGAAAAGAGGCTAAGTTTTCCGGAACACTGAAATACATAATATCCTCTCTAGAAAAACAAACTATTGGATATATTTATTTTGTAACAGTATATTAATTCAGAGAAAGGTCAGTAGGTATTTTAATTGATAAAAAAATGTAGTCATTGCATTTGAAATAACTATAATTCTACACTTCTTCCTATAATTGATTCGGTGATTTCACAGATGTCGTAATAAATTTCATGTTTCAAATCCTTTCTCTTTCCCGTGCAATTCACTGTGGTCTTCTATAGAAATAATTTATAGCCATTTTAGCAAAAGTGCACAAATGTCGCAAGATTAAGTTATTATTAAAGCGATGGTTTAATTTTTAGTGACATTTTATAACTAGGTTTATTCCTTCTTAAGCAAGATGTTTACTTTTCTATATTAATTGAAATAGTAATATAAGAAGACATTTCTATTAATTAATTATAAAATAACCTTTACTTCGTACAAGAAAATGAAAATAGTTATTTATATATGAAGGGATTAAACTATATTTTTTTATAAGAATGTGGAATTTATTCTACGAGGCGAGAGCCGATGAGTAAAACCATGTAAGTAATAAAAAAAAATACTTTAGTCCTTAGATTTACACATTATATTTTTCCGAAATCGTTCAATTATTAATTAAAAAAAAAAATAAATAGCATTATGTGTTTGTAAAACGTCAGCTAGCTATTGAGACGGGGATGGCTGTGATAATAAATTATTATGAAAGGTAAATAATAAATAAATTCGTTAATAATATTATAGAATGATATGTTTGTTATTTTAGGTAGTGCTAAAATAAATAGCAAAAATATAATGCTATTAAAATATAGGTTCAATCAGTTTGAACGATGAGTCCGTAAAATTTAATTTTGACATAAAAGTCTGTAAAGTTTTACTTTAGCTACTAGTATGGCTAACTTCATGGAGTGATATCGTGTACTTTAGTATCGATTTCAAAAAAACGTTATTTTATTTGTAATAATAACAAATTGCCAATAATATTGAAGATATTGTGTTCAGTACAATTCATTTTTCCTTAAATGCAAGTAGTAAAAAGAACAACGAAAAGAAAGCATTTATTATATAGTTAAATCACTGTTAATGTAACAGTTATATTGCTAAGTGCTAAATGCACATGAATAATTGTAAATATATATGTCAACAATAACCCATTCATAAAATTTAAAAAGTAAAAAACTGTTAAGTTATACTGCGTGCTTATACACGCATTAAAGTCATGTTATTTCATCTCTAAGAAGTTAGCAGCGCTAATAATTGCCGCCAACTGTCATTACGCTAAGTAAAAATCCCTAATGCACAGATGCGTATGTTTTGTTCTCGGCGACGTTTGTACGGTTAACAAGGTTCCTGAGAATATTAATTTAACAAAGAATTCCGTTAAGAACAGATATTGGATAGATGTTACTGATAAAACAGATGGTTGTTTAATTGATGCGCATTTCTACTTATTTTTATCTTAAAAAGAATTTCATAAACGGTTAATATTTTTCCTAATTTTAATGATATTCTCATATTTCAAATATTGCAGATTAGGAATCTGTATACAGTTTAAATAAATGTTTTCATTTGCAATTATATATGTTAATTTAATAACTGTTCATATTTCCATGTGTATTACTGTACAAATATGAAATAAAATTTATTTTATCATTTTTAACATTAACGAGTGAATCAGACAAATGTTTGTTTTAATGTTTTGTTTAGTAACATCTGCTACAAGCCATCAGTAACTATGGTATCATTAAACACATATTATTGTATGTTTTATTAGGTTATGGTTAAAGTGAGTACGAGGTACATTATGGACTTTATGAGATTGTAAATTTGTTCTGTTATTTGTTGACATGGTTTGAGATATGAAAAGAAAAAGAACACCTCTCCATAGTAAAGTTCTGCATATAGTGGAGGAAGCATTCTAGATCTTGTTTTTATTGGAGTGGATCAATCTCTTTTCCTGCTGTTTAGATGTTCTGTATGATTCCACAACTCCCTATATTTTATTTTACTCTTCCAGTTGTTAATTTCAGCTGCTTTTAGATCTTCTTGTATTTCTTGTAGGTATACTTTTTCTTCTTCCGCCTGTGCTCCACTCGATTATTGATCTTATTGTATCCCTTTCTTATACCTACATATTTATACCGTAACGAGCGAGACTCACCGCAGATGAGTCATCACGGTTGACCTGTCTGTGGTCAGGTAGACACGTTAAAGGTCAAGTGGTATAGGAGCGATGCCGCTATTGTTCGAGAATTTTATAGAGTTCGGAAGACTCTGGAATGTTCTAGAGAGTCACTGAAGAAAGTCAGTGTCGAGCAGTACATGTCAACGACATGTAAAGCAAAAATAAATAAATAGTTGGTGATATGAATAAAGAGTTGTTGATATAAATAAATATCTGGTGATATTAAATAGCGTATAAATAAATATTGCGTAGTGTTAAATGTTTAAATAAATAATCTTAGTGTTTTATAATTATTATTGTTAACCTAGTGTAGAAATTTGTTTCTTAATTGTGTTACTAATATTTATTATCTTTTTATAATTTTATATTATGGTACTATAACAACAGTTAAATTTAGTTCCCTATAGTAAATAATATTTATTCCTTCAATTGACAATCGAAATTTTGACTATGTTATTTGTCATTAATATAATTATTTTGGTTAGAATTTATTTTTTTAAATAAATTTACTATGTCGTCGATTTATATATTGTTCTTAAAAAGTAAATATTTTGAGATAACAGTACTCATACAATCGAATTTCCTCGTCATTGAATGTTTCTCCCGTCGAATCTAGTTTCCGTTAGCGTATTGAACACAAGTCAAACATGAACAGTATGCCACATAACAAGCAACTGTTTCAGAGAATCATTTCACGTAATGGAACGTTGCAGCACTTGACTTATCTGTAAGCAGCTGGTAAGCGTCGGGTGTTGCTCTAACAATGAGCGATTGTTGCTATGACAATGTGGATGCTTCAACCGAACATGTGCGGGAAGGTTCTACACTAACGACAAACACTTGCAGGATAGTTCATGAATTTTTAAAAAAGTACGGTTAGGTATTGTATGAAGATGTCAGAGGTGGTTTTGTTTTCGCATTACAAACTTTGCTTTACGGTTTGAGCGAACTGATTTTATAGTTCTGGATAGGACATAGCATATGAAAAAGTGAAGCCTGTGACGGTCATTTTTCTCACCTCTCAATCTAATCCAATTGGCGCGAAATATGAATAAAGTCGTTAGGATCTATAACGAAATATGAGAAATCCTTTTAAATTTGATTTGAGTGAGTTTACGAGTTACATAACTTGTGTTCTATTACAGATATTTATTCTATATACGTTTACTTGCAATTTCCGGAAAGTTGTACTACTTTTATAGATCCCGAAGCAAGATATAATTCTGGTTGTTACACGGTAACAGTGAGTATGTGATAATGGTGAACATCATCATAATTAGCGAGTAATAATGTCCTGTTGGATGATACTTTACGAAATCTTCCTGTTTAACCTAAGCATTACCGGTACGAACGATGCATATTAGATATAAACATGATGTTATTACATCGAGGACAAAAAGAGAAACGCCAAATAATAAGCGAGGAAATTATGAAATTATTTCAACAAGAAAGGAAGAAGCAACTGTTTTTCATTTTTTGGTTGCATTATTTCATGCCTTATTACAAGCAAGTTGTAGATAATGAAATTATAAACAAATACCTCCAGTGGCGTAACTAGGGGGAGCACACGTCTGCAATGCGAGTCGGCCTCACACTTGAAGGGCCTCACTTCGATTCTATTTCATTAAACCACAATAATTAGATAAATAACTATATATAACACTATATCTTTATCTTCAAGTGATTCCTCCGGGTTTAATAATACGAGGAATTTATGACCACTAAGCTTTTCAACTATCTATAAAAGGTTGTAAAATTTGTATAACCATTTTCAAATATCTCTTACAATAACTATAATATAGTTTTTTTTATTTTTTCGATTAATATGTTAATACAATTTATTATGTCCTTTTTTCAACCATAACAATTTTTGAAAAGAATTAAATATAGGACCACCTAGTTTGCTAAACGACTTCACAAAAAGAATAACTTATTCTTAGCTTCACGAAAAATTAACCAATAACAAAAACGCTCCGAATTTATGCTCTAACTGTTTTCCAAAGCCTGTGCGATTATATTAGTGATATATTTTTATATAAAGCTCGTTATAAGATCGTAATGAGCTGGTGTACTTAGCGGTACTTTGGATAGACACATGTTCGCACATTTGCACCTGTAATTACAAGATTACCAACTGTATCTCACTAATTATCACTAAACTGGCGTTGGCTGTTGGCTGCGCCCTAAGAATCGCTCAGGGTAAAAACTTCATAAATATTAAAATAAATTCATCAGAATCCATAGTTGGGTAAGCCAAATGGTTATTTCTTATTGGTAATATTTATACCGTAAAGGAAATTACCAGATGATATAATATAAATAATTAACCTCAAATTTAAAATCAAGAATCCCAAAACAGAAATAAATACAATAAAGGAATTTTAAAATAACATTTTCATATCGTTACGGATTATTAATAATTACTGTATATGCCAATCAAATTGCTGCAAATTTCGTTACACATGATGAGATATTTTTGTGGTAGAGGCTATAATATCCTTGTAATTTGTAACCAAACATGTTTTGATAAACAAACAAGTATATAGAAATACCATTACATATGTATGTAAACATATTACACATGCTTTGTTGTAGGAGTCTTACTAAGCTAAACTACCTTGGCACACTTAAAAGGAAGCGACTACGGATGAGAAATGAACATGATTACACCAAAAATTAAATATGAAAACTTTTTTTTACATTAAATCCTACTCATTCTGAAAAAACTCAAGGGCCGATTTTTCTATGTCCTGATAAATGTCTGATAAGTCTCTGTTAAATTAATCCTTATGGTAGCAACGAATTTCGGTTTTTTATCTTGTTAGCGTTACCAAAAGGAGAACTCTTAGATGAGAGGAGGATAAAGTAACAGCTAGTTTATGTTGCTGATAAAATTTTGCCATTAGGACAAATTTACGAAGTTGGTTCGAATAGGACTGAAATTATGATCAGATATAAACACAAACTTTTTCTTATAATCTTCAGATTGTCCCAGCAAACTAAATTTGACAGTAAAGACTTCGATGCTTGTTTAAGGTTGGTACCGCTCTAGAAATATGTAATAAATAAATGAAAACAAACAATAGTTACTTTATTGATTTTAAAGTCATAAATAGTAGCAACAGAAGAAATAGAGGAATATATGTATTTTATTCACAAGTGATTAAAATGCTTCATTATACACAGTAATGCCAGTTTTAAAATATAATAATAAAATTATTCAGTAACAACTCTTTTTTAAAATATTTATTATTATAATTTTTTATTTATCACACATGCGTGTTAAACATTTAACTCATGGATAATGACTTATTTCCCTAATTTGTAATATAAAATTATAATTGTCGATTTTGTTGTTCTTCTACTTCTAATTTTATTCAAAAATTTATAATCGTGTCTTATGTATTCATTGTATTCATTTTTGTGTCATTCTCAACTCGCAACAAATTACCGTATTACTGTAACATGACAGCCTGACACTACGCTGACAATTAATCTAAATATGTCATTCTAATGTGTTTAATAATTGTACTATCAATTACATTTCTCGCATATAGTACTAATAACCGTTCCCCTTACAAAAATGAGTTCACTATCTATTTAAATCATCGTAGCGGTACTATAGGCGTGTTCCTATATCGTGTACGGCTGACTGACCAATACTATTTAATCGACGATCGACTTATTTGTAGTGTACACATACCAATGTATATTCAAAACGGTTACGTTAGCTTCAAACATGTTAAACTTGTGAAAGATGATCTTGTTAGGGTAATTAATGTTTGGGAGTGGAAAACAGATGTAGTGTAATTCATTACTCAATTATTATATCTTATATAGAGATTGGAATATGTTGCAGAATATTACTTACATACTTTATGCATATATAGACAATATTCAGTTACTTACTTAAGCAAAAACTACATACTACATATTGCAGACATACATACCAGACATATGATTGTAAATATAGTATAATTGTCATATAATCATCCTAATTCATATTTTTATTAACTGTATAATTTTCTGAGAAAACAGTTTCTAAATAAATTTTCGAATTTAAAACTCGGTCTATTTCATTAATTTACAAGAAAAAGAAAAGGTACAAATATTATTTCCGGAAATGTTCTTTAGAGCATTATTCTCACTATAATAATGACAGGATTGGTTACTATTTAAAATTGTGTACACTGTAGGTTATTATATCAGTAACATTATTTTCGGTTCACATGGATATATAAACAAATCACTTGTTTTATAAAAAAAAATTAGTGACATTTGCGCTAACCTAAAAAATAAATATAATGTGAATTGTTATTTATTTAATATGAATAATAAATCAAAAATAATTGTTTTAATTAACTTTTAACAATTCCAAAAAAATTAAATTTAAAATTTTGACAGAATGTAATGCTAAAATATTTAAGTTGGCATCCCTACATTTTGAGTCCTGTAATACTAGTCATAATGGAACGAAGGCGCGAAAAAAATAATTTTAAGATAAATAAACAATAATAATTGTCACTCCACAGTTAAAATGCAAATGATATGGCTCTTATTTCGAGCTCACTTTTATAAAAAATCGTTTTGGGAACCCTTATTTCACATATAATCTTATGATGATACCAAACTTCACTTTTATGAAAAGCACTCATAAGAGTTAACTCTAAATATCAGCCATTGTCACTGCTTATTGTAATTATGTCTTGTTTAATCGTTGAAATCTCTTTCGATCTCTAAACATTATTTATTCTTGCAAAAATTCACTTATTTGAGAACAGTTATATTATTTTATTTTTATATATAATTATGTGTTTGAAAGAGAAAAGTATAAATAAATATAATTTTTAATTTCATTTTTATTTTCCCGTTGTGACAATCAAGATGACATAGTGATTGTAACTAAACGGCACCAGCACCATCTGTCGTTCGTCTGTACTAGATGTAATCGTAACCGTACTTCTAGTAAGAGAATTACAGCTATACCTTATAAATGTCAGATGAAATGAAAAATCAGCAATACTGGAATCTAGACACCTGGAAACGCGTATCGCTTGTTATAGGAACACAACATGCCGATATACAGCAAATTATAGGTTAGGTAATCTTGCTGTGAGCTGCCAATTCGCTCATTGCGTACAAAGAACAGATGCACGAGGAATTTATCCTTAAATGGAAATACAGTGGAATAATTTAGTTATAATAGTTTACAGATATACAAATACAAACAGGTAATTTAATAAATTCCATTTTAAAAACTGAAAAGCTGATATGGCGATCATATAACCTCTCGCCTATCCTCTTTATACTTTTTGTTAATATTTATACATTTTATACATTATATTAGTATCCTTAAGTTGACTGCTGACACGGTAAAATGAATTATTAAAATAATTAATGTTACTACTTACATTATTAGTACAATTTTAGAGTATGCGATAATTATTTTTATAATATTTTCACTGTCAATTATAATAATTGTCACTGTTAAATATAAAACATTTATTTCTATAGGTAAACAGATTCACCGCAATTGTAATAAATTTATCGAATCATTAATTACTTGTAATAGTTAAATGGGGCTAGGTAAAATTTTAGCTAATGATATAAATATTAAATTATTATGTACTAAATTCTTATATATTCATAATTAATTATGATATTTCAGAAATACACTTCAGAGCTTCATGAAAACTCCATTTCAGTTTTCATGATTAACACCAAAATCTAATCAGATCTAATCTAGGCTGTCAGAATGTTAATTTCAAAATTTTTACTTTTTTATCCACTAGTATTTGAGTAATCGTTATTACGACAATATACATCCATCCATACACACGGCAGACATCATCGTAAAATATTAAAAACGTGTTCTAGGGACTTCAAAACATGTCTATCCATTGAAAACTCAGTATCTGATTTTTAGCATGATTCCAATATCTCTCTGTCTGAGTGGCAAGACATAATAAAAATATATACTCTCTGTTCCAGTTAGATTGTCGTATAATAAAGAATATTTTAATTAAAATATACGGATGTAATTTTTTTATTGCGTATAACAAAATTTTAAGTATGTGTCATGACTATCTTTGATATTTAATTCACTCACGAATAGTTAGAAAAACAATTAATTACTATAATTATTCAAAAATTATAACTCGCATCATCCTTGAAAAACAGATGAATGTGTAACCAATTGAACATAAAAACATTTCCTAACCTAAGTTTTTATTAAGAAAATATAGACATAACTTCTTCTGACATTGTTGATTACTCTCATGTTATATTAAATTAACATCAAGAAAAAAATGCATTTACATAAGAACTACCAAGGCAAAGGAAATATAGAGATCATTAATTCTTCTCGCGTTCTTGAAGAATAGGATAAAAAGTAGAATCATTTCTTCATTAACGTATTTTTCACTACAAGGTTTATAAATTAGTATGCAGTAACAATAATTGTTAGGTTAGTAAGATGTGTATTAATATATAACTGTATCCTGGCAACCATCACCATGGCAACCATGTATCATGTATCAATAAGCGCTTGCTAATTTAAACATCATGTTGATTTTCACTTGTTGACCTTGAGTCACCGGGTCAGTAGTGACCTCAGGTCAAACCTAGACGTGTACAGATGAAGATGGATATAATCGATCTTCACAAGATATTATTTACTAAATGTAGGACTACGTGAATTGAATTTTGATTGTGATTAATGACAATGACGGATACATTCATATGTTTGATGTCAAACATTAATTCTATGTCAAAAAATAAATATACCATTTCAGGTTGTTACATATTTCAGATACTTTTATGTTATTAAAATATTATTGCATTTTGGTTACATATTTAATATTGTCAGTCACTTTCATTAATAATCAATTAATCATCACAATCATTTATTGTAATGCGCCAAACCTATTACTGTTAAAATAAACTCTTTGGAGCATTTACTTTCAATATTCTATTTTAAAAGCTTCCTTATAGAAAGGAGCTATAAAACTTTGACATTCTTACTACAAGTTAGCTATATATAAGTAAATAGTTAAATATTTATGGTTGTTACTACATTTTAATAATTAATACAAAATAGAATTGAATAACCTTCCTGAATATGGAACGGCGCTTAGAAAAGACAAGTAATAAAATTTGCATATCTTATAATAAATCAAGACATAAAGATTTTTTATGGAGTATTAAATGACATATTATAACATTAAGGACAGTAATAAATAATTAAATACATAGTTTTAACTAAGTTTCTTGCTTATAATAATTGCTTTATGACATTTATATTGCAAGATTTTTAATTACTTAAGAATATTTTAGTGCATAGCAAATCAAAGCATATTTAAGAAATTCCCCTGAAACTTCTAGAGCATCAATATTAGCTCTGGATTGTGCTCTAGTTTATTAAAGTACTCTTCATTGTTTGGTCTACTGAAATCGAAGCACAACACAGAACATCCGATTTCAATATGTCAAGAATTAGAGCAAAAACTTCAGAATGCTCTTATTCTTGTCCCAATGAGACCGAAGCACATTCCAGAGCAGAAATCTGCTCTAGAATGTGATCCAGTTTCAGCAGGTGAAGAAGCAAACGATTTAGAATGCTCTAATTCTTGCCCTACTAAAACCAGATCACAATCCAGAGCAACAATCTGCCCTAGAATGTGATCCAGTATCAATAGGTCAAGAATTAGAGCAAACACTTCAGAATGCTCTGATTCTTAACCCACTGAAACCAGAGCACAATCCAGAGCAGATACTTGCTCTAGAATGTGATTCAATTTCAGCAGGTCAAGAATTAGAGAAAACACTTTGGAATGCTCTAATTCTTGCCATACTAAAACAAGATCACAATCCAGAGCAGCAATCTGTCCTAGAATGTGATCCAATTTCAGCAGGTCAAGAAATAGAGCACACTTTGGAATGCACTAATTCTTGCCCTACTGAAACCAGATCACAATCCAGAGCAGCAATCTGTCCTAGAATGTGATCCAATTTCAGCAGGCCAAGAATTAGAGTACACTTCGGAATGCACTAATTCTTGAACTACTGAAACCAGATCACAATCCAGAACAACAATCTGCCCTAGAATGTGATCCAATTTCAACAGGTCAAGAGTTAGAGCACACCGTGTGCTCCAATTCCCGACTCACTGAACTAGACCACTTTCCAGAGCATCTACAGATGCCCCGGAAGGTGATCTAGACAGACCACCAGCCGGGAGGAGCGGAGGCTCGGGGCCAGGCAGCCTCCCTGGACCCCCGCCGGGGCAGGAGTCACTAATCCTGTCGCAGGACCCTCCTTATGTACCCTGCTACCTGTAAAGCTCGCATTTGATTGGTTAATATTCAATCTTTAATTGTGAAGATACTAGTTGGAATTTTTTAACGAAAATTTGCATAGATATGTATTTTGACATGAGGAATTCATTGGTGAAGTCGTTGAAGATGTATCTCACACCCATTTATGGGTATGAGTTAATTACTCAAAACTGGGTGAAGAAACAAAAATTATAATTTCACCATTCGATTCTACTACGTACTTTTTTATGTACATATACCTATTTTAATATTTTTTTTGATTACTAGTTTATTATCTATTAATAGATATTCGTATCAGAATGTCAAATATTTTGTTCTTTTAAATAAATGGAATTCCATCAATGCCAACCAATTTGTAAATTTAATTTCACTTCCTTTTTATGCTTATTATAAGTAGTAACATATGTTAATGTAATGCACATTCTAATACTCGTACATGCATTTACTCTAGCTGGATACAATAATGATTGAAAGTTATCAGATACGAGATTGTTTGCCATGTAATATGCAAACTTATTACATATATTTATATCTAGATTTAGAACAGATAAGTTCAAATCGAAACTGAAAAACTCAAGAACACTTTTGCAATATAATTTTTTTTTATTTATTAATTATTTGTAACCATGAGTATGTTTTATGTAAATGATTTAAGATAAGAATTTAAGCGAGAGGAGATGTGTGGTTTAGTGTGTTGGGTGTAGTAGTGCATATACTGGCCGGAAGTAGCACACTGGGGCCAAACGTGCACCGGATGTGCTCTGGTAGTTGCAGTGACCACCGCTGCAAGCAGCACCCACTTCCCTAATGATAATGAGAGTACCTGTCAACGCTTTCACTACATCTCACAGCCTTCCATCACTTAACCTATAAACTATAAAACATTCTTTATTCCATTACCATAGCAACAATAACACAATGTTTATTCAAATATCCTTATTATTAGCTATTAACATACCTAGGGTAGTTATCAATTGAATTCCGAACTCGGAGAGCTAAGATTTTAAGACATCTAAGGCCTGGTATGATTCATAACATCAATGGTTTGTTCAATAGTTTTCCGGTTTTACCTTATTAATAAATATTATTTTATCAAATATTCTTGTGCGTAACATTTTCGTGATCAAGTCTGTATGGGTTCATATGACAGCTTTATTATCCAATTGTCTGATGTTATTTTGGCAAATTTGTACTATACGTACTTGGATACTTGTCAAAATTACATGGGATACAATTATAACTTAGTTATCTTGCTTACTTTTATCTATGTAAACAAAAGCTTAATATCCTGAAACCAGTAATATATAACAATAAAACTTCATTGAATAATAATGAATATGGACCATAACAAACACTCTATTGTAAAATGATTTAAATATTTTTGAGATAAACAGAAACGTACTAACAATAGTGTTAAGTGATGAAAAATGATTTTTGTTAAAATACAAGTTCGTTTATTATTCGTGGTAGTACAAATAAATTTTACTAGAGGGATAGGAAAAAAGTGTTTCTGTTTATTGTACGACGCCGTGTTTGCAAAATGGATGACGTGAAATTAATCAGTTGCATGATAAGAAGAAGGATGTGACATTTATAAAATCCCCTAATAAAGTTTTGTTTTTTGTGGTAATAAGACAGTGTATATTTTATTTTATAAGTAAAAGAATTTGAAACAATCCGGATATTGTAAATATGATACCACGGAGTCTATTATATGAAAGTGGTAAAAATGTAAAGTATGAATTTGAGTTGTTAGTTGTTATAGTGGTATGTGTATCGAAGCGAATCGCATTGCATAAGCGTCCCTCGGTGGAACGGTTCTCGTGGTTATGGTTAGAAGAACTAGCTGTGCCAGGCTGCTGGACAGACGCACTTGCGGACTTGATTAGACACTAACCTGTTGCTCGATAGCGGAACGATTAGCACAGGGCCGTACTCTCAAAAACACTTTAGATATACTTTATCTTATATTAATTTAACAATGCGTTATATATGTATACCCAGAAAAGAGTATGAGATATATCGTCAATGGCTTCATCATATTATTCTCCTGATTCAACTTTATATATTAAAAAAAAAATCATCTACATATTTCAACAAGTACTACTTTCATTTTAATTTCAAAACTGAAGTAATGAGAGACTTCAATGAGCGAATTATACACATTGACTTTATTTTTTCTTTTCTTAAAAGTAACGTTTGGCCTCATAAAATTATAATGTAAAATCAGGCTTCCTAATAGTGATTTTATTATAAAAGTGAGCTTGGAATACGGGCTTTGAAACAGATATCGTTAATAATATTTCATTCATTCAATAATCTATGTATTTCATCAAATACCGATTATAAAATATTTTGTTATTGTTATAAATTAAACAGTCGGTCATTTATAAAAACATCGTTTATAACTATTAAAATTCAAGATATGTTATATCTTCAGTATAACTGAATTTTAAAATAATTCGGTTTCAACGACACCACTTTAGTGTAATAGCTTCACTGATCTATATATATATATATATATATATATATATATATATATATATATATATATATATATATATATAATATATATTTCTAAGATCTGAATAAAAACTGAAAATCCATATTTAGTAAATGATTATTATTATAATACTCGTAAAATAACATTGTTGATGGTTGGGGCTCAGAAATCTTATATGATTTAGGCGTTGTTCGGTCATAGTCGTTTTTAATCTATTTTTTAGTAATTAAATTTGAGATCGATCATTTCGCGGTGAAATTTGTTATCATAAAAGAAAGGTAAAACCATCATTCTATCATTTATGGAAGTAAAACAAATTTAAAAAGATTTTTCATATTTGGTTGTAGATACTAAACACTTTATTCATGTTTCGCACCAATTAAATTAGATTCAGACCTCAGGAAAATGGCCGCCACAGGCTTCACTTTTTCATATGCTATGTCCTATGCAGATATTATACAGAGAACAATGAATTAGCTTTTACTTATGTACAATGTAGATTAATTTATTATTTTACAAATAAATATTTCTGTCTTAGTTTTTTTTTTATGAATTTTTGTCTATTTACTTTATAATACATTACATATAAATATTACACACTAACGTAAATTTTCTGAATAAAAATATTAATTTTGTTTGTTATATGCGAATTTTACTTTTTGTATTATCCGTTCAGTACTGAATTTTGAGGAGTCCAGTCCTGTGAAATGCAAGCAGTGAACTTACGCTTGCAACTTGCTGTGGGTATCGTACTTCGCCTATCCACTACTGCTTTTTAATACTCTACTAATAAAATTAACTGTACACGCTGCGGCCACATAAAATATCTCAGTGCGCTGCGACAGATGCCTATCTCAAAGAAACGAATCAACAACAGAAAAATCACTCACGATTTGACGACACGCACATCAAATACAGTTACTCTGGAATGTTGATGATTTGGAGAAAAACTCGATCAAATCATAACTTTCTGTTTGATTCATTGTTTTTATTTACCCATCATTTAATTACCTTCCAAATAGATTACAGGTAAAAAGTTAATGTAACGGTCAAAACAAAAAACTGCCTAAGTCTAACGAATTTTGGAGCAATTAGAAAACAATAAAAAGTTTGAACAAATTTATTAATTACCATATCAACTACAAAGAAAAACCAAATGCCGTTAACAGTCACAATATCTAGGAAATTTGTTGAAATTAGTAATAATTTTAAGATGGTATTTTATTTGGAATAATAATGGCAGATTAGTAAAGATAACATCTTAGCTGTAACACATGGTTTGTATTTCAGTTCATCATAAATTTATTTCTAATTACTCAAAACAATTTTTTCATTTAAAGTTACAATCTGTCAAGTAAGTAGATAATAAGTATAATTTATGATTTATTAATAATAACTTGTACAAATCTTGGTACATTAACAAAAAAATATATAAATTACTTAATTTGGCCTTATTAAAATAAATCGTATTTTAGTTTTAAAAACAAAGCAACGAAAGGATTTCCATAATCGAAAACATTTTTTCTGATTTTTAACGTTCATCTCGATCGTCCACTAGACATTATAAAAATCAGATCATTTTTAACTGCAATAATTAATACATATATTTAATTACTACATTATAAAATAATAAAGATAAACTTCAATGTTTCTGTTCCATGTAGTACGAATTAAAAAAAAACATTATTAAAAAATAATTGATTACAACCATACTTCAATGAATGCTTTGCGCATGCGTAATAAAAGTATTTTACTTCTAGGTTATCAAATATAACCACAAATCTACCTCTGTATCATTTAGAAATGCTGATAATCATCTGTAAATATTGCTAATTCCACCAAACTTGTATTTATCTTTGGAACTAATTCTTTTTATGAATTAGGACTGAAGTTAGTTTGACATTTCAAGATTTTAACAAGGGGTATAACTAATATGGGTTAGTGGCTAATCCCTTTTATGAATTTAAATGTTTGTGCTTAAAATTACCCATACAAAAGAGGAATTAAATTATACAATAGTACTCGTACATAATTCCCTGTTTAGTAAACCTTTTAAAATATAATGCAAAAAATACATATTTTAATCCATCTACAAAAAAATATCTCGAAAACTTAAAAGCCTATATCGTATATCCATATCTATAGAAGGATAGGATATCCAATGATAATAATTTTGAAAGATATTAAGTTACTAATAACCCAAAATTGTTTTTCCCAAGATTATGATAAATTACATTTTTAAGTGCCCTGTATTACGATATCCAATCCTTTAGCTTTAGACTAAATAGGAAGATAGAAAGTTAAAACACATTTCTGATAGTTTCTCAAAAATATTTTTAACGACGGGTAACAACCTAATGATAGGGTTAACTTACATTCCTCTACGGATAACCAAACCATGTGAAGAATGCAGAACTATCTAGCATTAGAAATAATCATTCCATTACATATATTACCTTAACGATACTTTTATGTTACTATACTTTTATTTTAACACAGATACACTTTCTCGGATAATAATTCGAACACATACACGTATAACATATAAATAAATCTGTCTTCTTACACAATTTTTAAATTTTTTAATATTTATTTCTCGTAAACTACGAATAAATAAATGGATTTAAAAAAAAATACGGGTATTTTTTTTGTCTAGTATTAAAAATCAAAATTTGGTTACATACCCTATTGTTTTGATATATTTTATCGTACCTACTTTTCTTTTTCCATATGTCATCTGCTTTAGCTGACATGGTGAGTGGACCACGGAGCCAATATTATTTAGAAAATAGATAAAATATTAATGATGTACGTTATTTTAGCTATAAAATAGTAGTAAAATCAAAGAGAACTGTATATTCACAGCAGACTTCTAAATATAAGTAAACATGTCAAAAATAATAGCTACTCATATTTCATATTTTAATATTTTAATAATAATAAAATTCTGACATTTCAAACGGTATGTTTTACGACAATAACGACAGTTTTAGTATTTCCAATGAAACACTATTAAAAACAGTTATTTGAGGTTATATTTTTTATTTTTTTACTATTATGCATAATCAAAACGGAAAAGTGATTTACTTGCAAATAATTTAATGGAAAAATATGTAAAATAAAAATATGGAAATAATTGTACAACTCTGATATAAACTTATGAAAAGCTAAATCATCAGATGAAAGTGGTAACTTTCATAAGGAAAAGTAAAACAAAAATTAATTATTCAATACTATGGTTACGGATGAGGGCGCCAAAATATAAATTACTTCTAGCTTTTGTTTAGTTTGTAATCTTTGTATCCTGTTGCATAGGTTGTTTATAAATAAATAAATAAAACTTTTTTTTTGTAATTTTCAATAAATTTTATATGTATTTATAACTGTATCATTTTTTATTATAACGGCTTTTTAAAAATTATTATATACAAGTTTTATCTGTAAGTATGCCAAATGTTAAAGTATGTTACGCCAATTAAAAATTTAATTAGTTAGCTGGAAATTTATGTATTAACTGTTGAAAATAAGATCAATTAAAATCTAATTTGACGGTATCTATAGAATTTTTTTGATGTTAGTCTATGGTAAATTTTCTGATGATGTAATAATTGTTATATAATCATTATTTTATTTGGTTTTCCAAAATTTCTTTTATAAATCGCAAAATACATAGTTTAAAGTACAACTGTAAACATAAATTAATCAATTGAATGTTAAAGATATTTAAAAATTCGAAAATGGATATATTTAATTAAATGACAGATGTGATACGTGAAGTTAGTCAAGTTTCAGCCTTGACTATAATGAAGTTGTCTCCCCACAGAAAGAAATTGTAGAAATCGAATCTTGATTTAGCATTGTACTGAATATTATCATAACAAGATCTGCGCTAAAGTGTTAGTGATCTCATCTGCAAGCAGTGAAAGTACGAAGAACAGTCGATTTGATATATGAAGCTTCATTGTGATTAGAAAATTATAGGAACAGGTTTACCAGATACCAGATTGCATTGCTAGCTGTTCCCTTTCTGTTCCACGGGTAACTGGATTAATAATTACAAATAAAATAAAGAATTTGTGGTAGTTAAACGCTTTCTCGTTCATATTGTAGACTGCGCCCATATGTAGTAGAGAAAAAGTGGAAAAAAGGTTAATGTAATGCTCAACAAAATTAAAATAGACAACCACACCCATATGTTAAGTAAAAGCATTTGTGGTGCTGACCACGAAATAGTTCAATTAACTCGTTTTTTGCAATTAAATAAAAAGTTTAATAAATAGCTATTTAATAGGAACGAATCCGAAAGCCTATGTCAAACAACTGCAATCATTAGAGAGGATATTTGAATGCACTCTTATACGAATACGTGTTTTTCTACTTTCGTTTAATAAGAGACTATTCGTATTTTACTAATATTATATAGTGAATTCGATTATTTCACTCACTTCAAAAAATTGATGGTAGACATTAACAGTTACAAAAATAGAAAATTTAATTCATATTCTCTTTACAAATGTTAATAACACTAATATTTCACAATTCAAATAACTCAAACTTTATGTCCTTTAATTTCTGGGCGTGTGATACACAAGATATTTTGTGCCGATGACACTTTTAATTTAGTAAAGAAATATTATTACTACTTAAAATTTTATATAAGTTTTTTTGTTGTTATATTAAAAAAATTTAGTGACATTTGTAAAGCAGAGTAAACATGAATAATAAATAAAAAATAGTTGTTTTAATTAATGTTTCTTCCAATTTTTATTGAAATTTTGTGCTTATCGAATAATGTAAGGAAATTGAAAATTAATATTTCTTACAGTTAATCCAGAGTCTTGAAAATTGTCTAGAAATTTAACAAGAATCTTGATAAAGAATAAGATCGAGAGTCTTGTCGTGTCTTGAAATTTCGAGACAAGACAAAACAAAAATCTAGAAGCACGTAAAAAAACTGGGTGTTTATTTAACTTTTGCTTTTAAAAAACTTGTCTTTTCTTTGTTTCCTTACTACTAATAAGTATATTTTAAGACAGGATTAAAAAAATGCGTGTTTGATTGCGCAAGTAATGTACCCGAAACAGTGTAAAATCTCTTTAATTTCTTAATAAAGAAAATTTCAGCTTTACTAATTGAAATGAGTCAGTTGAATTAAAATGAAGTAAAATTTCACACTTCATGTTCGATCGGAACCAGTGACTAATTTCACTGCAATTAACTCGTCCATACACTAACGCCATCTATGCAGGAAGTGGAAGTGAACAAACGTTTCATTATTTTGATGAATTGTTAATAAAAGCGCAAAACCGGAAGTGGCTACTCGTTGGTTATGTTCAGTGATCTAGAAGATGCAGCGATTAATATTTCCGGAAAGTGTTGCGGATATGTTTATTGTTTATTACCTTGGTTTACGTTCATAAATTGTACCATTAAAAATCTTTAAAAGATTCTTATTTATTATTAGTTAACTTTCTCATTATTACATTTAAAAAATTCTAGAAACACTGACATGTAATATGATTGGTGTTTGATTATCTCTTGGTAGTTACCATTCTGTGTTAATAAATCAATCTCTAGGCATTATTTCAACTATACTCCGTTTTTTAACTATAGACAGCACTAGACGAAGTCACATTTACACCACAGCGTTAATGAAATACTAGTAGTTCTGAAAACAACTGGTTTTAATCGTGAAATATCACAAAAAGAGAAATGAAACAAGAAACACGTGCAAATTCAGCAAGTGATTTGACAACTACTAAGAGTTTAACGTTTCAATTACGTTTGAGAAGGTTAACTTGAAATTTTGCCTGGTTAAATGTGGCTTCATGAAATGACTCAGCAGCCAATCACAGGCTTTGATTTTCTCACTAGAATTTCTAGTTACTGTCTATAGTTTTAAAACAGAGTATAGTAATTATTCAATGTTACAATTTTTGAGGTACAAAGTAAACCGTAACACTATTGCCTACGAGTTCTACAATTTAGTAATTATGCACGCTAAGTTAGTATACAAAGCCATTCATTTAGTCTTTAGTCTTCACGATTATATTGTGGAATGTTGCGTAGTAGCACACCTTTGACCTCGCATATTGCATTCAGGGGCGCAGCTGTTTTCTGGGTCTGTATGTCAACAAACAAAACACTGCACTAATCAACACTATTAGCTTTTGATTTGAAAAGGTGTCAACAGATGGTATCGTTGTTGATTGTTGATTACTGGTGTTTATTAGCAAATTAGTCAATTGAAATCAGTAATTAATTCTTTGAATTATGAAACAATATGTTATTGAATTCAGAATACAATCAATTTTTCAGGGTAAAAATATATCGGTAATATAAACATTTATACTCCATTCGCATTAAGATGGTATCAAGGACTAGTAAAGAGACTACGATATACACAAAATATTCCTGTAATCTATTTTTTATAAGAACGAAGTATGGAGATGATAAGGAACAATTTGATCTTGTTTTTTGATTGGATAATCTTGCGATATTATCCAATCAAGGAAGGAGATCAAACTGTTCTTATATTCTCCACACGTTCTTATAAAAAATAGATTGATTTTGTTTCCTAAACACATTTGACCGAAATTGAATAAAATCAATAATTCTCTAATTTCTTAGTTTATTTTCATTTTAATGTGCATGTGTTTTATATCGTTGGAAAAATTATAAAACTAAAGACAACTTTGAGCTCCATATGAAAATTGAAAGTTAATATGAATTTCTCGAAAACTGATCGAGCAACAAAAATTTTGAGGACCGCTGTCAATTCCTAGTAAAAATATATAAACTAGAAACTTGTTTGAATTGAAACAAGAAAATTTTAAGTCAAAAAGCAAATTGACCACAATTTGTTTTTGCTCATATCTAGTGACCTATAATTTTTTTTGGGAAAACAAATACATTATTGAAATGACCAACTATTGCGGAAACTTTTCCCCAAATTAACCAACTTCTTTGTCTGTCTTTTGGACCTTACGGTTTTTGATATCCCAATATGATTAACCTCTTAAAACGAACAGCCTCTATACTAATGTTATTCTTTTTTAAATAATAAAATTTTAATTTAATTAATATATTTTTACATATATCCTGACCTTTCTTTATAATAAATGATTTAATATCAAACTAAAACAAAAAATAATATTAGAAATTATACTTTGCAACCTCCAACTTATAGTTCTATTTCCAACGAAACTAAAAGTCATTTTTAATAAATCTGTTGCACAATCATTGTTGAAAGGAGTGTTCTCAATTGTTATTAGTGAGTTACCTTAGTAACTGAAACAGGTGCACACCTACCTGGGATCGTCAATGAAAAACCTAACCAAACTTTTGATTTATGTTGACTGTGAAATGGATTTTGAAATGTCAATTTCTTGGCATGACGATTTTTAAATCACAATTTAAATAAGTAATAGTACAGATTATATACTCTATATGTATAATTAGTATATTAGACAAAAGAAATATGCATGTAAATTACATAGTTTGTATAAATAAGATGTATTTTGTATGTATGTCTTATTATAGTATACTGCAAAGTACATTTCTTTCTAAAGGTTAATTTCTTTGTGACCTCAAAATTTAAAATATCAGAACAGTATTTACATTTACATTTGTAAAATTACAGAGCAAAGTTTGTACTTGATTATTACGTTAGAAACACGAAACAATTTGAAATCATTCCAGTTTGTAAATATATACACAAGCACAACAATGAGAAAAAATACTTTGAGGTTAACTTCGACAGCATGGTACCGTATTTTGAAATATTTTAATGTTTCTATTTTTTAAATGCACTGATTAATCTCTGTTGTCATTAAAATGGCTAGAGATAAGCTGGATAATTTATAAGGAATTTAATAATTGTTCCATAAAAAGATCAAATTCTTCCGCTGGGCTTTAGATATGTTTGCATTCTTCCTGTTAGATTAACGTCACAGGTGAGTGAACATCTTGTCTACATTCCTTCACATCTTAAGATATACCTAACCTAAAATAAAATTAGTAACCAAGTAACACGATATGACAAAAGACTTATAGCATTCATAAATATTTATATTGAGAGAAATTTGTTACAAAAACTGGAACAACAATAATAATATATTTACCTGTAATTTAAACGTTTTGCAATCGCTAAACAACCATAAAATTAGAAATCAATTTAATCCTTTCTACAAGATAATGTACTTTTATATATTTCTATTTGAATACATTACCAATTTCTATACTCAATTAAAACATGAAATTAAATCAAATCATTAAACCTTTTATGCCAATCACATTCGGAATTTCCTTTATGGTTTCCTGTTTTCAAAAAAATATAAATACCTACCAGTTTTTATAAATCAAATTCCAGGCTGACAAATTAATATATATGTTATTGATTCAGTTCTAATTAGTTTAAATATCTCAGATATGTATTAAAGACTGTAGCATTTATAACTCAACAAGAAAATGTCTAAACTGTTTTCTGATGTTCGCTGGAAATATTTGACACTAAAGCTGTCAAGAATGTCTCCAATTTAAATTGGTTATTTTAATATCAATAAATTTTACTTTCAACGGTTATTTAAGTCTATAAAACTAACAGTAAAAATTTAAAACCTATAAATATTATGTTTGAAATTAACATAAAAACGGTCAAAATTGTTTATGGGACTGGTAAAATTGTTATTTTTCTTGTATAGCGAAAATTAATTTTCAAGGAATGTAAGTACATTATAACTGAAGCGGAACTTGCGGAGCCTAAATTCATGTTACTTATACATTTCGAATCGCATATTATATTTTTCGCGGTATCAGCAGCAGGGGCGCCGTCTTCTCCAAATTTCACTGGGGGCAAAATTTCTTATTATTACCAACATCATACAAAAAAAAATCTGTTCCAGAATGTGCTCTGGTTTCAGCAGATCTAGAATTAGAGCAAACACGTCTGAGTGCACTAAATTACTGGTGATATTTTTATGGGTGTAACTCTCACCCATGTTAGAGCAGTAGTCAGTTACTTAAAAATAGATGGAGATATAATAATACTTCAAAAAATAATAATAATTCAGGTCTTTATTACTATGTAAAAAATTGCTGCACTAAGGAAAATGTCCCCTTGGGGGCATTGCCCCTAAGAAAATTTTTCTTCGGGCCATGAGTCCCTATACCCCCATATAGTCGGCGCCCATGATCAGCAGCGTTTAACTTCAAATAACGTTTAAATGTAAAATGTGAATTACTTGACAGTTCATAATTATTTACTTGCAACTTTTTATAGTTTATTTTGTCAGTTGCTAGACGACCAAATGTCTCTACTATAGTGTGACAGTTATTTCTATAATACTACGTTGACAATAGTAACCAAATAAGAAATGTTATCAAAAACTTACGAGTTTTGTTGCTATGGAAGTAAGTTATGCTTGTTTGGACGTTGGCGCAAAAATTAATAAATGAAGTTTTGACAGCAATTCAGTTGACGTTTTATCTGATAGGATTGTCTATTTGAAGTGATTGAAATAGTCAATTAATTAGAGTCGATTGTGTGGAAGTGTAAAATGATTTTCTCTATTAGTAGCAATTCATTATTTCCCTTATTTTGTGTACAATGTTGGGAACATCTTGTCATTGTAAACAAACAAGTAGAGTAGAGTACCAATTGGCGATGCCATCGTAGATGTCAGCGACGTATGCGGCAAATATTGAAAGCTCAATACCCGGTATAGTATACGTTATTTGACATATGCACTGTAGGTTAAAGATTATGATTTTAACATTAGTTACTGTTTCATATAAATAATTTTACTGATTTTAGTGAAAACTGATATTTTATAGTTAACGTAAGCCATCGTATTGTTTTGTTCATATTTTAAAGCTGACATTGAAGGAACTACGCTAGACGACAGATTTTTCGAAGGTACTTACTGCATTACGTTTCAATACTTTTTTATGATTTTGAATATCTAAAAGGTATATAATGATATTATTGTTACTATCTTTCAACTAAATGAAATGCTCATCATAATTCACTTCACTTATCTATCCTAGCAAAATAGGCATCATCATCAAAATGACGGGAACACACGTATATGTATTTAATTTGTACTTTCTTTCCATTTCGTAATTTTAACATCCATGCTAATTGTTTATCTATCTTTTCTTCCAACCCAAATTTATTAATTATGGTCACCCTACTTTTACCAGATTTAGGAAATTCATGAAATTAAATGTCTTTATTCATTTTTGCATTCATTTACGCCCCAGAACACAGCAGTACATGTTACTCATATTAATATAGATGCAATAAAATAATATTGAGTTCAAAATAATCAATTACTACTTTCATAAACTTATAAATCACTTCAATTAGTCTATTTCAACAAAGAAATAACTGTAACCTAACAAAACGAATACCGGGTATTAGGCTTCCAATTTTTCTCGCTAGATAGCGAGCGCTAGGATGGCATCGCCAATTGAGAATAGAGGTTAATTCTCACGAGTAATCTGCACAGATCTCCTTGTACGGGTATTTAGTTGCTTGTTTTGTGGTGTATTGATGCATGATGTTCCACGCATCATTTAACTCATCCATAATGCAACTAACTTTCTCCAGATGTCGTAGATTGATGATAAGATTTAGATAAAATGGAGATAATCATTTTTATTTATCGTAATATTTATAGGTGAATTGAATTGTTTCATAGGTCAGAGTTGATCAGCAGATCAAGTTGTGATTAAGAATGGTTCGGCTGTTACAGATTAATGATCAACTGATAACTGATTCAAGAATCAAGCTGATCCATAGATCAGATTTGTTCTAATTCACAACTTGGTTCACATTTTCGTTTAATGTTTCTCACAGTTCGTATAATCTTACGAGTGTAAATCGTGTAAATCAAATATCAAAACGAGGATCAAAATAGATTATCCGAGTTGATCATTGATTTGATTACTTGATTAGCTTGATTTAGTGTGGTGAATTGAATTGTTTCATGAATCAGTTGATCAGGAACAAGCTTTGATTAAGGAATTTTCTAGATTTTACGTTAAATTCCTAATCATAAGATATAACAATTACCTATATCCTATATTGAACGTGTTAAACATTTGGCCAAACATAGAAGGATGGATATACTATTTCCATATTTTTTTTGGAGACGGTAGTATGAATTAAATGTCAAATTTAAAACCAATCATGACATATCTGACATTGTACACAATTGTTAAAATGTGTTGAACATATTTTGGAAGAATTATGAATTTCGTTATGAGTATGATGTAGAAATACAACCTAACGTGGATTTTCTTAATCTTTCGAAAAGCTACAAGGGAAAATTTGTAACATCAAAAACGTGCTACTTTAAACATTAAATAATAAAGGTATTTATAACACTTACGCATGAAATGATAATTTCGATTCTTTTGTACATCTATTCAAACAAACAATGCACCAATGCAGTGTTAATCATTTTCTTAAAATAATTTCTGACATATACATATAAGCTAATGACAAAAAAAAATTGACATGCAGTGTCACCAACACTTGCCGTAATAGATTATTATGTTTGAGTTGGTAATGCAATATGTTTTGTCCTACTATGTTTGACCAAAATCTGACCTGTTGTACGTATCTAGTGATAACTGATCTAAGCAAATACTACGTTTCATGTTCAACTAAACTCACAGTATAATAAGAAAGATTTTAATGATAGGAGTCCAATGAAACTTTATATTTAATCTTTTAACAGCAAAGGCATGAGCTGACTGAATTTTAGTAAAAATAGATTAACCAGAACCAAGAAATGATTGTTTTTTCTTGCTATTTTTTTTTTCCAAATATTTTTTATATATGGTGGCATGTCAGTTGTTTCAGAATACACTGCTAATGTTAAATATAGTGTGTTTGTGATTGGATGGCTGGAAAACATTTGAACACTGAAACAATTTCCTTACGCTCATTCGCCATTCCAGTACACAGTGCATACCTTTGTTAACCTAACCTAACTCTCTCTACGCATTCTTATTTAAAAAGCTCCGATTTGCATATCTGATTATCTGCAAGTGCATTCCTCTGTAGAACACAACAATTACTCCGAACTGCATTGGTTTTACATGAAATGGCGTAGTTTTGAGGTTATGTGAGCTTGCAATACTTTCTTTCGATGTTTTTGCCGATGTCGTTGGCATTTTGATGAGCGTTGCAAAAGCGATCTGGTGATATGTAGGTGGCTTAGCGACTCTTGTAGAATGCCGACAACTCTTCCTTGTACTAATGAATAGAGAAATGCACTTCTTGTAAGGTTATGTAATTCTATATGTTACTAGACCAGCATACAAAGTCATAATTGGAATAAACTCACTTAAATAAATATTAAATTACTTACGCAATATAATGAAAAAAACTAATGATAGTACATATTTGAGTACGTGATTTATCACGTATCATAAATTTTAACAATCTATGAATACTTAGGTCTATTCTATAAGAACGATTTGAAGCTTCAAAAAACTTTTCTTGTTGTTAGGTACATTGTTAGATTAGGTTGTAGTAGGATACAAATTTATTTTGAAAAATGTGTTATACAAATTGTATTTTCTTTACTATTGTTGTGATTTTTCATTCATTTATGATTTAACATCAGTGAATTTAATTAAGATAGTCACGGATGACTTACTTCATTTTATTTTTGAGAAAAACTGAAAAATATTTCAAAAAAACTCATTTTTTATCAATTTTTTTTTCAAATTTGTCAATTTTCTTGTTTCATATTTATTGATAAATTTCAATGCACTGATTTCAAATTTTCAAACCGAATTTAATTATCTCTTTTAGTTCCTGAGATATTTGCTCTCAAAGTTGCACCTCAAAAAAGTGTGTTTTTTGAGTATATCTCAAAAATAGATAGAGATACAATTTCAACGATTATACCATTCGATTCTACGGACAAAGTTACATAAAGAAATGTTTTTTCCTCATATACGTTCTTTGGAACGATTCTGTGAAAAATGAGAAAATTGAAAAAACCTAAATTTCAAATTTTCATCCAGAAACTTTTTGTCTCCAAAATTTTTTATATTTGGTATATTAGTAAATAAGAATGCGCTGATTCCAAATTTTCAAACCGAATTCAATTATCTCTTTTCGTTCTCGAGATATTTGTGTTCAAAGTTATACCTAAAAATTTAGGTTTTTTAGGTATATCCCTTAAATGGTTAGGTTTACGACTTCGGCGACGTCACCAATCGATTCTACGGGCAAAATTACATAAGTGTACCAATTTTCAGATTTTTATTCCAACGGATATAATTTTTATAAAGGAAAAACTAAAAACGGCCAAAATCGAAAAAAATCGCAAGGGGTTCATCAGGCAATTTTTTCGATTTTGGCCATTTTCGTTTTTTTACTCTAAAAATTGTATCCGTTGGAATAAAAATCTAAAAATTGGTATACTTATGTAATTTTGCTAGTAGAATCGATTGGTGAGGCCGCCGAAGTCGTAAACCTAACCCTTACAGAGGTAAACCTAAAAAACCTGTTTTTTTAGGTATTGCCAAAACTCAACTTTGAAGGCAAATATCTCGAGAACGGTAAGAGATAATTGAATTCGGTTTGAAAATTTGGAATCAGCACATCGAGATTTACTTAACTCTAGAAAATGAAAAGATTTGAAGATAAACAGTTCCTCGAAGAAAAATTGAAATTTAGGTTTTTTCGTTTTTCTCATTTTTCACCAAATCGTTCCAAAGAACGTATATGCGGACAAAACATTTCTTTATGTAACTTTGTCCGTAGAATCGACTGGGGAAATCGTTGGGACTGTATCTCTACCCATTTTTGAGATATATCGAAAAAACATACTTTTTTGAGGTGCAACTTTGAGAGCAAATATCTCAAGAACAAAAAGAGATAATTCAATTCGGTTTGAAAATTTGAGATCAGCGTAGCGAGATCTATCAATATAAACTATTTCCTAAAACCGAAAATTTTGACCCAAAATTGGGTATTTTTAACATATTTCAGGTATTTAAATACAATTTTACATTTGGAATCTCAATTTTTTATTGAAAGAGTACTAAATGTTCAAGATATGTATAATATAAATAAATAGTACATGATGTGACGACTTATAGTGATAGTTTATACGTGCAAAGTATGTGAAGACATCCACATATGAAGACTAGATGCTTCCGGAAATGGACACTCGCATGTGGCCTTCGGAAGCAGTGGTAATTAGCACTGAATCATCCGCTAATCGCTGCATTCAAATCACGTCCCAACTCCTTTGATTCATGGGTTCGTTGACTTACATTCATTGTGCAATTACTATTGTTTAACCATCGTAATTATAATCACCAATGGATTGTTTCACGATGAGCATTTCCCAAAATTAATTGCGTCATTATATAATCATTTGTTTACTTCCAGAAGCCCTGTACTACTTTTCAGTTTGTCTTATTACAATCATTGAAATTGTTTCTTCAAAAATTGATTCTACAAAGTACATAGTTTGTGTCTTATTCATTCATTGAAGTCTCTTCCTGTCTCTTTTAAATTTAGTAACTAGTACAACCAATTATTTGTTTATGTAATGAGTATTGTATAGCCTAGTGATTACAATTAAAAATAGCCTCCTTACTGTACTCTCCACTCCAGTTTCAGTGCCTGACAGATATAAATAAACCATTACTAATATCTCCCATAAAACATATTAGCACACCCTGTTATGGGTAATAATTCTTAAATGTACATATTTTTATTTGTATTTATTTAAAATTAGCCAGGTGGTGCACTCTTTACAGCAGCCAGAGTGCCCACGAAGTGTCGTCTGACAAAATGATGTATAATTAGCTGTGAGATATATATTTATATTTAATTAAAAAAAAAACGTCGTGGTACATTCTCTATACCAGCTAGAATCCCCTTTTCATTATAAATATTTGTTGACTTCTTCTATAAATAAGGCACACACAACTATAGTTAATAATTTGAATTAGGTATATAATAAATTATATTGATTTAAAATGGGATTTGTGGTGTACTCTTTATGTCAGTTCGAGTGTCCGCGCGGTGACATCGAATAAGTGTAATAATCTTAAAGGGATATATTTATATTTAATAATCATTGATTTTGTGGTGCACTCTCCACACCAGCTAGAGTGCTTTTATCAATATAAATATTTAAGTTTCACATAAATCAGGCATAATCAGGAAATGAGTATTAAATTATATTTATTTAAAATTGATTCGATGGTGCACTCACTACATCAGTTTGAGTGCCCGCAAGATAATTTCTGATAAATGTTTATAAGAAGCGAGGGATATATATTTAATTAAAATTATATCTGTGGTGTACACTTATCAGCCAGAGTGTCCTTTTCAGGATAAATATTTGATACACCATTAATCAATTATAGATTCACAAATTATTTAATTAGTTATATTTAGTTTTTTCTAGCCGCGCATTAGACAATACTAACCCACATTGTGTGTGAACCTGTTGTGGCTTCACGTACCGCCTGACACGCTGACCTGAAACGCGGGGGCGTACCTCCTATCGTGGGAATCACCACTTTAAATACCTTATTAATTTAAATGCACTACAATGAAACAAACACTTGTGCTATAGATTGATTGTACGCCTATTTACAATGTATTGTATCTAGGGAAATACTTCATCATGAAGATGACTTCTTATTTGTTATTGAAAAACAATGGATAGTATTGTTTGTTTACGTGGGATACTATTGATAGGACATTGTTTAATGAGACAATTATTTTTTTATCTTTCCATACACTTTCTTAGAAAACATACTTTCAAAATTTTATTTTCCAAAATATTTATGATCAATTATTTTAATTTTAAAATTATTGCATATTTATTAAGAGGCGTGTTAAATAAATGTAAATGTATGGTGATTTCTATACGAAGATACAAACCCACAATGAAATATTAATTATTCATTTGTATAACAAATTAAAACAAGGATCATCTGCGAATGTTGCAATGTGTTTATCAAATAACTATCTATGAAACCTACGCACAAATTCCATAAATATTTACTTTCATCTTCGTAGAACACATGGCGAACAATATGGATGTACAATTCAGAACAAAAAAAATATTATAGTGTGAACGTATTGAAGAATTTAAATTTCTCTTTATCTGAAGAAAAGTAATCAGTATTAAAAGTAGGATTATGTTAATCAATTTAAATGAATCTAATCTATAAAATAAGAAACACTAAACAGAAATACTTGAGATAACTGTTAATTAAAAGCACTTTATTTGAAGTGTGATAGCTTAGACACAGTTTCCTGTAAATGAGACTACCATTAACACAATTCCTCAAGAAGAAAACGATTCTTAAATAACACTTACGTATTTTACTTTTAAAAAACAAATAAACAACCTTCACATTTTTACATGTGGTGACATCTAGTAACGCTTTTGTACATTATAATCAAAATATTTAATTTGGTTAACATGACACATCTATTAATGAATATTTTTTTTAATTATTGTATTTTTTTCAGTTCTCAACGTAGCAGCTGGTAAAGCCCCAATGCAAGCAAGCACAGAAGCGGGTGGTATTCCACAACGAGCAATAGATGGCAGCACCAGCTCATTCTTCAGTGCAGATACTTGCACTCTTACGAAACCTGAAAGAACCCCATGGTGGTATGTCAACCTCTTGGAGCCCTACATGGTACAACTTGTGAGACTCGACTTCGGAAAGTCTTGTTGTGGTGAGTAGAAAACAAAAGATTTAGTTACCAAAAACAAAACAATTTTTTGTTGACATAACCTAAGAAAATACTCAGATTATTGCTCTCCAATTTCACTTTTTTTATGTATCATAACAAATTTATTTATTTTTAACTGTATTTTTTACTTCAAACCGAATCCTGTTTAGCCATGATTTTTTTTAAAACAAAATCGAAAATTTGACATCTGTTATTAATTGTCAATAATATTTTTATAAAATATTATTTAATAATTTATAACTTTCTTTAATGAGAATAATACAAAATAACAATAAATAGCATTCATATACCAATTCACAAATATTTTGACAAGTACCTAATGTACCTATCATAAGAGTTAAAATTATCGTGCACTGGATTATTTTTTAACAAGTATTTAATAGTATTATTATTATACGAGTTTCATTTATAAAGCCCGTCTGACACGATACAAAGTTTGGTACTAAATTTAGTTTTAAATTTTAATATAAAATATAATGGATCGTGTATGAGCATAAATGTATGAAAATTTGTACGAAGTGACTTTGTATTAAATTTTTGTACGAAATATTTAGGACAGGTTCTAATTTCTTGTACTGAATCTGCGCAGAAGGTAGCGTAGTGTGCGCATGTTTACTGTGCAAACTGCAAAGTTGGGTTACGTTATTTTAGTGATTCTAACATTAGAGTGAGATTTGTTTGAAATGTCGTGGACAGAATTTTCGTGAAAATATATAATTTTTCTTCGCTTTCTTCTTTTTAATAGCAATATTTTGAATTATTGCTACTACAGCAGCAGTTGTTGCAAGTAATAATCGACTTCTGCTTCTTGTACCAATATATTTATATTCACTTCAATAATGTTCAGCTCATAAAATCTTTCGGATGTAAAAGGTTAAGAAAAATAAGCAGTCATACATCAGATGTCACATTGAATTCTGTAATGTACGCATGCGCATATACAAAAAATACATGCTAAAACTTAGTACCGTTGCAGACAGAAACTTTAATCTTCTATAAATTTCAATAAATATTTGTAATAAGTTTTAGTACAATATTCTATATTAAATTTTAAAACTAAATTTAGTACTAAACTTTGTATCGTGTCAGACAGGCTTAAGACGGTAAATTGTTCCATGACTTGTTTGGGGCAGGAGGAGTATTCCAAAAACAAGAATGAAACAATTCGTCGTATAAAATGAATATAATATACTTTTTTAAACAACTCATGGAACAATATACCGTCGTATAAAACTTGTATAATAATATAGTATTATTCAATTCCCAAAGGCTCAAAAAAAATTTTGCTATAAAATAAAACGGGGAGCAAAAAAAGTTAAAAGAAAAAACTTATTTCCATATTAAATCCTTATGTTAGGTGTTGAAACATTCACGCGGTTTATTTGTTGTGGTACAAAAAATCAGACGCAAAAAGTATAGGCAAGGAGACTGATGTTTACGCACTGTTTCCTGTTCCTGTAAAATGTTACAACTCTTGAATACTCCAGTACGATTAAACTGCACTCTAAAATACACTTAAACTCAGAGAAAGTTGCCAAATGTATACATTGTAAATCACATACACGAAAAGTTCGCGGCAAGTAACAGTAAAATTTTGATTACAAAAATACGTGATGTTTCGGACAACTAAAAACAAAGTTGTAAGAAATTTTGGTGATGTAATATCAAATATATTGATTACTATAATGAAATTTGTGAAAATAAATAGAGCAATCTCCTGAGAAATTTTAAAGAAGGAATTATTTCATAAATGTTTACAATGAAACCTAACCACTAGATCAACTTTCTTTCTATTTTTTTAACCAAAAGTACAAGTAATTGTATTGTACAACAATTTTAATTACAATTTCCAAGACTTTTTAATTTTCGTAATTCATTTTCTAATTTCCAAAGTGTAATGAACTATTTACTGCCTTACCATTTCACATGATTGCTTGTCACTTGCAACAATTATTTTCATTCCTTTAAAAAACGTGCATTGACAGCAATGATAGTGAAACCAAGCAGATATATTCGTCCAGTTTCACTCAGTTTCATCTGATGAAAGTCTTTTCACTTAAAATAAATCTAAAGCCGGTGATTACCCATCAGTATTCAAATTCCGCAACGCACCGTGAGCTGATAACTCAGCGGGAAAATAAACCGAGTGGGTACACACACTTTCTGAATATTAACTTTAGAAAAGGGAAATTAAAATTTGTTATGATTAATGGAAGGTTTATATGTCATGTTCTACATTTGCATAGAATGGTACTAGGAAAACTAGAAAATGGGAAAGCACTGTAAGATAGGATTTGTTTACAAATTGTATTTTCTACTGATATAATTCAAACAACTACATACAAATGTTTTTATTGCTTATTTGTTTTTTATATAAATTCATATTCTATAATTAACAAAATATTCAATAACTTCAATAATACGTTGTAATTTGTTTGTACTCTGTTGATTGATATTTAGATTTATAGGACAAAATCTATGCGCATTCAGTTCAAGGCAGAATTCTGAACAATTTAGAGTCGCCATATTTACTTACAACTTGTCTACGGTATCTAGATCAAATAATTCATAAATTTCAATTAAATTACTGTAGAGAATCTCAAAGTAATGTAGTAGAGAGCGAGTAATATGACTTTTGCAATGCTGACGGATAAATTAGACGTGGAGAAATGTAAATTTAATGCTTTGAATGTTTAATTTAAATTTCATTAATTTCAAATAAATTGTAAGGTTATAATTTGTTAAGGTGCCGGCAAACCAGCAACCATAGTCGTCCGAGTGGGTAATAACCGTCCAGACTTGGGCACCAACCCCATATGCAACCGCTTCACCGGCTTCCTAGAGGAAGGTCAACCCCTTTTCCTACCCTGTAACCCGCCTATGCCGGGTGCCTTCGTCTCTGTTCACTTGGAAGTTCCAGCTGCTACTCAACTATCCATTTGCGAAGCATTTGTTTACACAGATCAAGTAAGAAATTAATTGTAGTATATAGTACGTAAATCGCATAACAGATGGCGCTGACTATCATAAGGTACTACTGGTTTGCGTTTACAATTTGAGTGCGAATAGGTAGGGGACGATGAGTTATGATCGTCAGCTTTGCGCAGAGGCGATATTGTAACCAATGATCGAATAGTGAGGTGCAATTATTGCTAGTTGAAAACTTTAACCAATACCCCGCCATGGGGGCGTGAAATACCGCCCGCTAAGGCAATTTTTGTAAACCCCTACGGGGGTGCTTAAGTAAATACAAACATAGATTAATCGACTAATGGGGGAAAAGCACCCTTTTTCAAGGAATTTCTGAGAAGTGGTGGGGGAAAGGGGTTTATTCTTTGAATCGGTTATTGGGACTATTATTTACCGCCGACTGTATTCTAGGATACCCATTCCTTAAAATTGCAATTTTTTTGTTTTCATTTTTTTTAACTCAAATATGAGGAAGAAATTTAGAAAAATTAGACTAACCGGACATTTGCTATTTACTTTTAATTAGTTTTGGAATAAATCAAGAATATTTTAATTATTTAATTTTTATTATAATGTGATACTCTTTATTTTAAATTTCGTTTTACCATAATTTAGATTATTGTTTTAAGGCTTTACCGATCGAGCGGTGCCCACAATTTCGCGATCAACCCCCGGGTTCTACCGCCACATACAACGGCAAATGCTACATCTTCTACAACCGTCAACCCATGAAATTCCGCGACGCCTTAGCGTTTTGTAGGGCGCGCGGTGGTACTCTGGTAGACGAATCCAACCCGGCCCTTCAGGGCTTTATTTCCTGGGAGCTGTGGAGACGTCACCGAAGTGATACCAACTCCCAGTACTGGATGGGCGCTGTAAGGGACCCGCAAGAACGAACCAATTGGAAATGGATTAGCGGAGATGATGTCACTGTATCCTTCTGGAATTTACCTACAGGAGAGGAAGACTGCGCGAGATATGATGGAGCTAAAGGATGGTTGTGGTCCGATACCAACTGTAATACAAATCTAAACTACATTTGCCAACATCGTAAGTTAAAAATAAGTATTAATATTTTTTATACTTATTTCTTATTTTATTTTAGAACCTAAGGCGTGTGGACGTCCAGAACAACCTCCCAATTCAACAATGGTAGCACAGAACTACAATGTTGGATCAACAATTGAATATTCTTGTGATGAAGGACATCTTCTGGTAGGACCATCTACAAGAACGTGCTTAGAAACCGGATTCTACAATGAGTTCCCGCCAGTTTGTAAACGTAAGTACAAATTTATTCTTTATTTCATGACGCTAGTGCCATCTCGTGTCGTAAGAGAGAAACATTACTTTCACTTCTCTCGCTAGATGGATCTGACTACACTACTAAAAATATAGGTGGAATAACTTTGATTTTTTTGATATCATATTTAAATTTTGTAATATTTGTCAAAATAGAGTAGTGTAAAAAATATTTCTTTTGATAGTATCAATATCGCATTAAAAACGTATCACAGTATATTGTTAGAGTGATTTTTAAAAAATTGTTACTTCTATGGGCCATTTACCCATACAGTAATATAGACTAAGGGGTGCATGAGTAGAGCAAAGCATACTTACCTGGCGTAGGGGTTACCGTGATCAACAAGGCGGTTCCCCCAGGGTGAGGCTTTTCCATTGCACTCCGGTTAGGCTGACCCCTGCGATTATCCCTAATGCGGATAACTCGGGCGCGTAATTTTTGGTAGTCGGGACTGCGTACGCGCTGTCCCGGTCCGATATAATCCAAACATAATCCATTAACCGCTCTCAGCCATAGGCTGAATCATTAGTTGTGGGCATATACCTATTAGTAATATACCGCTGATCCCCTATCTTCCCAATGTAATTGCCATACGTTCAAGAAAGCGTAATAGAGATATATCTTGCATCGCACACAGCTGTTACAGTGCACTTAGTGCGCATGCTCATCACCCAAGAAGATAGTGTTTCAAAGTCACATTTAATATTTAAATAAAATAAATAAATATAGAAATTTGAAGAAAATAATGAATTATTGTACATAACACTGTAATGATCATTTAATATTGTTTATTGATAATATTTTAAGCTGTTTTGTATAGGGAGTGCGCCGGCCGCTAGGTGTCTCACCGAAGGACATAGCTTAAAATATTTTAAATTTCGCGATGTAGTAATTTTATTGTCAATAAACAATATTAAATGATAATTACAGTATTATGTACGATAATTTATTACTTTCTTCAAATTTCTATATTTATTTATTTTATTTTAAATAATAAATGTGACTTTGAAACACTATTTTCTTGCGTGATGAGCCTGCGCACAAAGTGCACTGTAACGGCTGTGTGCGATGCAAGATATATCTCTATTACGCTTTGTTGACCGTGTAGATCGCTGAGGATCAGCGGTATATTACTAATAGGTATATGGTTGTGGGTCATGTTCTCAGCCATACTCTCATAGTATTACTCACATCTCAGCCATAGGCCGAGAAGTCGTGGGTCACGTTCTCAGCCATTCTTTTATAGTATTACTCACATCTCAGCCATTGGCCGAGTTAGCCGTGGGTCAGGTTCTCAGCCATACTCTTCTAGTATTACTCACATCTCAGCCATTGGCCGAGAAGTCGTGGGTCACGTTCTCAGCCATACTCTTATAGTATTACTCTCATCTCAGCCATTGGCCGAGTTAGCAACTCAGCCGTACTCCTATAGTATTACTCACATCTCAGCCATTGGCCGAGAAGTCGTGGGTCACGTTCTCAGCCACTTTTCTAGTATTACTCACATCTCAGCCATAGGCCGAGAAGTCGTGTGTCACGTTCTCAGCCATACTCTCATAGTATTACTCTCATCTCAGCCATAGGCCGAGTTAGCCGTGGGTCATGTTCTCAGCCATACTCCTATAGTATTACTCTCATCTCAGCCATAGGCCGAGTTAACCGTGGGACACTGAGTTGGATGGGAACGTGTATACTCAAAAGTCAAAACTGACATGTGCAGTGTAGTGAGTAGTGAAATACAGTTTAGGTTTTTATACATGGCAGAATCATAATTCTATGTCTTATCCATTGAATTCCTTTAGAAAATAAACTCGCCGTAACTATAAAATCAATAACTTGAAAGTAATTTGACAAAATAGTTAGTGATCCCAATTCGTTTTCAGTGCATGAGAACACTTTTTCAGTTTAATATCCCAAATCAATTTGACTTCATTTTGAATCAGTCATGTGAACGTCGCAAACTTCTTCAGGAAATGTAGAAAGCATAATGTACTATGTTTGGATTTATTCAGAAGCCCAGCTTGCGCCGGGCATTGAAAAATTTTTTAAAGACTCATTTGAGTTACCCTCCTCCACGGAAATCTTTAGTAAAAGGCGAAAGATTTATTCGCATTGAAGGAAGGTCAGAGTACCGAATGATTCTTTACTTTGACCAGGTGTACTGAATACTGCTGGTAATCAAACTGTAGTATTATCACTTTCATATTTAAATTTATTTAAAATACTTTTGTATGTTCTGTAAATTTTTTAACTATATTACATTCATATTGTTTTATCTTTCAAGATTGTAGAAATAGAAATATGATTTCATACTGCATTATATAGATATTTATACGAATAAGATATTGTAACCGAAAGTACGTTTATGAGTATAGACAGCGACATCTATTGTATGGTTTACGAACTGCTACTTCATACTCCATCTATACTTTCATTTACAAACTAAGTCGTGTGAAATCATAATCCCGGCCATATTTAAAAAATAATAGCAACGAAAATTTTTATTACTGCAGGGGTACTAAATTCCTGCTTGTGAATATTCTGTATATTAAATCATTATCCGAATTAATCCGATATCCGGATATACGAATTAAACCAGTTTCCGAATGAATTTGATATCGGATTAAATTGGTATCCGATATCCGGGTTAAGACCAGTATTTGATAATCGGATTATACATAATGTGATATCCAAATAAATTATATGCGGATAAACCGGGTTATATTATTATTATTACCGGGTTATCCGGATAATCGGTTTATCCGGATTAAAATATATCTGATATCAGTTATTAATATACCCAGATATCCGTATAATTATTCTATATTATTTATAATTATATTTTACTATACTTTTTATTCCTGATGGGGAATAAAATTCCTGCTGCTTACATATATAGTCCTGCTTCATGATACGGATATCCTCTTATTTCTATAATAGAAAAATAAGTACCAAATATATTGTATATAAATAAATTAATAAAAAATACTTCCTCCGCAGGAATTTATAATTCTTACAGTATGTTGTCTACATATTAATATTTCTGCTTCAGTCGTAATAATTCCTGCAAGTCCTGCTGATATATTAGTACATTTTTATATTATCTTTTTAAAAATTAATATTGAAATAATTATATATCACACTGGGTTCCTGCATTCCTGCATAAATTATTAAATTATTATTTATCTAAATATATCCTGCTGTTATATTTTTTAATAATGATGTACATAGGTACAGATATTTTGATTGTAATGTTAAGTGTTGGTCGGAAATGCTCGGAAGTATTCGGTAAAAGTCGGGAGCATATGCTCGGACTGTCAGCTGCGCATCGGGAACGCATAAGCGCAATATTATTTCTAAATGTATTTCTAAATATTTTCTTACATATTGCACTTACAGATTCCTGCTATTTTTCAGCAGGAAGCTGAAAAACTATGGTTTAACTCTGTAATTAGCGTTTTCAGGCGGTTTTTAGCGGTTTTTCGGGGTTTTCTTTCAAACTATTGCATTATTTGGTATATCTATTATCCATTTACCTTTTCAGGAATGATATCCTGCTGCTGAAACATCGAATAAGCATCGCTTCTCGGCCTATGGCTAAGATCAAAGTGTAGTATCTGTTCTTATCAGCTTAATATCTGATATGTCTTGCACAGCAAGACCAGTATATTAAACTGATTTTTGGAAAATGACGGAGTGTTAGGGGCTTGCTCCACCTCTGTCACGGGTTGGCCTGGCATTGCAGTACCGCCAGGATCGGCCCACTTTATTAAATACAAACATAGTTATACCCTCAATTCCCTTTAAGAACTATTAATTTCCTGAAAAAACCTTAATTTCCTGAAAAAAACTTTAAAAATTCCTGAAAATCGATAATTTCTTGCAAATACATCGTAAATAAACTTCTAACTTTCTACTTAAACTCTAAATTCCTGAAAAAATAGTTATTAAATTCCTGAAATAATACGTATTTTACTGAAAATCTACCTACAAAACCCCTAATTGCTGTAAAACCTCTGATTAACTTCTAATTCCCTGAAAATACTACATATTCTTCAGAATATCAAAATACCTGTAAAAAAAGTCATAAAATCAATAAATTCCTGCAAAAGTACTTTTTAATTTCCTGAAATGACACGTATTTTCCTGAAAATGAACTGAAAATCTAATTTCTAACTACTACTTTACCTGAATTCCTAAAAATATTACAAAATATCAAAATTCCTGCAAAAAATCTGATAGTACTACACATCCCTAAATTCCTGATATAATCTTATGATTTCTGAAAAAAATACAAATATTTACAGAAACTGCAGTTCCGACAAAAAATACCTGAAACCCAATCTTAGTTCTAAAAACTCCCCCCTTCTTGCTAAAACTAATCTGGCAGTTTACTGGAAATCCTTATTTTCCTACAAAAAGTCTTAAGATATCTTAATTATCCTGAAATCCTGTATACCTAAAATTTTAAGATATCCTGAAATCCTGCACTACTTTCTTGAAAATATAACTTAAAGATATACCATAATAATCTCGAATTCCCTTAAAAGTACTGAATTTCTTCAATATATCGAAATTCCGGTAACCTTGAATTCCGAAAAACTACTGAATACAAATTTCGGAGAAAAAAGTACTGATATAGTACCTAATTTATTCATTTATTCAAATATGTTTCACAATTTTAATTGTAATATACCTTCGGTCCTACAGATGGCGTTAGTAGTACTACAAAATGAAACTGTAGACATTTGTAAATAAAATAATAACAGTATTTATATTTTGAACAGAATATTTTGAAAAAGGTGTATACATATTTTTTGAAATAGAATAGTAAAAAATATAAGATCACTCATAAAGTGCAATAAGTTTTGATGTCTGATATTTTATGTTACTTCTGTGGGCCATTTACCCATACTGTAATGTAGACTAAGGGGTGCCTGAGTCTCGCAAAGCATACTTACCTGGCGTAGGGGTTACCGTGATCAACAAGGCGGTTCCCCCAGGGTGAGGCTTTTCCATTGCACTCCGGTTAGGCTGACCCCTGCGATTATCCCTAATGCGGATAACTCGGGCGCGTAATTTTTGGTAGTCGGGACTGCGTACGCGCTGTCCCGGTCCAATATAATACAAACATATGTCATTAAATCGTAACCTTAAGTTACTACTATATAATAGTTTTTAAAAGAGTCATTTGAGCTACTCCTTCACGGAAATTTTTAGTAGGGTACCGAATGTTAATTTATTTGAACTAATTTTGATGAATATTGGTTGTAATCAAACTGTATATCTTTCATACTTTTTTTTTTAATAGTTTTTTAATATTCTGTAATTTTCTAAATATATAACATTTAAATTATTTTACCTTTGAAAATTCTACGAATAAAAATATGATTTTATACCATATTAATTAGATATTTATACGAATAACATATTGTAACCGAAAATACGTTTAGGAGTACTGACAGTGAAATCTTTTGTACTATTTATGAATTGCTACAAAATTGTCATGCGCCATACTGTACTTCCTTTTATATTTAAAATCATAAGGGACATTTTTATTACTGTAAAAGTATAAAATCCATATTTGTGGATATTTCTTAATATTAAATCGGTATCCGAATGAATTTAATATCCGGATATGCGAATTAAACCGGTATCCTAATAAAATCAATATCGGATTAAATCGGTATCCGATATCCTGTTTAAATCAGTGAATAAATTCAATGACCGGATTAAATAACTGAACTGGTATTCGAACATTTTTTATTCGGATAAAACGGGTTAAACTATATAATAATTACCGGATTATCAAAATAATCCGTTTCTCCGGCTTGTAGATATCGGGTATTACCGGATATCTGTATATCCTATATTATTTTGTAATAATATTTTATTAAAGCAGGAGTATACAATTCCTGCTGCATACAATGTATTATATATCTAATCCTGCTTCTTCTTAGGGATATTCTCTTATCCCTACAAAAAAATAATAATACCAAATATCGTACATTGTATGTAAATAAATTAATCAAGAATTCGTTCTTCACAGGAATTTATAATTCCTGCCGTATGTGGTCTATATATTAATACCCCAGCTTCAGTCGTAATAATTCCTGCAATTCCTGCTGATATATTAGTACATTTTTTATTATATTTTTTTTAAATTAACATTGAAATAATTATATGTCACCTTGAATTCCTGCATTCCTGCATAAATTGTTAAATTATTATTTATCTAATATATCCTGCTGTTATATTCTTTAATAATGATGTACATAGGTACAGATATCTTGATTGCAATATTAAGTGTTGGTCGGAAATGCTCGTAAGTATTCGGTAAAAGTCGGGAGCATATGCTCGGACTGTCAGCTGCGCATCGGGAACGCATAAGCGCAATATTATTTCTAAATGTATTTCTAAATATTTTCTTACATATTGCACTTACAGATTCCTGCTATTTTTCAGCAGGAAGCTGAAAAACTATGGTTTAACTCTGTAATTAGCGTTTTCAGGCGGTTTTTAGCGGTTTTTCGGGGTTTTCTCTCAAACTATTGCATTATTTGGTATATCTATTATCCATTTACCTTTTCAGGAATGATATCCTGCTGCTGAAACATCGAATAAGCATCGCTTCTCGGCCTATGGCTAAGATCAAAGTGTAGTATCTGTTCTTATCAGCTTAATATCTGATATGTCTTGCACAGCAAGACCAGTATATTAAACTGATTTTTGGAAAATGACGGAGTGTTAGGGGCTTGCTCCACCTCTGTCACGGGTTGGCCTGGCATTGCAGTACCGCCAGGATCGGCCCACTTTATTAAATACAACCATAGTTATACCCTCAATTCCCTTTAAGAACTATTAATTTCCTGAAAAAACCTTAATTTCCTGAAAAAAACTTTAAAAATTCCTGAAAATCGATAATTTCTTGCAAATACATCGTAAATAAACTTCTAACTTTCTACTTAAACTCTAAATTCCTGAAAAAATAGTAATTAAATTCCTGAAATAATACGTATTTTACTGAAAATCTACCAACAAAACCCTTAATTGCTGTAAAACCTCTGATTAACTTCTAATTCCCTGAAAATACTACATATTCTTCAGAATATCAAAATTCCTGTAAAAAAAGTCATAAATCCATAATTTCCTGCAAAATTATTTTTTAAATTCCTGAAATGACAAGAATTTTCCTGAAAACGTACTGAAAATCTATCAGCAGACCCCTAATTTGCTGCAAAACATTGATTAATTTCTAACTACTTATTTACCTGAATTTCTGAAAATACTGATGATTCTTTAGAATATCAAAATTGATATCTGAAAAAAGCAGTTCCTACAAAATAAACCTGAAACCAAATCTTACTTCCAATAACTCCCCCCTACTTCCTGAAAATAATCTGAAAATCCCTAATTTCCTACAAGAAAATTAACATAATTATCATGAAATCCTGCAGTGAATTTCTTTAAAATACAACATAATAGTCCTGAATTCCTGCAAAAGTATTAAATTCTGTAACCCTGAATCCCCAAAAAACTATTGTGTATACATATATATTTACGATACTTTATATGATAATTTACAATATATTATTCCTTTTTAAAATTTTTGAACATCATATATAATGATCTTATCAGATAAGTGCACATTATCCACTTTTTCAAATATGTTTCACAATTTTAAGTGTAATACACCTTTGGTCCTACAGACGAAACTAGTCAACATGAATATGTTCCTGAAAAAATACGTATTTTCCTGATAGTATACTGAAAAACTACTGCAAACCACTAATTTGCTGTTAAACATCTGATTAATTTCTAACTTCTACTTTACCTAAATTCCTGAAAATACTACAGAATTTCTTCAGAATATCAAAATTCCTGTAAAAAGTCTGATAGTACTACAACATCCCTAAATTCCTGAAATAATCTTATGATTTCTGAAATAAGTCTAAATATTTACGGAAACCGCAGTTCCTACAAAAACGTCTGAAACCAAATATTTTTTCTTGTTGAAAATAATCTGAAAACTTGCTGTAAATATAAATACCTAATTTCCATGAAAAAAATCTTAAGATATCATAATTATTCTGAATTCCTGCAAAAGTACTGAATTTCCTCAATATATCGAAATTCCAGTAGCCCTGACTTCAGCAAAACTTACTAAATACAAATTTTGTGGAAAAAAGTACTGATGTATGTGTGAATATGTGTACATTTTTACATGTATTTAACTAATAATTATTAATGATAGTTTTACAATAATTTATAATGCATTATTTTTGTTTAAAATTTTTGAACGTCTATTATGATCTTTTCATATAGTGTACATACATTTTATTCATTTCATCAAACATGTGTCACAATTTTAATTTTAATATTACTTCGGCACTACAGATGGCACTAGTCAAAATGAATATACATTGAGTTCAACAGATGGCATTAGTAGTACTGCAAAATGAAGCTATAGAAATGTATAAATAAAATAATTAATATATTTATATATTGAATACAAATATTTCGAAGCTGTATACATATTTTTTTAAGATAGACTAGAAAAGAATTTAAGATCGCTCATAAAGTACCACAAGTTTTGATGTCTGACATTTTATGTTACTTCTATGGGCCATTTACTCATACAGTAGTATAGACTAAGGGGTACCTGAGTTGAGCAAAGCATACTTACCTGGCGTAGGGGTTACCGTGATCAACAAGGCGGTTCCCCCAGGGTGAGGCTTTTCCATTGCACTCCGGTTAGGCTGACCCCTGCGATTATCCCTAATGCGGATAACTCGGGCGCGTAATTTTTGGTAGTCGGGACTGCGTACGCGCTGTCCCGGTCCTATAATAATCCAAACATAGATCATAACGGTAACCTAATTAATACTCTCTACCGCAGTCATTATTAGGCTGAGTTAGTTGTGGGTCATGTTCTCAGCCATACTCTTATAGTATTACTCATATCTCAGCCATAGGCCGAGATAGCCGTGGGTCATGTTCTCAGCCATACTCCTATAGTATTACTCTCATCTCAGCCATAGGCCGAGTTAGTCGTGGGTCATGTTCTCAGCCATACTCCTATAGTATTACTCTCATCTCAGCCATTGGCCGAGTTAGCAACTCAGCCATACTCCTATAGTATTACTCACATCTTAGCCATTGGCCGAGAAGTCGTGGGTCATGTTCTCAGCCATACTCCTATAGTATTACTCACATCTTAGCCATTGGCCGAGAAGTCGTGGGTCATGTTCTCAGCCATACTCCTATAGTATTACTCACATCTTAGCCATTGGCCGAGTTAGCAACTCAGCCATACTCCTATAGTATTACTCACATCTTAGCCATTGGCCGAGAAGTCGTGGGTCATGTTCTCAGCCATACTCCTATAGTATTACTCACATCTTAGCCATTGGCCGAGAAGTCGTGGGTCATGTTCTCAGCCA
The DNA here is from genome assembly GCA_035578165.1 of Stenolophus ochropezus. Taxonomy (NCBI): domain Eukaryota; kingdom Metazoa; phylum Arthropoda; class Insecta; order Coleoptera; family Carabidae; genus Stenolophus; species Stenolophus ochropezus. The sequence goes on along the minus strand of JAQOWZ010000005.1, from coordinate 26,848,707 downwards.
TACTCCTATAGTATTACTCACATCTTAGCCATTGGCCGAGAAGTCGTGGGTCATGTTCTCAGCCATACTCCTATAGTATTACTCACATCTTAGCCATTGGCCGAGTTAGCAACTCAGCCATACTCCTATAGTATTACTCACATCTTAGCCATTGGCCGAGAAGTCGTGGGTCATGTTCTCAGCCATACTCCTATAGTATTACTCACATCTTAGCCATTGGCCGAGAAGTCGTGGGTCATGTTCTCAGCCATACTCCTATAGTATTACTCACATCTTAGCCATTGGCCGAGTTAGCAACTCAGCCATACTCCTATAGTATTACTCACATCTTAGCCATTGGCCGAGAAGTCGTGGGTCATGTTCTCAGCCATACTCCTATAGTATTACTCACATCTTAGCCATTGGCCGAGAAGTCGTGGGTCATGTTCTCAGCCATACTCCTATAGTATTACTCTCATCTCAGCCATTGGCCGAGTTAGCAACTCAGCCATACTCGTATAGTATTACTCACATCTTAGCCATTGGCCGAGAAGTCGTGGGTCATGTTCTCAGCCATACTCCTATAGTATTACTCTCATCTCAGCCATTGGCCGAGTTAGCAACTCAGCCATACTCCTATAGTATTACTCACATCTTAGCCATTGGCCGAGAAGTCGTGGGTCATGTTCTCAGCCATACTCCTATAGTATTACTCACATCTTAGCCATTGGCCGAGTTAGCAACTCAGCCATACTCCTATAGTATTACTCACATCTTAGCCATTGGCCGAGTTAGCAACTCAGCCATACTCCTATAGTATTACTCACATCTCAGCCATTGGCCGAGTTAGCAACTCAGCCATACTCCTATAGTATTACTCACATCTTAGCCATTGGCCGAGAAGTCGTGGGTCATGTTCTCAGCCATACTCCTATAGTATTACTCACATCTTAGCCATTGGCCGAGAAGTCGTGGGTCATGTTCTCAGCCATACTCCTATAGTATTACTCACATCTTAGCCATTGGCCGAGTTAGCAACTCAGCCATACTCCTATAGTATTACTCACATCTTAGCCATTGGCCGGGAATTTGTGGGTCATGTTCTCAGCCATACTCCTATAGTATTACTCACATCTTAGCCATTGGCCGAGAAGTCGTGGGTCATGTTCTCAGCCATACTCCTATAGTATTACTCACATCTTAGCCATTGGCCGAGAAGTCGTGGGTCATGTTCTCAGCCATACTCCTATAGTATTACTCTCATCTCAGCCATTGGCCGAGTTAGCAACTCAGCCATACTCCTATAGTATTACTCACATCTTAGCCATTGGCCGAGAAGTCGTGGGTCATGTTCTCAGCCATACTCCTATAGTATTACTCACATCTTAGCCATTGGCCGAGAAGTCGTGGGTCATGTTCTCAGCCATACTCCTATAGTATTACTCACATCTTAGCCATTGGCCGAGTTAGCAACTCAGCCATACTCCTATAGTATTACTCACATCTTAGCCATTGGCCGGGAATTTGTGGGTCATGTTCTCAGCCATACTCCTATAGTATTACTCACATCTTAGCCATTGGCCGAGAAGTCGTGGGTCATGTTCTCAGCCATACTCCTATAGTATTACTCACATCTTAGCCATTGGCCGAGTTAGCAACTCAGCCATACTCCTATAGTATTACTCACATCTTAGCCATTGGCCGAGAAGTCGTGGGTCATGTTCTCAGCCATACTCCTATAGTATTACTCACATCTTAGCCATTGGCCGAGAAGTCGTGGGTCATGTTCTCAGCCATACTCCTATAGTATTACTCACATCTTAGCCATTGGCCGAGAAGTCGTGGGTCATGTTCTCAGCCATACTCCTATAGTATTACTCACATCTTAGCCATTGGCCGAGTTAGCAACTCAGCCATACTCCTATAGTATTACTCACATCTTAGCCATTGGCCGAGAAGTCGTGGGTCATGTTCTCAGCCATACTCCTATAGTATTACTCACATCTTAGCCATTGGCCGAGTTAGCAACTCAGCCATACTCCTATAGTATTACTCACATCTCAGCCATTGGCCGAGAAGTCGTGGGTCATGTTCTCAGCCATACTCCTATAGTATTACTCACATCTCAGCCATTGGCCGAGTTAGCAACTCAGCCATACTCCTATAGTATTACTCACATCTTAGCCATTGGCCGAGTTAGCAACTCAGCCATACTCCTATAGTATTACTCACATCTTAGCCATTGGCCGAGTTAGCAACTCAGCCATACTCCTATAGTATTACTCACATCTTAGCCATTGGCCGAGAAGTCGTGGGTCATGTTCTCAGCCATACTCCTATAGTATTACTCTCATCTCAGCCATTGGCCGAGTTAGCAACTCAGCCATACTCCTATAGTATTACTCACATCTTAGCCATTGGCCGAGTTAGCAACTCAGCCATACTCCTATAGTATTACTCACATCTTAGCCATTGGCCGGGAAGTCGTGGGTCATGTTCTCAGCCATACTCCTATAGTATTACTCACATCTTAGCCATTGGCCGAGAAGTCGTGGGTCATGTTCTCAGCCATACTCCTATAGTATTACTCACATCTTAGCCATTGGCCGAGAAGTCGTGGGTCATGTTCTCAGCCATACTCCTATAGTATTACTCACATCTTAGCCATTGGCCGAGTTAGCAACTCAGCCATACTCCTATAGTATTACTCACATCTTAGCCATTGGCCGAGAAGTCGTGGGTCATGTTCTCAGCCATACTCCTATAGTATTACTCACATCTTAGCCATTGGCCGAGAAGTCGTGGGTCATGTTCTCAGCCATACTCCTATAGTATTACTCACATCTTAGCCATTGGCCGAGAAGTCGTGGGTCATGTTCTCAGCCATACTCCTATAGAATTACTCACATCTTAGCCATTGGCCGAGAAGTCGTGGGTCATGTTCTCAGCCATACTCCTATAGTATTACTCACATCTTAGCCATTGGCCGAGAAGTCGTGGGTCATGTTCTCAGCCATACTCCTATAGTATTACTCACATCTTAGCCATTAGCCGAGAAGTCGTGGGTCATGTTCTCAGCCATACTCCTATAGTATTACTCACATCTTAGCCATTGGCCGAGAAGTCGTGGGTCATGTTCTCAGCCATACTCCTATAGTATTACTCACATCTTAGCCATTGGCCGAGAAGTCGTGGGTCATGTTCTCAGCCATACTCCTATAGTATTACTCACATCTTAGCCATTAGCCGAGAAGTCGTGGGTCATGTTCTCAGCCATACTCCTATAGTATTACTCACATCTTAGCCATTGGCCGAGAAGTCGTGGGTCATGTTCTCAGCCATACTCCTATAGTATTACTCTCATCTCAGCCATTGGCCGAGTTAGCAACTCAGCCATACTCCTATAGTATTACTCACATCTTAGCCATTGGCCGAGAAGTCGTGGGTCATGTTCTCAGCCATACTCCTATAGAATTACTCACATCTTAGCCATTGGCCGAGAAGTCGTGGGTCATGTTCTCAGCCATACTCCTATAGTATTACTCACATCTTAGCCATTAGCCGAGAAGTCGTGGGTCATGTTCTCAGCCATACTCCTATAGTATTACTCACATCTTAGCCATTAGCCGAGAAGTCGTGGGTCATGTTCTCAGCCATACTCCTATAGTATTACTCACATCTTAGCCATTGGCCGGGAAGTCGTGGGTCATGTTCTCAGCCATACTCCTATAGTATTACTCACATCTTAGCCATTGGCCGAGAAGTCGTGGGTCATGTTCTCAGCCATACTCCTATAGTATTACTCACATCTTAGCCATTGGCCGAGTTAGCAACTCAGCCATACTCCTATAGTATTACTCACATCTTAGCCATTGGCCGAGAAGTCGTGGGTCATGTTCTCAGCCATACTCCTATAGTATTACTCACATCTTAGCCATTGGCCGAGAAGTCGTGGGTCATGTTCTCAGCCATACTCCTATAGTATTACTCTCATCTCAGCCATTGGCCGAGTTAGCAACTCAGCCATACTCCTATAGTATTACTCACATCTTAGCCATTGGCCGGGAAGTCGTGGGTCATGTTCTCAGCCATACTCCTATAGTATTACTCACATCTTAGCCATTGGCCGAGAAGTCGTGGGTCATGTTCTCAGCCATACTCCTATAGTATTACTCACATCTTAGCCATTGGCCGAGTTAGCAACTCAGCCATACTCCTATAGTATTACTCACATCTTAGCCATTGGCCGAGAAGTCGTGGGTCATGTTCTCAGCCATACTCCTATAGTATTACTCACATCTTAGCCATTGGCCGAGAAGTCGTGGGTCATGTTCTCAGCCATACTCCTATAGTATTACTCACATCTTAGCCATTGGCCGAGAAGTCGTGGGTCATGTTCTCAGCCATACTCCTATAGTATTACTCTCATCTCAGCCATTGGCCGAGTTAGCATTTCAGCCATACTCCTATAGTATTACTCACATCTTAGCCATTGGCCGAGAAGTCGTGGGTCATGTTCTCAGCCATACTCCTATAGTATTACTCACATCTTAGCCATTAGCCGAGAAGTCGTGGGTCATGTTCTCAGCCATACTCCTATAGTATTACTCACATCTTAGCCATTGGCCGAGAAGTCGTGGGTCATGTTCTCAGCCATACTCCTATAGTATTACTCTCATCTCAGCCATTGGCCGAGTTAGCAACTCAGCCATACTCCTATAGTATTACTCACATCTTAGCCATTGGCCGAGTTAGCAACTCAGTCATACTCCTATAGTATTACTCACATCTTAGCCATTGGCCGAGTTAGCAACTCAGCCATACTCCTATAGTATTACTCACATCTCAGCCATTGGCCGAGTTAGCAACTCAGCCATACTCCTATAGTATTACTCACATCTTAGCCATTGGCCGAGAAGTCGTGGGTCATGTTCTCAGCCATACTCCTATAGTATTACTCACATCTTAGCCATTGGCCGAGAAGTCGTGGGTCATGTTCTCAGCCATACTCCTATAGAATTACTCACATCTTAGCCATTGGCCGAGAAGTCGTGGGTCATGTTCTCAGCCATACTCCTATAGTATTACTCACATCTTAGCCATTGGCCGAGAAGTCGTGGGTCATGTTCTCAGCCATACTCCTATAGTATTACTCACATCTTAGCCATTGGCCGAGAAGTCGTGGGTCATGTTCTCAGCCATACTCCTATAGTATTACTCACATCTTAGCCATTGGCCGAGAAGTCGTGGATCATGTTCTCAGCCATACTCCTATAGTATTACTCACATCTTAGCCATTGGCCGAGAAGTCGTGGGTCATGTTCTCAGCCATACTCCTATAGTATTACTCACATCTTAGCCATTGGCCGAGAAGTCGTGGGTCATGTTCTCAGCCATACTCCTATAGTATTACTCACATCTTAGCCATTGGCCGAGAAGTCGTGGATCATGTTCTCAGCCATACTCCTATAGTATTACTCACATCTTAGCCATTGGCCGAGAAGTCGTGGGTCATGTTCTCAGCCATACTCCTATAGTATTACTCACATCTTAGCCATTGGCCGAGTTAGCAACTCAGCCATACTCCTATAGTATTACTCACATCTTAGCCATTGGCCGAGAAGTCGTGGGTCATGTTCTCAGCCATACTCCTATAGTATTACTCACATCTTACCCATTGGCCGAGAAGTCGTGGGTCATGTTCTCAGCCATACTCCTATAGTATTACTCACATCTTAGCCATTGGCCGAGAAGTCGTGGGTCATGTTCTCAGCCATACTCCTATAGAATTACTCACATCTTAGCCATTGGCCGAGTTAGCAACTCAGCCATACTCCTATAGTATTACTCACATCTTAGCCATTGGCCGAGAAGTCGTGGGTCATGTTCTCAGCCATACTCCTATAGTATTACTCACATCTTAGCCATTGGCCGAGAAGTCGTGGGTCATGTTCTCAGCCATACTCCTATAGTATTACTCACATCTTAGCCATTGGCCGAGAAGTCGTGGGTCATGTTCTCAGCCATACTCCTATAGTATTACTCACATCTTAGCCATTGGCCGAGAAGTCGTGGGTCATGTTCTCAGCCATACTCCTATAGTATTACTCACATCTTAGCCATTGGCCGAGAAGTCGTGGGTCATGTTCTCAGCCATACTCCTATAGAATTACTCACATCTTAGCCATTGGCCGAGTTAGCAACTCAGCCATACTCCTATAGTATTACTCACATCTTAGCCATTGGCCGAGAAGTCGTGGGTCATGTTCTCAGCCATACTCCTATAGTATTACTCACATCTTAGCCATTGGCCGAGAAGTCGTGGATCATGTTCTCAGCCATACTCCTATAGTATTACTCACATCTTAGCCATTGGCCGAGTTAGCAACTCAGCCATACTCCTATAGTATTACTCACATCTTAGCCATTGGCCGAGTTAGCAACTCAGCCATACTCCTATAGTATTACTCACATCTTAGCCATTGGCCGAGTTAGCAACTCAGCCATACTCCTATAGTATTACTCACATCTTAGCCATTGGCCGAGAAGTCGTGGGTCATGTTCTCAGCCATACTTCTATAGAATTACTCACATCTTAGCCATTGGCCGAGTTAGCAACTCAGCCATACTCCTATAGTATTACTCACATCTTAGCCATTGGCCGAGAAGTCGTGGGTCATGTTCTCAGCCATACTCCTATAGAATTACTCACATCTTAGCCATTGGCCGAGTTAGCAACTCAGCCATACTCCTATAGTATTACTCACATCTTAGCCATTGGCCGAGTTAGCAACTCAGCCATACTCCTATAGTATTACTCACATCTTAGCCATTGGCCGAGAAGTCGTGGGTCATGTTCTCAGCCATACTCCTATAGTATTACTCACATCTTAGCCATTGGCCGAGAAGTCGTGGGTCATGTTCTCAGCCATACTCCTATAGTATTACTCACATCTTAGCCATTGGCCGAGAAGTCGTGGGTCATGTTCTCAGCCATACTCCTATAGTATTACTCACATCTTAGCCATTGGCCGAGTTAGCAACTCAGCCATACTCCTATAGTATTACTCACATCTTAGCCATTGGCCGAGAAGTCGTGGGTCATGTTCTCAGCCATACTCCTATAGAATTACTCACATCTTAGCCATTGGCCGAGTTAGCAACTCAGCCATACTCCTATAGTATTACTCACATCTTAGCCATTGGCCGAGAAGTCGTGGGTCATGTTCTCAGCCATACTCCTATAGAATTACTCACATCTTAGCCATTGGCCGAGTTAGCAACTCAGCCATACTCCTATAGTATTACTCACATCTTAGCCATTGGCCGAGTTAGCAACTCAGCCATACTCCTATAGTATTACTCACATCTTAGCCATTGGCCGAGAAGTCGTGGATCATGTTCTCAGCCATACTCCTATAGTATTACTCACATCTTAGCCATTGGCCGAGTTAGCAACTCAGCCATACTCCTATAGTATTACTCACATCTTAGCCATTGGCCGAGTTAGCAACTCAGCCATACTCCTATAGTATTACTCACATCTTAGCCATTGGCCGAGAAGTCGTGGATCATGTTCTCAGCCATACTCCTATAGTATTACTCACATCTTAGCCATTGGCCGAGAAGTCGTGGGTCATGTTCTCAGCCATACTCCTATAGAATTACTCACATCTTAGCCATTGGCCGAGTTAGCAACTCAGCCATACTCCTATAGTATTACTCACATCTTAGCCATTGGCCGAGAAGTCGTGGGTCATGTTCTCAGCCATACTCCTATAGTATTACTCTCATCTTAGCCATTGGCCGAGTTAGCAACTCAGCCATACTCCTATAGTATTACTCACATCTTAGCCATTGGCCGAGAAGTCGTGGGTCATGTTCTCAGCCATACTCCTATAGTATTACTCACATCTTAGCCATTGGCCGAGTTAGCAACTCAGCCATACTCCTATAGTATTACTCACATCTTAGCCATTGGCCGAGAAGTCGTGGGTCATGTTCTCAGCCATACTCCTATAGTAATACTCACATCTTAGCCATTGGCCGAGAAGTCGTGGATCATGTTCTCAGCCATACTCCTATAGTATTACTCACATCTTAGCCATTGGCCGAGAAGTCGTGGGTCATGTTCTCAGCCATACTCCTATAGTATTACTCACATCTTAGCCATTGGCCGAGAAGTCGTGGGTCATGTTCTCAGCCATACTCCTATAGTATTACTCACATCTTAGCCATTGGCCGAGTTAGCAACTCAGCCATACTCCTATAGTATTACTCACATCTTAGCCATTGGCCGAGTTAGCAACTCAGCCATACTCCTATAGTATTACTTACATCTTAGCCATTGGCCGAGTTAGCAACTCAGCCATACTTCTATAGTATTACTCACATCTTAGCCATTGGCCGAGTTAGCAACTCAGCCATACTCCTATAGTATTACTCACATCTTAGCCATTGGCCGAGAAGTCGTGGGTCATGTTCTCAGCCATACTCCTATAGAATTACTCACATCTTAGCCATTGGCCGAGTTAGCAACTCAGCCATACTCCTATAGTATTACTCACATCTTAGCCATTGGCCGAGAAGTCGTGGGTCATGTTCTCAGCCATACTCCTATAGTATTACTCACATCTTAGCCATTAGCCGAGTTAGCAACTCAGCCATACTCCTATAGAATTACTCACATCTTAGCCATTGGCCGAGTTAGCAACTCAGCCATACTCCTATAGTATTACTCACATCTTAGCCATTGGCCGAGAAGTCGTGGGTCATGTTCTCAGCCATACTCCTATAGTATTACTCACATCTTAGCCATTGGCCGAGAAGTCGTGGGTCATGTTCTCAGCCATACTCCTATAGAATTACTCACATCTTAGCCATTGGCCGAGTTAGCAACTCAGCCATACTCCTATAGTATTACTCACATCTTAGCCATTGGCCGAGAAGTCGTGGGTCATGTTCTCAGCCATACTCCTATAGTATTACTCACATCTTAGCCATTAGCCGAGTTAGCAACTCAGCCATACTCCTATAGAATTACTCACATCTTAGCCATTGGCCGAGTTAGCAACTCAGCCATACTCCTATAGTATTACTCACATCTTAGCCATTGGCCGAGAAGTCGTGGATCATGTTCTCAGCCATACTCCTATAGTATTACTCACATCTTAGCCATTGGCCGAGAAGTCGTGGGTCATGTTCTCAGCCATACTCCTATAGTATTACTCACATCTTAGCCATTAGCCGAGTTAGCAACTCAGCCATACTCCTATAGAATTACTCACATCTTAGCCATTGGCCGAGTTAGCAACTCAGCCATACTCCTATAGTATTACTCACATCTTAGCCATTGGCCGAGAAGTCGTGGGTCATGTTCTCAGCCATACTCCTATAGTATTACTCACATCTTAGCCATTGGCCGAGAAGTCGTGGGTCATGTTCTCAGCCATACTCCTATAGTATTACTCACATCTTAGCCATTGGCCGAGAAGTCGTGGGTCATGTTCTCAGCCATACTCCTATAGTATTACTCACATCTTAGCCATTGGCCGAGAAGTCGTGGGTCATGTTCTCAGCCATACTCCTATAGAATTACTCACATCTTAGCCATTGGCCGAGTTAGCAACTCAGCCATACTCCTATAGTATTACTCACATCTTAGCCATTGGCCGAGAAGTCGTGGGTCATGTTCTCAGCCATACTCCTATAGTATTACTCACATCTTAGCCATTGGCCGAGTTAGCAACTCAGCCATACTCCTATAGTATTACTCACATCTTAGCCATTGGCCGAGAAGTCGTGGGTCATGTTCTCAGCCATACTCCTATAGTATTACTCACATCTTAGCCATTGGCCGAGTTAGCAACTCAGCCATACTCCTATAGTATTACTCACATCTTAGCCATTGGCCGAGAAGTCGTGGGTCATGTTCTCAGCCATATTCCTATAGTAATACTCACATCTTAGCCATTGGCCGAGAAGTCGTGGATCATGTTCTCAGCCATACTCCTATAGTATTACTCACATCTTAGCCATTGGCCGAGAAGTCGTGGGTCATGTTCTCAGCCATACTCCTATAGTATTACTCACATCTTAGCCATTGGCCGAGAAGTCGTGGGTCATGTTCTCAGCCATACTCCTATAGAATTACTCACATCTTAGCCATTGGCCGAGTTAGCAACTCAGCCATACTCCTATAGTATTACTCACATCTTAGCCATTGGCCGAGAAGTCGTGGGTCATGTTCTCAGCCATACTCCTATAGAATTACTCACATCTTAGCCATTGGCCGAGTTAGCAACTCAGCCATACTCCTATAGTATTACTCACATCTTAGCCATTGGCCGAGAAGTCGTGGGTCATGTTCTCAGCCATACTCCTATAGTATTACTCACATCTTAGCCATTGGCCGAGAAGTCGTGGGTCATGTTCTCAGCCATACTCCTATAGAATTACTCACATCTTAGCCATTGGCCGAGTTAGCAACTCAGCCATACTCCTATAGTATTACTCACATCTTAGCCATTGGCCGAGAAGTCGTGGGTCATGTTCTCAGCCATACTCCTATAGTATTACTCACATCTTAGCCATTGGCCGAGTTAGCAACTCAGCCATACTCCTATAGTATTACTCACATCTTAGCCATTGGCCGAGAAGTCGTGGGTCATGTTCTCAGCCATACTCCTATAGTATTACTCACATCTTAGCCATTGGCCGAGTTAGCAACTCAGCCATACTCCTATAGTATTACTCACATCTTAGCCATTGGCCGAGAAGTCGTGGGTCATGTTCTCAGCCATATTCCTATAGTAATACTCACATCTTAGCCATTGGCCGAGAAGTCGTGGATCATGTTCTCAGCCATACTCCTATAGTATTACTCACATCTTAGCCATTGGCCGAGAAGTCGTGGGTCATGTTCTCAGCCATACTCCTATAGTATTACTCACATCTTAGCCATTGGCCGAGAAGTCGTGGGTCATGTTCTCAGCCATACTCCTATAGTATTACTCACATCTTAGCCATTGGCCGAGAAGTCGTGGGTCATGTTCTCAGCCATACTCCTATAGTATTACTCACATCTTAGCCATTGGCCGAGAAGTCGTGGGTCATGTTCTCAGCCATACTCCTATAGAATTACTCACATCTTAGCCATTGGCCGAGTTAGCAACTCAGCCATACTCCTATAGTATTACTCACATCTTAGCCATTGGCCGAGAAGTCGTGGGTCATGTTCTCAGCCATACTCCTATAGTATTACTCACATCTTAGCCATTGGCCGAGTTAGCAACTCAGCCATACTCCTATAGTATTACTCACATCTTAGCCATTGGCCGAGAAGTCGTGGATCATGTTCTCAGCCATACTCCTATAGTATTACTCACATCTTAGCCATTAGCCAAGTTAGCAACTCAGCCATACTCCTATAGTATTACTCACATCTTAGCCATTGGCCGAGAAGTCGTGGGTCATGTTCTCAGCCATACTCCTATAGTATTACTCTCATCTCAGCCATTGGCCGAGAAGTCGTGGATCATGTTCTCAGCCATACTCCTATAGTATTACTCACATCTTAGCCATTGGCCGAGAAGTCGTGGGTCATGTTCTCAGCCATACTCCTATAGTATTACTCACATCTTAGCCATTGGCCGAGAAGTCGTGGGTCATGTTCTCAGCCATACTCCTATAGTATTACTCACATCTTAGCCATTGGCCGAGTTAGCAACTCAGCCATACTCCTATAGTATTACTCACATCTTAGCCATTGGCCGAGAAGTCGTGGGTCATGTTCTCAGCCATACTCCTATAGTATTACTCACATCTTAGCCATTGGCCGAGAAGTCGTGGGTCATGTTCTCAGCCATACTCCTATAGTATTACTCACATCTTAGCCATTGGCCGAGAAGTCGTGGGTCATGTTCTCAGCCATACTCCTATAGAATTACTCACATCTTAGCCATTGGCCGAGTTAGCAACTCAGCCATACTCCTATAGTATTACTCACATCTTAGCCATTGGCCGAGAAGTCGTGGGTCATGTTCTCAGCCATACTCCTATAGTATTACTCACATCTTAGCCATTGGCCGAGAAGTCGTGGGTCATGTTCTCAGCCATACTCCTATAGTATTACTCACATCTTAGCCATTGGCCGAGTTAGCAACTCAGCCATACTCCTATAGTATTACTCACATCTTAGCCATTGGCCGAGAAGTCGTGGGTCATGTTCTCAGCCATACTCCTATAGTATTACTCTCATCTCAGCCATTGGCCGAGTTAGCAACTCAGCCATACTCCTATAGTATTACTCACATCTTAGCCATTGGCCGGGAAGTCGTGGGTCATGTTCTCAGCCATACTCCTATAGTATTACTCACATCTTAGCCATTGGCCGAGTTAGCAACTCAGCCATACTCCTATAGTATTACTCACATCTTAGCCATTGGCCGAGAAGTCGTGGGTCATGTTCTCAGCCATACTCCTATAGTATTACTCACATCTTAGCCATTGGCCGAGAAGTCGTGGATCATGTTCTCAGCCATACTCCTATAGTATTACTCACATCTTAGCCATTGGCCGGGAAGTCGTGGGTCATGTTCTCAGCCATACTCCTATAGTATTACTCACATCTTAGCCATTGGCCGAGTTAGCAACTCAGCCATACTCCTATAGTATTACTCACATCTTAGCCATTGGCCGAGAAGTCGTGGGTCATGTTCTCAGCCATACTCCTATAGTATTACTCTCATCTCAGCCATTGGCCGAGTTAGCAACTCAGCCATACTCCTATAGTATTACTCACATCTTAGCCATTGGCCGGGAAGTCGTGGGTCATGTTCTCAGCCATACTCCTATAGTATTACTCACATCTTAGCCATTGGCCGAGAAGTCGTGGGTCATGTTCTCAGCCATACTCCTATAGTATTACTCACATCTTAGCCATTGGCCGAGTTAGCAACTCAGCCATACTCCTATAGTATTACTCACATCTTAGCCATTGGCCGAGAAGTCGTGGGTCATGTTCTCAGCCATACTCCTATAGTATTACTCTCATCTTAGCCATTGGCCGAGAAGTCGTGGGTCATGTTCTCAGCCATACTCCTATAGTATTACTCACATCTTAGCCATTGGCCGAGTTAGCAACTCAGCCATACTCCTATAGTATTACTCACATCTTAGCCATTGGCCGAGAAGTCGTGGGTCATGTTCTCAGCCATACTCCTATAGTATTACTCTCATCTTAGCCATTGGCCGAGAAGTCGTGGGTCATGTTCTCAGCCATACTCCTATAGTATTACTCACATCTTAGCCATTGGCCGAGTTAGCAACTCAGCCATACTCCTATAGTATTACTCACATCTTAGCCATTGGCCGAGAAGTCGTGGATCATGTTCTCAGCCATACTCCTATAGTATTACTCTCATCTCAGCCATTGGCCGAGTTAGCAACTCAGCCATACTCCTATAGTATTACTCACATCTTAGCCATTGGCCGAGAAGTCGTGGGTCATGTTCTCAGCCATACTCCTATAGTATTACTCACATCTTAGCCATTGGCCGAGTTAGCAACTCAGCCATACTCCTATAGTATTACTCACATCTTAGCCATTGGCCGAGAAGTCGTGGGTCATGTTCTCAGCCATACTCCTATAGTATTACTCTCATCTCAGCCATTGGCCGAGTTAGCAACTCAGCCATACTCCTATAGTATTACTCACATCTTAGCCATTGGCCGGGAAGTCGTGGGTCATGTTCTCAGCCATACTCCTATAGTATTACTCACATCTTAGCCATTGGCCGAGAAGTCGTGGGTCATGTTCTCAGCCATACTCCTATAGTATTACTCACATCTTAGCCATTGGCCGAGTTAGCAACTCAGCCATACTCCTATAGTATTACTCACATCTTAGCCATTGGCCGAGTTAGCAACTCAGCCATACTCCTATAGTATTACTCACATCTTAGCCATTGGCCGAGAAGTCGTGGGTCATGTTCTCAGCCATACTCCTATAGTATTACTCTCATCTTAGCCATTGGCCGAGAAGTCGTGGGTCATGTTCTCAGCCATACTCCTATAGTATTACTCACATCTTAGCCATTGGCCGAGTTAGCAACTCAGCCATACTCCTATAGTATTACTCACATCTTAGCCATTGGCCGAGAAGTCGTGGGTCATGTTCTCAGCCATACTCCTATAGTATTACTCTCATCTTAGCCATTGGCCGAGAAGTCGTGGGTCATGTTCTCAGCCATACTCCTATAGTATTACTCACATCTTAGCCATTGGCCGAGTTAGCAACTCAGCCATACTCCTATAGTATTACTCACATCTTAGCCATTGGCCGAGAAGTCGTGGATCATGTTCTCAGCCATACTCCTATAGTATTACTCTCATCTCAGCCATTGGCCGAGTTAGCAACTCAGCCATACTCCTATAGTATTACTCACATCTTAGCCATTGGCCGAGAAGTCGTGGGTCATGTTCTCAGCCATACTCCTATAGTATTACTCTCATCTTAGCCATTGGCCGAGAAGTCGTGGGTCATGTTCTCAGCCATACTCCTATAGTATTACTCACATCTTAGCCATTGGCCGAGTTAGCAACTCAGCCATACTCCTATAGTATTACTCACATCTTAGCCATTGGCCGAGAAGTCGTGGGTCATGTTCTCAGCCATACTCCTATAGTATTACTCTCATCTCAGCCATTGGCCGAGTTAGCAACTCAGCCATACTCCTATAGTATTACTCACATCTTAGCCATTGGCCGGGAAGTCGTGGGTCATGTTCTCAGCCATACTCCTATAGTATTACTCACATCTTAGCCATTGGCCGAGTTAGCAACTCAGCCATACTCCTATAGTATTACTCACATCTTAGCCATTGGCCGAGAAGTCGTGGGTCATGTTCTCAGCCATACTCCTATAGTATTACTCACATCTTAGCCATTGGCCGAGAAGTCGTGGATCATGTTCTCAGCCATACTCCTATAGTATTACTCTCATCTTAGCCATTGGCCGAGAAGTCGTGGGTCATGTTCTCAGCCATACTCCTATAGTATTACTCACATCTTAGCCATTGGCCGAGAAGTCGTGGGTCATGTTCTCAGCCATACTCCTATAGTATTACTCACATCTTAGCCATTGGCCGAGAAGTCGTGGGTCATGTTCTCAGCCATACTCCTATAGTATTACTCTCATCTTAGCCATTGGCCGAGAAGTCGTGGGTCATGTTCTCAGCCATACTCCTATAGTATTACTCACATCTTAGCCATTGGCCGAGTTAGCAACTCAGCCATACTCCTATAGTATTACTCACATCTTAGCCATTGGCCGAGAAGTCGTGGGTCATGTTCTCAGCCATACTCCTATAGTATTACTCACATCTTAGCCATTGGCCGAGAAGTCGTGGATCATGTTCTCAGCCATACTCCTATAGTATTACTCTCATCTTAGCCATTGGCCGAGAAGTCGTGGGTCATGTTCTCAGCCATACTCCTATAGTATTACTCACATCTTAGCCATTGGCCGAGTTAGCAACTCAGCCATACTCCTATAGTATTACTCACATCTTAGCCATTGGCCGAGAAGTCGTGGGTCATGTTCTCAGCCATACTCCTATAGTATTACTCACATCTTAGCCATTGGCCGAGAAGTCGTGGGTCATGTTCTCAGCCATACTCCTATAGTATTACTCTCATCTCAGCCATTGGCCGAGTTAGCAACTCAGCCATACTCCTATAGTATTACTCACATCTTAGCCATTGGCCGAGAAGTCGTGGGTCATGTTCTCAGCCATACTCCTATAGTATTACTCACATCTTAGCCATTGGCCGAGAAGTCGTGGGTCATGTTCTCAGCCATACTCCTATAGTATTACTCACATCTTAGCCATTGGCCGAGAAGTCGTGGATCATGTTCTCAGCCATACTCCTATAGTATTACTCTCATCTCAGCCATTGGCCGAGTTAGCAACTCAGCCATACTCCTATAGTATTACTCACATCTTAGCCATTGGCCGAGAAGTCGTGGGTCATGTTCTCAGCCATACTCCTATAGTATTACTCACATCTTAGCCATTGGCCGAGAAGTCGTGGGTCATGTTCTCAGCCATACTCCTATAGTATTACTCACATCTTAGCCATTGGCCGAGAAGTCGTGGATCATGTTCTCAGCCATACTCCTATAGTATTACTCACATCTTAGCCATTGGCCGAGAAGTCGTGGATCATGTTCTCAGCCATACTCCTATAGTATTACTCACATCTTAGCCATTGGCCGAGAAGTCGTGGGTCATGTTCTCAGCCATACTCCTATAGTATTACTCACATCTTAGCCATTGGCCGAGAAGTCGTGGGTCATGTTCTCAGCCATACTCCTATAGTATTACTCACATCTTAGCCATTGGCCGAGAAGTCGTGGGTCATGTTCTCAGCCATACTCCTATAGTATTACTCACATCTCAGCCATTGGCCGAGTTAGCAACTCAGCCATACTCCTATAGTATTACTCACATCTTAGCCATTGGCCGAGAAGTCGTGGGTCATGTTCTCAGCCATACTCCTATAGTATTACTCACATCTTAGCCATTGGCCGAGAAGTCGTGGGTCATGTTCTCAGCCATACTCCTATAGTATTACTCACATCTTAGCCATTGGCCGAGAAGTCGTGGATCATGTTCTCAGCCATACTCCTATAGTATTACTCACATCTTAGCCATTGGCCGAGAAGTCGTGGGTCATGTTCTCAGCCATACTCCTATAGTATTACTCACATCTTAGCCATTGGCCGAGAAGTCGTGGATCATGTTCTCAGCCATACTCCTATAGTATTACTCACATCTCAGCCATTGGCCGAGTTAGCAACTCAGCCATACTCCTATAGTATTACTCACATCTTAGCCATTGGCCGAGAAGTCGTGGGTCATGTTCTCAGCCATACTCCTATAGTATTACTCACATCTTAGCCATTGGCCGAGAAGTCGTGGGTCATGTTCTCAGCCATACTCCTATAGTATTACTCACATCTTAGCCATTGGCCGAGAAGTCGTGGGTCATGTTCTCAGCCATACTCCTATAGTATTACTCACATCTTAGCCATTGGCCGAGTTAGCAACTCAGCCATACTCCTATAGTATTACTCACATCTTAGCCATTGGCCGAGAAGTCGTGGGTCATGTTCTCAGCCATACTCCTATAGTATTACTCACATCTTAGCCATTGGCCGAGAAGTCGTGGGTCATGTTCTCAGCCATACTCCTATAGTATTACTCACATCTTAGCCATTGGCCGAGAAGTCGTGGGTCATGTTCTCAGCCATACTCCTATAGTATTACTCTCATCTCAGCCATTGGCCGAGTTAGCAACTCAGCCATACTCCTATAGTATTACTCACATCTTAGCCATTGGCCGAGAAGTCGTGGGTCATGTTCTCAGCCATACTCCTATAGTATTACTCACATCTTAGCCATTGGCCGAGAAGTCGTGGGTCATGTTCTCAGCCATACTCCTATAGTATTACTCACATCTTAGCCATTGGCCGAGAAGTCGTGGATCATGTTCTCAGCCATACTCCTATAGTATTACTCTCATCTTAGCCATTGGCCGAGTTAGCAACTCAGCCATACTCCTATAGTATTACTCACATCTTAGCCATTGGCCGAGAAGTCGTGGGTCATGTTCTCAGCCATACTCCTATAGTATTACTCACATCTTAGCCATTGGCCGAGAAGTCGTGGATCATGTTCTCAGCCATACTCCTATAGTATTACTCACATCTTAGCCATTGGCCGAGAAGTCGTGGATCATGTTCTCAGCCATACTCCTATAGTATTACTCACATCTTAGCCATTGGCCGAGAAGTCGTGGGTCATGTTCTCAGCCATACTCCTATAGTATTACTCACATCTTAGCCATTGGCCGAGAAGTCGTGGGTCATGTTCTCAGCCATACTCCTATAGTATTACTCACATCTTAGCCATTGGCCGAGAAGTCGTGGGTCATGTTCTCAGCCATACTCCTATAGTAATACTCACATCTTAGCCATTGGCCGAGAAGTCGTGGGTCATGTTCTCAGCCATACTCCTATAGTATTACTCACATCTTAGCCATTGGCCGAGAAGTCGTGGGTCATGTTCTCAGCCATACTCCTATAGTATTACTCACATCTTAGCCATTGGCCGAGAAGTCGTGGGTCATGTTCTCAGCCATACTCCTATAGTATTACTCACATCTTAGCCATTGGCCGAGAAGTCGTGGGTCATGTTCTCAGCCATACTCCTATAGTATTACTCACATCTTAGCCATTGGCCGAGAAGTCGTGGGTCATGTTCTCAGCCATACTCCTATAGTATTACTCACATCTTAGCCATTGGCCGAGAAGTCGTGGGTCATGTTCTCAGCCATACTCCTATAGTATTACTCACATCTTAGCCATTGGCCGAGAAGTCGTGGGTCATGTTCTCAGCCATACTCCTATAGTATTACTCACATCTTAGCCATTGGCCGAGAAGTCGTGGGTCATGTTCTCAGCCATACTCCTATAGTATTACTCACATCTTAGCCATTGGCCGAGTTAGCAACTCAGCCATACTACTCACATCTTAGCCATTGGCCGAGAAGTCGTGGGTCATGTTCTCAGCCATACTCCTATAGAATTACTCACATCTTAGCCATTGGCCGAGTTAGCAACTCAGCCATACTCCTATAGTATTACTCACATCTCAGCCATTGGCCGAGTTAGCAACTCAGCCATACTCCTATAGTATTACTCACATCTTAGCCATTGGCCGAGAAGTCGTGGGTCATGTTCTCAGCTATACTCCTATAGTATTACTCACATCTTAGCCATTGGCCGAGTTAGCAACTCAGCCATACTCCTATAGTATTACTCACATCTTAGCCATTGGCCGAGAAGTCGTGGGTCATGTTCTCTGCCATACTCCTATAGTATTACTCACATCTCAGCCATTGGCCGAGTTAGCAACTCAGCCATACTCCTATAGTATTACTCACATCTTAGCCATTGGCCGAGAAGTCGTGGGTCATGTTCTCAGCCATACTCCTATAGTATTACTCACATCTCAGCCATTGGCCGAGAAGTCGTAGGTCAGGTTCTCAGCCTTACTCATTTACTATTTCTAGTAGCTACTACTTACATTTTAACCTTGTATTAAAATATAAAATTGTTTCTTTTTGTATTTGCGTTGTTTTAATTTCACTTTTTTATATATATTTTTAGATATCCAATGCGGTTACCCCGCCAGCATACTCAACGGCCACTACAGCCTCATCAACAACTCCGTGGGCTACCTCAGCACCGTGGTGTACGAGTGTTCTGCTGGATTCGAGATGCTGGGTCGTGCCCAACTCACGTGCGACATCGACGAGCGATGGAACGGACCTCCACCGCGTTGCGAACCCGTACAGTGCGAGACACCACCTTCTATCACTCACGGTCGGTACGCTGTCACCAACAACAACACAGTCTTCGGAACGATAGTCGAGTACAACTGTGAAAGAGGTTATAAGCTCATCGGACCCAAAGAAATTACTTGTTTGACAAATGGACAGTACGACAATAATCCACCAGTATGTGAAGGTAAATAAAATAAACACTAATAATTGTATCACATTGAATATATATTTGTTTTATAGAAGATGATAGTACGTCATCTTCAGCAACACCATCCACGTCAATATCTACAAAAACAACACGTCCCATCAGTACAACTCGTAGAACGCGTCCTACACGTCCAAATCCTACCACAGTTCGAGCGTTGACAGATGCTGAACTGATGAACAAAATCAAACAGAATATTAGCAACGGAAGAACAAGACGACCACCTACAAGAACTGATAACAGTGACAGTGAAAGTGCTCATGTGCCAAGTATCATCGTAGCTTCACATCCTCAGGTAAAGACAGAATTTAAATTATATTAAACGTTTCTAATGTGGTACTTTCTGTAGGAGAATGAAGTAGGAGGAAATAGTGGCAATATCAGAGCGGGAGAATCGCCAGATGTAAACTTAAACGCCCCCTTACCAGTCGATGGCGAAAGGGAGCAAAGAAGAGAGCCGTTTGGGGCTAAACTTAATCTAGGGGCTGTTATAGCGTTAGGTGCTTTTGGAGGGTTTGTGTTCTTAGCAGCTATTATCACCACAATCGTCATCCTCGTACGAAGGTAATTTCATATTGAATACTTTAGTTGATTTAGTTGTTACAAATAAAAGGAATACTGTTAGAGATGTGAGTGTCCTAACATACGAGTTTTTGAAATGTGAGCCTCCGATTTGAAATAATTTGTTATCTGACCATTAAGCTTTCTAACCCTGCATAAAAGATTGAAAATTTTGCATAAATCATTTTAAATATCTTTTACAAGAACTTTAGTTATATTATTACACCTAGATTCATAAAAAAGATTTAATTCAGAGTTAACCAACTCCAAATTTAATTAATTCTTATATTAGTTACAATTTTTCCTGCTTTAACTTTTGTCACAAATCAATAATTTATAGTCATAAATTAGCTAAATTAAGAATTAGTTCGTTTTTAGTTGTTTTCTGTTCTGTGTTTTTGGACTTCTTTAAAAGATTAATTAAAAGGGAAACAGAAAAATTTATCTTTCTGGTTTTTAACGTTTTGAACTGAAATAAATAAGTATATATATATTTATTACTACATTATAAAATTTTATAAATTAACTTTAACGTTTCTGTTCTATATAATACAATTTTAATAAAAAAATTATTAAAAAAAAATTATTATACTATAGGTACTTCAATAAAGTATTGTACTTCTAGGTTGTCAAATATCACAAGTTTTTTGGACTAAATAGTATACTTAATCATTTTTATGAATTGGAAATGGAGTTACTTTGATGTTTCATGAAGTTAACAACGGGTATAAATTTGGTTTAACTTTATTCGGAGTCCATGACCAATCCTCTTTTTGAATTCGAAATGGAATCAATAACTATGTAGTTAGTGGCTAATCCTTTATATGAATGTGGGTGTTAGTTTATTGTTGACTGCAGCTCTATTGATTTGAGCTTGTAATCGAAGCTGGTATCTGAAGGTGTGTGTTGATAGTTCGGGGTGTAACAGTGGCCGAGCCGCGAAGCACCGGCTGACGTGCAGTAACGGGCCGGCGATGCCGTCGCGCTGGTACACGCTGCTGGCGCTGCCGTTCCCCGACCAGCAGGTGGGCCGGCGCGAGTTCCCCGCCGCGCGCAACTACCACTCGCACCACCGCGCCGGCTACTTCTCCAACCCCCTCTAACCCGCTAGCGTGTCGTGCCGTGACCGTGGCCAGGTAACTGCACCTGAATGCACCCTGCACGAGCACGAGCACGATACACTAGCACTTTCCAACACTATTCCAAGCACATCCAACTTATTCCAAATCAAATTAAAATATTCAGATCTTACGGTTTGAGTCGTAGTACAAGGCGATTTAACTAAATAATAATATTTTCTTCCTTCCACTTCTTAATAACATCTTTATAGTCTTGCCCTAACACCAAACCGACTTCTTTTCTTTCTCTCCGAATTTCGAACCATTTCAGAATTATTTTTAATTTATCACTTTTTAATACGTCATCTGTTAACAATTTTTAGAACTACATATTCTAGAACTATTTTCTTATAAAAAGAGGTGTAGGAGGACATTTGTGTAAAAAAGCTGGTGTGTTACTACGCGCTTAATTGATAGTTCAAGAAATTGATAAAAGATGACTCTGCCTTGATAATTAGTTCTCGAGATTGGTAAGAGATGGTACCAGTAGTAGAGTATACTACTATAGCCATCTCTTACCAAACTCTTGAACTAACTTTCCGGCGCATAGTAATACACCAGCCTTTTTACTTAAATGTCCGCCTACACCTCTTTTTATAAGTAAATAGTTCTAGAATAGGTAGTTCTGATAATTGTTAACAGATGACGCATTCAAAAGCGATAAATCAAAAATGATACTTTTTAAATTTTTGCTTACGTCTTTAGCGTCTTTCTGTATACCAAATTCGTCTAAAAAATATCTTTGTCTCTTCTTCCTGCACGATAGTCTTAGATACTTTCCGAAAAACCTGCACCTTCTCTCGTCACTTGATAGTCACTTTTGTTTCTCCCTTCATTATCACATCTTACATCCTGTCTTTTCTATCCCAAAATCGTCTTCCTTCTCTTCGCACTTTCTTGTACGATACCTTTAGCTATCTCAGACCTTCTGCAAAGCCCACATCTTCATTTGTCACTTGTTACCCAATACTTGTACATTCTCTCTTCATTACTACATCTGAATCTAGCAATCATGATGATGTTTAACTTGTGTAATGTTCTTGTTAGAAACCAAAGTGCCAAACACTACCGCCACCGCGCCTCGCCAGACTGCAACACCGTGGCGTCGTTCAGCTCCTCCAGCTCTGAGTCCCGCAACGGTGGCTTGAACCGCTACTACCGCCAGGCGTGGGAGAACCTGCACGAGTCGGCGGGCAGTAAGGCGGGCCTCAAAGCAGCAGCAGCTGCCGGCAACCACTCCCCGCTGCGTCGCAAGGAGACGCTGGACGAGCCGTACCGCAACGGCGAGCGGCACCGCGACGGCTCCGAGATGGTGGTGCAGGAGGCCCGCGCCGCGCCCGAGAAGAAGCGACACCACCACCACCACCACCACCACAAGGGCGAGTGGCGGGAACCCCGGCATAATCACAAGAGATACTGACAGCCTTGGATGGTTATTACGGTTCAAGTCGAGGAATGAGCGTGTGTGTGTGACGGACTAGAATATGCACAACCGGCTGGTAAGATACTTTTCCAAATTTCCAAACAAAACAATATCTTTAAATAGATAAAGTTCTAGCCATAGAAATATTATAAATGAACTACTTTTCTAAATAACTTTAAACTTGCACGCAATTATAGTTCTTGTAAGAATCGTATCCCAAATTTGTGGGATGTTACAAAAACTATAATTGCAAATATTTGAAACTCTAAATACTGTCTTCTCTGAAAGACGGTTATAAAATATCTACAATTTCCAGTATGCATATAGTAAAATAAAACATCAAATATGTAGAAAGAGAAATAGGACTTGAAATCCTACTTAATATATAAATGATTTGTATATAATAGTTCTAATTAAAGAATTAGAATTAATATTTATTTGTAGATGAGATCACTAGCTAATTGCTCTTTACTATGTGCATCTTCAACGGTTAGGTTTTTCATTTTACTACAGAAAATTTCAGATTATATCTTTATGTAAATATATAGGTAATCATATAAGCAATAAATTATTGGACTAAATACTTGGATAGAAATATTCCAAAGAATGTAATTTATGGGAAATTTTGTGTTACCGTGATAAGAGGTGTGATGGATTAAAGGCTGAAATTAAAAGACATCTAAGGACTTGCTGCCAAATATAACAAAATTAATGTTTGTTACATTTTGTAACATATTTTTGGTGGCATATTTTTAACGATTATAAGATGATTCCCTCGACCTTACTTTTGTATAACAATAACAAGGAAATAAGTGTTAGAATTTAAAGCAAGGTTGATGTGAAACATAAACCCGAAGAGTTGTACAGATTTCCATTTTCCAACGATTGTCTCATCAACGAAAATAAAATAAGCCGGTGCCATTTTAAAAGGCAATTTCTGTACAATGATACAACCAATCAACGAATATAACGAAATCTTTTTCTTCGCACAAATTAATTTAAAGTAAGACATAGTTTTAAATAGATTATAATATATTGCGTTATTAAATGTAAACAAGTGTATTATAGATTTAAGAAAATATATTTATGTTATTAAAAATGTTGTAACTTTTTAAAAAAACTACAAAGTATGCTTCATAAAAATATTTATTTGCTTATTACGTATTCAGACCATTGAAAATTACAAACTACAAAAATATTAAAGACGAATCCAGGAATCAATGAATTCAGCAATTTGTTCTCTAGCAGCTTTCAAATCAGGAACATCATCATCTGATTTTGGATACATGTTGGCACAATGAGCAGTCCCTAAAAAAATATTTCATAAACTTTCTTTGGAATGTCTGATTTTAAAATGGCTGCAACCAAAATTTCAAGTAATGGCCAAATTGTGTAACTTTTTTTATCCGTTTGTTACAGAATGAATATTATGAAGTAATTGTTATCCAAAAATTAAGACAAAATTAAATGAAATATTAGTGTTTTAAAACAATTTACCAAGTGAAAAAGAAATGGCAACATATAATTGGAGTCTGGACAACGCAGAACTTCAAAAATGGTAAGTTTTAAATAAATATTTTTTAGGTTATAATAAGAAATAAAATATACTTTTAAGATAATTTTGTTTACAAAACAAATAGTATTTATACCAATAAATATAACAAAGTTTAGAAGACACAAATAGAACAAGTAAAGTTTAAAGTTGTTTCTATAAATTTCCGTTACAAATTCAATAATCAAGTTATTTAAACATCACAATAATTGATTTTTTAATAATATTTTCTTAAGATTTTAGTTTTCTTACCTTGAATATAAATAGCAGGAGCGTTATTACTTTGAGTTTTGGTAATTCCTAGGGCATGCCATGGATCAATAGACCCATGTACAAATACTACATTACTGGCTTCAATATCTAAAGCCCCGTATATGGTATTTGTTCTATCTACTGCTTTCTGCAGGAAATCCATGTTAAATTTTGTTCCAAAAATATCAACACACATCTGTACGAAAAAGTTCACGGGAAATTTATCCCCGAAAACTTGTGGTTGGTAGGATGAAGTTTGGTAGAAACCAAATTCAGTGCATGTTTGATAAGTCCATTGCCTCATTCCTTCGTTTTCAAGGCTTGTGTTTCTAATTTCTTTGATCATTTTGTCGTATTTGTAATCAAGACATGTTTCATTGTTCGCATTTAACAGCAAACTGTTTACTTCACCGAGTCTGTCCAACGCAGAACCGATAGAATTGTTCGTCATAATTTTACAGAGAGTATCTATTGTTATGTTAGCAGTTCCAGTTTTCTTGTGTCTGTTGTCTTTGTTGTATTGGACAATACCGGCAAAATTACTCGCTAAGTTTTCGTAAAAGTTTGATATGTCGTTTGGATTCTCAATTGATAATTCAATAGGATCGCATAAACGGAATATTTTATTAATACTTCGCTGTCCTACCATATGTCGGAGTAAAATTTCTATTTGTTTTGTACCTTTTTGGACTTCTTGGACACAGTCGTCACTGTATGTAGCCAAAGCTTCATCAACTACTCGATAATAATCTGAAAGTTTAAACAAAAACCTCTTATAGATCCATTTAAAAAAAATATGCCTAATTTAAAAAAAAAATCGAGAACAACTTTTCGTTCTAAAAATTAAAATTTGAAAATTGATATACTTGTATAATTTTGTCCAAAGAATCGAATGGTAAAGTCACCTAGGATATTACGATAGAATTAGCGTATCGAAAAGTATCTAAAACTGCTTTTATCTCGATTTTTTCGATTGAAATATAATTAATTTACCCAAAATAAAATTTTAGAAATTATTGTATACAAAATCTACTTATTCAAATAAAACTGGTAAACTTATAAATTATTTACTTGAGATTTGAATAAATTTAAAAGTTTGTATATATTTTGTTCAAATTAGAAGGGAAAGATTTTTGAAATATACAATTCCCTTACCCATGAAATCAATTTCTGCTAAAAGAGGTCCACTAGCAGACATCGCTCCAGCCACCAAATGGGGATACTTGACCCGCATCCAAGCAGCTAGAGACCCAGGATAAGATCCTCCAAAAACAATCCATTTCACACTTGAAGGTAACTTATATTTATCATTCATAGCCGTAATAAAGTTAGCCAAATCAGCAAGTGCTTGCTGACTTGAGAGATACTGCAGATTCTTTGTGCTTAGATCAGGCAATGGATGACTCTTGCCATAATACCGGTGTTCTAGTTGAAAACATAAAGCCCCAAATCTTTCTGCATAGTCTATCCAAGTTCCTTCTACCATCCATTCTGCAGTTGCTTCTCCTTCACCACCGATCATAAGGAAAACTGGACCGCCGGTGTTTACATCGTAAAACGAATTGTTTGTGAAATAACGCTACAAAAAATTGTTGAATAAATAGATATTTATGTATTTCAAACTTACTTGTTTCCAAGTGCGTTCATCAGTAGGATTAAAATGATCTAAAGTTTGTTCAAACCATTCATCCGGTGGAAGATTATACTTGTTTGAAACATGAGGAACACCAAGATTTCCACCATGAGTTCTACCTAAATGAAACTTTTTCCATGCTATTGCTTGAGAACAATAACATAATAGAAATAATGCAACAACGAATCTCATTGTTAAAACTAAACTATTTTGAACCTCTTATCAACAAATGTACCGCAGAACATTTGATAACTTTTTAACCCCGGTAATATGAGAGTCGTGACAAAAACAGCTGACCAAACTATTTAAAAAAACATACTTTAACTTTCTTTATTACAATCAAATGTTTACGAAATGCTTATCAAGATATAAACATTTCATATTTACCAAAATGTAAAATATTTGTATTTTTAAAATCAAAAATAAATCTTGTAGTGTCATCTATTATGGAAATCTACAGCCATAGTTTTAAAACTTCGGCGGTAATCTTGTTAGAACTTGATCAGTAAAAAATATTGTTCATAGTGCATAAAAATGGCATTGATGCAATATAAAATGATTGCAGAAGAAAGTGAGCCTTCACTAAGTGTTGATTTTTCAACATATTCCGATTCTTCAAGTTCTGTATTTTCTGAAGACGAAGAAATTAATAATCTGTTACGAAGAAGGACTTCAATATCTTTGTTCAATGTCTCTACTCCTCGAGAGACACATGAAAGACATAGAAACCGGTCTTCAACTCATTATCAAATTAGTGCAGATAGAAGAAGGAGAAAATATAGACCTTATTCGAATAATAAATCAAATAATGATACTACAAAAGTAGAACTACCAAAAATTCAAAGTTTTGAAGAAAGTACTCAAACGCAACCTACACAAGATATTTCTGCCAAATATGCAGAAGCTCTTAAAGAAATTGAAATTTTACAAATGCAAATAAGTAAAATGAAAAACGAGCGCTCTATAACTCCTATATTTGTTAGAAGGAAAAGCATGCAATCGAGTATGATCAAAACTTGTCTATTTAAAAACTCATCCAGTGGTATTCGCCAAAATTTACACAATTGTACTAGATCATCTTTATTTGGAAGTGATTCTACTTGCTTGACCATAGACATAGAAGAAAAATCTACGCCAGAACCCATTTTTCATGATTTTATGCTCGTAAATAATACTGACAATAAGCCAGATCCATTCTGCATTAAAGTAGAATCACCTACATCAGATAAATTTTATAATAGTCAAGATCCCTTAATTAGTAGCATACGCAAAAATGAAAAACCTCA
This sequence comes from Stenolophus ochropezus, assembly GCA_035578165.1. NCBI lineage: Eukaryota > Metazoa > Arthropoda > Insecta > Coleoptera > Carabidae > Stenolophus > Stenolophus ochropezus. The sequence continues at coordinate 26,821,285 of JAQOWZ010000005.1, read as the reverse complement.
AAATAAAATGAAGAATTTTATTCATAAATTTATAAAATGTCCAGAATTCTTGCACAAATTAAAAGTTCAGAAACCAAATTCTTCTTTTCACAACAGAGTTTCTCCCATTCCTAAAATTGTTGTTGTTTCTCCAAATACTCATAATAGCGATAGTGGAAATGATTCTGAAGTACAACAGTAAGTTAGAAGTAAGAATAGTAAACAGCATAAATAATTTTATTTATTTTAGAATACGATTAGAAGAAATGAAGTGTAATACACCAAATGTGGTAAATATAAATACTATTATCACTTTATATTTTGATTGACAGGCGATTTATTTTTAGGATAAATTAGTAACAGATATGTCGAAATGTGCAGAAGAATTATCAATAAAATTAAATACATTTAGAAATGTACTAAATCAGTACGCAAATCAAAAGAAATAAATTTAACATGTTGAAATTTATTTCCAAAAATGCACGTACTCGATTTTTGATTGTCTTTTTTATACGTACTATAATTTGTAAATTAAATGCATGACAAATAAAATATTTAAAAGTACATTTTTCAGTTTATAATAAAAAATCAGTTTATATAAAAAGTATATATTTGATAGATAGATTTTTTGTAAAGTATTGTGTTTTACATGTGGTGAAAATATCACCGAATCCCTACACCTCATTTATAGTTGCCGCAGTCGCAGCCTTCCTCGTTGGCGCCGCCAGTGTCGGGCCCCCCGAACACGTTGGTGTATGAAGTCTTCAGGAAATTCACGTGGCCTTGCAGGCTTCTTATCCTCAGCTGCGCTTCTTCGAAGTTTTCGTTCAGGTTGTTGATCTGGGCTTGCATCTTGATGCGCAGCTACGAACACAGAACTTTCGTTGAGATTTTTTTTATATTACATTTATTTATAAAGTCGTCATTCGCTTTAAATTGTGAAATATGAGCGATTGCGAATCTAATAAATATAATAAATGTGTTATTAATATTTGTAATGAGAAAAAGAACCAAATTTTATTTTTTTGTAGCTATTAAAGTTTGAATATTACCTACTTTCCACTAAAATATAGTAAAATAAAGAGTAGGGTCTTACTTCATCCCTGTCTTTCTGGGCTGCTCGAGCCATAGCTCTGGCCTGAGCCAATTGTCTCTCCAGATCAGCAATCTGTCCCTGCATGCTCCTTCGGACCGTCTCGCACCTGTCTTTAGTTCTGGCCACTTGGCGGGCGCTTTCCTCCCTCACCGTCTCCAGCTGCGCTGTGAGCTGAGCCACTTCGTGCAGCTTCTCATCCAGACGTTTAGCGTTTAGATTCAAAGCTTCCTCTGCTCTTGCCAAATCTGTCTTCAGCTTATCGCAATCTTCTTGCATTTGATTGCACTTGCATTCCCAGCCATCAATCCTCGACATAAGAGTTTGTTTCTCATCTTCGTTCATCAGTTGATCGCTTCTGACTTTCTCGATTTGACTGGCGATGCTTTGTTCTTTCTCTTTAGCGAGTTGCAGTTCGCGAGAAAGGGCTTCGGAATTTCTCTCAGCAAGCATACGAAGCTGTTGTTCTTCTTGTAATTTGAGCTGTGTTCCTTTTAGAATTTCAGGGAGGGGACTCAGTTCGGCTAACTTTTCTTGGAATTGATTTTTGACACGTTGAATTTCCACTGCTACTTGATCGCTAACACGATTGTTTTCCATTTCCATTACATCTATTTGGCGACGTTGTTCTTCTACCTGTTGTTGGGCTTGAAGATATTTGTTCCTATAGTCTTCTAATTGCGATGCTTGGTCTCCAATGAGGGCTCGGACTTCCTCTAGTTCATCTTGAGCTTCTCGGAATCGTTGTTTGGCTACAACGAGTTGTTGTTCTTGTTCGATGAGTTGTTCTTTGGATCCGACGAGTTTCTTTTGATCTTCTTCCATTCTTTTAAGATCGCGTTGCATATCGTCTGCTTTGCTGTCAGACATACGTCTCGCTTTGTCCATATCTTTGCAGGTACATTTTAACTTTTCGTTGTCTGCTCTAAGGCTTGCCACTTCAGTTAGCTTGCATTTGTAGTCATCTTGGAGGCGGTTGTATTGTTCTCGCAGTTCGCGCAGTTGTTGTTCCACGGCGGCCCCAGGTCGGCAGGGCCCGTGGCACGAGGGGCGACACACGTGCTGGGGCGGCGGCGGCGGCGGTGGTGGTGGACACGAGGCGGCTTTCCGTGCATTCTCCAGTTCAGCTCGCTCGCGCTGCACGCTACACAACTCGTCCTGCATTTTGCGGACTTCGCATTCCATGGCCTCTACTTGTTTTTCCAAAGCACTGGTGGTTTTGGTGTATTGCTCCAAACGATTTTCCATGTCCGCGGGACACAAGCCACCACGGGAGGGACTTACACCACCAGAGCCGCACGGCATGTCCGGTCGGGGACGACATTTTCCCTTTAAATAAAACATATTTTATTGTCGCTCTGTGAAATGTGGCGCAATAGAATTATTAAGTAACAATTTTTTGCAAGATTAAAATTTAATTTCCCTCAACATCAGTAAAAAAAATATCAAAAATTAGGTGTATTAAAATTCATTCAGGGAAAATGAAAATCCGTTTTCATGGTATTTTTCAAACATTCGTTTCATTTGGTAATATGTCTTCATCTTGTCATTTGTGGCTGCGTTTTTGTGTAAGAAATAAAGTAATAGCAATAAAAGAATATACTAAATCATTTCTGTGCATTTGTAAGTTAAATTTTACCGTTTTGTTAGACGTGGTAACTAGTAAAAACAACTTACTGCTTTGGAAACCCAATAAATAAACATTTTCTAATGCCTGATTGTGCAAAAAATAAATTTAAATTTGCCACCATAATTAAACAAATAAGAAATTTCATAAAACATCATGATCATACAAGAAAAAATCAACGTGGTGTAAAAAATTTCTAGATGTGAAGTAAAATTTTAAATATTGACAATAATTATAAATTTAAGACGTTAAAAATGAGTTCTGCTGGTCGGAATCAAAATTTTAGCGACGAAAATCTAAGAAAAGTATTAATATTAAATAGTACGGAAAATGTACGAAAGAAAGAAGCAACTAATAAAGAAAACGTGTACTCAAGAAACACCGTCAGAACAGGTGCCGTTAAAAAACCAACTTTACAAGTGCCAAATAAATACCCATGTGGTTGCAATAAAAACAAATGTTGTACTACAAGTACAAGACAACCACTGATAGATGTAAGGGGTAAAAATGTGGACCGTAATCGACATGTACCGGAAGAGTTCATAAAAGCCGACTTTATAAGTGGAAATTTAAAACTTAGTAGACATAATTTACCAATAATACCAAAATCCAAATTATCATCGACTGTAATTGAACCAAATCTTAGATTATATAACAACATAGCAGAAGCACCCTGTTCTACAAAAAATAGTATCACAAAAGAACGAAGTAAATCTATAGATGTGACTAGCAAACGTGAAGTCAAAAGCACTGAATTTTGGATGTCTTTTCTTGCAATAAGTAAAACTCAGAAAGATATACCTTACATGAAAGTACAAAAATTCGCAATATCGCGACAAACAATGTATAGAGTTTCCCAAAAACCATATTCTGATATTAACGACTCTATCCCGTCTTTAAGAAAGAAAACTTTGAAAAAACAATTGAGCCAACATTCGGGATATTTTGGTATAGTTACTTTAGATCCCTCTGCAAATAAAGGTAAACATAAATTCTATTCATTTCATGAATTCATATATTGAGGTATTTTTCAGTTAATCCAAAAGTAATATATTCCTACGAATACATGGATGTAAGTAAAATATCTTTAAGAATTTTTCAAAGTATAATTGTAAATATTTTAGCAAATAATATACAACACAATCGTTAAACATGAGTCAGACATCATAAAACCTGAATTTTTAAATAAAAACATAACATTTGTGGATGCCAGAGCTTGTGTAATTAATTGGCTTGTAAAATTACTTGTATGTATAACAATTTATCATAATGATTACATTTAATAACAATTTTGTCTTTTCCCAGCAATATTTTCAGTCAAACACTGAAATTTTCTACATGACTGTGAGACTATTTGACAAAATATTGGCTTTATTGGATATACCGCAAAATAAATTTCAGTTGGTTGCAATAGCTGCATACTGGATAATAGAAAAATTTATGAACAGTGCAACATGCATTACTGTAAGAAAAATTATATTATTTAAGAAAAATAATTAAGATATTTTTTATAGGGACAAAAATTGCTGAAACTTTGTAATAACGCTTATAGTTTGAAATGCTTATTAGAAATGGAAAAGAATATTTTAATGATTGTACAATTTAATATTTCTGTTGGAGATCCACTTATTTTTGTGTATTATTTTATTTATAATATGCAACTTTATGAGAGTAATGTAAGTAAATCGAAAATGATATTCATACACTTGTGTACAGACAGACATTTTTTAGATGATTGCTTTCTGTGCTAATTATTTATTAGAAATTATGACTCTTGACTTTAACTGCAATGCATTTGATTTATCTTTACAAGCTGCTTCGGCTGTATTTCTTTCCTTGAAATTTTTTAACGTTAAAGAAGAAATTTGGGAAAAAGTGAAAGATGGTTGCGGCTACCATGACAAATATGAAATGTTTGACTTACAAAAACTTATAATCAAAAATCTTCTACTCGTATATGACGAACAATGTCCTTACAAAGAATCATTTTTGAAATATGCTAGCGAAAAATATGGAAAAGTAAGTTTGATAATTCCAAAGTTTTTAGAAAAGTGCTATACTGAACAACATATTCATCAGTTGACTTTAACTTAAATAAATGTGCTTATATGAAATTTATGTGATGATTTTTTATTGTATATAACAGAATAATATATTTTGATGTTTATTTATTAATGTATGTTATACGAAATAAAAATAAAATATAATTGACCCCATAAGTTTATTTCCTATTCTACGCCTATGGTTGGCTCAGGTTGGTTTGGTTTAAAAAGCTGTCAATTGGGCGCAAATATTTTTACGTTGTTTGAAGATTTATTGATAAAATCCAAGAGTTATTATAGTATATTATTAATATATGTTTATGGAATGCAAATATATTTAATAAATGCATTCATAATGTTCGATTTTGCAGAATGTGTGCGTATATACACAAAAGATTTATTAACATTTTAAATTGGTAAGAATAATTAATTATTTCTTTATAATATTGTAAATAAATATTGTGACTTTATTGTGTTAAAATGTAGTTTTCAAACAATAAAAATAATTTTGAGGTTATGTAAAGTCGCATAAATAAAAACAACGCTTTCATTTTCTAGCGTATCCAAACAAAATATCTATTATTTACATTAAAATAAAACCATTTTCAAAAAATGGAGTTGGATAGTGTCGAAGCTGATCCAATATTCCAAATGATGGAACAAATTCATGGAGATGAAGAAAACATAGATATAGATACAAATAATACAGAGAACGAAGATTCAAACAAGACTACAGAAATAAATGAAGAAGTTACTAATGATATGTCTACTTCAGAAACAATTGAACTATCTGAAGTTGTATTGGAAGAAACAGATGAAGATATATGTATGACAAATGAAACAATTGAAGAGGATACAGTTCTAGCGAATGATCCTTTAGAGATAGATGAAACTGTAATTGAAAAAGTATTAGATAAATCTACTGAAAATATATCTGAGACCGAAGAAATAATAGAAGCTGAAACTGTAGATAAAACAAAAGAAATGTTAGATATATCTACTGAAACCATTAATTCGGAAGAAATATTAGAAAAATCTACTGAAACTATATCTGACACAGAAATCTCATTTGATACAGAGAATGTAAATGAATCTACACTTAATTCAAAAGTAGAAAGTGAAACTAATAAAGAAAATTTAGAAGATTCGATTGATTCTACAACTGATTCAGTAGAAATAATAGAAGTATCTAGTAATGAAAGTACAGAGACAATATCTAAAGAAAAAACAAATCAAAATAATTACGAATTCGGTGTAACTTCATTTGATGAAGTATGCTATGAAGAAATATCTGAGGTTGTAGAAGAAGTAATTATAGAAGATAATGAAGAAAAGATACAGACATATGAACATGAATTGCATGAAGAAAATATAGAACAGATTGTAGATGTTGAAGAAATTGTAAATCCATTCCAGATGGACAGGGAAGAACAGTCTCAAACATCTTCTGAAGTTATATTGATTGAAGAGAATGTAAAACAGGATGCAGAAATTGAAGAAGAAATTGCAAATTCTTCACAGATTGACAATGAAGACAATATATCCACAGAAAAAGAAGAAATACAAGCTATAGTTGAAGAACAGTCGCATAAATCTGAAGATATTTTAAATGAAGAGAATATCGAACAGGTTGTTGTAGAAACTGAAGAAGAAATTGCAAATTCTTCACAAATTAACAATAAAGGCAATTTATTCACAGAAAAAGATGAAATACAAGCTGTAGTTGAAGAACAGTCGCAAACATCTGAAGATATATTCAATGAAGAAAATGTCGAACAAGAAACTAAAGAAATTGCAGATTCTTTACAGAATGACAATGAAGACAATATATCCACAGAAAAAGAAGAAATACAAGCTATAGTTGAAGAAAAATCGCATACTTCTGAAGATATATTGAATGAAGGAAATATCGAACAAGTTGCAGAAACGGAAGAAATTGCAGATTTTTTACAGAATGACAATGAAGACAATATATCCACAGTAAAGGAAAAAATACAAGCTGTACTTGAAGAACAGTCGCAAACTTCTGAAGATATATTGAATGAAGAAAATATCGAACAAGTTGCAGAAACTGAAGAAGATATTGCAGATTCTTCACAAATGGATACTGGAGACAATATATCCACAAATAAAGAAGAAATATATGGTGGAGTTGAAGAACTGTCGCAAACTTCTGAAGATATTTTGAATGAAGAAAATATCAAACAAGTTGTCGCAGAAACTAAAGAAGATACAATTTCAGATACTGTAGAGATAACCATGGAAGACGCTACATTTACAGATAAAAACGTAAATGAAGAACAGTCACATACTTCTGAAGAATTATTGAATGAACAAAATACAGAAGTCGTAGAAGAAGAAATTACAAATGTGGAAGATAATGAACAGGCTGAAAAAGAAATGACTACGAATCCATCACAATTGGAGTTAGAAGATAACAAATTACAAGAAGAAATTTGTACTACAGTTGAAAAAGTTGCAGCAGAAGAAGTAACTGCAGTAAATGAAGAAACTGATGAACAAGTTAAGGACGATATTTTAGTAATGGAAGTAGAAGAAAACACAACAGATAAAGAAGAAATTAGCCCTACAATTACTGAAAATTCACAAACATCCGAAGTTAATACAGACGTACCTATCGCAGAAGAAGTAATAACAGAAACTGTAGACAATAAAGAACAAGCAGAAAAAGAAGTTATTGTGAATCCTTTACAAATGGACACGAAAGATAATACACTAACAGATAAAGAAGAAAACTGTACCATAGTTGAAGAAAATTCGCAATTATCTGCAGATATATCGAATAAGGAAAATACAGAAGAAATTAATGCAGATGTAATTACAGATAATGTAGACATCGAACAACCTGATAAAGAAATTACTACGAATTCTGTACCAGAAAATAAAGAAGCAGATAAGGATAAATGTATTATTATTGAAGAAAATTCACAAACATCCGAAGATGTTTTGAATGAAGAAAATACAGAAAAAAGTGTACAAAGTAATAAACAAGTTGAAGAAGAAATTGTTGCAGAATCATCACAAGTTACTGCAAATGAAGAAAACTTACAAACACCCGAAGATATTGTAACTGAAGACAAGGTAAAAGAAACGAGTGAACCTAATTTAGACGAAGAAAAATTATTGAAATCTTCAGAAAATGTTAAAGCAAGTGAAAATAGTGCACAAACATCAACAGAAAGTAATAAAGATAAAGAAAATATTGAAATAGAAAATAAAATTGAAACAAGTTCTCTGTCTGTAAAGGACAATAAAAAAGAAAAAAAATTAAAGGAAAACGAAAACAGAACTCAAGACATTACGAAAAAATCTGAAACTGTTGCTGAAAATATTCAAAATGAAACAATTAATGTTGAAAAAGATAATTCTGATAATGAAAAAGACAACAGTTTATTAAATGACTCAGACAAATTAATAATTGATTTACCTGAAACACCAAAAAAAATCAACAATAGAGACACACCAGAAAAAACACCTGATGAATGCAGTACATCAAAAAAATTGAATATTGAAACAAAAATCATACCAGAAAAAAATATTAAAAAATCAAATAATAAAATAGATGAAACACAAAAAACTAAAGAAGGTAATAACGAAGTCAAGAAAAATACAACAAATATCGTAGAAGATAAAACAAATAAAGAATCGTCTGATGTATCAAAAGAAACTACACTAACAATCTCAGAAGAGAATAGTTCAGATAATGTAAATTTTGATGTAGATATTGCAAGCACAGTAGAAGTCAAAACGGAAGAAAATAATGATTACACTATCGTAGAAGATGAGGGTGAAATAATCATGGAAATAGACGATACGGTTTCAAAAGAAAACCTAAATATTTCACTGGATAAACTTACTCCGACTGATAATTCAAACAGAGAGAGTACCTCTAAAGATACTACGGATAAAGATGGAACCCCAATAATTAATATAAGATTGCAGGACATAATTGCTAGTAATTTAGCAGAAATAATAAGTAAATCAGATATCAATAGAAAAATAATGCAATTAACTTCAAGTGGACAAAATAAAATTAGCGAGGATAATAAACAAAAAGCAGTGATGTTATCAAAACAGTTAACTTCCCTCATTAAGTCTGCACCTAAAGTTATTCTTCAGAAACAAGGACTTGTTCCAATTTCTGGTCAACAAAGTTTAGTAAAGAAATCTCACGTTCCTGTAACGAAAAGTAATACTGCAACTTATGATCTGGCGAAATTAGTTGTTAATAAAGAAGACACAAATAAAGAAGAAACAATTAAAGGTACACGTTCTAATATATCGCCAAACTCTCAAAATCTAACACCGTCACGTATGACAAGAAGTGTGGTAAATAAAATTTCTCCTAAAGAAGATAAAAATCTTCATCCAAATCCAGTACAGCAGGTTGAAGAATCTGATTCTAGTAAAACTCCAGTAAAAAGATCTGCACGAATATTTTTATCAAGGAATAGACAAACTACTCCTCCTCCATTAGATGCAATAAGGAAACCGGCAAGGAAAACTTATCGTGCTAAATCTAAAACCCGTGAAGGTACAACTAAGAAAACACCAATGAAAGATTCTGTTGTTCCAAATGATACATCCAAACCAAATTCAGGTAATATTACAGAAGGCAGGGAAAAAGAAGCAAATAAAGAAACATCAGTTGAAGATACAGAAGAAATAAATAAAGAAAAATCAGTTAACGATTCTCCTGATGTATCTACTAGAGAAAATCTTCCACAAATACATCTAAATGAAAGTAGTTTACTCGAAAAATATCTTAAAGCTGATCAAGGACAAAATAAAACGAAAAATTATAGTTCCATACTTCCCAAAAGAAGAAGAACAGTTACAAAAGTTTATAAAGATTCCAGCGATGAAGATGTAGAGAAAAATGATGATCCGTATGAAGATTCTGGTTCAAATTACGAACCTGATAGTTCCGATGCAGAATCCATTATATCAGTTAAAAGAGTGAAGAAAAGCAAAGCCGATACAAATCAAAATGAAGAATCGTTTACAACAGATGTTCAGAGCACAAATATGTATGAAGAAAATAATACGACGAAACCTTCTCGTAAATCAGATCTTGAGGACTCGGTCACAGAGCTATTATTTGAACAAACATCTGGCACTGAGGAAGATCTTTCAGAAATAATAAAATCGAACACACAAGATTTTAACAATGATGATTCTATTATTGTCACTGGACAAGCATCTGATGAAAGAATACGTCAAATGGATTGGACTCAAGTTGAAACAGACCAACCCTTTATTATAATCAAAGAAATAAATGAAAAAGGTAATCAAACTGAAAATAAAGCAAAGAGAATTCAAATAATTAAAACTAAAACCCAAAGCAGTGATATCTCCTGCATATATGTTGTAAATGATGATCCGGAAGATTCAAGGAAAGATACTTCACCTGTGGAACTAAATCGACAAGATTATCACTATTTAAAATGCAACTATTGCGCAATGGGTTTCAGTTATTTAAAGCAAATAGAACATCATTTAAAACATGTTCATAGCAATAGATATGCAGAAGATAAACAACAACATTACCAAATTATGACTGCTGACGTGATACAAAAATGTAAGGTTGATCAGTTTATAAATCACACTGTTTACAGAGGCGTGAAAATTAGTCAAAAATTAAAAGATCTTTTGAAGGAACATGATAAATCTTACATGTGTAATCTTTGCGGTCTTAATGCATTTGGATTGCGCTTAGAAAAACATTTAGTTTGCCACACGAACGATAAACCATTTGTATGCAAATTCTGTAAATTTAAATTTCGCTACTATAAAAATTTATCTGTTCATTACAAATCAGTTCATCCGAATATATACCGAGAATTAATGACTGCAAAAATAATGTGCAACCACTGTAATACAGTATTTTCGGACGGCGCATTACTAAAGATGCACCACAGTTTAAAACATGTTGCAATAAGAATACCTTGTAAGTTTTGTGAGAAACCTATTAATTTAGAAGAAATATACCAACATCTACAAACACATGAAGGTGAAAAAGATTTGTATTTATGCGACGAGTGTGATAAAGTGTATTTCTCAGAAGAATTCTATGAAAGACATATTAGGTTTCACAGAGATGATAATCAAGAAATAAACGATACTGAAAATATAGCTATAGATGCATATTCATGCGATAATTGCGAGTTTCGTGGCGAATCTAAAACTGAACTCGATAGACATTTGTATAAGGAAAATTGTGCTGGACATACTTATGATTGTTCATATTGTAAAATGAGATTTGAAAGTCGTAGATACTATAATAAACATCTTCGAACTTTGACCTGTCGACAAAATCATATAGCAGCTCGTGAAGAAATCGTTAAAAAAGTGACTGTCAATCAAGAAGCAGATAGTAACGAAAAGAAAAAGTTTTCGTGTATCAAATGTAAGTTACAATTTCGTCGGGAACTGGAATATAAATGGCATATGAGAAAAAAACATAATATTCCTGCTTATGATTGTAAAAATTGTAAGAAGAGATTTAGAAACCCTCGATCTTTCAATGCTCACATCAAATTCTGTAAATTTTACCGAACAGATAATTCGAAACGAAACATAGCAAAAGTCGATGTTCAGAAAAGGAAACCAGACGATCAATACAATACAGAAGAAGAATACAGCAAAAAGAAACCGAAAATAGAACCAACAATTAATACAACTAACACAGAATTACAACAAGATCAAAGTGAACAAAATGAACAGGAGGAATATGATGAACTTCATCAGTTTACTTGTAATTTATGTGGCAGAGGTTTAATTACTAAAGCAGGATTCTTATCCCATAAAAGAAAATGTGAAAAAGAAAGGGAATTTAATATAATGAAAGAACAAAGATTAAAAATTGAGAATGAAGAAATAGCCAAAGAAATTCGAAAGAATCCAATTCGCAGACAGACAAAGTCGTTTTCATCTTCAGAGCAATTAAATAGTGAGAAAAAAAGGAAAGCAAAATCAGAAGAAAAAGAACTTCAAAAAGAGGAAGAAAAGAAAAAACCTGTCGTAGAAGTAGAATCGATATACAAACGATACTATAAAGAAAATAAACGACGTAAAATGATATCAGAAAAAATTGAATTAACGAAACCACAAATTGCTCCTCCTGCACCAAAAAGTAAAAAACCAAAAAAAGAAAATGAATCAGAAGAAAGCACAAATAATACAACTACAGAAAATGCCGAAACTACACCTGTTCCAGACATCACAAAAAATAAAAATTTAAAGAAAGAAAATGAACTAGAAGAAAGCATAAACACAACTACAGAAAATGTCGAACCATCCAAAGAAAATAAAATACAAGACAAGGAAACTTCTGGCTTGGAAGAAAATAAAATCACCATAAGATCTTTACTCAAAGCTAAAGTTGAAAACAATGAGGACCAAGATAAAGATACATCTACTGAAAGTAAAGAGTTATTAAGTCCAGGAAAAATTCAAATATTATCCAACTCACTTCTTGTCCCCAATAAAATTTCACTTGGTTTCTATTCGGAAAGAAATGAGAATGATAGTAAAGATTCATCGAAAAATGATACAGATGCACCAAAAGAAAAGACTATTAAAACTGACAAAGTATTAGAGCACATTCATAAAATGATAAAGAGACTGGAAAAATAGGATAAGCATGATGGGTAGTCTTTATTGCAGACTTTAATATTTTATTTTTAATTGTAAAATATTACTTTTATTGTATTGAATAATGTATTATACATTTACATGTTTAGAATGTAACTAAAAATTGTAAAATATTGTATATATTAATAATGACTTAATAAATTTTTAAAAATAAATATGTAATTTTCATTTTGACAGTTAATTTTTGTAATGTCAGTAAAACAATATTGGAATGATGAACAGAGAATTTGGTGTGAAATAAATTGTGTACCTGTACTTTCGCCAGCTTTTCGTTCAAAGCGTTGTTTTCCTTCGACAGCAATCGGACTTCTGTCTGCAAGGTACAGACCTTCCTCTGAAGATTATCGCAGGTCTTGTCTTTGCTGAGTAGTTCTTCTTGTAACTGAAATCTATCCGAAAAAACCGTCACCGGATCTCGTATTCATATTTACCCGATTTATGAAAAAATGTATTTAAAATTCAAATGGTATAACCAAAATTAAAACGTTTGTAATTTTTTAAACAACAGGGTTGTCAAGGCGCTGTCAATTTTGAAATCTATGGTTACTTTGGATGGAAAGGAGGAACTGAGGTTGAGCTTTGACTTTGAAAGAACGAAACAAAAGAGAAACAAAACGGTTACCTTTTATCTTCCAGGTTCATGTTATCCGCAGCTAGCTTTTCTTGCATGTCGTAGCTGTCGCTCAAACGTTTCGCTATTTTCGGGACCACACAAGCCTGGAATCATTTATAATTTATATTTTTAATTGCATTTTTATAATTAATACAGTCGACTCTATATTTCTTCGAATTGGCTGAATAGTTTTTCGACAAGTTTTAAAAAAAAAATAAAATGAAGATTATTTTATAAATACATAATTAAAGTTTCAAAAAGTGCGGGTTTGTGCGACGTCGCATCTCCAAATAGGAAAATGTCCAGGATTTTTTTCCTGAGCAAGGAATTTGAAAATATTTTATTTGAATTTTTAAAAATATTTTTTGTGGTGATAGCTACGTTACGAAAATTTAATCTATTATTCGTTTACTATTGTAAAAAAAAAAACATGGAAATTTCATTCGCTCGTTCGTTTTTTACTATTTCCTGAAATGTATTTTATTTTCTACCTCTTGTTTCATCTGCGCAGCCAAAGACGGTGAAGTTTTCGAGCTCCGTGGTCGTTTTTTCTTCTTATCCCCGTCACAAATAATAATTTTGGGCATATTATCGTCCGTAGTACCGCATATAATAACTTTGGGCAACATATCTTCTGGTTGTCGTTTTTGAGGAGGTGGTAATTGTTTTTGTGCTATAATAGACGGCGATTTGATGTGTTGATCAGCGAAGTTTACCAACACTTGAATGAGTTTCATCGTGGCTTCGAAGTCCTCCATGTGTTTCACCATGGCTATGTTCATGTCTTCCACGTCTTTTGCTTCTTTGGATGTCATGTGCTCTTTCTAAATATATAATGTAAGAGAAAATACTTTTTTGTAGGTATGGGATTTACCGCAAGTAAAGCAGCGACTTTATCTTTTAAACCGTTAATGACATTGGCTGTACTTTGTGCCTGTAGCTCTGCTTTTTGTAGTTCGGAGAGAACGTCTTTTCCAAAAGGAACTATTGCTGTGCTGGCGTCCCCACCTTCTTCTGGTTTCTTTTCCTCTGAAAAACATATTAGTTTATTTTTAAACAAATTATTTAGAACAACTGTTACAACCTTCCATTTCTTCTATTTTATCGTGAACCTGAAGTTGTATTTCTTCTAGTGCTTCCGGATCTATTTCCTGAAAATTATTTTTTTTAAATTCTTATAAAGTATTTAGTAACTGTTATATAACAGGATTTAAGTAACCTTTTTTATTATGAATATATTAACAAATTAGTTCATATTTTACTACTTATAATTTTGTAAGTATTATATCAAAGCTTTTATTTACTATTATTAATTAATTATTTTAATAAAAAAATATATTATATTAATTATACTTCGGCAGCCTGCTTGATTTCCTCGATGGACTTTTCCAGCATCTTCTTGAAGTCCTCATCAGTAGTAGCAGGTTTCTCCCCTTCGCCTTTGTCTGCTTCGGCTTCCAGTTCTATTTCTGTTTCCAATTTCTTTGCCTCATATTGGGCATCGCCTCCTTCTGCTTCCTCCATGGTAAGACTGATAGAAGTGCGTGAAGTAGTAAGTTGAGTTTCACTGTCTGGTTTATTGGATTCGACGTTGCTGAGAGGCGATAAGGAATGGGGCGAATTTATGGATAAGTGTAGGGATTGGAATCGGGCTAAATTTAACTTTGATGTTTCTTGATCGTTGAAAAAAACTGATTTTTCGCTCGAAAATGTTTTCTCACTTACGAAACTATCTCCCGACGCTTTTACGTGCTGGAAGATTTTACAAATTGTAAATAATTACATTACACTCTAGTGTAGGATGAAATAAAAAAATATTATATTTGTAAGATGTCATAACTGAAATATATTTCAATAAGTCATAGATATGTAGTTGTAATATCATAAATTTAAATACTTACACAATACACAAACAAAAACAAGGTAAACGGGTCAAAAAATAAATATAGAATACATTTTCTATACACACTAATTTATTTTACAACAATTTACCATTTGAAAATATAATTTATCATCTTATTTATAAAAAAAATTGCACACAAAAATCTTGACATATGACATTTTATAAAAATATTAAAAACAAATGTCAAAATAACATACCTCAATGCGAATAGGGTGACATGGATGAGATGGTTTTGGGGCTTCTTTTATCTTAATCCATGAAGTGTTTTTGATATGAAACTCGTTATATTTGCGTAATGATTTCCTAAAAAGTGTATCAGCGTCTCCAATATGAAATGGAGTTTTTTGGCCAAATAAGGTAGCGTAACTTTGTAAAGCGTTAAAATTTTTCTTTGTAAATTCGTTCGTAAGTGATTTGTTTGTGTTTGGAATAGCACTTTGACTTTTAGTTTGTGTAATTTTCTGCTTTGAAATATTCAAACGCTCGTGTACTGAACTCTTTCTACTCTGAAAAACAAGATGATTTATATTAAGCTATAATAAGAATGTTCTGATGCAAGTTACCTTCATGTTTACCTGGTAAATTTATTCATTCCCTCTAAATTAGAATATCTAACTTGAAATATACAGTTTATTCACACATAAACAAATATTAGATTAGAAAAAATTAACAATTCGCATACTACGATTCATGTTGTTGAATTGTTGTTTAATTATAATTAGCACAATTTTATTTGAAATTATATTTCCCGGTAGAAGAGGATAGTTCGAGACGAGCTAGCAGGTGGTGCACAGGAGGTCTGAAGTTTGACAAATGCCAGGACAATCATTCCACATTTTCAGGTAGTTATCACAGGCTCTATTGCTCTCAGGTTTGTCTTTTTCATATAATTTTATCACAATTACTTTAATATTTATCATATGAATGTAAAACAATGACCGACAAAGTGTATTTCATAGTACTACACAAATTAGATTCATGTAGGTCTTGGTTTGCTGTCAGATCTTGATATATTTTCACATAATATTAATACTTAAATTTATTAATTAATGTCTTGACGAGTAAGGCCTTGTTGTTTCTTGTATTTAAATTTTCATTTAAGTCAGTACCATGTTCTAGTTAAGTGTACTTATCGTTTAAGCTAGTACTATTCAATTCTTTTCTATTATTAAATTATCAAGCTATTTTGGACAAAAAGTAAGAAATATTTTATACATAAATATGTTTTATCAATAATAAAAAAGTGCAATATGCAATAACTCTTTGCTATTTGTGTGTTCTTATTTCTCTTCATGATATATGGATGAATAAATTGCTGTATGCAAAAATGTAACCTATTGTTTTCACTTAGCATTTATACATATAATTGATTGTAAATTGTGTTGAATATTAATTGTACTTAAAATGTAGCAAGTCAAGTGTCTTGTCTTAAAATAAGTAAGTGTTGGTAAAAAAAATAAGTGAATGTCAGTCAAGATTGTTCAAGCTGAATGATGTTTATTCTGGTTTTAGGTTACACTTGATGTAACAATGGGCAACAGCTATCTCTATCCCTACATTTCACATTTATAACACAGCAGAGGTACAACAGATACACAAGTCACGTATGTACTACACATCACACTTTGGCTTCTTGATGAGTTCAAGATTAGCTGCAACAACTGCCTGCTACTGCGATGGAGCCTGCGGAGTTGTTCAGCTGTCTGGAGTCCAACCAGCCGACTATTGTGGAAGATGCCAAGAAAAAACTGCACCAGATATTTAACATAAGTAAGTTTATCGCATTCTTGCATCATTCACTTATCTTGCCATCATTCAGGAAACCACACTATTTCATTTTATTTTTAAATACTCAGAAATTATTGCTTCATTTATTTTTAAACAAAAATGTCATTGTTTTATAATGGTTTAATTTCCATCAAAAATTAATATACTGGGTGTATTTTCGAATACGAACCTCCCCATAACTTTTATATGATAAGGTATAGAGAAAATGGTTTTATAAAATTAGGTGTACTATTTGAAGACACATAGAAAAAAATTAAAGTCTGATCAATTTTAATTTATTTCAATTATGTATGTTGTTATTGAGAAATATCAGAAATAATATTTAGGCGGTTTTATAAAATAATATACGCAATAAGGTACACCACTTAAAACAAATGCTCAAAATTACGACCTTGTTCTCTTAGCAGAATATTTGAATAAAAATTATTTCTGATATTTCTCATTGAGTTATGTGACCATATTATAATTTCCGTACATAAGTCATAAAATATAAAAACTAGCCACTGTAACTTCTCATTATAATAATAAAAACTATACATTAGTTTACAATAATTAGCAATTAAAAAAAAAATTGGAGAAGGGGTATGTGACGTCAGCATGGTAGGATCATGGAAGAAGGCAGGTAGAATGTTTCTTTCTTTAACCACGCTGACGTTACAATATACTTTCCCCAAATTTTAATATTTTTACTTTCTAGTAACATCATTGAAAAGACAGAAATTGTTGTTTTTATTGTACCAAAATAATTCTATGTTCCCATTAAGAAATAAAAATAGATAGATAGTAGTTGCGTGTGAATTAGACTTTATTTCATATAGTATAATAAAACTTATGTAAAACAAATTTTTCTATTCCTTGTAATAAAAGATTACGCAGGAGTTTGTATTTGTGTCTGTGGTATTCAATAAATTTTAAGCAATAAAATATTAGTATATATAGTTTATGATTGTGAATAAATTGTGAAAAGTAATAAAAATGTAATTCTAACTGTTTTTGTTTGACTGTTGCAGCCAAAGAATCATGGCTATTAAACGGTTTATTCGATTATTATCTGTCCACTAATTCTGCTCGAGCAATAGAAATCTTGGTTAGTGTAAGAGAACCGCACGACAAATATCTATTTGATAGGTGAGTTCCTTTGATGCTTTTGTTATAAATAATTCATTTATTTCACTTCTATAAGAACATTATTATTTTTTCATTAACCATGAATTCTGGGGTTTAATACATACTACTGACATTAATCTTGTGTTGAGGTGTAGTGTGTTGGTGTTTGTTTAAAGGTTGTGCGAGTCGTTGAAGAATGCAGGGACGAAATTGCAGGCCCTCACAGTTCTGGGGCATGTGTTACGAAGACAACCTGCCTGGCTCTATAGAATTACACAGCATCAGCTGCTCAAGGACCTCCTAAAACTGTTAAAGGTAACGAATCACTCATTTTCGGACCATTTTTCCAATTTCATTTCTCCCGTAGACTGAAACTGATATTCTACCGTTGCTAAGTGCTTTATTAGTGATTGTTGTTCTATTACCGATGATACCAGCATTGATTGGACCTTATCTGCAAGATATATTCGATATATTTAGGTAATAGATAGTTATTTTATTCTGTACACAATGATTGTGAATGTGTATTTGTAGTCGTCTGGCAGCATGGAATTGCAACCCAGGGAAGTTAGGAGAAGAACAGTTAGTACATTTGCAAGTTACAATGTACGCGCTGTTTCTGCGATTGTACGGGATGTACCCTTGCAACTTTTTAGCTTATCTGAGGAATTTCTACAGACAAGGAGACAATATGCCTGTTTTCACTCATACTGTTAAGGTACGAATAACAGTAGGGTCTTCAACTTTTTTTTTTTATATGAAACTATCTAATTTGAAAGCGAGATATAGTTTCAGAAAGTCTCATTGTGTAATATTATAAATTTTAACTTATTTTGGTTTATCAAGTATATGACAAGCCCAAAGAAATGTTAGGATAGGAAAATTATTAATAGGAATATTTTTGTTTAGCCAATGTTGGGAACAGTAAAAATTCATCCACATCTAGTTACAGCTTCTAAGGATAATGAAACAGAAATGCAGAGGTATGTACAAATAAAAATTAATTAACAGTTAGTTCTATGGAGGCCATGGATTTTATTTTCGTGCAGGTGGAAGAAGATGGGCCACCACGACGTGATAGTAGAATGCGAGCGGTTCGCGGTGGATGTGGCTTCTGGCGGAGGCCGCGAGGACTCCTGTTACTCGGGGCTCCGCTCACGTTCCAGTACGATCAGTGTGACGGCAGCAGCAACTTCACATGACACGCACGATGAACGCAGCGTGGAGTTCTGGAGCCCTACGGTATTTTTTCATTCACAGCATTCATCGTCTCCTCCGCCACTACCAGAAGTCTGCACGCCGGCTAGCATACCCCAAACGCCCAACTCACAGGTAACAACACTGTACTGCATGGAAATTTCAGTTCGAAAAAAAGGAATGAAGTTTACTTAACTTCATTTTTAGCATAAATGTAACCATAATCAAATTTCAGTATATGGATCATAAAATATAAAAATTTAATAAAATCCACTAATACACCAACGTTTCGACTGTAAATCAGTCTTCCTCGGGGTGATAAATGGTATTAAAATATTTTCAAGTAAATCATGTAAATTATTTTACAGAATTGTCGAAATTCGTTTAAACGTTGGTGTATTAGTGGATGTTATTAAATGATTGCAACTCCAAAAAATATCTTCTTTTATTATCCAGTCGATAAAACCTATTTTACATTGAAATTTACGGAGAAATATTTTACATAAAAATTAACCATTATGAAAAAAAAAATTAAGTGAACATTTTTTTGGTCATAGCATTCCTTCCCCAAATTTTTAATAATTATTGTTTCGTAAAAATCAACTTAAAAAAAATACATGTAAAAATCAGTTGTGGAAACTGCATTTTTTAATTGTTATATATATTTATTTTCAGATACCAAATGCGCAAAATTTCGCGGTTTTTGCACATCAAGAAGGAACTTCCCCTCCAGAGGCAGCTATAGAAGCCACTCCTGAAACTACTCCTATCAAAGTAAGTCAATTTTAACACAAATTCAGTAAAAGTCCACAGGCAAAGGAATAACAAAAAGAATATGACTATTCTACAAAAATGAAAACGGAATGGATAAAATTTATTTTTCAATTTCACCTACAGCTAATAATAATATTAATAAGTAAAAGTTTGTATTGTACAAAACATTTGAATGTATAATTTTTGGTTATGTTTGCAGGATCCTCGTTTAAGCAGTCGTTTGCCACCAGTAACCTCCAACGTAGCCCGCGCTCTTAACACGCTCCACGGCCCAAAATGGACGAGTTTAACAGCAGCATCCACAAGTTCAACGCCCAGTCATTCGCAGCCTTCGTCTCCTATGCGCAAAGAGCCCTCGCCCTTTCGATTTCCTACAGAAGGAACAGCTTTTGAGTTACCTGGCAGGACAAGGGAACCTGCCGTCAATCAGAAAATACTACGGATCATTCACGATCGCTCACAGGTACAAACAAACCGTAACGTTTGTTCCAACAAAAGTCCAGAACCGTGCAGAACTTTACTGAGTTTGCGCAGTAATTTTATCGTTCCAACAAGCCGATTTAAAAATTCAAAACTTATAATGCAGTGTTCCCAGAGCGAGTGAATTTGATTCCGAACTGATTATAAACCGTTCTAAAAGTTCTAGGATTTTTCAAGAATTTCTAATTCTGACTCAATTCAACGTCATATCTAACCTCACTTATTTTGCTTTTATTAAAATAAATTAGTAATGGAAAAAGACAGCGATTATTATCCTACTTTCCATTTCTTATGTTAAAATATAATAAAAAGCACGAGTTTTCCTAACAGATGTTTTTTATGTTATGTTTTTATAGGGTAGGAACATAAATAAAATTCTCAATCGATTCTAAGTCGTTCCAACACTAGTCAAGTAGATTCTAGAACTATAAGTTCTGAACTACTTTGAACTTTCTGTTGGAATAAACCTATCATTGTTAGTATCCTGTTTACATTGTAATTTGCAGATAAATGAGAGTCCTTCAACGAGAAAGACGCCTCTGCCGACGTCTCCTCTGCGAGTGATTCCGCGACACGAGTCCGGCAGTGTTCCCAACAGCCCGGTGCCGCTCACGGAAGGACCTGCAGCCGGTGTGGCCAGACCCAGACCCGAGAAGAACGGCTTTCCTGTTACGTCATCCACAGAAACCAGTCAGGAAGATCAGGAAGTGGTGGAGATTGTTCGACAAGGAGAGATGCAAGTTGTGGGCCGACAGTTATGTGATAGTGTTTTGCAAGTAAGATATCAATTCTTGTTACAATACGAAAAAATGATTTTATTTATAATTTTAAAATTAATAAATTGCCCAAAAGGTAGAATTTTAATGCTACAAATTAAATTTTGAAGTACAATAGAACTTAAAAAGAAAATAACAAAATCACAATTGGAATACAAGTTACAGATTTAAAACCAGGGCATGTAACCGGTTAATAAAAGCCGGTAACTGATATTTTGAACAAAATTTGCGAACTTTAACCGTAATTTTAAATGATGTTTTTAAGACCGAAAATACCAGTAACCATTATTCAAAAAATTAATTGGTTTTAACGAACATTAGCCTTCATTTTAATAATATCATTAAGCTCGAAAAAAATTTAAATATTTTTTTATATCCGTTAAATTTGTTTTTAAATATGAGTTATAACAGTTTTTAAAATTTACATTTTATTGGAGTCATGAAAATTGGTAGTTCCTTTGACAGCTTTAAACCGGTTTCCAATTTTTAAAAATCGGTTTTTGGAACTAAGACCGTTATTTTTATAATGTTTTCAATATAGGTTAACCGTGAACCATTATTTTTTTCGGTTACATGCCCTGTATTAAAACTATAGTAATAATATTTTACAATTATTTTCTACATTATAATTATCTTTTCAAAAATGCAATAAATTAATTTCCTCTGCGTTGTTATCCGTCTTGAATCATTTTTAATAATATTTCCATTTGATACCATTCGAAACTGCATTTGGGCGACACATAAAACTTAAAATACAGCTTAAGAATCAGAATTGGTTTCCTGTCACGTGTTAATGGTTTATAGTGGTCCCAAGTAAACTTTCAAAAGCAGTATAACAATCAGAATTTAGAAACTAGTCAACAACGAAGAGAAATAATAAAACGATTTATTAGTTTAACTGGATCAGGCGTCTTGTTACATTATTGTTTATAAACATTGTAATGAAATACTTGTAGGAATTCGTGAGCCAAGTTGACGACGATTACGAAGTCCCTGCCGCGGATTGCTGTGGCGAGGCCCATGACTTGCAACAAGGCAGTCCTTGCACATCAGGCGGTCTGCACATGCCGAACAGTCACTCCTTGCAAATATTCCGCACGAGAGTTCACCGCTTGCGCTACTACAGCCAGTGCGGTCCGACCCACGATCCAGGAACCGACACTTCAGCTGGCAGCAGCCCTGGACAGAGAGACAGCCTGCCTCCAGCTTCAATCAGAGTGCGCAGAGCCAACTCCTGTCCGGAAATGAAGAAGAACTACCACCACACGCCTGATACGTCCTTTACTAAAGCTGCGTTGGATGAAAGTGACGAGCTGATCGAAGAGAAGAACTTGTCGAATGGAGTGTGTGAACGACCACCGCAGAGGTCTACGAGTACTCAAACGCTGGATTTGTGGCCCATGCCCTACGAGCATCTGTTTCTTGGGATTTTTCCGCTATTGGAAAGCAACACGGAAGTCAGACCCAGTCCTAGTCCAAGCCCCGCGCCTAATCTCATGAGCGAGAAGAATGTCCGGTTTTCGCCGTATGAAATGCTTGATAAGTAAGTCTTTAAATTAATGTCATATGTACTTTACTCAAAAAGTGTCATCTGTTCTTGATATTAACGATCAAATTTATTGCATTTATATAGACTTTGCAAAAACCTTTGACAAATTAGATCATAATATGTTGATAAGCAAACTGCTGTCTTTTTCTTTCTCTACTTCTTTCATTAAACTTATTTCTTTTTACCTACTTCACCGCAAGGTGTTTGTTACTTATAGAGGCTTCAAATCTCATACTTTCTTTCCTTCTTTGGGTGTTCCTCAGGGCTTCAACCTCAGTCCACTACTTTTTATTAATATCGCTAATACCCTTCGCTGTGACAATTTATTGTATGCTGACGATTTATACCGTCTCTACATTTAATGACTGTAGTACTCTTCAAGACGATTTAAAATAATATTTCAATGATGTATTAAAAACAACTGACTAAATCTTAATAAGTGCTCCGTATATCATTTTCCAGGAAATTAATACCACTGAGGTATGATTATTCAATAAATAACGTAATTTTAGATCGAACAGAAGTAATAAGAAATTTAGAAGTTTTATTCGACCATAAACTAATGTTAAGTTTCGTTATTAGAAACCCTAGAGTCTTTCATAACATTACAGTAATTTTTTCGCTTTATTGTACTTAAATTAGATCAAAACTTGAATATTGAAATGTTATTTGGAACTCTCTTGACGAAGTCCATCAAGATCTAACACAATCCAATAAAAAAAAATATTCTGAAATATATTTACTTTGCACCCTGTTCAACTTTAAAAGCCTTTATGAACATAGGAAAAACATTTCTATTTGTCACCTCTATAATCTAATTAATAATCGTATTGACGACTCTCTTTTCTCTGATTAACTTTCACTCACTTACTTTTAAATTACACAAATCAAGAAAATCTAATTATTTTTTTCTGTATTTTTGTTTATTGTTCACTGTTTTTTATATGTACCACATTATCCTGTTGGGCTAGTCCTGTTAAAAACGAATATTTCCGTGTAGATACATCGAGCAGGCATCGTACAACTACGAGCACGACGGCAAGCGCAACCGCGTCCAAAGCCTGGAGAACGAGATCAAGAACCTTCGCGAGCAGCTGGGGTTGGTGCACTTGCAGCTGCAGTACGAGCGGCACCGGCGGGAGGTGCACGCGGAGAGGAACCGGCGGCTGCTGGGCGAGTCCCGGAACAACAAGGCGCTGGAGGAACACAACTCGGCTCTCCGGGACCAGGTCGCGCTGCTGCAGAAGGAGATCGAGCACTTGAACGATGAGCTCAGCACGAAGAAGCAGGAGGGGAATAATCGCGAGAAGGAACTGCAGGGCGATATCAGCTATTGGCATGAACAAGTAAGGGAATTCATTATTACTAAAGATAATATTAACACAATAAAAAAAATCAACTGAATTAAATACACAAAATAACTAACTCTTTGCTATTTTTTATTAATAGTGTTTTAATTATTTATTTTATATATGTTTTAACAATGAATTACGGATTTTTGAATTGCGTTTAATTTAGTTTCTAAAATAATAATAATATCACCAGAAGCGTAGTGCGAAAAAAAAAAAATTTATTCAGTCTTGTCCCGTCTCCAAATCGTTTTAACAGATTTCTTCTTTCTCTCCGAACTTTGATGCAAGATGTCTTTTGATGCCTATCTAGCGTACATAAGGAAAGTTTCCACAAATTTCTTGCCAAAAAAGAAGTACTTAAAGTTTAAACAGCTTAAAAACAAATATAAAATTTGTTATAAGTGTTATTTTAATACCCGAAAAATTAGTTTTGACTCAAAATCCTACCGCAACATCTCTTGGTTTTGTAAGCGTCGTTAACTTTCCGGAATGCAAGAAATTTGTAAAAACTTTCCCAGTATACACTAGGTATTAGATATTTTTCTACATTTTTGTTAAGTCTATACCTTCTTTCATAATTTGATAGTCAATACTTGTTGTTTCTCTTTTCATTACCACATCTGAATCGTCTTGAAGTTTTTCTTTTCGTTCAGTAGAATCCTTAGTATAATTGACATTGTTTGTATTTATTTTGCTATTCCTGTTGTTGTCCAATCTGTTTGACACAATGAAGAATAAAATTTTTGAAAAATTCATTATTAAATGTTGAATCGTCATACGGTTCTAAATGTTTTAACTTTACTGTGTAAAAACAGTGTCTCAGTTACTGTCTGATACAGTTGCGTCGCTTTTCTATTTGTACTGTACAATACCCATTTCTTTTGTAATAATCTTTTTTTACTTATCCCCTTATTAATTTGTTAATTTATCAGTGTCGCGTTCTGCAAGAACAAAACAAATCTCTGCGCAACGTGAACGAATCCCTCCAACGCGAACTAGCCAACCAGGTGAAGCTTCTCTCGGCAGAGACGACCTCACGGCAGCGCACAGAGGCGGAGCTGTTCCGCCTGCAGGCAGAGATGGGGGTGGTGATGGAGCGAGCCAACCACGGCGAGCGCCTGCGCCAGGAGCTGGAGCACACGCAGCGGGAACTGCTCCTGGCCGGGGAGCTCAACCACAAGTTCCGAGAGAGACTGGCGCAGTGGCCGCTCATAGAACACAAGCACGAGGAGGCTCGCATGGTCACGGAGGCCTACCACGAGGAGGTCAAGGTGTTGAGGCAGCAGCTCGAGAGCAAGAGTTTGGTTATCGAGGGGCAGAAGGCGCAGTTGCATGTAAGTGAATGTACTACTTTTATCTTAATCAATCTTAATAAAATTATGTTTATTATTTTAAAAAATCATACATTTCTAATGGATTTTAGCGTTTAGCATTTTCAATAATTATTTTTTGTACATCACAATTGTCGTTTAAAGTGTGGAAAATCATTTCTTACAGTATTAGCAAACACTGCGCATGTGCAATGTGAGAAATATAATTTTTCACAGTAATTGCCAACACTGCGCATGCATAAATGTACTCTACGTAAATTTATCTACGTCATATTGTCCTGTATATCAAGTAGCTTTCGTACTTATATTTCTGTTCTGTGACATATAATAGCGTGCTCTTAGAAAAAGTATAATGTGCCTCTTGTGCAGAAAGTCGTCTATTTTCCACCTTATATGAACTTTCACACCTCTTGGGAAATAGGTGACTTTCTGCACTTGTTGCACAATGTACCTACTATTTCGAGAATCATTTTAGAAATTCGTACTTTTATTATAGTATATAAGCTTCAAATTTGTGTATTTCTTACAGTATTTGCCAACATTGCGCATGTGCAGTGTGAGAAATACTGCGCCTCATGTTTTTACCTACAACCGCTACTATTTACGCCATATTAATCTTGGTCGTAAGAAATGTATATTATGCCACTCGTGCAGAATCGTTTATTTTCCACCTTGCATGATTCCAGCATTTGACATCTCATAGCAACTAAGCGACTATCTAAATTTGTTGCACAATTTACTATTCTATTTTGTTCTCTATTTTCTTGGCGTGGTGGTATTTTTCTGTTTTTTAGTGTTGTATTTGTGTAATCTTGTATCCAAACTGTTTTTCTGTAGGAGCTGGAAAACGCGACCCAGCAACGAGACGAACTATGCGCAAGCCAGAAACGCATGTTAAAGGTAGTGAAAGACTGCTACGAGGAAGAGCTGTCGGCTGTGGAATCCAAGTACCGCGCGCTGCGCACGGTGAACTGCACGCTGGAGGAGCGGTTCCTGGAGCTGCTGCAGCGCGTGGACGCGGCGACGCACGCGGGGCGCGGCGCCCGGGCGGCGCACCACTCGCCCGACACCAGCAGCTGCCACGAGGCGGGCGTGACGGACCGCACCGGCACGCAGGCGCACAGCTCGCCGCACAGCTCCAGCCCGCTCTCCGCCTCGCTCGCCTCCAGCGAGGGCAGCATGGCCTTCCTCAAGGAGGCCGCCACCGAGATTAAAAATCTACAGGTATGAGCAAGTGTCAGTGTTTTATAAAGATGCAAAGTGTGTTTTTGTTGGAGATACAAAATTTTAATTTGGAATTCTTGATTTCAAAATTCTTTTTATTTAAGGATGATCCCGCAAATAAAAGTCCAGAGTGATATCCAACACGGAGATATTTTATTTTGCTTTATTGATTTTAATTGGTTGTTGAACGATCATCGTATAGCGTAAGTTATTATTTCTTTTTAAAATGTACATCCTTATCAGTAGCGGCTTGTCCTTAAGTTCTGCAGAGCTGCAGAACCACCAAACATTTTCAGTAAAAATGCGTGCATTATTAATTAATCATATCATGCTCGATACGAGCTGCAAAAACTGCAGTTCATAAGTAGATATCTGGCGCAATACACGCTTATTTCTTATTTGTTAAAAGTGATTATCAAACTGTGGTAGCAATACGAGTATTTACAAATTAAAATTTACTTTAAAGTAGTTTTGACTTTAAAGTTTAAATACATGTTTCAAAATTAATTTAGTTATTCAATTACATAAAAATTAGTTTTCCAAACTTTTCTTTATTAGGAACAATTGGCAGTTAAGCAACAAGGTCATCCAAAACTTGAACTAAATAAAGGGATTTCGTGTAAAAATCGCGGTAAATCGTATAAAAGACAATTTAACAAAGATGTATATGTAAGAAACAAGTGGATTTGTGGTTGTAACGATAAGAATGCTTCGTTTTGTTTTTTCGGGTTTGCTGTTTGTGGATGATCTATTACAGTGAACAATTAATAAATAGGTTTATCGAAAAAGGAGAAACGTATTCCGTTAAAATTTATTTTTTAAAATTTTTTTTGTTTGATGCATCACACCCACAAATATGTAGCACAGGCCGCCACTGATTCATAATCATTATATTTTTGTTGTTAATGTTTTATGTGATGTACCTAGACCTTTTCCCTTCAAAATTCTTTTTTGTGTTTTAAAATTTGTAGGCGAAGACAATGAGTGTAAAATGCGTGCATGGTTGTAGGTGATCGTAGATAAAACGGAAGGCGAGCACCACCAAGCCACGTCCGTGTCCGAGGAAACAACTCCGGACGGCAACAACCCAAGTTTTTTGTACAACCAAAGCGACTGATTTGCTGAGGGACCGTTGGGCCCCGAATGGAAACTTTATTTGATCTTTGTTGCATACGATGCCATATTTATTTGATTAGGTTAGACACTGAATTATTATTACGACTCCGCTCCTATTCATTTAAGCAGCTTGAATTTAGTTGTTAAATTGTGATTTTATTCCATAGTTCCGCAACTCATGAACTGTTTTATCAAATAAGTTTGGCTCGTATGGTAATATTTACGCAGAGATCTGTGATCAAAAATGTTTATGAAATGCTGTAGTTGTTTTTATATCAAAAATTTAATGCCTGCTTTATTACTCTATACACTTCTAAATCCAACAGATTTAGGATTAACACTGTCTCTAGTTTCTCTGACAGACAATATCGAATTAAAAATTCTATTGTGTTAAATGAAATAATTTCTGTAATTCTTTGGATAGAAATTCATCGAAAGATCTTGAAAATGTGTAACATATCGTTTAGAAATTCTAGTTATTCACTTATTGTGTATTATGTCTTTTCCAAGTACAAAACGAATATTTTTTTAACGAAGGAAAGTGTTATTTTCGCAATAAAAGTAATTGTTTTAATTAAGAAATTTTATGCTCTAAATTGTCGTTTAAACAAGTACTGTTATTGTTTCATACACTTCTGAAATTGTTACAACCTTTAGATAGGTTTTTATTTGCTCTTTTATGTTTGCAGTTCTCTGTTTTTTAAATTTTATTACAAAATATTGCTATAAATTGTAAAATATAATAAATATTTTGATTTTTCACCATTATTTCCTTTCATCCACTATATGTAAGCAAAGAATTACAGAAATGATTACAGGATAAATTATAATGAAATAATCGACTGCAACCTAGTCCCGAAAGGAAGAAAATAGTAAACGAACCACCATGTGGTGTATTTTGATTATTCATTGAAATGTTATGGGAATAAAATTGCATATTATTCATTGCCGATTGTTTTTCACCTTTTGAATGCTTGGGAAATTAAACACGTTGGTAATTTTTTACATATTTATTGATATAAATGGAAATACAAATTACTTGGCGTGAGCCTGGGCTTTACGCATTTGTGTCAGGATGTTGGAGAGTTCTTCACGCTTCCTCTTGGCGCGGATGTGGGTTCCCAGACGGCGCTTCAAGAACTTGAGGGCGCGCTTATCCTTGGAGACCTTCAACAATTCCATAGCACGCTTCTCGTACGGAGCGTGGCCGCAGACTTCTCTGATGAGCTCGCGGACGAACTTTGTGTGTTTGGTTTGGATACCCTTCAACCTGGATGGCCGAACTCTATCAGCCTTGGTCTTACCAGAGCGGATTTTGGTGGTCTTGTGGCCTTTATGCAAGCCAACTGCTACTTCGTAACGCGGCGCCATTCTACACGAAAAAAACACAACACTTATTATTTACTTACTTAAAATAATATTTTCTCATACACGTTTCAGAACAAGCATGATTCTAACCCAAAACCAATGAAACATTATTGCTAAATTACTTCAAAAATCTTAATTTTTTAACACTTATTTAAAGACGAACTTTAAGCAAAATGTAATTATCTATTATAGAAACAAAGTAAAACAATTTACTTACTTTATTTTCTTAAAACTATGGCAAATATTTTGTCACTGACAACGTGCTCAACAACCTCAAAATGTTTTCGATGAAAGAGGAAGTCAGTGAAGATAGCTCAGTTAGAGGAAGTAAAAAATAAAGTCACTATACTCAGTAACTAAAGATAACTTCAAAGCAAACTTAGTAAAAGTACACGTAAATGACATTTGATATTTCGAAATACCTACACACAAAATTTATAAATTAAATGTAACTTTTTATACACGCTAAACAAAATGGTGTACGTTGCAGCAGGTAATAA
The DNA here is from genome assembly GCA_035578165.1 of Stenolophus ochropezus. NCBI lineage: Eukaryota > Metazoa > Arthropoda > Insecta > Coleoptera > Carabidae > Stenolophus > Stenolophus ochropezus. The sequence goes on along the minus strand of JAQOWZ010000005.1, from coordinate 26,791,789 downwards.
AACAATAAACACTTTTATTTGTAATGAATATATTAAGATTATATGTTTAGAATGTTCTAGAAAATGCTTATTAAAATTCTAATTAATGTTTAGATGGAACAGTACACCAGTACAGACCATGGAGTCTTGGAAGAGTAGTAGAATACTTCTGGGGAGCAGTAGGCTTCGTAGTTTACTTGTAAGTAACATAAAATAATTCAAATATAACCTTGTACTACATTTTTCCTCTTTAGCTTTAGAACATTGATACCTGGAGGTGGACCTAATTCTTCTACTGATGGAGGTCGAGGAAGAGGAGCTGGAGGACCTGGGTAAGTTTAGAAAAATATATCTTAATAAATGTATGCTGACGATAAAAAACTAGTAGAGAAGGAAAAAGTGTTGTCTTTAGACACGTACATATATAGTTTCGTAAATATTTATAAAATATAAAGTATATATTTTATACATTTCGTTCATAATAACGTAAAATTTTTAATTTTCATAAGTTGTTAAGAAATAAGTTGAGTAGTAATGATATAGTAGATAACGTACCATGTGAGTAGATATGATAACATTTAAGGCTACCGGATATTTTGAATATTTTATACATAATGATAATCTATGTAACACGCAGAAATATAATTTATTTTATGATTGTGGTCGAATTGAAATTGGATTTCAAATTCCCAGCTTCGCCAATTTTTATTCAAATAAAAAATACACTATATCAGACTAGTTCCTTGCAGAGGCTGTAGGCTGACAAAACTTAGCACTACAATGCAAGTAAAACTTGTCACGAAACAAGTTACAACCTTTATTTAGATTGAGGATGCTTATTGATCAGGCGTCAAAAAATATTACAAATCGAAGGCGTTCTTTGAAGAGAAAGAAATGGGCCTTATTAAAATTTGTATTTCCAGATTTTTAAAGTCGACGGATAATTTAGTACATGTGAAAACTTTCAGTAACTATTTGTATTTCTTTAATACCGTAATATTGTTATTTCTCTTCAAGTTCCAAGTGTATTTACTTTTTAAATGAATTATTATTAAAATGTTTTAATCTAGATATAAAAGTAAATAATTAGAAAACATCTATATTAGCGCAATCGCTTTTATGATGAATTTCAAATCTCTTACAACTATTCCTTAGGTACTTAAGACCATGTTCTAGGAATGTTGTGCCACAGATAATAATGATGATTTGATTCTCTGTAGGGGTCCGGGTGGTCCAGGAGGCCCTCGCCGTCGTATGGGAGGCATCACCACCATCCAAGACTGCAGCATGCCTGGAGGAGGATGAGCTCGCTAAACCTCTCCCATGCGGTTCGCACTGCGTGGAGAGAGGCGCTTTGCCCCCTTCCATCGGCCACTAACCACCGGGCCCCACGCTCTGACCTAGATGACGTCCACTCCGGAAACCTCGCACGAGGAGGGAGCAGACTGAAGACGGTCACAGCGGATGGAAGTTACTCGATTAGTAACCAAGCCTTACTTGTTCAATAGTACTACTACTTAATTTTTTTGAATTTAGTGCAATAAATAAATTCATAATTTATATAATTTGCTATTTTCATTTTAAGTTAATGAGACTAACATAATTTTATGGTTTTAAATAAGTATTGTAAAATCTATGAAAGAAATAAATTGATCATAGGAAGATGATTCAACGAGAAGAAATGCAGTGGAAGATGAAGAACAGTCAACAAATAGAAACACCTAGGTAAAATTAGTCTCCAGAATTCACGAGTTCTTTGTCTCTGTAACTAAGAGTTTGTATATTTGTTCTACTTTATTGCCAGAAATATATTGATTCGGGCTGTCTGCTTCCTCCCTGGAAGAAAAGTAGAATTATATTTTTGAGAACGAGAAAACGAGAATTTGGTATTCATCATTGAAGCATTTTGAGCGCACTGCTTACAAAGTACAAGGTAAATAACTATCTCAACATTAATAATTTCTGCTAAATGTAAACTATATATGTTAAGTTGTAATATTTGAATGGTACAAAAAAAAATTTACTTCATATTCTGTTACAATATAATTACTTAATTCAATAAGCAAGAAGTACATGATTGGATGTTAAATATTTGATGTTTTGTACTATTATTTTATATTGAAAAGTAACTTGTTTTTGATAATTTCTTGTTTTTCTCTTAAAATAACATTTAAAAGGTAAGAGGTAAGACATAAAATAAATTTTTTGTATACTCGTACGTTTAAAAATCGAATCAAATAGAAAACTAGTTCGATTGGTCATTTCAAAACATCAACATTCCTTGAATCACGAATGCTAAGATTTGATTGGCTAGTTCCAAAAATCAATACTTGATCTTGTCAGTGATTGGTCGTCCAACATTTTCTGTATCTTTTTTATTTAAAATGCTGTAAATTGACGCAATATTGCTCCCTTTAATTATAATATAAATCTTTAATTGAATTACAAACTTAAATACTAAGTTTCCGAATTTCCCTTGTCTTTATAGTATTGTAAAATGTATCTATACGAATATAACACCTATATTTATGTATTGGTGACACAAGGTCGTGTTGGGTGTTGCCTAAAATTTAATTCGAGGGGAAACGTGAATTACCCCTAAACTAGGGGTTGGCGCACAAAACGGACATCAGATTCGTTAGTTTCACGGTTGACTCTGTAGGATAGCATACTTTTTTACCCTAATTTCACTAATTAGTCGCATCTTCAAAAACCCTGGACTATAGCCCATGGTTTTGAAACTCCAAAAACACTTTTTGTCACCGATCCGGCTCAAATTTGGTATACACATACTAGGTACATGGGGCTAACAACTTCTGAAGTCAAATCCGCCCAGGGGTTGTAATTAGGGGAGTTATTTAAAAATAAAGATTTAATTAGCAGATTACGCAAGAACTATAAGTCGTAGAGAAATTTGGACACCAGATTCGGAATCTACGAAGTCAAATTAGGGGTATACAACCAAAAAATCACCCCCTTAATAGGAACACCCCTACATATATGTTAACTTGTGTGTATCTTGTGCTCAAATTTTACATTTTGGCTTTCCACTCCTACACGGTTAAAGATAATGCCTTTCTGTTTCAAAATTTGAACTCTGCATAAAATTTGACATAAGAAACATTATAATTTTATTTTTTCCGATGAGTGGTTTAATTTTTATAAGAAAAAAAAATGTCATTTTTGTAATGAGTTCAAATTTTACATTTTGGCTTGCCACTCCTACACGGTTAAAGATAATGCCTTTCTGTTTCAAAATTTGAACTCTACAGAAAATTTGGCATAAGATACATTATAATTTTATTTTTTCCGATGAGTGGTTTAATTTTTATAAGAACTCAAAAAAATGTCATTGTTGTAATGGGTTCAAATTTTACATTTTGGCTTGCCACTCCTACACGGTTAAAGATAATGCTTTTCTGTTTCAAAATTTGAACTCTACGTGAAATTTGGCATAAGATACATAGTAATTTTATTTTTCCGATGAGTGGTTTAATTTTTATAAGCAATTGAAAAATATCATATAAGAAATAATCTCCTATATTTATGTATTGGTGACACAAGGTCGTGTTGGGTGTTGCCTAAAATTTAATTCGAGGGGAAACGTGAATTACCCCTAAACTAGGGGTTGGCGCACAAAACGGACATCAGATTCGTTAGTTTCACGGTTGACTCTATAGGATAGCATACTTTTTTACCCTAATTTCACTAATTAGTCGCATCTTCAAAAACCCTGGACTATAGCCCATGGTTTTGAAACTCCAAAAAATTTTTTGTCTCCGATTTCAATGAAACTTTGCATACATGCAGTAGGGACCTAAACTTAGTGCGGAATATAACTTGAGCCCTTAAGGGTTGATGGTAAGGGAGTTATTGAACTTCAATGTGGGATTTTGGAAAGGGTGTAAATATTAATTTTAGAGAAAAACTTTATTAGGATTTTTTGTTCAGAATAAAATTCTAAGCAACTTTTATTTGAAAAATTTTCTTGTCCGATTTTTCCTCTAGAAGAAAATGAACCCTTAAGAGTACATGTAGTATATACAATATTGTTATTAAGAAATTAGGGTTGAAAGAGACAATTACAACAATAGGGCATGTTTCTAGCAACAATATTATTAAAATAGAACAATTTTTAATTGTTTAATAACAATTATTTGTTGTGATGTAATATCAACACTTATTTATTTATTGTTGTATGTTAAAAATATCTATTAATTGTTATATTTCTGTTTGTTTACAGGGTGAATGACCTACACCTTATCTCTGGATGCGGAAGTTGCAGTTCAAAGGGCTACAATTGTTAATAATTAATAAATAACATGTATTTATTTATTGTATTGTAATATTAATATATTTATATGTATCTATTGTTATATAATAAAGGGATGATCAATTTATATCTTATTTATCATTACTCTACCCTTTCAACAATATCCCAACCCTCTTTTGCAGCTCAGCCCTTATTTAAGGGTAGTTACGTAACGAAGGGTCGTATACGTTATATAAATGATTGCGGTAATAAATAACTATATTTTAAATTATTTTTATTAACAAATTATTTTATATAGCTTTGAGAGGTCATTAACCTTTGCTGTACAGTTTACACCCCCGCTGAGATCGTGTTTTCCCGTTTTCAAGAAAATCGGATTTGGTATCCGGGTCACATGAATCCTAGGAGCACTTTTTTTTCTTTGTTTTGCTTTTAACTCCAGAAATAAATTGTTTAGAAATTTAGTTTATATAGCAAAGGGTAGAACTAAGGGTGCTGAAGCGATTAAAATAATAAAATTAAACTTTCCTCAACTTTTTGGAAAATTACAAGAGTAGAGCTCCTACTGTTTCGTGTTATCCGGATACCAACCTGTCAAGTACCTTTTGAAACTTCGATAAAATCAGCCGATGGTCACCCATCCTAACTTACTGCACTCGTTGCTTGACTGATATTTTTGAATTATTTTTAAGCCTAAAATAAATTGCTAGAGGGTTGAAAATTGCGTATCGGGGTAAGTTCAACCTCCTCTTTCGATTGGCGTTTACAGAATTGCTCTACAACTTCTAGTTCACAAGATATTCACCCCTAAATTTTCAGAAAGTGCACTAAATAACTCGGGAACTAGAAGTTGTAGAGCAATTCTGTGAGCGCCAATCGAAAGAGGGGGTTGAACTTACCCCGATACGCAATTTTCAACCCTCTAGCAATTTATTTAAGGCTTAAAAATGAATTCAAAAATATCAGTCAAGCAACGAGTGCAGTAAGTTAGGATGGGTGACCATCGGCTGATTTTATCGAAGTTTCAAAAGGTACTTGACAGGTTGGTATCCGGATAACACGAAACAGTAGGAGCTCTACTCTTGTAATTTTCCAAAAAGTTGAGGAAAGTTTAATTTTATTGTTTTATTCGCTTCAGCACCCTTAGTTCTACCCTTTGCTATATAAATTAATTTTTTAAACAATTTATTTCTGGAGTTATAAGCAAAACAAAGAAAATAATTTTGTTTTTTACCCTTATTTTAATAATGTATTATGTAATATGTATAAAAATATATACCTACCATTTCTTACTATATGTAGCAACCCTGGAATGTAAAAAATAAATGTCTTAAATAAAGAAATATATAAATTTAACAATTCTTTTATTAAAAAATATAAATACATACATTTTATATTATTTTAACAACAAATTTGAAATACAGAAGACAATAAATTATTATTTACAACAAATACAAGGTAAGAAATATATACACATAATAATATGATAGTTGTTTTTCTTTCTGCCGTTCTAGAACTGCAGCTGCCGCATCCAGGGATGAAGTGCCAGTTATGCGCCCTCTAAACAAACAGAAATATAACAATTAATAGATAATTTTAACATACAACAATAAATAAATAAGTGTTGATATTACATCACAACAAATAATTGTTATTAAACAATTAAAAATTGTTCTATTTTAATAATATTGTTGCTAGAAACATGCCCTATTATTGTAATTGTCTCTTTCAACCCTAATTTCTTAATAACAATATTGTATATACTACATGTACTCTTAAGGGTTCATTTTCTTCTAGAGGAAAAATCGGACAAGAAAATTTTTCAAATAAAAGTTGCTTAGAATTTTATTCTGAACAAAAAATCCTAATAAAGTTTTTCTCTAAAATTAATATTTACACCCTTTCCAAAATCCCACATTGAAGTTCAATAACTCCCTTACCATCAACCCTTAAGGGCTCAAGTTATATTCCGCACTAAGTTTGGGTCCCTACTGCATGTATGCAAAGTTTCATTGAAATCGGAGACAAAAAATTTTTTGGAGTTTCAAAACCATGGGCTATAGTCCAGGGTTTTTGAAGATGCGACTAATTAGTGAAATTAGGGTAAAAAAGTATGCTATCCTATAGAGTCAACCGTGAAACTAACGAATCTGATGTCCGTTTTGTGCGCCAACCCCTAGTTTAGGGGTAATTCACGTTTCCCCTCGAATTAAATTTTAGGCAACACCCAACACGACCTTGTGTCACCAATACATAAATATAGGAGATTATTTCTTATATGATATTTTTCAATTGCTTATAAAAATTAAACCACTCATCGGAAAAATAAAATTACAATGTATCTTATGCCAAATTTCACGTAGAGTTCAAATTTTGAAACAGAAAAGCATTATCTTTAACCGTGTAGGAGTGGCAATCCAAAATGTAAAATTTGAACCCATTACAAAAATGACATTTTTTTGAGTTCTTATAAAAATTAAACCACTCATCGGAAAAAATAAAATTATAATGTATCTTATGCCAAATTTTCTGTAGAGTTCAAATTTTGATACAGAAAGGCATTATCTTTAACCGTGTAGGAGTGGCAAGTAAAAATGTAAAATTTGAACCCATTACAAAAATGACATTTTTTTGATTTCTTCTAAAAATTAAACCACTCATCGGAAAAAATAAAATTATAATGTTTCTTATGTCAAATTTTATGCAGAGTTCAAATTTTGAAACAGAAAGGCATTATCTTTAACCGTGTAGGAGTGGAAAGCCAAAATGTAAAATTTGAGCACAAGATACACACAAGTTAACATATATGTAGGGGTGTTCCTATTAAGGGGGTGATTTTTTGGTTGTATATCCCTAATTCGACCTCGTAGATTCCGAATCTGGTGTCCAAATTTCTCTACGACTTATAGTTCTTGCGTAATCTGCTAATTAAATCTTTATTTTTAAATAACTCCCCTAATTACAACCCCTGGGCGGATTTGACTTCAGAAGTTGTTAGCCCCATGTACCTAGTATGTGTATACCAAATTTGAGCCGGATCGGTGACAAAAAGTGTTTTTGGAGTTTCAAAACCATGGGCTATAGTCCAGGGTTTTTGAAGATGCGACTAATTAGTGAAATTAGGGTAAAAAAGTATGCTATCCTATAGAGTCAACCGTGAAACTAACGAATCTGATGTCCGTTTTGTGCGCCAACCCCTAGTTTAGGGGTAATTCACGTTTCCCCTCGAATTAAATTTTAGGCAACACCCAACACGACCTTGTGTCACCAATACATAAATATAGGAGATTATTTCTTATATGATATTTTTTAATTGCTTATAAAAATTAAACCACTCATCGAAAAAATAAAATTATAATGTATCTTATGCCAAATTTTATGTAGAGTTCAAATTTTGAAACAGAAAGGCATTATCTTTAACCGTGTAGGAGTGGCAAGCCAAAATGTAAAATTTGAACCCATTACAAAAATGACATTTTTTTGATTTCTTATAAAAATTAAACCACTCATCGGAAAAAATAAAATTATAATGTATCTTATGCCAAATTTTATGGAGAGTTCAAATTTTGAAACAGAAAGGCATTATCTTTAACCATGTAGGAGTGGCAAGCCAAAATGTAAAATTTGAACCCATTACAAAAATGACATTTTTTTGATTTCTTATAAAAATTAAACCACTCATCGGAAAAAATAAAATTATAATGTATCTTATGCCAAATTTTATGTAGAGTTCAAATTTTGAAACAGAAAGGCATTATCTTTAACCGTGTAGGAGTGGAAAGCCAAAATGTAAAATTTGAGCACAAGATACACACAAGTTAACATATATGTAGGGGTGTTCCTATTAAGGGGGTGATTTTTTGGTTGTATATCCCTAATTCGACCTCGTAGATTCCGAATCTGGTGTCCAAATTTCTCTACGACTTATAGTTCTTGCGTAATCTGCTAATTAAATCTTTATTTTTAAATAACTCCCCTAATTACAACCCCTGGGCGGATTTGACTTCAGAAGTTGTTAGCCCCATGTACCTAGTATGTGTATACCAAATTTGAGCCGGATCGGTGACAAAAAGTGTTTTTGGAGTTTCAAAACCATGGGCTATAGTCCAGGGTTTTTGAAGATGCGACTAATTAGTGAAATTAGGGTAAAAAAGTATGCTATCCTACAGAGTCAACCGTGAAACTAACGAATCTGATGTCCGTTTTGTGCGCCAACCCCTAGTTTAGGGGTAATTCACGTTTCCCCTCGAATTAAATTTTAGGCAACACCCAACACGACCTTGTGTCACCAATACATAAATATAGGAGATTATTTCTTATATGATATTTTTTAATTGCTTATAAAAATTAAACCACTCATCGAAAAAATAAAATTATAATGTATCTTATGCCAAATTTTATGTAGAGTTCAAATTTTGAAACAGAAAGGCATTATCTTTAACCGTGTAGGAGTGGCAAGCCAAAATGTAAAATTTGAACCCATTACAAAAATGACATTTTTTTGATTTCTTATAAAAATTAAACCACTCATCGGAAAAAATAAAATTATAATGTATCTTATGCCAAATTTTATGGAGAGTTCAAATTTTGAAACAGAAAGGCATTATCTTTAACCATGTAGGAGTGGCAAGCCAAAATGTAAAATTTGAACCCATTACAAAAATGACATTTTTTTGATTTCTTATAAAAATTAAACCACTCATCAGAAAAAATAAAATTATAATGTATCTTATGCCAAATTTTATGTAGAGTTCAAATTTTGAAACAGAAAGGCATTATCTTTAACCGTGTAGGAGTGGCAAGCCAAAATATAAAATTTGAACCCATTACAAAAATGACATTTTTCGGTAAGTTCTTCCTCCAGTTTTTTGGCAGCCTGGAACTCCCGGGTAAAGATAACAAAACCAATAAACAGATACAAAACACTTAAAACTAATCAGAGACATTTCTTTTGTCCTTCAAATCTGCCAATTTTTGCTTAACACTACAGAAATTACATTTATTTTCAAACAGTTTCACAAATATCAACGTAGAATTTCCCACAGCGATGGAATCTAGAAGAATTGGTGCAGAATTCGCAGCGGTGGTGGATTTATCAGCCCGGAACTGAAGTCCGGACCTGGAGGCTCGCTGGACACGTTCCCCAGGTGTCCGGCGTGTCTGTCCCTCCGCACCAGCTCCGGACAGCTATCTGCCACAATACAAACGCTTACAACGTGCACAGTTATAAATATACGTACCTATTTACCTCTAAACATCGTCTGGAAGTGTTACTTCATTTTCCCTGCCTCGTAACTCCTCAACGGTTACAAATATCTTCATTTGGTGCCCAGATTCAGATTCCTCGAAGTTTAAAATACAAATCTTCTGATTTTCATACCTGGAGATTGTCTGGTATGAGAACCAGAAAGGATTTTCTCTTGTTGGGTAGTCAGTTGTCAGTTCCTCCAATAACCTATAAAAGAAATTCAATGTTTACTTACTAATTATGCATTATAACTATTCCTATTTGCTCAGAATACATAAAATTAGATGCTGAAGTATGTCTTGTATTCGAAAATACTTTAAATTCGTTAATAATAATAAATATTTTTATAAACAGTAGCACTAAAATACAGTTATCTACACTACCGACATACGCAGGATAAATTAACTCAAGCACTTTACAACAGATGGCAGCACACGTTCACCTAAAGGCTGCGTTCCAAAATTCTAAAAAGTGTTAGTGCTTCGTTCCGACGTCACTTGAACACTCTACACACTTGATGAGAACACAGCCCCAATTTCTGAAAATTAATTATATCTGCCAAACTAATAAGAACAAAAAATCAAAACTTCGTATCTGAGTTGTATATACTAAGGAGCATCTATAAAAAAATTACCAAAAATTAGGGGTGGCTACAACATGTAGTTTACTTGAAGATTTTTCAGAAAAACAGTTCTATTTTCCACATCATTAATATCTAAATAACACAGAACAAGAACATTCACTCATACAATTAGAGCACAAGATATATTCAAGTTAACATATGTGTAAGGGTGTTTTATTAAGGGGGTGATTTTTTGGTTGTATACCCCTAATTCGACTTCGTAGATTCCGAATCTGGTGTCCGAATTTCTCTACGACTTATAGTTCTTGCGTAATCCGCTAATTAAATCTTTATTTCTAAATAACTTCCCTAATTTCAACCCCTCGGCGGATTTGACTTCAGATGATGTTAGCCCCATGTACCTAGTATGTGTATACCAAATTTGAACCGGATCCGCGACAAAAAGTGTTTTTGGAGTTTCAAAACCATGGACTATACAGGTGGCTGATTTTTCATTGTCCAGGCCATATCTCCTGAAATATTAAATATACAAGAAAAAGCTAAATAGGAAACTTGTGTAACAAGATCTGGTCTATAAAATAGCGTTAACAGATGTTTTCCTTGGCCTACTGATATGGCGAAAAAATATTTAACTTTGTTTTTTTAAATGGAACACCCTGTATGTTTTTACGGAATAAGGTTCTACATTAATTTCTCTTTACAATTATGTATAACAAGTGGGGGTTTGCCTTTAATTTATGCTTAATAATGCAAAATATAAAATTATATAAGTCGGCTGTGTTTTCTCATTGTTAATCACTATTTTTTTTATAAATCTGATACAAGTGTTTATTAGAAGTGTTTTATGGTTTTTATTTAATTATTATTTGATTTGTGAAAACAGCAGAGCATCTCGCAGAGCATATCAACATTTTCACTATTTGTGAAATTCGTTTTTCTTTTGTAATTACGAAGTACAACACCTTTTCAACAAATAAATACTTCTGTCTGTTTCTTGGCAGTTGTCTACAGGTATAAATAACAAAATAATTGCAAATCACAGCCGTCTCACATAATTTTATTTTTTACATTATTAAGCATAAATTAAAGGCAAACCTTCAGTTGTTTTACATAATTGTAAAGAGAAATTGATGTAGAATCTTATTCCGTAAAAACATATAGGGTGTTCCATTTAAAAAACCAAAGTTCAATATATTTCCGCCAAATCAGTAGGCCTTGGAAAACATCTGTTAACGCTATTTTATAGGCAAGGTCTTATTACAGACGTTTCCTATTTAGCTTTTTCTTGTATATTTAATATTTCAGGAGATATGGCCTGGACAATGAAAAATCAGCCACCCTGTATATAGTCCAGGGATTTTTCAAGTTTTTCAAAAATTTTGAGTTAGAGACGCTATCATCTAGAATAGACCGTACAATTCACGGATTCGATGTCCGTTTTTGGCGGAAACACCCCGTTCTCGCGTAATTCGCGAAAATAGGTCATTTTTTAATAGTGGTGAATGTAGGCAACACCCAACACGACCTTGTGTCACCAATACATAAATATAGGCGGTTAATATATTTATAAATATTTTACTGCACTATTACACATGGGAAATTTTGAAAAATAATACGAATGGATTCCTACTGTAATCTGGAATGTATAAAAAAGTTACAATGAGTAAAATAGAGGTAGTATTCATCATTTATATAAAAATATGTCTGCATTTTAACGACCAATCACAGACGCGATCAAGTATTGATTTCTTGATGGACCAATCACAGGTCAGGAAAAATTCAAATTTTTTGAACGGGCCAATCAAAACGCAGCCCATTTTATTTTAAATTTTACATTTAAAACAAAATCTACCTTTATTTTCTACTTTACAATAATAGTTATTTATGATATAAGTGTTAAAAGTGACATTTTATGAGTGAGTGGGGAAGTTTGAAACGAGGCGAAGCCGAGTGTAACAAACCTCACGAACGAAATAAAATCACTTTTAACACAAATATCATACACTATTTTTCCTACGACTCTAGTTATATATTAGTAAATAAAAAAATATAGAATGACATTTATGACAGGTCATGATGTATTTGTTATGAACAACTGAACATAAGAGCTATTAAAAGTAAATTTGTTTTTTACTTTTAACACGTTGTCATTGACAACGTGTTAAAAGTATTTACTGTGTTATAAACTGTTATTTTTAACTTGCTAAGCAACCGTTAAAAAGACTATTTTTAACAGTGGTCGTAGGAAAATAAAATTAGTGAGTAGGATTGACATGATACCTTTTACTTTAAATATTATGTCGAATAATATTAACAAAGTAAAACATAATATACAATGCTCGTCGATTTAATTAAATATTTTGATTTAATGAAAATGAATGAGATACTTATATTCATGTTTATTTGTAACATATATATTTCCAATTTATTTAACTTACAAAAAAGCATCGATCTTTAAAGAACATTTTTTTTGGTAAAGACCATTGCAAATCTACGGAATTTTCTAGGAGGGCGTTAGGCGTACACTCTTCCGGAAATTCTTCCTTCACGTCATGGGAAACCTCCGAAAACTATGACAGAAGAGTGGTCTCTTCGCTGTTGCAAGTGTAATAAAATAAATTACATTAGAATCATTTACCTTATGTTTTCATAATTGTTTTATAACAGAGTTGTGATAGAAAATAGAAATAACATAGATATTTACCGATACGATTGTAGCAACGGTTGTAATCGTTGTCGTGAGTACATCTCGTGAACCGTCGTCTTCATCCTTCGAAATCATTCCATGTTGCTCTGCCTCCCACGCAGTTTCCAAACGTTGCTCAGGTGTATAAGACCATCTCCAACGCTGATTACACCGATGTTTCGCTTCCAGCGACGTCACCCACGGTGCTAATAGGTAGATGCTCATGATCAAAGTCCAATATTTTAAAAGAAGGAATTTGAAATGTACGCTTTAAATTAAAAAAAATACTTTTTTGATAAACAAACATAAAATTCAATTATTGTTAGGTTTAGGAAATTTAATAAAATAAGAAAAAGTAAAAGAATTTTGCCTTCAGTGGAATTCGAATCACCAATATTTAAATAATGGCGTAAATATTTTCTTTTTAATTATACCCTTCTGGAACTGTAACTGGACACGGGAAAAACGGATATTTAATATTCAAGTTTTTAAATCAATTAAAGATTTTTTACAGCATTTTAAATAAAACAGAGACAGAAAATGTTGGACGACCAATCAAAGACAAGATCTAGTAAACTAGTATTGATTTTTGAAAATCAAAGTGTTCGTGATTCAAGGATTTTTGAATTTTTGAAATGACCTATCAAACCTGTATTCTATTTAAATTGATTTTTAAACGTTCAAATAAAAATGGATAATTTATAACTGAATATATACACCAAATTCTAGGGCAATGCTTTAATAATAGATAAAACATAAATTGTTAATATTTACGTCATCTACAAAACCATGAGTTCTGGAATAAATTTATATATTCGCGGGCCTAAAAACTTTTTTGTCGCTTAATAAGTATATTACATAAATATATGACAATATATACTTACAATATTTCAATTATTCTTCCTATGAATTATTCTAGTAGGTATAATTATTTATTTATTCTCATTCAATGTGCAATAATCAAAAATAAAATGTTACCATGGTAACATATCCGTCAAATACAAACAAAATCATTAACCATGACTTCCCAAACTAAAGATTGCGATGTTTTTGAAGTTATACAAAAATATAATAGAGAAGAATTGCTTTTAAATGAATTGCTAAATGAAAAGTATTTAAGTACAATAGACTATAAACACAAACTATAGAAATTTGTTTCAGACAACAACATGAAAATTTGTCTGAAAATTCAGCGGAAGAGAAACAGTTACTTAAAATAACAAAAGAAGAAGCAAAGAAAAGAAATCAAGGACTGTTAAAAGTAGATTATGTTGAATAAATGTGTAAATACATTTTAATGGTTCGTACTTTTTAGGAATTTGAGCTAACGAAGGCACGATTAAGATCAGAAGCTATTTTCTGTCCAACGGAAATCCAATGGGATGAAATCTGCAAACGTTATCAACAAGCTCCTTCTTTACGTGTAACTACTTGGAGATGTCATCTTCTAGTCTTTGTTTGAACATAAAATAAATGATTTTTACTTTATAGTTCAACAATAGCTTTTATTTATTTTCTAAGGTAGGATTTTTAAATTTGTACCTACAAATCTACTATATCCAACCATGTAATAACAATTAAAATAACACTTTTTTCTGTATGTCAAAATAAAATTACATATGCCTCTTGCAATTAATACTGTAACTACTTTTTCTAATTACACTTACATTACGGGAAGAGTGACGATAAAAAAATAAATAAATATTAAGCAAGAATTTTCTAGTTAAGTAGTAGGAAGTTTCGTACTAGTCCAGCAATACTTTCCGCATCATTCAGATGCAGATGATGCGTTCCAGGCACGATGTGTCTTTCCATATGACGCGCAGTTTGTTGGATCTTATCCAGAACCAAATCGTAGTTCTCGGGATTCACCCATGTCATTCCTGGATTTCCTCGAATATTCATCACATTACAAGTTATCCTTGACGCGAATTCCATGACTTGGTCAATGGTCATGAACCCCAAAGTCGGAACCTTGAGTCGGACGTCTCTGGTGAAAGCGAACGTTTCTGATTTGACCGACGGTTGCATGCCTCTTTTCATTAAAATTTCACAGCCTTCTCGGGTTACTGAGCCCTGATATGCATGGTGTACTATATTCATCATTTCGTACTGGTTATAACACGGCATATTCTCCATAGAAAGATTTTCATACTTTAAAAACTTATCTACACTATCTCCTATGGATGAAACCATTTGGACGGGGTCACGAACACTCGGACTAGCGATGTCGATACTGACGTAGGATTCTATTTCATCCGGGTAAGAAGCTGCATATAGGAAAGCGATGGCCCCTCCGAGAGAATGTCCCATGAGTTTTACTTTGTTCCACTTGAAGTGTTTGACTATTCGGCGTACGATGAGAATGCCGTCCCAGAAGATGTAGTAGTACTGACCGCCTGGGTAATGGGACGACAGACCATGGCCTGGTAAATCTATGCAGAGGATGGACATATCGTTTGCTAAAATAGGTGCCAAATTGTCGAAGGTTCCCGCATTGTCTTGCCAACCGTGAATCGCCAGGACGGGTTGCTGATCGCGAGGACCCCACCATTTACCTTGAAATAAATATGGGCTGAATGTACATAACTGAATTGTACGAAATGAAACGACATAGATATGCTAATAAAATATATATCTATTGGCATTCATACAGTTCATATCCTTGGACTGTAATATTTAAAATTTAATGTAAATTAGATGAGAAAAGAATTTTTATTACACTCAGTTATTCTTTTGCACAAAAGAATGACGAAATTTATTCGGTAACAGCGTTCTTAATATTTGCAAATCTAATCTTATCTTACGTCAAAAGTAAATAAATTTAAGTAATTTACTATTTAGTTTTTGCAATATTATTGTTATTAAAATTACAAGCTATAAAGATTAAAAGTAACAAATAATTCAATGAACATTAGTAAAAACATTAAAAAAAGAAGTTATACAAGTTTGTGAATTATCACGACATTAAAAAGTGATAGTCACGTTTTGAAGTCTTTATTAGTAATTTAAATTAAAGTATTTACCACTTATGTGACCCCATGGAACTGGAATTTTAATTTCTTCGAATTTATCTTGATTGGCACCTAAACCTGTAAAAGTAATAATTAACTCCAATAAACTATGAATGTAGATAACACATATCTATTCCAATACAATAGTTAAGGTCACTTTTTACAAATTCGTCGACCTTACCAAACTTTTTTTTATCAATGAATGTTATTCAAATAAATTAGTGTTTATAGGTTACAGTTTGTGTAAATTTCTTACCTGAACCATTTATTCCATTCTTCTGTTGTTCCATGTTACTGGTAAATATACTTATTTTAATAATAGGGAAATATCGTTCCTTCTGCAGTAGATTACGTCAAACACGTCAGTTGGAACGAAGACTACAGCGCTACTGAACGTCAAAATACTTTTCGCGGTGTCACTGTTTAATCTGTGTTGAACTTTGATATTGAAACGGGGAGAATTCTCAGAAATTTTTTTAATATCGGCAAAAAGCACTTGTAATTTTTCTTTAACTTTCATTTTTTTCCTAATTATATTAATTTATTACTGTAAGGTTATTAACCATATTCATTATTATCAGTCCAGTTGTTGAACAAAACAATACGTTTATTAATTAAGTATTTATTTAGAACACATTAACATTATATTTCGATCAGTTTCTTTTTCCGCGGCTAATAAAGCTCGAAAAACAGTATCTATATCTGAAGGTTTTCTCGCATTTACCCAAACTTTTCCATTCATCCCTATCGCAATTTCATAAGCCATTTTCTTCCCTAATGTTCTTAACAACGCATTCTCGTAATTTAATAATCTGTATGCGAATTCTTGTTCGATATTAAACAAAAAACCTTCATCGGAAAGAATTCCTAATCTTCCAGCTTTATAATACGAATCAACACACACTAACTCTGGTTCCATTTCTCGGGTAGCACTCAACAGTTTCGCGTAGACTACATCTCCAACTTGCACATCGGGTTTCTGCTTTTTCGTGGCGCCTTCGAAAGCTGTGAGAAGTAGAGAAGCTTGTTCACTGCTTCCAATATCCACTTTGAGAAGATCTCCACGCTTTGCTGCTACCACTCCAAGTACCAATTCTCCTTTCCTGGGGACGTAGCGTTTCTGGTGATTCTCTATCCAGTAAACGTTGGGAGTTTTATGGCAAAATATACCGCAGCGAGTAGCTACTACTGTTGTTTCTTTTTCTGTGTGTTTGCGAAGACCTGGACCGAGGATTAACACACCGTTGTTGGTTTTTAAATCTTGAATTGTGTCACCAGGGAGGAGAAGTGCTCCTATTTCAGGCATTTTTACGACGAGACTTGCAGAACTAAACGTGTTTACAAATCAACTTATAAATATTAATTTAGGTTATAAGAAGCGTGGAAACTTAAGAGCTGGCGAACCCTACGGGAGCTAATTAGAACTATTTCAGGCTTTCAAATAATTTTCATAGTTCTTGTCAGAAATATTTGAAAATCATTATAAAATAAGCTGATTGCTCCTTATAAATTTTTATGGGACATGCTGTAAAGGTTCTTTAACGTAGGTACTGTTTTAACCGGTCATATGGGCTCCTATTGGCTGATATTCAATCTGTAGTTGTGGTTGTACTAGTAGGAATTTTAAAGTGAAAATTTGTATACTTAGGTACTTTAATGCGAGGAATTTACTGGTGATATTTTAGGGCAGTAGTCAGTTACTTAAAAATAGAAGGAGATATAATAATTCTTTAAAATAATAATTAATAAAAAAAATGCTACGCTATGGAAAATGTCTCCTTGGGGACATTGTCCTTAGGAAAATTTTCCTTGAGTGCATGAGCCCGATGCCACCTGTAGTCAGCTCCCAAGCATTTTATACTTACTGTGTATTGTTGTAGACTAGTTTAAATAGAAAGAGTTCGAACTAATTATATGTAAATCGAAAACGCTTAGATTTTGATAATACAAATTCTATTTTAATACTAACATAATTTTAATGGAAAAACAAATAAATAAGTGTTTGTACTAATATAATAGTGATTACCTTGTGTAGTTCCTTGAACTAAAAACTAATTATAAATCTAGCAAATTCTTTTTTAAATTAAAACAATTTAATTAATTACCAAGTTTTACAAACAATAAGTCATGAACGTGGTTATTTACTTAAAATGTACAACATTATGTCCTAAGCGTATTATACGTACCAATTATGCATATATTACAATACAGAGGTATGAATTAGTATTAAATTGTAAATTACCGCAATTTACAGTTCTTAAATTAAGTTTACTCGGGCACGATCTTGACCCAGGCGTCTTCCTCTTCGCCGTCTCCGTTGGGTATCCGGATGCGGACGAGCTGCACAGGTCCGGAGGAGGTTTGGATTGTCTGGGTGTCTCCCTCTACGAGCTCGTCGGTGGTGACGATCTCTTCGTACTCTCCGTTCTCGTTCACGATGGTTTGTGTTGTCAACACGTGGTGCTCTTCCGAGTCGTCGTCTCCGCCAGTGAATTGTACCTCCTTGGAAGGAAACATACTTGTTTAACATCACTCGGTTGCAAAATTCCAATGACGCAGGGTAGAGTTAGGAAATATTATCATTTATAACCGTAAACTTCCCCCGAAACAGATTAGTAAAAGCAATGTCTATATTTAAAAATAAAATATAGGTTTCGGTTTCATAAAAAGTCAAATATCGGTGCGGTTTTCGGTTTTATCAAAAAGCCCACGTAACTTTTAATAAATGATTTACCTACTGGATCACACCTTTTATAAAACTTATATTAATCATGCGCTAATCTACAAAAAGTATTAAAAATGTCGGCAAAAACCCACAATCACACATACATGTACCTGTCCATCAATGATCAAATGCTTGACCGCATCTTGTACAGCGTCCTCCGTTTCTCCATCCAGTGGTTCTCCCACAATCATGGCGCCTTTACTATTCCCGTACAAGTCGCTATCCTGGATGATAACATGCTCTTTCAGCTCTGCGATGTAGAGCTTGGTGTCCTCGCTGGCCTCTCCGTCGTCGGCCTCGCTGCCGATGTGCTCCAGGTGGCCTACCTCGTGGTCCACCAGCTCCATCTCGCCGTTCATGTTGACGGTGACGATCTGATCATCGTCGGTGGTAAGCCGTGGTTGATTAACCACGATGGTGTCGTTCAAATGGCCCTGTGATTGCATGTGGGCGTATAGGAGCGGTTTGCGCATGAAACCCATGCCGCAGACTAAGCATTCGTATGGTTTTTTGTCACTGTGGACGAATCTGCGGAAGAAATGGTTTTGAGATTGTGTTTGTGTTGAGAGTGTGAATATAGATTATAAATGTGCAGGAATATCAGAGTGTAGAAGTCAACAAATATGTTTGTATTTTCTGATAAGAGGTGTCAGAAAATGTATAAACAATCATCATATTTAATTTTCTACTGTATTTATAAAAATTTAAAGTAAAGGAACAGAAGATTAAATTTTTACGAATATAATAAAGGAGGTTTTGTAATTATACAGATTTTAATATTTCTAGATTTTATTCTCACGAATTAAAGTCTTTGCAATACGTTTTGACAATTTTTAGCTTGATATCTGTTAGTCTGTCATTCCAGTTGTACAAATTTGACTGGACAAATTTTAAATAAACTTCATATTTAAGCTTTTAATGTCATTGTCACGAGATGAACTTTTGGTATAAATTTGTTAACCAGAAATGACAATTTACTCATTATTTTTAAGAGTTTTTTGTGGTTGTTTCGTAACAGATAAGTATTTCAAAAAATGATTTGAAGAAAGTTTGTGTAAAAGCTTTATTTGAGAAAAAACGCTAGCAGTTAATGTTAATCAGAATTTCTAATTCTCTTTAAAGACCTAAAAACAGTTTTTAAATCATTTTCTCATCAAGGGTTCAAATAAAATATTGGTTATCTAAAATTTAGTTACGCAAAACAACAAACAACATATTAGGAAAAAAAACTTTCTCAGGACAATTTTATCAGAAGATTCATAATTTAAATTCATTAAGACTCGTTATAACCAAATCATTTTGTTATGTTACTAATTCATACTACTACGTCCAATGAACAGATTCAAATTCAATAAACATTATTTGCTGTATTATCTATTTTTAAATAGGTGCAATGAACTATTGTTTTTCTTTGGCACAAATAAATATAAAAATGTTAAAATTATTCGCGTAACCCATTTTAGAGAGTAGAGTACATATTTGGCTTAGTTTTTAATTTCTAATTTAAAATTAAGGGTATTATTTATTAAAATTAAATAAATAATAAAAAATAATGTTGGTTTATTGTTCCAGTTGTAAAAAATCATAAAAACTATGTCCAAAAATATGTAAAAAAGCGTTTCCAACCTGTGAGCATTCCTATTATCGCGGCTGTTGAACGCCTTGCCGCACACCTCACACAGGAACGGCTTCTCCCCGGTGTGGATCCTGCGGTGCTTCTTGAAGTGCTCGGGGTAGACGAAGGTGGCGTCGCACACGGTGCACTTGAAGGGGCGCTCGCCCGTGTGCGCCGCCTTCATGTGGTAGTCGAGCAGGCGGCGCCGCTTGAAGCCCTTGCCGCACGCCTGGCACTTGTAGCGCTTGTCGTCGTAGTGCGTCGCCCGCTTGTGCGACTGCAGGTTGCTGCGCTGCGAGAACGTGGCTCCGCAGAACTCGCACTGGTATGGGCGCTCGCCTGGGAGGGAATTACACTCAATATTAATCATATACAAATAACAAACAAAACGAACAGAACGGAAATTTTAGATGCTCTTACATTATTTCGTCATCATCTACCGCGCAACATTTAGATTAAACTATTTACTTGTTTAATGACAAGTTTTATTTGTGTTTTAGTGTTGTAGATTGTCACATACAACTTAAAATAGATTCCGAACCACAAAAAAAAAACTATATTTTTATTTGGTTAATAGTTAGCGACGCTGGGATTTCATAATCAAATTTCATACTCATTCAATTTCATAATTCAAAACCCAGCCATCGCTACTTGTATAATTACATTTTTTATTTTTACCGATTTTAAAATAAGCTACAATTTAATTTCTGATATTTTGACAATCGTATGTTAAAGAGATTACGGAAATAATATTCAATATTGATCATATCCAAATATGAATACAAAATAAATAAGAAAGAAATGAAATATATACAATAAACCGATCAGAACGTTAAGTTTTAGATGCTCTTAATTATAGCACAGATTTACTTGTTTCATGACAAGTTTTATTTGTATTCTAGTGTTATAAATTATCACCATACAGCTTGTAATAGGTTTCAAACCAAAAGAAAACAGATATATTTTTATTTGATTATTAATTTGCGATACTGGGATTTGATATTCAAATTTCACACTTATTTAATTCAAGTGCGCTAACAAAACCAAGCCATCACTACTTGTAAAATTACATTTTTTGTTTTTACCGACTTTAAAATAAGCTATAATATAATTTCTTATGTCTTGATCCTCATGTTTTAGAGAAATTATTAAAATTATCATTAAAAAATTTAAATTACAAATACTCTTTGAATTGAATTGCATTCAATAGGAAAAATAAATAAAACATTTATTTCCTATTATTTCCGTAATTACTACGGATCAACTACTAAATCATGCAATTACATAATGATGAATTGAAATGAATAACAATAGTATATTGTGCAACAAGTGTAGAAAGTTTCCTATTTCCCACGAAGTGTGAAAGACGAAGTTTAGTGCTGGTATCACACAAGGTGGAAAATAGATAATTCTGCACGAGTGGCACACTATATTTTTATTATTTTTACATGTATAGTTTCGGCAAATGATTTCTGACACTTTAATTTTATGGTTGTAAAAAACAATTTTTATTTATTTTATATGAAGTATTTGTTGTAAATGAAATGGAAATGTGTGATGATGATTTGAAACAATAAAGGATCCCTTACACTGACCTGTATGCGTTCTCTCATGGTCCCTAATCTCCGCTTTCCTGGCGAAAGCTTTGCCACAGATGCCGCAGATGTAGGGCTTGTAGCCCGTGTGCACTATACTGTGCACCTCTAGGTTATGCGGATTCCCGAAGGCCTTGCCGCAGAGATGGCACACGTACTCCTTGACGCCGGAGTGCGTGCGCTCGTGCTGCGTGAGGTTCTGCTGGGACAGGAACGACTTGGGGCAGTGCGAACACTTGAAGTTGCGGGGCCGCACCTCGTGCGTCTTCTCGTGTGCCTTGTACGTGTACTTGCTGGCGAAGTCTTTGCCGCAGATCTTGCACACGTATGGGCGGAGACCTGTGTGGGTGTTTATGTGCTCTTCCAGGAGGTTGCGCGAACTGGAGAACAAATTGATTTGAGATTTTGTTGAGAGGGGGAGTGTAGATTTTAAAAGTGTGGGTATATCAGATAAGTAAGAGTCAACAAAGGTATATTTGTATTTTCTGACAAGAGGTGTCAGAAAGTGTAAAAACAATCATCATATTTATTTCTCTACGATATTTAAAAAAAATAATTGTAAGCCAAATGAATGTCACATTTTTAGAAATATATTAACGAAGATATTGTAATCATTCTGATTTTAATATTTCGAGATTTTAACCAATGTTTCATAACATCTCAATTAAAATGTTAGTAAATTAATTCATATGCCTAGAGCATACGAAGAAACTTTCGAGCTACAGATTTCTTTTCAAAGAAGAAGTACTTAAAAGTTTGTGGAAAGTTTAATACATCTTTAACCCGGGATGTTTCTGAATGATTTATTAAAATAACGTTTGCAAATAATTTCATATTTGTTTTTATGCTATTTCCATTTTTAGCATTTTTTCTTTGAAACTAAATTTAAGAAAACTTTCTTCGTTTACACTAGTCAATAAAGATTTGTTTCACAACAAAGTTAAATATGGAAATATTTAATTCTAATCTTATTTATTTAATCAAAAACATTTCAAAAAATGTGTTGCAATTTTACTGATTTTATTCAGACCAGTAGTAAAAAAATATAAGTAAACTAAAGCGATTTACTATACGTTGAGACAATGATTTATTACGACCTATAGAATTCTAAACCACTCGGACACAAATATTTTATTTAATTATTAATAAAGTCACTGTAAATCAAATTCTTTTTTCATATTAAACAATCAATCAATACCGCATGTATTTTTAAATTTTATACCGAGCAAAAAAATAGGATTGGATATGAAATTTTTGAGATAATTTCCTACCTGTATCTCTTGCCGCAAGTTTCGCACGTCCACAGCTTGGACTGCGGGTAGTGCATCCTCTTGTGTATCCTAAAGAGTCGCAGGTTGCTGAAAATGCGGTTACAGATCTCGCACTGGAAGTCGCCTTCTTCTGTGGCCACGTGCTCGTCTAAATGCATGCTCAGCTCGTTGCGTTTGCGGAAATCTTGTCCGCAGACATCACAGATGTACACCCGCAGCTCGTGTTCGTTCTTCACGTGCAGCATGATGGCTTTGGGCTCGCCACAGAACTTTTCATCGCCTTCACATGCCAGGCATGTGTACAGGTTTCCGTCTCGACTCACAATCTAAGAGAAGGATGAAAAAAAAAGTAAAATACGAAGCCGAGAAAACGAATTTATTACTTTTTGTTTATTTGCAATACTCAATCAATTAGGATTATTAAATACTTATTATTATGTAATGATTTCTATATAAACGACGAATATTTTTAAAGAGAACTCATTTTAGTTTTGTACATGTTAGGAGTATGTCTTGATATGTAAGTAAGTCACATTTTAAAACTTGAAAAATTGAAATAATATATTGAATTTTTAATTGTATTATACTCATTTATTATTGTTTTTGATTTGCAAGATGCAAGAACATTAAAATGATTAAGAATGAACGTCAAGTAAAAACAATAAAATATTTCCGACAGATTAAACACATATTTATATTATTGTAATCAATCAAAAATTATTGTTTGTTGTAATCAACGAACAATATTATACAAACTACAAATAAAAAATACACTATGATAACACGCATAAAATATCACTGTCACAAAACTTTGTAAATAAAAAAAAAACTTACCGGTTCTAAAAACTCTTCTTTTATAATTTTCGCAGGTTTAGAAAACCGTTTATTAACTTGCGGATATCTTCTTTTCTCCATTTTTTGGTTTTCTTCTTCTGGTTCCATTTTAATTGTAATCATTTCAGTCCCTGAGAAATAAAATGGCGTTGTGAAAAACTTGAATTCGTTGAAACAAAACAATGACAGGGGCGGATTAAAAATAATTCACTTGAAAATGAACAGAAAGGTTAAAGATATTTATAACTGTTACTGCATTTTTTTGATTATTTTCAAAGCAATACAAATATTTTATTTCATAAACGAAAACGAAATATATTAAAATTGTAGTTCTTATTAAAATATTATAATCAAAAATCAAAACGATTCATCTGAATAAAACTAGGAAAAGTAACAAAGAATTTTAATTTTTATTACACATTTAAATACTTATTGTTGTCTTCTGTTATATGACCATTAAAGTGATAAAATGTCATTTAATTTTAAGATATTATTATGTACAGAACTTATCTTGGTTGTTATTAATGTTTTAGCAAATAAATACATTTTTCTTATAATTCGTATTTTTTTTTAACTTTTAAAAAATCAGTTGATTTAAATCAGAAGGTAATAAATTTTTATTTGTATTTTTTCTCACCGTCTGAATTCAACCCTTGTTCTGCAAGTGCGGCTGCTTCAAGAAGGGCATTTGTGTTGTCCACGTCCTGTCCATTTTGTGCCCCTTCCGGAGGTTCGTAATCCGAGTCATCGGAGTTATCAATCGCTCCCGCATCTATGGTTTCTTCGGCTTGGACTTCCTCCACTTCAAAGCCCTGGAACGAGTTTCCAGATTCTTGCTCGATGTGAATCTCGATAAGTTCTTCATTGTGAGCGTCGATCTTCTCGAGGATTTTCTCGTCGTCAGTCTTTGGGTCTTCTTTGTGGAGGCGGGCTAGTTGCGTTTCTATGTCTTCGAGGAGGACTACTTTCTCGTTGGAGTCCTAAATTAGTTCATTATATTTTCGGGGAATAAATATTGTTTTGGTTAAATACCTGTTGTTCTTCATCAGATGAAGGGATGTCTAATATTTTCTTTTTTTGTACACTATCAAGTTTAATTATTTTTGTACCATCTTCTAACACTTCTTCTTTTATATCGTCAAAGTCGATTGGAATAAGTGTGTCACCATTTTTTTTATACCTTTGCATAGATCTCTTATAGTTACCTACTATTTCAACTTTTATCTCCGCCAGCCTATAATTATAAAAATCAATAAATTAATTTAGAAATTTATTTACTGTTTTTAAAGGAAGTTTATGCATTGTTTAACTGTTATTACAAACACTGATTATTAAGAAATGTTTAAATTGATATGATTCACTGATTTTATTAAGTGCACGATCAAAAATGTATTTCAATTACTCTAATTAAAGATTTATTTACAATAATGGTGTAATATTCCATCCAAGTTGTAGGTCATGAGTCATGCGAAAAATGCACTCACCTCATTTCTAACTCGTCCACTTCGTTGAACAATTTGAAGCACTTTTTGCAAATAATTAACGAATGCACATTCTGTTCTGATAAGTCTTTGCCGAGAACACTTGACATAATACGATTTACTGGTCTTTCGGAGCATGTTTGCACTTGGTTATTAAATATTTGATAAGAATTCCTGGTAGATACACTTACACGACTATTGCATACGAGGCAATGAGGATTAGACCTCACTTCCATAGAAGGTGAAGTCATCCTAAAATTGAATAACTGTGAACTATGATCTAGCAAACAGATCTGTTAACACATTTTGTGAAATGCATGCGTATCATATTATCAATATAATCATGTGAACTAAAATGGACCAAACCCACGAAAAAAATGTTAATGATAGTAAAAGTCTTACCATTTTTTAGAATATCTACCGAAGCATGCAGAACTACACAAAAAGCAAAGGAAATAAATGCAGAGATATAAATACCATGATTGGAAATGCCAGCTGTGTGTTAATAATTATCATGCACTTTAAATAAATCACTATTAAACACTTAAATAAGCACAATTTGTTTACATAAAGTGACGTTTGTCAAATTATTACAATGATCACATTTAAAAGTCCCCTAGACACATGCAATTTCGTGAATTTTAGACATGATAAAAAGTATGTCCGCCGCCTTACAGCTAGCGTATCCTTGCAGGGGTCATTTTCGACCCAAAATAGTACTTATTTTTAGCTAACAACGTATAGTATCATAAAATCACATTTACCTTTTTTGAATGAAATTTTATATTTTAGGGAAACATTTGGTACTAGCACAAGAGCAGTGTTGTCCACGAACAAATGCTGCCAAGCTTGAGAAATGACGCGATGAAAAAATCTCAACGGCGTTGGCTAGCCTCGCTCAACGCGCATGCGCTACCAGAAACTACCGTACCTTTTGAATTCTTTGTGCCTTTCTTTCATATCCAATTTAAAAACAATCATGTTTTACGCAAAATAATCACTTTATCTCAGCTACAAGTATTTCATTTATACCTCATACCTATTTCTGGGTGTAGAAATTCACTATGTTGTAACTTATTCAAGTTGTAAAAAACAAATAAACAAAAATCATTTATTAAGAAAATAATGGTTTTATACAGTATAAAATTTACAAAAGGAAGTAATTTAATTCAGCTGGAATGCCTAAACAGATATTGAAAAGAATACCATTTTATTAATTATTTTATACAATTAAACATTTTTATTTAGGAAGCTCTTTTTAATGAACAGCATTCTAGTTAAATGCAGTTTTAATCTCATTTTATTAGTAACTTGAATGCTACCCATTTGTGATGTTAAATATATTATAAATCATTAAATATAAGTATTACTCTTAAC
Source organism: Stenolophus ochropezus (assembly GCA_035578165.1). Lineage (NCBI taxonomy): Eukaryota > Metazoa > Arthropoda > Insecta > Coleoptera > Carabidae > Stenolophus > Stenolophus ochropezus. The sequence goes on along the minus strand of JAQOWZ010000005.1, from coordinate 26,765,108 downwards.
TAGATTTGTATTTATAAGGATCTTAAAATTGAATTTCATAATTCCTGCAATCTGTATAAAAATAGAAAATATAAATAACAATTTAGAAAGTATAAATAAAATGTAGAATAAAAATATATTTTACAATCATCTTTTGTAAAAAACGCGAGTCAATTCAAATAAAAATACCAGCCAATGCCAATATGTACACCTACAAAGTACAAAACTGTAAATTTAGATTATTTAATCAATATAATTACATAACAGCAAAACGCTAAGTACAAAATATTTTTATCAATACCACGATTCAAACTTTAATCTTGAGATAATTTTATCACTCGCTAAAAAAATCAGACTACATTCAGAAGGTGACGAAGACAATATTTACACAACACTGCAACAAATAAATTATTCGGTCCAAACACAGTCTATGAACACTTTGGCTGCAGAACTATGGAATTTGAGAAGAGTAGCAAATGAAAGTCACCCCGTGCGTTACAAAATCAGTCGTTATTCACCCAATGCCACCGAAGGAAACGAGCTGGTTTATCAATCTTTCCGAGCTTTGCGCTTCTTTACGTTCGGACTCGACTGACTAGATTTACTACCGCTTCCTCGCACTTCTGCGTCGTCGACAAGGTCGTCTTTTATGTCTTCATCAGCCTAAAACAACAAAATCGATGCACACAATATATTTTCACATATATTTTCAAATGAAAATATTGTACACATATTTTTACTTCCTTGTACGACGAAAAGGAAGTATTTTATTCACGAAAAATTTCCATTTTGTCTATTGACGTCTGTGCATATCTCTTTTTTCTTGCAATCGGCAGTACCAAAAGAGCACTTTAGTGTTTTTTCGAATTTTTCATATAACTCAAAAACGATTAACCGTAGAATGTTGAAGTTTGATTTTCACAAGAGTATGTTACACTTAATAAAAATAACAATACGAGTATCTCTTTCTTTGCAATTTTTTGAGCGATTAAAATAACTTTGTGTACTGCAATAAGCAATAGTGATAAATATTTTAATAAGATTTTCAAAAGATGGTCCATTTCGAAGGGAAGTTCGAAGATATGAAACGAATGGAAGTTGAAGAGTGACTAGCCATAGAATGATCTCACTTTAAGCGAAGTAAATTTAAATTAAGTGTAATAAAAAATGTGTATAATTTAGCGTACAGGGAAGTCATGTGGTGTCAACATCAATTCTTTAATTTTCTGAGTCATAAAAAATTAAACAATTCTTTTCAATATAAAATTGAAAAAAAATATAGATGAAGCGATGTGAAATCAAAATTGACGATTTATAAAAGGAATTCCAGTTTCATTTTTTGTAATAGTGACATTTCTTCAACTAGTTCACCGTATGTAAATTAATTTTTCGCATTAACTTTTTGTACAAGTGTTTAACCATGACTACGCAAATTGATTTCCTTGAAATGTGTTCAACCCATGACGAATTGTAATCAGATCACAACAAAATATAGTGAAGATAATTATTAAATATCAATCAAAGAACAATGTTTATAATTTAAATTGTTTAAGAATCAATCAAAAGAGTAATGAATCTTTGTTTACAGCTATTACCATTAAATTTTTAGGGGCAATGACCCGCAATTACACGACATGTCATTCAAAGTCAATGAGTTCCGCTATGTAATCAAGGTAGTTATCATACAACAAGGAGAGTACTTGCATTTTTACACTTTCAATATCAAACGCACACTCAATTTCTTACCAATTCATCTCCGTTGCCTCTATTATCCGTCTTTTTACTCAACCCATCGACTTGTGTCTGAGTTTTCACGCCTCTTGGCGGATAAATAAAATCAATAAGACACACAAGGATCTGTAAACAAATTTCCCATTAAATATTCACAACAAATAAGACAAAAACTAACCAATCCTAATAATGCTCCTAGTAAAATTGTAGCAACAGCGAAGATGAGATAAGAGCCCCACGTTGGAAGGCCGAAGTCTTCCATCAGTTGGTTGTGAATCGCCTAGAATTTTTGCATGTAGGTCACAGAAATAGATTTACATTGCATTTAAATGCAAAACAACTTTCTATTTTATACATACATATAAATTTTAAAAGAATAAGTATTTATAGTATACTAACTCTTAAAACTTGGCTGAGTTTGAAGAAAGAAGACACAATAGACATTTGTATAGAATTAGGAGATTTCCAACTCGGTACAGGTTCAATGCTTTCCCATTTCTTATCTTCAATAAAAGACATAAAGGCATCTTTATCTCTTGTGCCTCTATATTGCCGGAATTCTCCATTTAAAACACTGGAATAAATTCAACCTTACCACAAATTTCCATGAGAGTAATTCATTACTTACTGGAAAATTGTAGGCAAGGCAGTAACCATAAATCTGCCACTAAGGCCAGGGGATGTTGTAACATCAACCTGGCCTACTTTTATGCCCAAATCTTTGGACCAAGAGGCAAATTCTTGCCATTTCGGCTGTAAACCCTTGCAAGCTGGACACCACGGAGCGTAACTAGAAAAAAGGTTATCAACTGATGTGGTTTTTCAAACGATAAGTGATGAATAATGACGTCTAATCTATTTATATCTTAAGAACTAAAAACAATATTTGCAGGTGTTCTATTATTGGCAAAGTAAACTCTTTGTTTTTCAAATATGTAGGAACAAATATTCATACAAGATTTATAAATAGTTTATGTAATACTTCCAAATAACTTACTTTGAGGAAAAAGTTAATAAATACAATGAAATGACACAAATATAAATTCCTTTGACACGCCATCAGACATGCACAAAAATAAAATAAAATAAATGAAATACTTACAATTCCACCATCCACTCATTTTCTAACATTTGTGTCCAATTATCTTCGTTTAATTCTATAGCACTTTTCTGAGAATTTGCATTACATATTACTAAAACTAATGAGAAAATTGTCAAAAGAATTTGTCGACCGGCTGCCATGTTGTTGAAATGTAATTTAAAATTTTTTTGTCTCCGTAGTTACAGCCAACTAAGAACTCCGCGAACTGAGAATGTGACGCGTCTGTTTGCACTGCTTTGCCGAACCCGGTATGAAAGGTTATCGAGGTGTAAACTTTAAGCGTAGTCACATTCTAAACAAAGGAATTAGAAAATTTCTTAAAAATTTGTCTACAATGCTCCTAAACACAAATATAACAAAATAATTTGCTCAATCTGTGCAACAATTAACTGTTGTATTGTTAATTATGTACTTAAAAACTGCGCATTTTAATTCAAATTAATTATAGTGGCTCCTTTCAGATAACTATCCTCAAATATTTTCCTTGTTGAACTTAAATTTTCATTTATTTTTCAATCACATATAATCTTAATTAATAAATTATATTAAGTTTTAAAATTTTTATAATTGTTTGATAAGTATTTAAAATATAACTAACAAATATAATATTTATTTTGTATGAACATTGAACGCACACCAACCACATGTTTTGATTTTGTTTAACCTCAAAAACAAACCTCGTGTTAATGTCATATTTCATAATTTAAGATGAAGAATATAGAAAGTGTTGCTATTGAACAAACACACAATGTAAAAACTAAGAAACCTAAACTTAAAAAAGGAATTGCTACCAATTTTGCAAATGAAGAGTACAGTGTAAAGAAAAAGTGGTATGAAGAGGTATCTATTATAAATTAAGTATAATTCAATTGTTTTAAAAAAATGAATGTAGCTTCCAGATGATCCAACTGATTTCATTAAATCATCGCAAGATGTGTGGATTCCGTTAAAAGAAGAAGCAAAAAAGTGTAATGATGCCGACGTCCTTGCTTATAACGTCAGTACGTATTTAAAACATTTTTAAAAGTTATCCGTAGAGATAAAACTGGTATAAATTTATTTACAGAAAGTTCTAAATCGAATTCGGAATACAAATGGATGAAAACTGCAATGGTAAAAGGTACAGTGTCCGATAAAATAGCGGCATATGTTATTTTAATTCAAGATGAGCCAGTTTGCAACTTACAAACTATTTCTAATATTATTAGCATGATTAAAGTAGGAAAAAAGAAAGAATGTATTACAGCTATCGGTAAGTTCATTAATAAACATTTTTTCAATCTTTTAACACAAATATTTCAGACACTTTAACCGATTTAATGTTATCTGATTTATTACGACCAAATGTAAAGCTAAAACCATTTTACGATCGTCCACATTCAAAATTAGATGAGATCAGTTCTGGAAATGTAACAATGAGACGAAAAATATTGTCATATTGGTATTTTGAAGATCAGTTAAAAGAATATTACACAAGTTTTGTTCAAGCAATAAATAGTGTAGCTCATGACACAGTCGAAGCGAATAAAGAAAAAGCTATTGCAGCTTTGTATAAACTTCTAGAGGGAAATCCTGAACAAGAAAAGGTAATCATACTTTAATAATTCATGTTACAAAGCTAATTTTTTTAATTGCAGAATTTGTTATTAAATATCGTAAACAAGTTGGGAGATCCATCTCAAAAAGTAGCTTCAAAAGCAATTTATTGCTTACGACAATTATTGCACGAACATCCGGCAATGAAACAAGTTGTTTTGAATGAAATTGAGCGTCTTTTGTTCCGTCCAAATGTTTCAACAAGAGCTCAATACTACGGCATTTGTTTCCTAACACAATTTTTGTTAACAGTTGAAGATTACGACGTTGCTAAGAATCTGATTGCTGTTTATTTTGCTTTTTTCAAAGCCTGTGTTAAAAAGGTAAATATTTAATCGTTACAGATTTTGTTTATTTTAATAATTTTTTATAGGAACAAGTTGATTCTCGTATGATGTCCGCACTTTTAACCGGAGTAAATAGGGCTTATCCCTACGCCAGAACCGAACTCACAAAAATTCAAGAACATATTGATACGATGTTTAAAGTTGTTCATGTAGCTACTTTTAATGTTAGCATTCATGCTTTAAATTTATTGTATCATATTTCAAGTCATAATGAACTTGGTAAAGATAGGTAAGTTTATTTTTTTTATTAATGTAACAAATATTTATGAAATTTTATTTAGATTTTATACAGCGTTATACAGAAAACTACTAGATCCAGAAATAGGTTCAACTAAATATCAAGCACTATTTTTGAACTTAGTTTTTCGGGCTTTAAAGTGTGATACAGTTGTCTATAGAATAAAAGCTTTCATTAAACGACTTTTAGAAGTTTCTCTTTACATGCAGCCTGCAATGGCTTGTGGTATTTTATATTTAATTCAACAATTAATGCAAGAAAAGAAAAATTTGTTAGCCTTAAAAAATGTTCAAAATGAAGACAGTACAGAACCTTTCATACCTTTAGCAGAAATTGTTAAAGATATGGACATTGAAGAAGAAAATACACAGGAAACGGTTACAAATAATAAAACTAAAACGATTTCTAAAAAGAAATCCAAAGAACAAAGTGAAATTCAAATAAACGCAGCGGTAGTAGAAAAACCAAAAGAACTAGAAATAGAAAAACCAGAAGAAGATGAAAATGAAAACGAGGAATCAGAAAATGTTTTACCTGGAAATATAAAAATTAAAAGTGAATATAATCATGCGAAAATTACATCTTACAATCCTTTAAGTAGAAATCCATTATATGCGGGCGGTAAATTTTGTGTTTATACCGAATTATTAAATTTGCAAAAACATTTTCATCCAACTGTAGCTCTTTATGCAAGTAAAATTATGAGCGGTAAGAAAAATACATTATTTATCGGAAATTATTTATTTTTAACAATAATTAAATGTTTCATTGTAGCACAAAACATTTCATATTCGGGAGATCCATTAAAAGATTACACTCTTTCAAGATTTCTAGAAAGATTTTCATTCAAAAATCCTAAAAATCCCACAGAGTTAGAAAAGAAAGGTGTAAACCCAGTTTTTGGCAAACGAAAACTAGAAGCTGCTAAAGGAATCAAATCTTTAGCAGTAAATTCCGCGTCATATTTAAACCAAAATTTTAAGAAAATTCCGGTTGAAGAACGATTCATGTACACGTAAGTCTAACATTAATACATTACTACAAAATACTTAAAAAATATTTTTAGTTATTTACTCCACAAACAAAAAGATCAAAAGAAAGTTAAAGAAGAAGACGACAGCGATGTAGAATCTGTCGCAGATGACGAATTTGAAGAAATGTTGAACAAGATGAGCGGCAAAGCAGAACTTGATGAAGAATTAGATTTTATGAACGACGTCGGCGAATCGTTGAAGAGCACCAAGAAAAATAAGAAAAAAGACGAAGAATCTGACTCTGAAGATGACGATGACGAAGAAGACGACGACGCAGACGAAGATGATGAATTAAACTTCTCCGGTGAAGATGATTTCGGCGATGAAGATCTGGATGAAGCCGACGAAAATGAAGATTTCGATAATGATGAAGATTTAGATTTTGATGAAGATGAAGAAAATGACGTCCGATTATCAGATTCTGATGAAGATGAAGACAAAAAATCAAAGAAAAATAAAAAGAAACTCATGAAGAAAGCAAAGAAAGACGACATCGGTTCTGTTTTTGCTTCTGCGGATGAGTTTGCTTCGATCTTGGACGAAGATGCGGATTATATGGCGGGAACTTCGCATGCAGTTTCAAATAAAGACAATGCCCGTAAGTTTTTTTTTATCAATTGTTAAGTATGAAGATATAAATTTTATTATTTTCAGATTTGAAGCAAATTGCGTGGGAACAAAATCGCGATAGATGGATAAAAGGATACAATAAAGCTGTAGGAGGAAAAGGCGGAAAACAACATAACAAAAATAACAAACAGTTTTCGAATAAGAAGAACTTTTCAAACAAAAGGCCCAAAACAAAACAAGCGGGAAATAAAAATAAGAAAATGAAGAAATAATCATTGTTTAATTATTTTGTACAGAACTTATTTTTAATAAATATTTAAAGTGTTAAATATGTGGTTTGTTTTTCATATATGTATAACAATATAAATATTGAAAGAAACTTTCAGAACTCAGTAATAAATAAATTCTTTCTAAACATGTAGTGCAAAAGTTCTGTAAATAGTTTTGTTATTTACATGATGAAAGCAGCACTTCTCTAACGTAACGTTGTATTTTAAATAAATATTTACAGTACTTTTACCCAAATATTGTTTTATCTAAAACAAAATAACTTACAGAATTTTTTACGGTGCGAAGTATATGTTTTCTTTGGAGCGGATGATCGCAAATTGAAAGTTTTCCATCACTAAATATCAATTCCTGTTAAAAATATTAAGACAAACAACAAGTAAACGCTATATTTCACTACTCCTTATAATTTTTCTTAGTTTTGTCCCCTTTTCCCACATTACAAATTGTTTACAAACAATTAAAACAACGAACAGTAATAAACTTGATTTGCCGGACTAGAATGCGTATTTAGTGTCATCGCACAGCAAATGCTTGAACTACTACAACATGTTTGTGTCCTTGCTAAAGACAGTTCAGCGTTTTTGTGTAAGATGCCACTAGGAGTCCGTTTCGGAATATTTGTAATATTCAAAAATTAAAACAAATATATAAGGGACAGTTAATTAAATGTTTACTAGCAAAAGACACACAACAGACTTATAAATTTCTAAATAAAACTTATTAAGATCTAATATTTGGCTTTGGCTGGTTTCAAATAAAAATTTTAATACGCCTCTGTTGTCAACTTTTGTATGACATCAGTCTGTCACTTGTCAAAATAAACTTGTTGAACTTTTTAATTCTAAATAATATAGGTTTGTATTTACCACATAAATTTTCTTTATACAATAAATATTATGTTAAGCATATTATAAAACTATAACTCTGTATATTTGAAGTAACATATTTGAAGGTTATACCACTAATAAACAAAGTTATTTTTCCATAAGTATTGATTTGTGTTTTAGGAAAAAATGGTTTGTGACAAATGTCAGAAGAAATTAGGCAAAGTAATCACCCCAGACCCCTGGAAAAGTGGAGCACGAAATACCGTCGAGTCTGGCGGTCGAAAAGTCGGAGAAAACAAAGCATTAACTGCCCATAAAAACAGATTTAATCCCTACACAACGAAATTCGAAACATGCAGGTATTATATATTCCAAGTTCACTTACCAATTGTTGCTAACTTTATTCGTTTGAAGAATATGTCGTCAGAAAGTTCACCAAGTAGGATCGCATTATTGCCAAGCGTGTGCTTATAAAAAGGGCATTTGTGCAATGTGTGGAGTTAAGATGATGAGCACCAAAAACTACATGCAATCTTCGACCTAGACAGAGAGGATAAGGTGTAGGATATGTTTAATATTTAAATTGTAAATATATGTTAAGACTGTAATTGTCTATGTACAAGTATTTTAATATTGTAACAGAGTGATTATTTTGTATCGCTATTTTATACCTTAACAGGGTTATCAAAATGTAATCTGTCCATGGCCAAATACTTATCACAGCTGAAATTTAAATCCAATGTAAATTATTTTTGCTGTAACTATGGAAATAACTGGATCAATAAATGTAAACAGTACAAATTAAAATGAGATTTCCTTTATTCTTTTTTTTATTGTGTTAGAAAAGTAGTTATTTACACAAGTTAATGCCCTAAACACTCGTATATAATAAAAATATTTATATAGCACTCTGTTCACTTAAGTATAAAATATAATTTTATATGGACTCATCCATGTAAATAATTATTATAAATATATTTTTCATACAGGGTGGTGACTCGAACACCCGAACATAGGAATTTAACATATAAAATCATATTTTCGTTATTTTCTGTTTCCCTAATTATTTTAAGGAAAAAAGCTTCAAATAATTTTACATGTGAATCAATGAGCAGAAATTAATTTTTCCTATTGATTCAGATGCAAAATTTTATGCTCTATAACTGTTATTTAAAGTTTTTTTTATTTAAAATAATTAAGGTAGCAAAGTACGAAAATATTATTTTATATATTAAATCTCTATATTCGGCTGTTCGAGTCACCACCCTGTATATACGTGAGGTAATAATCACTTGTTCAATATATTCACTCCTTGGTCAATCAATCTTAACATTCAACACTTAAAATAAATCATTCTTAATTTGACTTTAATCCCTTATCCCTATTGTAACAATCAGTACAATTTTTATATAAATAATATTGCCACTAACGTATTGCAACTGATTTTATAAATATCAAAAAATAAGTATCATTTCAACAACGAATTGCTTCATTTCTTGTTTATCACATACTAAACATTAGTTTACGTATAACTTGAATACTTTAACAATACGTATGATTCGGTTAGCAACAAAATAACAATTTACTTATAAAAATATACTCTTAAATACTGATTCTTATTTAAGTACAATACGAGGGGTAACTCGCGAATTAAAATGAGAATTACGATTTACAAATGAGTTACCCTTCAATTTAATTAAGTACCACTTTAAGTAAAGATTGGTCAAAAATCACAATAGTGACTTACTTGTAAGATGGCGAGATTCATTTCAAAATGACTATTTGTGAGATTCTTTATTATTATTAACAACAATATTTGTGACTGAGGATTCGTTGGGGTTGAACACCCATTGTTTGAAAGTACTTTCCGTACCTCCGTTTCTATTTTCGTGCAGTTCTGTGTGATCTGGTTTTACAGGTACTGGTGGTTTAAAACTAGATCCGGACGGAATTTTGGAACTAGTTCTAATAGAAGTGACTGTTACGTTTCTTGGCGCTGTTTTGCTAGGGTTACCAAACCTTTGGTTGGTTACAATAGGTGTAGAGTGAACTGCGGAAGACATTATTTCCACTATTTCTTTTTCTTCGGTGTCTTCTTTGTCCCGCCGTTCAGGGGATGTTTTGAATTCGATTTTGGTGGCCACTGGTATTCTGGATTTGGACGGACTTAACTCTGTAGGTTTGGCAGGTTTTGGCGGACTTTTTTCAAAGTTTGAGCGCAGCATTTCAATGTGGGATAATCTTTTTTCTGGTGTTTTTGGCGTTTCGTAACTAGACGTCGTGAATTTCATTTCGGGGAGTTTTTTCAAGTTTTCTTCCGGCGGTTTTGATTCGCTGGAGCTTTGTTGAGGACTATTTTCGTTTAAATCTGTGTTTATTTCTATTTCTGATACATTGGCAGGTGTTGAGACTTGTATTTCTGTGACGAATGTTAAAGTGTTTGATTTGATTGAATCTGGACCATCTGAAGATGTGTCTATAGTTAAAGATGATGGACTATCTGTAAGATATTTACTATCTATGATTGTTTCTGTAATTGTGATGTTTTTAATTCCATTATTTGTTGTTTCTACAGCTTCATCTTTAATAGTTGAATCTATAGCTGTTGTATATAGCTCACTAGCCGTACTCATATCGTAGACTGTATTATCTGTTCTATTATTTTCTGGTTCTGTAACTGTAAACCCATTTTCGTAAGTAGGTTTAGATTCAGTTACTGTTACATTACTAACTCCTCCTTGGTCACTGGAAATTAAGCTTTGCATCTTTAATTTATTTACACTCTTCAATACATCTGACTTAGGTCTTTCTAGACTTCCTAGAGAATGTCTAGAAACTTTAATATCATCTGAAACATTTGTATCGTACAGTTTACTTGGTAAATAATGATCATCGTTGTTTGAAGCGTATTTCTCAGCGAAAATAAAGTTTTGAGAAGATTTTCCAGGGTGGAAAATTGAGTTTTCCTGTGGGGGTTTTGTTGGAGTATCGTTTAATTTACTGTTTAATTTTTCTTGGAACTGGGCTTTAAGGCTGAAGCTAGCTTCGGGTAAAGGCGGTTTTTGCGTGACTTTTTCTGGACTTGCATTTTCTGTGATGTCAGTCTTTGTAACATTTTCTTCTCTTTTACTAGAATCTGTGATGTTTGTGTCTTTTTCAGTTGTAGTTTGAATGTTTATTGAATGTGATGTCTGTTCTATATTTTCTGATTTTTCTGCATCTGATAATGGCCATAAAACGTTATGCACTTTAATTGAAGAAATGTCTGTAACTTCAGGCGCAACTTTATCTTTCTTGTCGACTATTTGTGGCTTGGGAATAGGAATTTCTTTTTCTACTTTTTCTTGTAGGTCTTCCGTCGGCCAGATAATATTTTTTACTTTTTCTGTTTCTTCTTTAATCTCATCTTCGACTAATTCTATGTTAATATCATTTAAGTTTGTGTTGCCAAATGTAAGATCTTTAATTCCAAAATCAAATTTTGTGGGACTTTTTTCGCTGAAGTTGAGCTTTTCTGTACTTGAAGATATTTCGTCTGGTTCGACTTTGTCTAAATTCATAATTACATCTTCTAAGTTTCCCCATTCTGAAGATTTTTTTAACCGATTTCTTTGAAAAGTGTCTAGTCCGTCGAGAGCTAAAGAAAGTCTCGGTTCTTTTACTTTTAAGTTTGAAGCTTCATACAAGCTTTCATCTGAGCTTAATTTAGAGTCGAGGTCATCTTTCGTCGCTTTTCTTTTCTTGTTTAAAGTTGGGATACCAGAGTCGGTGATGTCCAGACTTTGAGCGCGTTCTAAAGTTCCGGTGTTGGACTTTCTTCCTTTTTGTATTTTGGATAAGTCTCCCGTGCTTGCAGTTTTACGCCCTTTGATGTCATTTGATTCTTGTTCAGCGTGGTGAATTGTTATGTCACTGGAATTTAATTCGATTGTGTTGACAGAAGATTGATTGTCCGTTTCTATGTCGGAATCGGAACAATATTCTTTCGAATCGTTTTCTACGATTTCTGGTTTCATGTCGGCTATGTTGTCATCGGTTTGGTTTACAAGTGCGGGTTTTTTGGGTTCCTTTTCTTCCAAAGTGCTGATTTCATCGAAATTATCCGAAAAATTTAACTTGCTTCCTTCCTTTGTTTCTGTTTTGGTTTGACCGGGCGGTGGAGCTGGTGCTTTACCTTTTTGTTTTTTCGGAGTTTTAACATTTTCTTCTTCAACTTCAGGTTTATCGATGACTTCTGTACTTTTTCTGTTTTTTCTCGCAGCTACTGCTGCATTTAACATGTGGTCAGGAATTTCTTGAGGGATTCCTGCTTTATCTCGTTTGATTCCAGAACCGTTTACACTGTTCTGTCGGACGAAGGTTTCGGGTTCTTTCGGAATATCGATCGGCATTTCTCGTGGTAAGTCGCCATTTTTCTTTTCTCGACGTTTGACTGGTGGCGCCTCTCCGTTCATTTTATTCTTATCCACTTCATCTCTTCCTTCTGGTAATTCAAGTTGTCTTTCTTGATTTATGTTGTTATCATTTTGAGATAATTCTGCGGATTTTGGGCTTCTTTGTTGTGGGTTTTCTTTTGATTCCATGGGAAGAACTCTAACTCCAAACTTTTGGAATCCTTTCTTGCTGTCGATTTCACTAGTTTGTTTTTCGGCTTCTACTTTCGGTTTGGGTTGCATGTCACCTGGATGGGATATTTTCTGAGCGAGATTCTGTTCTAGTTGAGATTTGAGTTGATCTGGAGAGAGATTCTTAGTTGGTTGTGATTTTTTACCACGTTCTGGTTTTGTTAGGGAATTGACATCTGTTTGTGGAGATTTACGACCGCGTTCCATTGTTGTATTATTACTGGACAGCTGAAGAGTGGAATAATCTGTTCCTGAAGTTTCATCGGATTGAAAGAGACCTTTGCGCGCTGATCTACCAATCTATAAAAAAATCGTTAGTTTATTGAGAAAAATATAAAATAATAACCTATACTTTGAGAAGATCAGAGCTAGACACGCTCCGATAAACCGGATGTCCCATTTCTTGTCCTTGCCCGCCACTTCCTGGAGCATTCTTTCCACATCCTTTAGCCTCGATTTCCACGTGGTAAGGACTTGCACAGCTGAGGATGGCTACGGCGTCTTCGTACACCATGTGTTCGAAACTAATACGAACGCTATGAACACGATCCCCAGGATTGAGGCGACCTGAATCATGTGCTGGACCGCGATGAAGAACATCTTTGATGAAGATTCCATCACGCATGTTGCCACAGATGGTGAAGCCAAGACCCGTGAAGTCATGGCCTCGAAGGGACACGAATTTTACCTCCCCAGACTATAAAAAAATGTTTTATTTATTATACAGTGTGGTTAATAATAATGGAAACCTTACGTCTATGTTTGAATCATCCAAAGTCCTCTTCTTCTCGTTTTTGGTTGATACGAAAGCTCCCAAAGGTGACCACTGACTCCATTTTTTTCCAGTGTCTAAAAGTTTTGTGCCACTTTTATCCAATGCTTTTCCTATTGGAGTAAGACCGCCACTGGCATCTGATAACAAGAGGAAAGAAATCAACCTATTGTAACATAATACATATTCAATTTCTGAGCAGTAAATTATGCAGTAATCAGTATTCTCCTGTTTTATAATTGTTTGCCCATTAAGGCGGAAATATGCTCTATTTACCCATTTACCTGACTTATTTATTTACTCTAGAATTTATTTATTATTTGCCCCATATTATTGCTCTAATGCTAGTTCCCAGTAATTTTATCTAATTTATTGATTAGTTGTTCTATTTATTTGCTCTAGTTTATCTAATTTTTGATCTATTTGCTCTACTTACTCCAGATGTTTCATTTATTACCTTAATAATTTAATTTAATTTTTATAATTATTTTTGATTCTAGATTGCGAATTGGCATTTTGGAATCAAATATCAAACAACAATTTCCTACGAAGTGTAAAAATTCGGTACGAGACGAATTCGAGTGCTAGAATCACACTTTAACTCAAGATTGTGGAAAATCCGGTAGACAAAGAACAATCGAGATCTGTCAACGAATATACTTATTCCATAATAATATAGTTATTTGTATATCAAGTGCTGAAAGTCTATCTTCGTCGAACCAAAACGAAAGTTGCAGCCTGAGCGAAGCGAAGGTTGCAATCTTTTGTGTTCGACAAAGGACTTTCTACACGTGTTATACACACTATTTTTTCTACTCCTGCAAGATAAAAAATAAGGAAATAAAAAAATATTTTTTAAACATAATTTGACAGTTATTGCAAATTTTGTATTTGTGATGCGTATCCATGGCAGCAACAATGTAACAAACATTTATTAGTGCTGCAAAGTTTTGCAGCACTGCGTGCTGCAAAGAGTCACTTTCAGCATGAAAAACAAACCAGAATAGTTATTTGTATATCAAGTGCTGAAAGTCTATCTTTGTCGAACCAAAACGAAAGTTGCAGCCTGAGCGAAGCGAAGGTTGCAATCGTTTGTGTTCGACAAAGGACTTTCAACACGTGTTATACACACTACTTTTTCTACTCCTGCAAGATAAAAATTAAGGAAATAAAAAAATATTTTTTAAACATAATTTGACATTTATTGCAAATTTTGTTATTGTGATGCGCAAGTGATGCGTATCCATGGCAGCAACAATGCAACAAACATTTATTAGTGCTGCAAAGTTTTGCAGCACTGCGTGCTGCAAAGAGTCGCTTTCAGCATGAAAAACAAACCAGAAAATTGTATTTTCAAAGCAGGAGTAGAAAAAATTGTATTTTCAAAGCAGGAGTAGAAAAAAATTATTATTTTTACCAAAATTTATACAGGTATTTTTAGACCCAAGGAATTAATTTTTAGGATTATTTTATTAGTATTTCACACCCATTTCTAGATATGGAACATGAATAAATAATAATACAAACTGTATTATTTCTTCTTTGTTAAAATACCTTTTATAAATGCTACATATTTTCAATTAGTTAACAAAAGAGAAATGTGTTTTGGGGTAAATTGTTGTATGTATGTATTTCATATTGGAGAATTACTCGAGCGAAATTCCAAGTTCTGAGAAAAAGTTCCGGAGGTCAATGTCAACTTCACTTGTCTTCCTGGTGGCTTTGCGTGTCACCTGGTCACTGGGGCAACCCACATCAACAAAACACAGTCGTGGTCTGAGTAGCCATCGAGAACGACAATCCTTCTCATTTACAGCACATGCGTGAAGAATTATCCACGTGCTCTTGCCGGGCTATTTCACATCGCACTGGGGAAATAAATTGACGGTTGCTGGTCACGTGACAGAAACAAGTTTTGTTTTTTATTACGAGGATATGTTGCTAGAAACCGGCATTCTTCAGAGAAGAAATCTTTTCTTCTTTACGCTCAATTCACAAATCAATTTTAAAGAGTTTATAGAAAAATAATTTTTCGATTACAAAAATGAATGGAATTTCACTTTCAACTGAGTTCAATAATTTTGTACTTACTAATAAAAAATATAGAAACATTAACACTAATAATATAACCTCGTAACTAACTTCATTGGTGTTTTTACATCGAATAAGTGTAAAACATTCTCTTTATATGAAACTTTACGACGAAGTAAAGTGCCGAGTACTTACAAGTGTACAAGTCGTGAAAATGTCATAAGCTCACAGACATAAATATATTGATTATGCAAAACATGGATATATTTTGCATTTATATCCGTTAGACCGAACATTCCTTTATCTCCAAACATAATTAAACTACATTCTTTTAAAACTTGTGAAACACTAGAATGTGTAACCTTATTCTACAATTGGAAGGTTGCTCATAATTTCCACAAACATTTAAATTTTAAATTGATGTTCTACATTTTTCTTTACACAAAAAACACGTAATTTGTACTATCAGTTTTGTAGTATTTACTACAACATATAAATTATTTATTAAAATAAACTTTACATATAAAATTTGTAAAATATCACAATGAATTGGAAGCAGAAGGTTCAGGATTTTCTTTAATCTTTTTCTCTTTTAAGTTGTCCAGGTATTCCTGTTGGGATATCGCCAGGACTCTGGCAAGGACATCTCCATTTTCCCAGTCTTGTAAGCCAAACACTTCTGGAGGAAGGCGACTGAATATGGATTCTTCACATGAGGACTCTTCATTCTGAGAAGCTGCTGGTTGCTTCTTCGGTGATCGAAGACGAGATGAAGATTTATTTGGTGAATTGTTAGATTTTGGACTAGTGATATTTTTACAATCTACAATAATACATAAAATTCTCTAAATATACAAATAATCATTTTTATCGACCGCCACATATAAGGTTTTGTAATCAGTCTAATTTTAATTTTCTTTACTTACAACTAACTTCTCATCTATTAGAATAAAGTTTGTAAATAATTTAATATTTGTTTATGCTCTTTAAATTTTCGTACTCCTTCTTAGAAAAGATATTTGTGAAAAGGCATTAGGCATTAGCGAATGTAATAAACAAAGTTTAATATCCAAACTGTCTCAAGCTATAAGGAAATGATTACGGAACATTCTTGTAATTATATTTTAAAGAGATTAATAAATATGTAACATATGTTGTCATATTACAATTAATTTTTATTTATTTAAGTATTCCACATGAGTCATTTTTAGCCAATCAGAATGCTTCATTTTCCATTTTTCCAGTGAGAAAAATTGATGAAACCACAGCATCGTCATAGTTATATTTTGTGATATGAAAAAATTTGTTGTAATTTTTGAAATATACAACCAAAAATATAATTCGAGCTATGAATTTAATCGGTAAAATTAACGAATAGTTGTTGTGTATTAAAAGACAAATGAATGTCAAAAATGACATTTAATCATTTTTGACACGTATTGTTTATTATTTATTTTGTAGCAGTCGGTTTTGTAGTGTAAATAATTGTAAATAAATGTACCAGTGGAAGTAACAGTAGAACTACATCCTTCAGAAAAATTCTTGTTTCTTCTATTCTCATTATCTTTGCACCACTGAAGATATGATTCTCGTGCTACTTGCTCTTCAATGACTTCATTCGTTGCTTCCCAATCCGTAGCTTTGAGTTTATCTTCCAACATGGCTTTTTCAATCATTACATCTTCATTATCTTCGGGTAAACCCAATCCAACACCTTTCGTGCTTTTATAAGGGTTCATTATTGAATTGTAGTGAGATGCCCTGTGGTATGACAGTCTTATGGGTTCGTACGATGAATTTTGATGGAAAATATTAATTGGTTTCATTTGATAACAATAAACTTCGATAGATCTATGGTAGATTTCGCTAAGAGCTTGAATTTCAAGATGATTTCCATGGACAGAATCATGTCTTTTACGATTGACGTATTTGTTGAAATCTTCAGTAATGTAATCAGCGAAGAAATCTTTATTTTTGAAGATATAATCCATACAATGTTTTCTCACTATGGTGTGCATATTTTGATCTCCATAAACTTGATCAGCAATTGCTCTAAATAAACAGGCACCATCTTCAATCATAGGTTTAATAATAAACCCTCTTTTTTCTAAGGATTTTGCAAAGATGAGATCTCGTTGTCTCCATTCTTCTTCTGTGAGCTTTTTCTCGTCTTCGTATTCATCTTCACTGTTACATCTTTCTTCATCCTGAGAAGATTCTTCGCGATGATGTTTTTTATTAATGAAGAAAAGATCTGTGTAAGTTCTTTTGCGATTAGAATTACAAGTTTCTGAAGTACCTTCGTTTGAAGATGAGTTTTCTGCCGTTGTCTCGGTTGACTCTGTTGGTTGTGGGTCGTCGGATTTTGGCTGACGATTTGCTGGTAATATTGTCATGATTTGGGCAGATTTTTAAAACTAAAATAAATAAACTTTATCAAGTATAACTTGATTTAGAACAAATCTTTATTTTCTTGTAATCAAGCTATGATAAACAGTTAATAATGACTGTATTATTTCTAGATAAGTAGGTTTTTAGTAATATTTTATTTGAATGTACGTTCATAAAGTAATAATTCAAATTAGCTACGGGATTGCAAGAGAAAATCTTTGTTAGCAACGACTTGTATACATAATTTCAAATATGTAATAAATAATATTCAAGCCTTTCTTCTTCAAATAACAATAAAACACTAAAATTCAGGACACTATTCTTAATTCTTAGATGTGGTAATTTCTTTGTAGTTAACTGTAAACTAAAATATTCCCTGTCACGTAGTCTATTGCTTGCATTGTGTCTAACAGTTATAGGTAATCAAATATGAATTACTGTGAAGTCAGAATCAAAACCCCAAGAAAAATTTCAAGTACGCCTCTGGTAAGTACATGCATAAGGCATACCTAAATAAGTCTGATTATAATATACTGCTCAGAAGATAACAACTTTAATGTTTAAGCACAAAAACTGTATCAACTCAAGTGTAGTTATGTACAGTCGTCGACATAGAAACAGGGACGTTACCTTTGAAACAAGGGTTGTCGAAAGCGTACTTGTCGCCTTGTTCGGGGTCTGTCTCCAACACCAGGTGCTTTCCTGAAAAAATACACACATTAATATTAGTACAAGAGCAAAATTCAATGTTTAAAGTTTGATAAAGTGTTTACTTTTAGTCTGGAAATGCTAATATTTGCCGGTGTGTATCGTGTGATACTTCAGCGGTACTCAAAATGTGCCACATTAAAAAAAAGATATTGAATTTATACTTTTCTCACACTAGCTGAGAACTGGTCAGGAATGTTTAATATAAAAATCAATTTTTCTTTATGCACTATTGTATAGAAAAAAATGTTTAAAAAATGTACATCAGGTAAACAAAAAAAAAATAGTTATAAAGTTGTTTCATATATATTTTTATTCTAGAATGCTATGAGTTATATGACAAATTGAAATTTTGTTTATAAAACAAAGTTTAATAATTTGCTAACATGACTAACATTTTTATTATCTTGTTTTGTTTTTTGTACAATTTATGGTAATAACTGTACCTATTTAAGTCGTGAAAGTAAAATGTCGGTCAAAATAATAAAGCACAAGTGTGATTTACATGTTTACATATTTGAGATTACTTATTGTGTTATGATGCATTTAAATAGCAACAATTTGAAGTATATAATGTAATTAAAGTAATACCCGGTGTGTTTAAGTATAAATGAGTATAATAATCAGTTGTGAATGCAAGTAATGATAACAATGCAGTGAAATAGAAAGGCACATGCACATGGTAATAAGAAGCAGAGCATACAACTCGTGCTCTTGGTTTACGTTACTCTGGGATTTAATTACAAATTCGTCCTTGTGGCTATGATTACGATACCACAGATTTTCTGCACTGTTCGCAACAACATTCAATACCAGAACTGTCTCAAGCTATAGGGCAATGACTACCCAACATTCTCACATTTTAAGACATAAGTTATTTATACAATGAAACACTTGATTATTTTGTTCCTTCGGTCGTCATAAGATTGTAGGGCGAAACAATTAATATAAATAAATAAATTCGGCACTGCAAAACAAGCAGTTCCTTCGCTAAATCAGTAGTATAGCAACGTGCTCATAATATTTACCGTGTTTATTCCGTATTTTTACATATTTGGACATTACTATTAAAGATAAAATATTTCATAGTTTATATTTTAGTTTTTAGTACTTTATAAGAATTATTCACAATTACGATCTCAGAAATGCAATTTCAAGAAATAACAAAAAAAAAATTTCTACTTCCATGTTTATTTTTTTATTTTTACGATGGTTTTGATATTTTATTGAATCACACATTTACAGTGTCTTTAAAAATTTCGTAATTTGCAGCAACCTCATGATTTAAAGCCACGAGCCGCTACTAATCCCTACCCCAAATTATTAATAATTATTTTCTGGTAAACTACGAATAATGAATAGATTTAAAAAAATACAGGTATTTTATTTTTATATCTATTAATTAGTCTGTTGTCATTTGATCACATAGCCCATTTAGCTTCTGATATCAGTGACACGAATTTTTCAACTTTTGGTACAAGTCAGTCAACCGGAAGTGATACTCTTGCCAGTTTTTTTGTCAATATTTTGTATCAGATAAATATTTTAAAAAAATATCCATTTGAAGAAAGTTGTAAAACATGCAGTTGAAAGAATAAGTGGTGGTAACAAAAAAAATTGTAATGTGTACACAGTGTTCGATCGTGTTGTTTGTATAGGCTATTCTACAGTTCTTTTTCCGTATTTTTGTTCCACTTTCGAGTCAGTTCCTTATAGCACGTAACACAATCCTGTAGTCGAGCATGGCGTAACATTGACCTATGCCAATTTGATAGTTGGCCGCGAATGCGAGCCGCGAGTGTCGACTGTTCAAGGACAGTAAACAAACGAACCAAGATGGCGGGAAGCCGGGCATGGCATACCGGACAGAATTCTGATCCGGTTATTTTATTTCGGGACATCACACTCATGACATTCATCTAAAATTACTTATCTTGCATGACCGCAACAATTATAACTAATTGAACAGGGATGTCGTGATGAGAAGTGAGGTTATGTCAATGATATAATTTTTAAATTTGAGAAAAAAATATATGAGAACATGATTAAATTGAAATATATACACATTTTGTGAGTTAATCATAATTTCCCGTAATTATGTCAAGGTTTATAAACAAATATATCATTATACAAAATTAAAAACAGCATGTTTTCCAAATACGTATGTAAGTTTGTCATGAGAATTTAATTTGTTACAAATATATCATGTTTGAAATGAATTATTAATAATACACATGACATGACAACAAAATGTCATTTTCGCTAATAAATGATACAATTTTACCTTTTGATACAAACAAAACAATTTAAAAACCTCTTGAATTGATTTCCTCCAATCCTTTACTAATTTTCCAATCTGAATTTGTAAGCATATCACGAAGAAACTAAGCACGTAATATATTCTTCCTTGGTTAGCATGCAGATCACTTAGTATTACCAATTATTTCTCCACATGACATCACACAATACTTATTTCACTTCGTTCACTTTCAATTGCGTACCTCTTACGTTTTTGCATTCCTAACCTAACCTAGACCACTTCGTTGTGTCAACATGCTGACAAGTGTTGCCAATATTGAAAATTCATAAGAAAAATTGCACATGGCAAATTGATATTTCAATGGAAATTCGATTTATATTTTATTGCTTAACGATGAGTTGTAAATTCGTTGAGTTGTAAACATTAACAATAAAAAAGTAATTACTGAAAGATGAAGTCATATTTTTTAGTAACAAAAAAGCAGTTTTCTAATTAGGGTGCGTTAATTAGTAGCATTATTTTTCTTCCACTTTATTACAGCTCAGTTTAAAGTGAAATGAGCTGAGTTGAGATTTTTTTTTAAAAAAAGACAGTTGTGGACAGCATAATTTCAAAAACGTGTTTCATAGTATTTATTATGAAAAGAATAATTTATTTTAAAGAAACAATAAAATCCATCTATAACGAAATTATGACCATTTGTTTAGTTGTGACAAAAAGAACGGTCAAAATAAGTGAGCTAACTGAGATTTTGTGTAAAAACTGCAACTATTTTATCACTTAAAAGTAGGGGTAATAAAAAATGGTCCCCAAAAAATAGGTTTCTGTTTCTAGTTAATTTTATTTACGTCTAATTGCACAAAAAACCCTAACCACAGAACAAATTGATGTTTCACTCTTCTGCAAGCACTCAAAACTTATTTCCATCAAGAATGCATACATTTATAGGAACATTCCTGTGTTTTTACATTAAAATCACTTTCCTATTATAATTCAACAGACGTATTATAACCACGAGCTACGGATATTATCTTGGACGTACGTCCCGAGATTTTCTCTGACGTCCTGGCAGGTATCTGTCCCTGAGACGTACGTCTGAGATAAGACGGGATGGTGAAAATGCCACATATGGAATGTTAATTGTTGGGGCGAAATATGGATCCAGTGACACTCAAATGTTTTCACTTCGGGACAAACACAAAACTTTTTATTGAATGTTGCCGGAAATATGTTTATTTGCTATTAGTAATTTGTTTAAATTTAGTAAGGTATAAAAATGGAACACATTTTATGCTTTCCTTTTTGGTTAAGCATTAATATTAATTAGAACACAATATAACCGCTATAAAATGTACTGTTATAAATTGGTTATGTATAAATTTTTTTGTAACAGTTCATATCACAATGATTATAACAAAACTATTCAAGCTTAATTATGTTTTATATTTTTTATGAAACACTTAATATGTTAATGTCTTTAAAAATGTTGATCCATTAAAGTTTAAAATACTTTTTAAATTAAATACCACTAAATTAAAGCTTGCCTCATAAAATAAATGTTGTAACTACATGACTTTTAACTAGTTATTTTTAGTGCTTCATACAAAAATAAACATGACCATGACTTAATGTTTTTCTTACTTTGCATTGAATTAAATACTTAAGTTATTAAAAACTTATATATTCATTAAATTAACCCACAAACGACATGTAATAACATGTATGATTCATCTCAATTTTTCTTCCATAAAAAAAACTTACATAACCTATAAGTAGGAAGCGAATTAATTGTTCGATGATGAGAAAAACTATTAAAATAGTTCGCCTACGAAAAAAAATTGCGAAAACATATTTCATTGTTTTTATTGTTGCTAAAAAATACATAATTTCCTGTTATTTATCTTTTAATAATTACAATTCAAAAGGTCATATGTCAATTTTTTTAAGACTATACTTCAAGTGGTACAGTCGTAAACATAAATATTGATGCTGAACTAGGGAATTTTATTTTTACTCAAACGTCAACCCAAAATTTTAAAACAAGCGTAGGATGATTTTAATTTTGTTTCACTATTTTTTTACAAGGTTAAATATTAATAACATCCTCTTCCTTCTAATATTTTGTAAATAAAGGAACCCACAATTCTGAGAAGGCTTATCTCATTTTTGTTCGTCGGTTTTGAACAAAACAAAGTTGGAGACTGCAATTCTACGTCAAGCTAGAAACCTTCGTCTGTCTGCTGTTTATACGATGATTCATTCTGATTGGCTGTTTGTGTTGCAAATGTTCCACAGTATGTCATTTGTTATTGTTAGTTACGTGATTGTAGTCATGCATAACTGGAGGAATGGTGTTAATTGAAAGTTTTAAGTATTGCGTAGAAGAAAATGTAAATAAACAAATTATAGATTGTTCTCACAGCTGATTGTGTAGTAAAAATTTTCAAAATTTCTAAACTTACGTAAGAATCTACTTTGAATTAAATGACAAAACATAGCAAATGTTTATATACTTTAAAGAAATAAACACATTTTTTTATATTTCCACTCAGAAAAATTTGATGAATTGATCATACGACCTGTCATCAAAT
Source organism: Stenolophus ochropezus (assembly GCA_035578165.1). NCBI lineage: Eukaryota > Metazoa > Arthropoda > Insecta > Coleoptera > Carabidae > Stenolophus > Stenolophus ochropezus. The sequence continues at coordinate 26,742,015 of JAQOWZ010000005.1, read as the reverse complement.
AGTCATCACTGTGAAACAAATATCACCTTTCAGGCACTCTAGCTGGAGTGAAAAGTACACCACAGAGGCCACTTTTATATGGATAATAATTAAAATTTAATAGTTTAGATAAAATATAGGTAAACGAAACAGAAAAATAATTTAAGAAATTTTAATTTAAACAAAAATTGGTAGTAAATATTAAATATGAAATAAAGGTTGGATTAAAATAATAAAATGTAGATAAGAAAACATTAAGAATGCAATAAAAAAATATGAATTATATTGTCACAATAGTAGTGACAAAATAAACAAAAAAAATGTAAATACATAAAATATGTACCTATAGGTATTTGAAGATAATGAAATTTGGTTTAATAATTAAAAATGAAATATAAAATGAAAATAAAGTATAAGCATTATTTAAAATAACAAAAAACAAAATAAATTATATTTCAAGAAAATGAAACTTGGTTTAAAATTATTATTAAAAAATGAAATATTAAATGAAAATAAACAACTATACTTCTATATAGCATTATTTGAAAGAAAAAAAAAGAAAATACAGTCAAAAAACGAAACAACATTATTTAAAAAAAATATTACATACATGTATACATATTTAAACAAATAGAATAATTGTCATACAATTAATAATATAAACAAATAAATAAAGTAATAAAAAATGAAAATTGGAAAAATGTTTTATAAAAAGTAAATAAATATAATTTGTTGAGAAATGACTCGAGCAGTCGGGCATCCTAAATTAAAAATAGAAATAAACAAATTTGTAAAAAATAGTTATGAAATTATTTTTGAAGTAGAAAAATTATTAGTTATAATCATATTTGATTAAAAATGAACAATATTAACAAATGATATGGAAAATAAAGTCACTAATATAAAAAGTAAAATGTAAACAATGTCATTCGACACACAATAATATTAAAAAAATATATTCACTTCTTCTATAAATGCAATGAAATGAAAAATATAAAAAAATACATCAATTAGATTTTTTTTATTAATTATTGAGACGTAAAAATATAAAATTAAATATGAACATAAAAAAAATAATAGAGAAAATACAAAAAATTTAAAAAAAAGAAAACGGTGTAATTTTGTAATTACAATTTTTGTTAATTTATCAACATTGAAAAGGAACAAAAAAACATGACCTATAATATGAAATAATGAACTATCTTTATCCATTTATAGGCATGCTAATAATGGAAAGTTTAAAATAAAATTGTTTTGGGGACATCCAATTTCCAATTTAGGTTATATTTGATTCTGGACGATCCCATGCGACTTGTAGTTCATATACTAATTAATTAATCGTGCAGTGAACTCGTTTATGTAACGACACACACCTACACAAACACACAGTATACATGTTAACATGACGTGAGGATTTGTAGTTTTATAAATTGGGAGCGTTCACGTATGGAAGAAAAAATAATGCAAAATACATATTATTAAATTCATCATTATAATTTGCAAAGTATAAATTAACATTTACATTTACAAATTATTTCCAATCGTTGTTAAACATGAAAAGCTATCATTTTTAGTTTTTTATTCTAAAATTTTTCGTATACAGCTGCAATAATCCAAAAATACCCATTTTTGGGTCAAAAATTTTGGTTTTTGAGAATAGTTCAAATCGATAGAACTCAATGAGCTAAGTTCAAATTTACAAACAGAATTTAATTATCTTTTTTCATTCCTGAGATTTTTGCTTTCAAAGTTGCACCTTAAAAAAGTGTGTTTTTTGGGTATACCTCTAAAATGGGTAGAGATACAATTTCAACGATTATACCAATCGATTCTACGGGCAAAGTTACATAAAGAAATGTTTTCACTGTATATACGTTCTTTGGAACGATTCAGTGAAAAATGAGAAAAACGAAAAAACCTAAATTTCAATTTTTCGCTTGGGAACTTTTTTTCTCCAAAATCTTTTATTTTCTGGACTTAAGTTAAGGTTGATGCGCTGATTCCAAATTTTCAAACCGAATTCAATTATCTCTTACCGTTCTCGAGATATTTGCGATCAAAGTTGAGTTTTGGCGAAACCTAAAAAAACAGGTTTTTTAGGTATACCCCTGAAATGGTTAGGTTTACGGCTTCGGCGATCTCTCCAATCGATTCTACGGGCAAAATTACATAAGTATACCAATTTTTAGATTTTTATTCCAAGGGATACAATTTTTAGAGAGAAAAAACAAAATGGCCAAAATCGAGAAAAATCGCAAGGGGTTCATCAGGCAATTTTTTTGATTTTTGGTCATTTTCAGTTTTTTCGTTCTAGAAAATCTACCTGCTGAGATAAAAATATGAAAATTGGTACACTTATGTAATTTTGTCCGTAGAATCGAATGGTGGGGTCGCCAAAGCCGTAAACCTAACCATTTAAGGGATATACCTAAAAAACCTGATTTTTTAGGTATTACTTTGAACCCAAATATCTCGAGAACGAAAAGAGATAATTGAATTCTGTTTGAAAATTTGGAATCAGCGCATCCATATTTACTTAGGTCCAAAAAATGAAAAATTTTGAAGACAAAAAGTTTCGGAGCGAAAAACTGAAATTTAGGTTTTTTCTTTTTTCTCATTTTTCACCAAATCGTTCCAAAGAACGTATATATGGAGAAAACATTTCTTTATGTAACTTTTCCCGTAGAATCGACTGGTATAATCGTTGAGATTATATCTCTACTCATTTTTGAGATATTCTCAAAAAACACACTTTTTTGAGGTACAACTTTGAGGTCAAATATCTCTGGAACGAAAATAGATAATCAAATTCTGTTTGAAAATTTAAAATCAGCGCATTGGGGACTATCAATAAGGACTACCTTAAAAAATCAAAAAATTTTACTCAAAAATGGGTATTTTTGGATTTTTTCGGGCGAATAAACACAATTTTGCACTAAAAATCTAAAAGTTATATTTTTTAAAGGTTCTATCTTGAATCTTGAAATGTTTAGTTGATTATGCACAATTCAAAAACTTCTCATATACATAAAAATGTGGTAGTCGGTAAAAATGTAATCGTGTTTTGACACGTTATTTGACATTTTGGTCCCGAATAGTATATTAAAACATAAGTTGTAGAAGGCAACCTTTTCAAGCACGAGTTTGAATTTCGGGAACGAGCGCGAAGCAGCGAGTGCCCGAACGAACGAGTGCTTGAATTGCCTTCTATAACGAATGTTTTATACTATTTTCTCTGTTTCGGCTTTTATTTACATTATTTTTTATAATAATATTTGACAATTTCCATTAAGGGATTTTTTTGATAGAATAGTTAGGTTGGTGACACTGATTTCTATTTCGTTTATACATTGTAACACAAGTAATTTGTTTCATGGCCTCCCAAATAAATTGAATTACTTTGTCAGTTGCCTAGATATTTTGTGTATTTAATGCAGTCATGCCAATCTCAAATAACAAAATATAACCAAAAATCGTTTAAGAATGAAGCTCCTTCTAACATCAATAAGCGTGCTGGAATATGATATTCTAATTCCGAAACAGAGAATAGTATATTAAAACATAAGTTGTAGAAGGCAACCTTTTCAAGCACGAGTTTGAATTTCGGGAACGAGCGCGAAGCAGCGAGTGCCCGAACGAACGAGTGCTTGAATTGCCTTCTATAACGAATGTTTTATACTATTTTCTCTGTTTCGGCTTTTATTTACATTATTTTTTATAATAATATTTGACAATTTCCATTAAGGGATTTTTTTGACAGAATAGTTAGGTTGGTGACAGTGATTTCTGTTTTGTCTGTTGCCTAGGTAAATTACAATTACTTTGTCAGTTGCCTAGATATTTTGTGTATTTAATGCAGTCATGCCAATCTCAAATAACAAAATATAACCAAAAATCGTTTAAGAATGAAGCTCCTTCTAACATCAATAAGCGTGCTGGAATATGATATTCTAATTCCGAAACAGAGAAATTAATTTCTAGTGTAAGGAAAATAATTTGAAAGTTAAAATTTAAGTAAATAAAAAACAAAATAAGGGTTTATCATTTTCAAAACATTAAATTGAGTGTGAAATACTTTGGAAGAAGAAAAAGTTTAAAATAATTTGTTTAATATGTGTGTCTATTTATGTATGACGTTAGCCAGTGTTAATTTAAAGTACTGCACAAACGTAAATATGTGTAGTATTTCTCAACAATACCCGTATGTCATTTTGAGGCGTGTGTATGTTTACTCGAATGAAAAGTATGTCAAATAGTAGGATTTGCATGCTTTTATGGTTTCAGTGGGCAGATTTGCTAAACAACTTGATGTTCACAACGTGTTCAACTTCACATTCATACTTTGTAATGACTAATATTACAAAAAAATATTTGCATAAATACTTGGAAAATACAAATAACTAATCATTTCCTGTGTAAAAGGTGTGGCAATTTGAACACCTATTATTTTTACAATCCAGTGGTAATTTGTACAAAATACTCTACAATTAAAGCTATAGTTAAGAAAATTCTAGGTGGGTGATACAATTTATAGTAGGTTTACACCATAAATAGGAGACATTGGGCTCGTTTTGTTCTGCAATCTCTTAGTTGCTCCCCAGAAGATTAATAGAAATAATAATTTAATTGCCTTTAATTTTTGTAGAAAACATTAGATTTTTTATTAATAAATTTCGTACGATTGACAAAATTAACAACGTAAAAATATATTTGGTGAGAAATATGTAACAACAACTCTTTCTTTGCATGTTTTTAAGCGATAAAATAATTTGTGCAGTGCAGTAAGGCACAGTGATATATATTTTAATAAAATTTTGTAAAAGATTATCCCTTTGGAAGCGAAGTTTGAAGATATGAAACGAATGGAAGTAAGTGTTGAAACATGTCGCTAAAAGTTTTGTTTGTGATATACAACAAAGTCACGTGACAATCTGAAATAAACCAACTGATCTACCTCGACGAGTGGAGTACTTAGGATCAGTTCTTTCAATAGAGGGGGTAAAATGATTCAGTCAAATGAAATGAAAAATACCTAATCCGGATTCGAAAGTGTAAGTTGGATCAGTCTATAGACTCATATCAGAAACCAAAATCGGAGAAACAGTTAGAACATTTAAAATATAACTGGAAATGTAATATTAATATTTAAATAAATTATGTATTAAAAATTAAATATTTGTTTATTTTTGAAATTATTTGTCATAATATAAATTGAAGTAAGTACATATAATAAATTATTTGAAAGCATAAATGATTGCCTATAATATGTATTGCTCGGTTGCCTATATATCAACTATTTGGGGGAACAAACACCGAGTGGCGTTGAAAGCAGTCCCAATTGATTTCATTGTTTCGCATCTATAGTACACAAAAATATATTATAATCTATGATTTACACCTATTTTTATCGTAGAAACCCTAGAAATTTAATTTTCCAATGCGTCTTTCTGATTTAAATTTTATGTTAATATTACGTACATATACGTGTTGTGCATTCGTTTGTTTCTGTGTAAATAAACAACAAGGCAAAGTTTTTGTTATCAACGACAGAAAAGTTCCATTACAAACTGTGTTAATTATCGAATAAACCTTGTTTCCCCACAATGCTAACTCGTATTCAGTTAAACGTTCAACATTTCCACGAATAGAAATTGTAGAGTACAGTAAAATGCTGATACCTAGCCTAATACAACGTATGTTGCAACAAATAACTATGTGACTCAGTATCACCAACCTAGCTGAATAAACACATGCACAATCATTTGTTCAAAATGTATAAATATATCACTCACGGCCTATTACCCATTCCTGGGTGTGACACATTTGTTTTGGTAATGATTATAGCGTACAAACATTTACTAGATAGACGTCACCCTTCGGGTACTGTAACTGGCAAGGAAAAGGCACCAAAAGTACTATAGAACGGATCTCATACACAGTAAAAAAATACTTAAAAAATAAACAGAATAGTAAAAAAAATATAAACAGAAAAAATTGTAAATATGCAAATAAAATACTAGATAAATTTCAAAGAAGTAAAAAAAATGTGTAGAAATTGTGACAGTGATCTAATTTCAGTCAAATAAATATAATTTTATGGTATAATAAAATTGCTATTAATGTGCTATAAAATAAAGAATGTTTCGCCACTTTTAAAAAGTATAATCTTTATAATTAGATTAGTTTAGCCTCAATCGATTGAAAAATTAGAAACCTTATATTAACTTTTACGTAGAACCAATTCATACATTCTTAAATGAAAAATAAAATAAAGAAATTATATCTATAAATACTAAATTTTATATTTAATACTTATAAGTATTATCTCTATTTTTTTAAGATCGAAATATATGGAAGATAATTGCAGTTTTATTTAGTTTTATAATATGAATAATATTTGGGTATTACCCATCAAAAAACAATATCAAACTGCACCTATTTTCCCCATACTTCGGTCTTATAAAAAACAGAGCGTAAATATTTGCAAATCTCTAATCTAACCTTACTTAAAAAAAAACAACAACCAAATACAAAGTTTGTATTATTGATTTTTGATTATATTTTAATAGCACAAATTTAGATTTTGAGATTTCAACGGAAATATCCATTTTGACATAGTTTCAACGTGACTGTACACGTATGTACGTACATACGTATGTATGTACATACGTATGTATCTTATATTATTACCCGTAGAACGTTGAAATTTTGAATATGGGACTATTACAATCGGCAGTGAGGCACTTTACTCGAAAGGCTTTTTTTTTTAATTTTTGGCTTAACTCAAAAACGATAAATCGTAGAATGACGAAAATTTGTATAAGGGACTGCTATATCATCTAGTTGTGCCCCTTTTTTATTGTAATCAGCAGTTTCAAAAGGACATTTTTTCGAAGGGTTCTTTGAATTTTTCTGATAACTCAAAAACGATTAGCCGTAGAATGTTGAAAATTTGTATATGGGACTGCTATAACATTTAGTTGTACACCTTCCTTTTTATTGCAACCGGCAGTGCCAAAAGGGCACTTAGATCGAAGAGTTTTTTGAATTTTTTGCATAACTCAAAAACCATTAGCCGTAGAATGTTGAAATTTTGTATATGGGACTGCTATAACATTTAGTTGTACACCTTCCTTTTTTATTGCAATTAGCAGTGCCAAACGGGCACTTTTCCTGCAGGGCCTTTATTATTTTTCGCATAACTCAAAAACGATCAGGCGTAAAATATTGAAATTTTGTATATGAGACTGCTATAACATCTAGTTGTACACCTTCCTATTTTATTGCAATCAGCAATGCCAAAAGAGCACTTTACTCTAAAGCCTTCTTTTTTATTTTTCGCATAACTCAAAAACGATTAGCCGTAAAATGTTGAAATTTTGTATGAGACTGCTATAACATTTAGTTGTACACCTTCCTTTTTTATTACAATCGGCAGTGTCGAAAGGGCACTTTGCTCGAAGGGGTTTTTATATTTTTCGCATAACTCAAAAACGATTAGCCGTAAATACTGAAATTTTTTATGTGCGACTGATTGGAGGATCGTATCTCACTTTCAAATAAAATAAGTTTAAATGAAGTGCAACAAAAATAAATGTGTATAATTTAATATCTGATCGTGTAGGTAAGCAACATAGTCCGCCCTGTCCAATTGGATGGGTTACCGCACAACGGCTCGGTGTGTGCTGACCTTGCAGAGACTGTAGGCTGACAACCTGCATCACTAAAATGCAAGTAAAACTGTCATGAAATAAGTACCTCAGGTACTTGAGGCCCTATTCCTCAGAGGAATGTTGTGCCATAGATAGATATAATTTAATATGCTTACAAGGAAATCATATGTTGTCCCCATCAGATTATTTTAAATTCTGATTTGTAATATAATTTTATGCCAAGTCAAAATCCATAAATTAAATACATTCAGTATGAATTTTGAATTTTGGAATCATAAAGCAACAATGTAGTAAGTGTGTATTGAAAGAAACCCCCCCCCCCTGTCGAATATGCATACCATTGACATTCCACTCCTGGCAACCTGTACGAATTGATTTTTTCGTGTGCGTTTGTTCGTTGGGGCCCGGGGCCGTGTTTTTTGCCCAGGTTGGCGCCCAACAGGTTTGGAGTTTGGGCCAGCTGACCACGTGACCCCGGCACCTGCGCGCGCGCAACAAGTGAAGATCGGACTGCGTGCAGCTTCAGACCCGGGGACGTGTCAGACGACACAGGCGCTGGTCAAGGCTAGCTACACCATCTTACAGGAATCTTATCAATTCCGCCACGACCATTTGGTTTTCTCAACAACGGAATTTCAAATATTTGCAATTTTTATAAAGGGGTTGACGTTTAGTCGTTTATAGGGTTTATTCAAGTAGCTTGGCTTAAAAAACAAAGGCTTGGCTTGTTTTTTCAAGTTTTTTATAGTAGAATACTTGGCTTGAACTTGGGTTTGAAAAAAAAAGCTTGGCTTGATTCCAAGCTTTTTTAAGCTGTTTGATGATTTCTTTGTATATAAAGGTCAATTTATACTAGCCTATATATGGGATAATATATGTACAAGAAATCGTACAATATCTTGTACCAAAAATTGTTAATTTTTGACGAAGTTTTGTATGATACTAATGCAATTTCTTTTACAATATATTTACCCCAATTCAGTAAGGAAGTTACTAACTGATAGCAACGTTACAAACATCATTAGCCAATAAAAATAGTAGACACTAAATAAAATATGAAAATGACAGCTTTTACAAATATTTCTATTGGTTAAAATTGTTAGTAACGTTACTAAGAGCTAGCAACTTCTTTACAGAATTGGGGTAATTGGCTATGATTCTGCGCACTTTCCTTGAATATTTCAATGTGACAAGCAAAATTAAACATAAATTCATTTACATTTAATGTTTGCAATACTTACAATTTTACCAGTAGTAAAACACTAAGTTTTCTATAATCATACTACATACAATAAAAACAAATAAACGTTGCGCATGTTCACAGCCAAATTGACTGACAGATTTTATGAAAAATATAGAACGTATTCTATTTTTTCAACACATTCACGATCGTATACAATATTTTAACATTTCAACCAATTTGCTGTTTGATACAAGCTAATTTAAATTGTACCAAAAATTGAGCAATATCTTGTACAATTTATGGGCAAGTCTAAAACGGCCTTTATTAGGAGGTAAAATGATGTAAATTATAACTTGACTTAATATTTTTAAAGCTTGGTAAAACCATAATGTTTCAGCGTTTAGAAAATTCTAAGTGAAGTGTTGCTCTCAACATATTTATAAGAGAGAGAAATGTCAACATTCTTGTATGAAGTCAAACGTAAAAACTAATTTCCTAATTACATATAAAACATATCGCAGACATGAAACCAGACGTTAGATACGTGTGTGGGGTTTTTTCATTGTTGACTTATTCTGTGTGGCTCATTATATTCCACTTTCGCTGGGAAAGATAACATACCATCATGGTTTACTTGTTGTACATGTACGCGTTAGGTTTTTGTTACATTCTAGTGAGATATGTATGTCAATATATCATGTCACGAAAGCTTGTTAGATTGATTGTTTTCTTAATGCACTTGCTTCGTTACATTGCTTTTGTTTTTACGTTGTTTTCCACTACGCACACTTTTTTTTCAGGAAAAAATATCTGAATTACATTATTGTATTATTACTATTTACAAATTTAAAAAGCAAATTTTATAGTTGTAGATAGTAAAGGTATATTTTTAAAAAATAAATGAAGAGCATATAGAAAATTTGAGAAAATATTGCATATTGGGTGATTTATTTTCATAACATATGCAATAGCATCTGCCAATAGAATTTCCCATGGTATGTTTCCCAGGCACCGGCAATTAGAAACCTAGGAAACGATACGGTATTGACAAGCTCTCTCCAAGGTGCTGTCTGGCAACTCAAGTGTTGAATGGGCTCTCCACATCTACTCAGGCACTCAGGATGTTCACATACACTTACACACACACTCACGTCACATAAAAAGGACTAGGATATGCGAAATTATATGAAACTAATTTATACGAGTAATATTTCATGCTTTACAACTTATTCGTTATGGATTTTAATAAATAAAATTTATTTAACACATGTGAAAATTTCAACACGAGACGCTGGCGAGTTTTGTAACAGCAAAAGTTAAATAACCACACAATTCCCTTACATGTTTCATACTATATTTTTGTAGTTACGTTTAAATAAGTACAAAAATGTTTAAAATTATGAATTTTTAATGTGTGCTATTACTCATGAGAATGAAGTTTGCTAACACAATCAAAAGCGAGTGTTGTAAATTATTCAGATGAGTAATAGCCATTACATTTGAATGGAATATACTCTATCCGTAACTACAACATGAAAAATATATTTTTATTATAACCAAATATTAGATCACACTTTGACAGATGAATAACAATAGCTCGCGTCATGTTTCAAGCATACTTAACGCAAGGCAATTATTTCTAGTGTTATTTAACTACTTTAAGCTTATAAACGACAGAAAGCATAAAAATGAGAAAATTAGTATTACTTTGGGTTTTTATGTAGAAAAAATTACCTAAAAATAATTTTCTTTTTATACTTTTGACAGGTAAGATTTAAATTTGACATAATCATTGAATTCCATTAGCAACAATAACGAAGGTCATTAACTAATAAAAAAATATTGAATTATAGGAATATTATTTGACAGTTGTGGATAAAACATTTTTTTGAGAAATAGCTTCACTTTTTTCATAATTTATTTTGAAATATGTTCGGCAAGATGTTCTGTTGTCAATAAAAGACTAACATAAACCATTCCCACCCTTTATCTTTAGTAAGATCTTCATTGTTTTATCTTCATTCATATTCGCTTTTCTTCTGACACACCCATGCACACTTGTTTGTTATCTCTATCGTCTAGGATGTTGTTCTTGTCTAGCACGGAGATATTCCGCATTCTTGAAGAGGTTCTCTTCATTTTTCACACGCAGTGACAGAAGGTTTTATTTGTGTACAGTGGGGGAAATAAATAACTGAACGCCCGGCACGATGTTCATTTCTTTATGATTGTTTTATAGCCATTGGAAATTATAACCACACATAGATTTCTCATTTATAGTCTTGCATAAATTAATTTTTTATAGATGATTGAAATGACGTCAGGATAATACTCTTTACAGAAGAAAAAAATAAGGGAGATATTATAATTATTCACAATACTTTTTAGAGTTGACAAACAACATAGAAAATAGAACATAATTTACATATACTTCATGAATTACATATTAAAATAATTAGTACTTACAATATTAGTACATTCCCTTTTAGAGTACTTGTAATAGTTAAATAGGACTAGGTAGAAACAAATTTGAACTATAAAATTTTAGCTAATGACGTATAGTATTAAATTATTATTTACAATAGTTGTCATATATTCATAATTAATTAAAATATTTTAGAAAAACACTTTAGATCTTTATAAAAACACCACTTTCGGATGCACGATTAACAACAAAATCTAGTCAGATCTAATGAAGGGTGTCAGTATGTTATATAAAAAAATTCAATTTCTTTTATTCACTAGTATTTAAGTAATAGTTACAATATCCATCCATCCACATACACGGACAGACATCATCGTAAAAATATTAAAATCGTGTTCTAGGGACGTAAAAATTGAACAAGATTGATACAAAAGCTTTTTTTATGTGTTTAAGTTCCCTATGTGGAATTACAAATCTCATATGAGGTTTAAATGAATTCATCTACCGTTAGTGATGGGTACGAAATTTAAATAACTTTTTCTCGTATCATAAAAATTAATTAGGAAGAACAAATTAAACTTATTCGTATTTGGCTCATCAGAGTCTATTGAACCAGCTAATAAATATAAAGTGTAACACTGTAGGCTTCTAATTCCATGTTTCTTTCGTTTCGAAACATTTTTTCTCCACATTTCTCACGGGTTTGAAATGCTACTTGTGAGAGAGATACATAATTTATCAGCGGAATAATTAGAAACGTCTAGCTAACACGAACAAACATTTTTTTAATGTTTTATGATTTTGAAAAGAACAACTTGAGTTAAACCGTTTTTCCTTAAAAAAAATTTCTAAATACAATTTTTTCGCAAATTATGTTATTATTAAATATTTTCTATCAATCTGCATAATTACGTGTATATATAACTTCTAGCTAAACAGAAAAAATAAATAAATTATAATAATTTTACATATCGTTTAGGCTGAGGAATTTTTATAAAACAGTTGAGTTATTCATATGTAATGTCAAATTTGATGTAAGTTTAAAAGATAAAATAAGTAAATATGAAGTAATTTTATTGTAAAATTAAAAAAGGTGGAAGAAATATAAAACATGCGTAAATAAAGGTAAGTTCGGTTCCGGTTTTAGTAATGCCAGAAATAGCTGTTTTTTTTTTGGTCATACAAATTTTATGAAGGAATTTTCAGGTATGAAATAAATAATAATCATTCTAAACTGCAATAACAAACTAATTTTAAAACTACAAATTGAATGTACTGAAAAACTTATATAAAATTACTACAGTGGCGGGAGGTAATGTTTTGGACACATCAGATTATTTTAAATATATTAAAATTTGATGATTTTTTCAAGTACAAGTTGAGTTCCGGTATAGAAGTATCGGATGAGCTGAGTGTAGTTATGTGTAGCGAAGTACAGTTTCTGAAGTGCAGTTTATTGTCCCAATATGGTTTTGGCGATGGTACCGGTTCCTGGCAGCGAAATCAGAACAAACCAGGCACAGTTACACTAACTGGTGAGGCGGTACCACGTGTACATGTGATACACGTAGCCCACTTGCACATACACTACCTGATAACACCTTCATAGCGTACCACTTCCCGGTTATCAACTAGCTGTCCAAATTCTTTTCTCATCACCACATATAGGCTGATTTAGAACTAGTGTATACCTCATCCAAAATTCAATTAAACAATGACTTTTTAATTCCTATTAATACTAATCCGAGTACTAATCGTTGCCATTGGGAAAATTTTTGCATTTCACGAAAATATATTTCTTTTCAATATACATTATGAAACACACATATTTACTTCTAGATTCATAAAAAGGATTAACAACTAACCCAAATTAGTTATAATCCTGAAATATCAAACTAACTCCAGTCTCAATTTATAAAAAGAATTAATTATATTATTTACTTCCAAAGATAACTACATTAGTTTTATGGAATTATCAATATTTGTAGATAATTGTCAGAATTTCTAAATGATACAGGAAGATTTGTGGTGATATTTCACAACCTAGAAATAAAATCACCAACCCATCAAAATAGCTGGGTGAGTTGGGTCAGTTCGAGATCTGTTCTGTGTTTCTGCAAATGAAACAAGTAAACATAATTACCCTACTAGGTTACTTTAAAAATCGCAAATAAATACGGACAGTATTTACCATACAGAATCAGGGTTGTCAAAAATCATAATCTTTTTAATTTTTAAACATATCTTTGTATTATTGCAATTTTTAATTGTTTTAAAAAGCAATATAAATATTTTATTTCACAAACGAAATAAAACCAAAACGATTTATCTGAATTAAACTAGAAAAATTAACATTTTTTTTACTTTTAGTTATACATATTTAAATTCTTTTATAGAATTTTTTTCATTTGTCTTATTATGTATGTTGATTTTGAAATAGATACCGTAACAACAAAAGATAGCAACCAAATTGTAGCGATTCTGTGTTAACCCCAGTTCATTTATTTAAATTTCAATGATACATTTAAGAAAAAATAAAAACATAAAATATTAGTGACAGTTTTCCTTTGCAATTCTTGCCCTATCTTCACACCACTACAAAGTTTCAGTTTACAAGATATAAATATATTTTTCTTTTTCTATTCTTAAGAGGTAAGATATAATTTCTTCATTAAAATGCTTCAGTTTCTGTTTATCTCTTCGTTCATCGTTCCCATAAATTATAAAAATTACACCTTTACAAAAAAGGCTTCCAGAGACGTACTATATAATTTTACAAATATAGGTGGGTGTACATTATTAAATTCTAATTGCTTTGGTATAACAATTAGTATTCATTAGAAAAACAACTCATTGAAAACTGCTTTCCTTATTTTATGCAAGATGAGTAATAAAATATCTTATGCAACCTTGGATTCTCTTTCCTTCAGAGTCTACGTCTAAAAATATAACAAAAGCATGACGTTGTTGATAAACAATGGAAAGGTTGTCATGGTGTACATTTTTCAATGAATAAACAAGAAAAAACAATTAGTAAATAAATAAAAATAAACAAATCATCAAGGCATTTTTGATCTTTATTAGTGTCAAACTGCTAACCTCACGCTGGTTCTGAGAATTGTTTTAACAAAATATTAAATATACATAAATTATACTTAGATGAGTACAAAATTTTAAACATATTTTGTACTTTCAAAAAATAATTATAACATTTCTAATATTCTTAAATTCCATGGTACATTTACAACTTACAATAAATAACTTATTTCATGTCCAAAATGTAATACTAGTAATCAATACTAATCAAAAAATAGTTTAAGAGAAAACTCTATTTCTTGTAATTTTCGTTCGGTTTCCAATTACTGTAATAATCCTTAATCAGGAATTAGGAATTTTACAGTAGAGTTACCAACTTAAGGATAATTAGAAAATAGATCATTAGTTGCGTGAAACTAGTTGTTTTCTCAGAGGACGTCTTCTGCTTCTATCTTCACGAAAGAGAAAAATAGTGGATAACGGTAGACATCAACGTAAAAGAGATGGTCGATGAAGATAGGCTTATATGTAAAATTAAAAGAATAGGAAATATCCTTTCTAGTAATCACATTATTTTAATGAAAATAATAACACTATAATGTAATTGAATCTAATAATAAAAGGTTATTAAATATAATACCCATATTTTGGATATATTACTTCAAGTATCAGTTTGTTCCAACTATAGATATTACTGACGGTTTTTAATTAATTCATGTATCAGTTTATGTATCGTGGTTTCTTAAAGGAAAATGATGAAACTTTGTCTCTCTAATAATATATTTTTGAATTTTTGTTTTAAACATGTGGTACAATTTGTCTAATATAAGCAAAATTTAAATGAATAATAAAACTAGACAAAAATTAAAAAATCCATTACTAGAGAGACATAGTACGAAGTTTCAACAATTTGGCAGTGTTTTAATTATTTTGAAAATGTTAAGTTTTAAGACGATTTTAATAGTATTATTAAACAGCATTTTGGCTTATTTCAAAAGATAGTACTGAACCTCCTTAATCTTAAATACAATTTTGAGGTTAGTTAAATTAAATTGTCAGAAGTTCTGACTAACAGTACATGCTCCGATCCTCTGACTGTTTTGACCGTCAGAGAACTGATTCGGAATCGGTCAGTATTTGGGTTTAAAGTTAGTTGGAACGCTTTTTTCAAACTGCGCATGCGTCATATTGTACCGAACTGATTTGGAGGTTAGTTGGAACAAACTTAATTATACTTTATTACATTTATAAGCTTGCTTGAATTTTTATTATTAAATATAAGAGAAAAATGAATGGCTATTATTTTGATTTGATAACTGTAGCTTCAAAAGCTGCATTTTTGCATTTAATGCAAGTAAAATTGAACCAGATATATTTTTATCCACTATCGCAGATATCGGTCACCTTTCGAGCACATTAGTTGGAGTGGACACTTTAGTTGGAGTGGAGAGTACACCACAAGAACCAATTTGTGGGAAATAGAATTAAATTCTGGTTTTAGTATCATAGTAATCTACTCATTAATCATGAACCCCATTAAATATGTTGATACTTAGTTATTGTAATAGAATATTTGGTTTCTGCATTGCATTTATGCAAACAATTAAGAATGATGAAACTGAGAAAGTCTGTCTGCCACAAGAATGTCGGTGGGAACATTTTCTCCACAATCTTCATTTCTTCATTGAGAAGGATGTGTCAGGTCAGTTATTAAATACAATTTATCTTCTGCAATCTGTTGTTGCTTTAATTTCTTCAGTACGATACTGAATTATATATTACTTTCTCGTATGATATGCATATTAAATTATATAGGTTTACAGGTAATTAAATCTCTACATTACTTTAGTCTTGGATCATTTATTTTTAGTTCTTTTTCTTCTTATATAAATGTATAACTTACGTCTTGTATTTACTGGATTTTAGCTGGCGTGTAGAGTGCACCACAGGATCCACTTTTAACTAAGAAATAGATGATACCTGCCTTGAAGATATTAGACAGTAATTTTTATCATTGAAGTTTCCTCATTTCTCTTTTTTATTGAAATAAAATATAATGTTCATTAAGAATTATCGAGAGAATTATATTGCTATCATTAATGTTTTTTCTTCCACAAAATGTTGTCATCTTCATTCATTCTTCTAGTTGTTTTCATCAATATCTTCTTATAAGTAAAGGCAGAATTATTAAGTAGGAAAAACAATGTAAGAAGAGGAAATCATTATTTTGACAGGAAGTATAAAATACAAACAGGATATAGTGGATTTGGAGTTATTAAACGGAAAATGTTTTTTGGAATTCTTTAAATAATTTATATTCCTGCTTCTTTACGTACAATTTGTTGTTTATTTCTTCATTAAAATCCAAAACAAATGTACAACAGATTATACTATTTGTCTTTCTTGTAATATTGAAAGAATTTATATTACAAGTATTCTACTTGTACTACTTTCAACATTCTTATTAAAATCAAGATTATGGTCAATAAATACTATGTTATAATAAATAATAATCATGGTTTTCAGCACAACAATTCACTGACTTTAATCTGTATGATTTATACCATAATGGTATGTTAATCCCATAAGAAGATTAAATATAAAATAGATCTAATGCCTAGGCAGTGGATTAACCTTTATTCCACTTTATTTTACAAGAGTTGTAAAGTTATAGATCAGGGGCATTTCCAATCTGTTAAAGTCTTTGAACAGATAAAGAACAGTTTAGTATATTCCATAATTGGTTTTATTTTACTTTTTTCTTAGATTTCTGCGGTTACAGGATTCCCAACATTTAAACATGACTTTGTATTAAAATATTTCTTTAGTTCATTCTGACTCTAAGTAGGTAATTGGTGGGACAAGCAATCTTCCTAGTTTTAATAGTGAATTAAAAAAACTAGTAGACATATAAAAGTTTTATTTTTAGTTTCTTCAACTATAGCACAGGTACTTTTAAATCACCTAGTTTTAAAAATATTTTCTTACAAGTAGTGCAGGAGGATTCTAGGATTTTGCATAGCTTTATGAAGCACATTTTTTCATATGAGCGCTGTTTCCAAACGGATTGCATCCTCCAGGATTTGTAGTTTTCTGGGACGATGCTTAATCACTTCAGTCTTTAGGTACCACCACAAGAAATAATCACAGGGAAAATTCGGCCAGCACAGGGTCACGAAAAGATGCCTCTTACAGAGATCAGTTGACCGAAAAACATCTTCCTCAAAATTGTTGAACATTTTCTGCATTGAATTCTTCAAAAGCTGGCACAAAAATTGTTGGGTCATGGTGACACATCGAACAGAATTCACGGTAACCAACGATTTCCTTCATAAAAAAGTAAGGACCAATTCTTTGATGTTCGGGAGGTTCGTTGTTGCACGTTTCTTTTCTTAAACACCCTTTCTGTTTCTTTGAAGTTGTCCTAACAGAACAGATTCTCGATCGGCAATTAAACATCGAAGGGGGATTTGGTAACGAGTACAAAACGAAAATTACCGCTGCGAATCAGTAAGTTTTTCGAAAAGTAAGTTTTGACGGTAAAAGTTTGTTGTTTTAGACTATCTGCTCCTTACGACTATCACCGTTCTTCGTCATAATGTACTTCAAAAAATATGAATTGAAATAAACAATAAGATTTGTAACATAAAATGTATCTTCCATCCATTTACAATGTACAGAAACCATTGCTTGATTTTTTGTAAAAATCTTTATCTTTTAAAATCATTTATAATAATTACAATACTAGGTGTGCAAATATCTGTTCCATCGTTGATTTTTCTGATGATTATTTTGATTATTCTTATCGAAGAGGGAGACACAATCAATCACTGGATTCTAAAGTGTCAAAAGACTATTGATATTCATATAGTTGTGATGAAAATAGTTGAAACCAACACCATACACTGACCATAGAAAATGTATGTGCAGTCATGCATGTAAATTAGTAAGAAAATATTAATAGTGAAATGATTATGTAACTCATAATTGTTCTAGAATATTTTCTCATTCATTCGTATTAGAGAATAGATAAATATTGTTTGTATAAATATAATACATTAGTTATAGATGTTATACATGGAGAAATTATGTCTATAAAATGACATTTCATTTATTTCTTGTAATTGTAATCTTCAATTGTTTATTAATGCCATTTTTTATAATTCATATTCTTCTTATGCAATCTTCACAAAAAATGAAACGTAGAAGACAAGGAAAATTGAGGAAAAATATTTTAGGTTTTTTACAAGGAATTGTTTTTTCTTCATTATTTTTTTTTGTGGTCATATTATTCTTCTATTATCTTCAAAAAATACAGGATACATAAAAGGATATGAAAGATAGAAGAAAATTGAGGAAAAATATTTTAGGACAGTTACGAAAAGTATAATGTAGGAATAGACTTTGTAGATATTTGTAGTTGTAAGGGAAGATTTTTTTCTTATTTTTGTGGAGTCTATGCTGCGTGTTACAAGAATGCATTTTTATTTGATGTGTGAGTTTTAATATAAGCTCAACAAGTCATTCGCTTCTTCGAAATTTCCTTGATTACTACAATCATATTTCATGTCTTCAATGCATTCATTGATTCCTCTTATTAATTATTATTCGTATGAGTAATCAGCAATAGAATGCATCATCAAAAACAATAGCTCACTCATATCTCCAATTAAGAACAAATAGAAATATCTTCAAGCAAGCCTACTTCGCGATCTGATCCTACATTCACTTAGCCATTTCAGTCGCGGATTCTCAGAACCAGCGTCTAAATTAATTATTGTTAATTTCATTTTATAATTACGACCTGGATTCGAAATCAGTCTAACAAGACTCGTTACCAATTAAAAGGAAAAATGTTACGAAAAAATCGCAAGTGCTGTGAACTGGGACAACTGATAGTCGCATCACTTCTTTAACATTTAATTAATACATTATTTTGCATTGTTTATATTAAAATTATCTAACAAGTAATAAATGAAAGCAGATATGACACTTCTAAGATTCTAACCTAAAAATGTATCACCATTTTTAAATATGGCTGTTATTTATTGGGTCAATATTTAATTATAGTTGTAGTAGAAAAATAAATAGATACGACAAATTTCTAGTGTTACCGTCTAGATTTAGACTTTCTAGACTCTTGTCTTGTCTTGTCTAGATTATCAAGATTCTAGATTAATGAAAAAGAAAAATTTCGAAATATGATATATTTTTGAGAAGGTTTTTCCATTTGAATTAAAACACTGATTGTAAAATAGAAAAAAAAATGCTGCCAAAGAATTATCAGTCCTTGTTTAAAGCGTATGCGCAGGTTAATGTAGTGTTGATATCTAAACAAGACATTTTAATCTAGATTTAGACTTGAAATTACTAGACAATGTTTTTATGTCTACCAATTTTTGCTCATAAATGTTGACATACAAATTTATTTTTTTAATAAGTTGTGTTTCTTAATGTATCATTGAAATCTTTTTACACTTATAATAATTTTAGTTATAATAATTCAATTTCATTAATACCTAGAAATATGTACCATACACAATATAAACAGACTATAAAAATGATATTTTTGGGTCTAATTTAAGGGCAAATAACTCGAGAATGTAAAGAAATATTGAACTGGGATTTGAAATTTTAGAATCATCGTCTCGAAAAAATTAAATATATAGGTATTATTGTTGTCATTTCTATACGGTAAAAATTGCAAGAATTATATATTAAAAAAAAAAAACATTCTTAGAAATATTTAGATAAATTCAATACTCATTGATGAAAGATGTATAAAACAGTATATACATATACATATTATGGCATAAAATATTATTTATATGTCGTAAATAAAAGGGAAATTTTATGGGTTGAATTTCTATCAACATAAAATAAAACCCCAAGAATGCATTGGCGAAAATGCATAAATTAATAAAATAAAATTATGTTTTACATGTCATAAATTAAAGGGCAGCTTTATGCGTAGTATTTCTATCAGCAAACAAAATAATTTAGTACCTGTGTAATTTACGATAATAATATTATAATAAAATTGTTTGTTTGCTTTAATTATTCTTAACTATTCAAATATTGTGAATTGTAACAAATATTTGCATAAATATTTTATTTTCAAACTGATAAAATGGCGAAGAAATAACAAATTTATCTAATAATTATTACACATAATGGCATGTTTTCTAAATATAGAAAATAATGTTTGTTTGCGAGGTAATTCCTTTTTTTTTTGTTTGTTTTTATTTTGTTGTACTTCCGTATTCGTATTTTTTTGTATTGTTGTTAAAAAGTGTACGTACATATTTAAAAACAAAAGGTAAAAAAAACAACTCACCCTTTCTTTTCTTGATATAACAATTGAAGAGGAAATACACGGCTGCCAACACTGCCAAGGTAGCCAACAAAGTCCCTATGACAGCCCCAGCAATGGATCCAGGCCCGTAACAGTCCATTTCTTGCGCGAGGACCACATAGGCAACGTCGCACAACACTAACACTGTTGCCAAACTGCGCATCATCTTGAGGGTAAGTTCATTTCAGATCCGGACTCAGCCAGTCCGGGAACTACACGAAGAAATTTAAAAATAAGTCAGTTCAATTCGGTAACAGAAATTGGCAAAATCAACTGTATGTAAAAATGATATATTTATGTTTATAAAATTAATTTTCTATATAGTGTGCAAATAAAATTAAGTAGTGGAAAATGCTTACTTGTTCATGCTTAATTTAGTTATTATATGCTAATTTAAACTTTGTGTAATTAATACGATTATTATACATAATTTACATTTTTATTTTTATATAATCTTGTTATTAGTAACCTAATTATTTAAGTATGTGTATCGAAATTATTATACGTGATTAGCTAAAAATGTAAATTTCTTGAGAACTAAAATAAAATAAGAACAAATTTCATAATGCGATTTGTGATCATCATCGGATTTCAGAATAACAAGCGTTACCCAAATTTTTAATAATTATTTTCTGGTAAATTACTAATAATAAATCGATATAAAAAATACGGGTGTTTTATTTTTTGTCTAATATCATATATTTAAAAATCAAAATTTGGTCACATACACCATTGTAATTTCTTTGTGAAAATGAAAACAAAAAAAAAAGATTTACTACTTTTATTTGTGTAAAAAATAGCCAATCATAACAAGAGTTCCTAATTAGCCCTAATAAGGTTTTGCACGATTTTTCATTTTTAGTTTTAATCAACAGAATAATGAAAAATATTAGATCCTTATTTTATATTTTTCCTCAAATTGAATTTAAATAATGAAAAAACTACTATTAAAAATTATATCCTTCAATCTTTAAAACGTGGCTGTATGACCCCACTTCACCCCTTGTCTAGTGACGTATCAAGGTTCTTAGCCAACTTCAATTCGTTTCAAACGTCAAATATAATACTTTAACTTCCAAACTGACAAATTGAATAATTTTGTGCAAATATAGAGGCATACAAAACCCTTACAATGCTTTAAATTACAGACTGTCCACTTTACCAACTTTCAAACGCGTCAAACCACAATATTTGGGATTTGACATCCACAAGTGGATAACTTCACACCAGAACCTGCGGACGTCACAATTTTTGCGACTTTTTTTAGTATGATACTTTAAAACGATATTATATAATATAAAATGTAAATAAAAAAATACATCATATAGAGTAACAAATTAGACATTATAGGTTCGAAGTAAAAAAAAAAAAACACATGAAGTATGCTAAATTTCTGATAAACAATTGGTCAAATCATAACCTAAAACATGGATTAAATTTCGTTATTTGATGTCGTAACTATTTGTATTTCAATTTCTCATTACGTTGTGTTTTAATGTGAATGAAATGTGTGTCAAATCTAGCATTTAAATTTGCCGTGAATGTAGAAAAATGTAAATATGTAGGATATTTGTAGTAGGCATATGTCTAGTCTGTAGTGGTATGTAAATCCCTGCCTACAGATACGTATATCTCGGTGTGTTGCTGTATAAACTACTGGCCAAGCCTCACCTGCATTCCAGCCTGTCACGCCGGCATAAATCATCACAGACAAATATTCCCTCCAATACCAACACGCGTAGCAACTAAACCATCATCGAATTAGATTACTGCAACTTCACTTTGCTCTGTCAAAACAACTGCATGTTTGTATGTATACACGCGTAACTAAGGGTGAGATACATATTTGTATCAAAAGATGTCACTGATACTTTACCTAGCATCATCAAAACAATCGAACGAGTTTGATTGAAACAAATGCGTAGTTGGAAATGAGATACTCATTTGTTTCATAAAATGTCACTCCATTTTTTTTTGTCACTTGGAATGCGATTCGTAAATAAATAAATATATCATTAACAAGTTGATATGCCAATTTTGTTTATTTTTAAACTATAATAGTCTTAAAATTAAAAGTATTTAACTGTTTACAATTTGACTAAATATAAAACTTTTAAAAATAAAAAAAACTGGTAGAATTTTAAGTATTCTAGATTAAATTTATCTGTACAATTAATTTTGAAATGAAGGTAATATATTTAAATTAAATGGTTACATTTATCAAAATATGTACATATAAGGTAGATAAAATTTAAATATTACAAACAAAAATATATTATCATTTATTTATTTTGTATATTCAAAGTATTTAAGAAACTGTTTTAATGATAAATATATATACGACATACGCACACATTTTCAATTTTTCATGCAATAATTTCTAGGTAGACATAAATTTCTACGCTAAATATAAAATAGTAATTATGCACTTTATTATGTGAAAGTTTCAATTTAAAATTATGCGGTAAGTGCATTATACATTTAAACGAAATTTTATGATGATTAATTACTTAAATTGTATGAAAGTTCATAATTATTAGGTTTAACACTTCCCAAAACAAAAATTGTTTTAACAACCATTTTGTTTTGAAATAGGGTGTAAATATGAATTAAATAGACGTACTTTGAAAGAAAAATAATCCTGCAGAAAGGCACAAACACTTAACAACCCCACATTTTACAAAAATAACCACAAAATCACGACCGACTCACATCACTAGTAAACAAAACAAGTGAATGTCTTACCAACGCGCACAAATTCAAACTGAACAGGTGTATGCGACTCAGTAACCGGACTGGTCCCATAGGAACCACGCCTCTACCGCGACAGGTTAAGACAGAATGGCTCGGATATGTTCGGCTGTTCTCGCGGTTTGTTTTGAAAAGTAAAAAGTAGGTTATTTTTTATTTAACGGTTTAATTGTTGCTCTCGAATTAATATAATTTGATAATGATTTGGATTTGGGTTGAATAAATTGACAGGCAGGAAATTGTTTTAAATGTATTAATTAATTATTTACTGACGTACATTTAATAATTAATAATTCCATTGTAATTGTTTTATACAAAAAAAAAGATTTCTTATTATTTATTAATTACCAGATTTTAAATTGTTACTCTGTTTTTAAAGTTTTACTAAAAGGTACATTTTTAGTTTTTCAAAAAAAATTCTAGTTTATTAAGTTAAAGTAAATTAATAATTTGTTTAAATTCAAACAAATTTTTTGATACCGGCAATAAT
Organism: Stenolophus ochropezus; assembly: GCA_035578165.1. NCBI lineage: Eukaryota > Metazoa > Arthropoda > Insecta > Coleoptera > Carabidae > Stenolophus > Stenolophus ochropezus. The sequence goes on along the minus strand of JAQOWZ010000005.1, from coordinate 26,718,123 downwards.
TTAAAAATGAATACCTCATTTTTTGTACACTGTATACTATTTAGAATTGGATTTTTCACACCCAAAATTAGGGTCTAGAAAGTACCATAACAAAAAACTTGTAAAACAATAAAAAATAAAGCTCATACCTGATTTATTTAGTTCACATGTTGAGGCTGTGGATCATTAAATAATTATAACGGAACCCGTGAAAATCAGTTCATGTTGCTGCTGCATTTTGAAGATGGAAGTGCATCTTCAGAGTGCACTTGGGTGCCGGTTGCTCCACCTTAAGTAAAAAACGATAACAACTATCAGATGTTCTCAAAATGTTGACCATATTTCTAACCTATTATAACACCTGTCAATTATTGAATGTCAAACTGAAACAAAAAAGAACACGTAGTTTTTGTTTATTTTCTATTTAATAGTAAATTATAACTGATTATACTTTATTTTTTTGGTAATATAAATACAATTATGCAAAAATATATGTATATTATTTAAGAAAATTTATGACATGTCTATCCTTAGTAAATATTTGGTATTTACTTAAAAAAATATGATAAACCTTATCTAATATTTAATTTGGTAGCAATATTGAAAAAATTAATACAAACATTGCAAATGTATATACCTAGCAATAATATAGTCATGTCTTCAAAATTTGTTGCAATAATTAATAATTTAATTCAGATTTCATTCAAAAATAAAAAAAATATTATATTTTAGTAAAGCTCAAAAATATATACTTAATTCCTTTTTTACATTACTGCTAATATTTTTGAAGCAGCGTATATGTATATTGTTTATCATTTAAATAAGGAAAATATCATTCTCTTGTTTTTTTCCTACTGAACTATTTTAATATCAATAATATAATCAAAATACAACAATTTGAAAAACAATGTAGTAAAAAATAAAACGAACTCACCCGTTAAACATTTTTTAATTGGTTCTTAAAACAGGTAGCTGCTTTTTTTGCGAGATTAAAATTTTTAAAACCTCTGCAGGGTTTAATAATGGTACAGAATTTACAGGTACCCTATAATTTCATTTCTACATCTGCTTTGAAATCTCAGGTAGAATCATTAACATCAACAAGAAGACCACATTCCTTATGAATGTTTTCAGAACTTCTCGAATCATTTTAAAACAATAACAATTCTATGGAAACTTGTTACTTGTTAAATAAAAAAATATATTTGAAACAACAAAAAAAAGGTAATTATTGACAATATGTTGCAAAACATTATATAAATTTTATTCTGCAAATAATTATTATTACAACTTCTGGGAAAATATTGCTATGTAACGAAACAATTTGTAGATACAAAATTGCACAGACATTTATAATGTGTGCTTCCTTCTATACGTTTTATATTGAACTAAATCTCTAATTGCCATAAATTAATACAGATGTCGTTAGTGGCATATATTTAAATTTGCATTATATAAAAAATATAAATTTTTATTGCATTGTTTCTGAACTACATATATAGAAATTTTTTTAATGTATTTTTTATATATATTCTAATTACTTTTAAAAGTAGAGAACAAAAAGAAACTTTTTATTATTTTTTTTTTGGCTAAAATCGGTTTAAATTATTTGTTCAATGTTATGTATTGGAAAAGTTGAATATATTTAAAATAGACAAATGTTAAAATCGTTGAAATAATTCAAGAATTGTAATAAAAAAACACTTACCATTTTTGATCCTTTAATGTTCCTAGCAAGGTTTTGAACCATCATTTTGATTATTTTCCCTCACGATTTAAATATTTCTTCTTCTTTCAATTTTTGTAATATTTACTTCACTATTCTTCATAAAAAAATATTTTGCACTTACCAATAACTTTTTTTTTGTTTCCATACCGTTTGAATAGGTCTTACTGTATATCGTCTATTATTATCTAAAAATATGTGGATAGAAATTTATAAAAATTGCTTCACCTGTAAAAGAAATGATTATAATATGAAAGTGGAGATGTTGGTTCCATCCTCTATGAATTTCCATTTGATGTTCAGAGGATGGTTAAGCCCTGCCACCACGACAAGGTCTCTCCACGTCGGCAAGGGGGGAAGGGATGGTTTTGGGTTTAAGGAAAGGGGGAAGACTTAAAACTATTCGCGACTTAAATCTAACTGCGACTTAAAACTCTATTGGTGCAACTTAAACTAATGCAGTGTACTTCCCAGCGAAAAGGGTCAGGGGAATTGGCATGAAAACCAAAAAAGAAGTAGAAAATTACAATATTATGTTAATTATTATAGTCTATGTACAAACTCACTCCACAATTAGACATTTCAACACGCTAGCGGTCAGACACCCTTCCGGCCCTCCATACTAACGCCCAAAATGGTAAAAGGGCAGCAAGATGCACCAAGCACATCCGTAACTCTAACTTATAGACACGCTAATACGAGGGCGGTATCACAACCCTTCCGTGCAACCCATACCAACGACCAGAATGCTGTAAGCAGAGAAAGGAGTGCCTCGACTTATAAAATATATTACTACGGGGCATTGCATATTAAAATATTACATGTATACAAATTATCTGAAAGAGGATTTAAAAATAAAAATTGTTTTTCTCAGGGAAGAATTAAATGACTTAAACTAATACTTGCGTAATTTAAAAATGTAAGTCCAATAATATTTACACAAATAGGATACTTAAATGGTATGTAATATAGTAAATTATTATAAATATTTAAATAATTCGCATCTATGTCATGTGAAACACAAAAAGTTTGTGAAAAATATATTTGTAATGAATTAGAGAATATTTGTAAGTAAGCAAAACAAAAATAAATAATAAAACGTGACACATTTTTAACCTAAACTAACTTCTCAGAGCTAGTCCCAACTGAAAACTTCCCGGGCAGTTTTGCAATAGGGATTTGCTTCCATTCACACATCACATCTCAGGTCTAACCATCACACCTTATATTTAACCATCACACCTTATATTTAACCATCACACCTTATATTTAACCATCACACCTTATACCTAACCACCACACCTTACCTAACCATCACACAATATATTTAATCATCATACCATACATTCATCATACCTTATATTTAATCATCACACCTTATATTTAATCATCACACCTTATATTTAATCATCATACCTTATATTTAACCATCACACCTTATATTTAATCATCACACCTTATATTTAATCATCACACCTTATATTTAATCATCATACCTTATACCTAACCATCACACCTTATATCTAATCATCACACAATACATTTAATCATAATACCATATATTTATCATAACTTATATTTAATCATCATACCTTATATCTAACCATCACACCTTATATTTAATCAGCACACCTTATATTTAATCAACACACCTTGTATTTAATCATCATACTTTATATTTAATTATCACACCTTATACCTAACCATCACATCTTACATCTTATCATCACACCTCATGACTAAACCTCACACCTTATATCTAGATCTCAACTCATACTGAATGTGTCACGTTTCATTCATTTGGTTAGAAATAATGTTAATATAATATTTTTTCAAGACAAGGCATAAGTTACTTCAGAGAATTTTATTTATTTAAATAGAGAACTGTAAAAGATATAATAGTCGAAAAAATTGGTCGTAAAAAATTCAGGGAGGACATTATTCTGAAATTTAAAACTTGGACTTACATGTATTAAGAAAAAAAACTGAAGAAGTACCTGCTTCCCCCCTTATAACTACATAAATATATCCTTATATCTAGAAAATAGACCGCATCTGAAACAAAAAAATATAAATTAGTTTATTTATAACAGTATACGTCTTTAATAAGTATTAACAATAATCTTCATTGTAATATTGTGCATTAGTTTCAATATCATATATAATAGTAAATTTCAATTTCAATTCAAGTTAAAAAATAAATAATATAAACGATACTCACCATACGACTGCTAGATAGCTACTGAAGATTTCTCACTTGTTAATTATTTTTTAACGAATGAATAAAGAGATGGAAATTACGAAATAGTTAAGAGTTATTAAATAAAATATTCTATTAAATTAATTGTATTTAATAAATGATGGCGTTACCTAATACCAAATTATTAATATTTCAAGTGAGAAATCTTCAGTAGCTATCTAGCAGTCCAATGGTGAGTACCTGCAGTTTATATTATTTATTTTGTAACTTGAAATTAAATTGAAATCTACTACTATATATGATATTGAAACTAGTGCACAATATTACAGTAAAGATTATTGTTTATAATGATTAAAATTTTGTTATAAAAAACCTAATCTATATTTTTATTGTTTCAGACGCGGTCCACTTTCTAGATATAAGGATATAGATGTAAGGGGGGAAGCAGGTACTTTTTCAGTTTTTTTTCTTAATACATGTAAGTCCAATTTTTAAATTTCAGAACAATGTCCTCCGTGAATTCTTTAAAACCAATTTTTTCCACTATTATTTCTTTTACAGTTCTCTATTTAACTAATTAAAATTTCCTTCATGTCATGTGATTCGTGAAATGTTGACATTGTTTAAATTTAACTTATTCCTTGTCTTGAAAAAATATTACATTAACATTATTTCTAACCAAATGAATAAAACGTGACACATTCAGTATAAGATGAGATCTAGATATAAGGTGTGAGGTTTAGTTATGAGGTGTGATGATAAGATGTAAGGTGTGATGGTTAGATATGATGGTTAAATATAAGGTGTGACAGTTAGGTATGTTGCTTAAATATAAGGTGTGATGCTTAAGAATAAGGTGTGATGGTTAGATATAAGGTGTGATGCTTTTTTAAGGTGTGATTGTTAAATATAAGGTATGATGATTAAATATAAGGTATGATGATTAAATATAAGGTGTGATGATTAAATATAAGGTGTGATGGTTAAATATAAGGTGTGATGATTAAATTTAAGGTGTTATGATTAAATTTAAGGTGTTATGATTAAATTTAAGGTGTTATGATTAAATTTAAGGTGTTATGATTAAATTTAAGGTGTGAATATTTAATATAAGGTGTGATGGTTAAATATAAGGTGTGATGATTAAATATATTGTGTGATGGTTAGGCATAAAGTGTGATGGTTAGCTATAAGGTGCGCTGATTAAATATAAGGTGTGCTGGTTAGGTATAAAGTGTGATGATTAAATATAAGGTGTGATGATTAAATATAAGGTGTGATGATTAAATATAAGGTGTGATGATTAAATATAAGGTGTGATGATTAAATATAAGGTATGATGAATGTATGGTATGATGATTAAATATATTGTGTGATGGTTAGCTATAAAGTGTGATGGTTAGATATAAGGTGCGATGATTAAATATAAGGTGTGATGATTAAATATAAGGTGTGGTGATTAAATTTAAGGTGTGATGATTAAATTTAAGGTGTGAATATTTAATATAAGGTATGATGATTAAATTTAAGGTGTGATGATTAAATTTAAGGTGTGAGGATTTAATATAAGGTGTGATGATTAAATATAAGGTGTGATGGTTAGATCTGAGATGTGATGTATAAATGGAAGCAAATCCCTATTGCAAAACTGCCCGGGAAGTTTTCAGTTGGGACTAGCTGTGAGAAGTTAGTTTAGGTTAAAAATGTGTCACGTTTTATTATTTATTTTTGTTTTGCTTACTTACAAATATACTCTAATTCATTACAAATATATTTTTCACAAACTTATACATCTCTAATATGGTCAACATGAAGTGTTTCACATGATATAGATGCGAATTATTTAAATGTTAATAATCATGTTACATACCATTTAAATATCCTATTCCTATTTGTGTATATATTACTGGACTTACATTTTTAAATTACCCAAATATTATTATCAGCCTTTAATTGTTCCCTAGTACAAACAATTTCTAATTTAAAAATCTTCTTTCTGTAGAATTTCTATACATATAATATATGAATGTGCAATACCCCGTAGTAATATTATAAGTCGAGGCACTCCTTTCTCTGCTTACAGCATTCTGGTCGTTGGTATAGGTTGCACGGAAGGGTTGTGATACCGCCCTCGTATTAGCGTGTCTATAAGTTAGAGTTACGGATGTGCTTGGTGCATCTTGCTGCCCTTTTACCATTTTGGGCGTTAGTATGGAGGGCCGGAAGGGTGTCTGACCGCTAGCGTGTTGAAATGTCTAATTGTGGAGTGAGTTTGTACGTAGACTATAATAATTAACACAATATTATCATTTTCTACTTCTTTCTTGGTTTTCATGCCAATTCCCCTAACCCTTTTCGCTGGGAAGTACACTGTATTAGTTTAAGTTGCGCCAATATAGTTCTAAGTCGCGGTTAGATTTAAGTCGCGAATAGTTTTAAGTCTTCCTCATTTCCTTATACCCAAACCATCCCATCCCCCCTTGCCGACGTGGAGAGACCTTGTCGTGGTGGCAGGGCTTAACCATCCTCTAAACATCAAATAGAAATTCATAGAGGATGGGACCAACATCTCCACTTTCATATTATAATCATTTCTTTTACAGGTGAAGCAATTTTTATAAATTTCTATCTATATATTTTTAGGGAATAATACATGATATGGAGTAGAAACTATTCAAATGATATGGTGTTGTCAATTATGGAAGCAGAAATTTTTATTGGTAAGTGCAAAATATAATCTAAAAATACCTTTTTGGATTCAAATTTTCAGTTTTTGAGAATAGTCCACGTTCCAAGTTATTACCAATCATAAATAGACATAACAAGTTACAATTTTCGGGTTTTCACACTAAATTTTTTCGTATATAGCCGAAATAATCCAAAAATATCAATTTTTGGGTTAAAAATTTTGGTTTTTGGAAGTAGTTCACATTGATAGACATCGAAGCGCAGATTTTAAATTTTCAAACAGAATTTGATTATCTCTTTTCGTTTCAGAGATATTTGACCTCAAAGTTGTAGCTCAAAAAAGTGTATTTTTTGTGAATATCTCAAAAATGAGTAGAGATTTAATCTCAACGATTATACCAGTCGATTCTACGGTAAAAGTTACATAAAGAAATGTTTTCTCCATATATATGTTCTTTGGAACGATTTAGTGAAAAATGAGAAAAACGAAAAAACCTAAATTTCAGTTTTTCGCTCCGAAACTTTTTGTCTTCAAAATTATTCATTTTTTGGACTTAAGTAAATATGGATGCGCTGATTCAAAATTTTCAAACCGAATTCAATTATCTCTTACCGTTCTCGAGATATTTAAGTTCAAAGTTATACCTAAAAAATTAGGTTTTTTAGGTATACCCCTCAAATGGTTAGGTATGCGGCTTCGGCAACACCACCAATCGATTCTACGGGCAAAATTACATAAGAGTACCAATTTTCAGATTTTTATCTCAACGGACACAATTTCTAGAAGGAAAAAACTGAAAACGGCCAAAAATCGAAAAAAATGCCTAATGAACCCCTTGCGATTTTTTCAGATTTTCGCCATTTTGTTTTTTTCTAATAAAAATTGCATCCGATACGATAAAAATTTGAAAATTGGTACACTTATGTAATTTTGCCCGTAGAATCGAATGGTGTGGTCGCCGAGGCCGTAAACCTAACCATTTAAGGGGTAAACCTAAAAAACCTGTTTTTCTAGGTTTTGCCAAAACTCAACTTTGAATGCAAATATCTCGAGAACGGTAAGAGATAATTGAATTCGGTTTGAAAATTTGGAATCAGCGCATCAATATTTACTTAAGTCCAGAAAATGAAAAGTTTTGGAGACAAAAAGTTCCTCTATGAAAATTTGAAATTCCGATTTTTTCGTTTTTCTCATTTTTCGCCGAATCGTTCCAAAGGACGTATATGCGGAGAAAACATTTCTTTATGTAACTTTGCCCGTAGAATCGACTGGTATAATCGTTGGAATTATATCTCTACTCATTTTTGACTTATACCCAAAAAACACACTTTTTTGAGGTGCAACTTTGAGCACAAAAATCTCAGGATTGAAAAAATATAAATAAATTCTGTTTGTAAATTTAAAATCAGCGTATCGATGTCTATCAATATGGACTGTTTTCAAAAATCAAAATTTTGCACCCTTAAAATACATATTTTTGGATTATTTTGGCTGTATATAAAAATTTTTAGGATGAAAACCCAAAAACTGTAACTTTTTATATCTAATTATGATTAAAAATAAGATGCGAAAAGGTTTTTATTTTTAATTGCAAATGTGAATTTGTCTTTACAAATCCATCAGTTAAACAAATAATAATTATGTACTGTAAACCCATTTTTAACTCATAAAGTGTATTTTTTTTGTAAAACTTTGTGTTTTTTAAACTTCAGTAATAAAATGAACATTATTATATGTGTGATAAAAAATAAGACAGTGGTCTAGCATTCTAGCAATAGCACTAGTGACATCTGTTTTGAAGAGGTTGAACTAAATTAACACTACCAATTTTCAAATTTTCTGTAGTTCCACCTTCTGTTGTTTTCGTTTTCTGTTGCTAAATGCGATTCCTTTTCAGCAAAATAATTTTTCTTTTAGCTCCACGAATAATTTACACCTCAATATAATTGAAAAACAGTTTTAAAGTAATTTGTGTATAATTTCTTACTGAGTACAGCAAAATAACAATATTGCATAAAATGTACAACAATTACTTTAACAATGGAGCCAACAATAAAAGTTTGTTTATAAAAGATGGATTGTAGCCGAGCGATCTGATTGTTACTTAGACTTTGTTTGTTACTACCTGAATATTTGAATTTGAAATTATTAGAACATTTAATTATTATGAAAATATTTGGAGTTTTTATATGAATAAAGTAGACAATTCTGTAAAGTTGGCAACATGTAAGCAACGTGACATTTTTGAAATAAGATAACCAAAAGATTTACAAGATTTTTAAAATAAATTTAAACTATGTATTATAATTTTCTTGTATTAATTTATGTATAACAATGGGGTTTCTTGCAGATACTCTTATAATATTAGTTTCACAAGTAAGTAAATGTTTAGCATTCTTATAGGTTATTTAAAATTATTTATTAAATATTTTAGGTATTTTTCTTCATAGGAGCATGGCTTTTCTTTATGAAAAGATTATTTAAAGATTATGAAGTACATCATATTCTTGTCCAATTAATTTTTTCTTTTACTCTGGCTTTATCATGTACTATGTTCGAGCTTATTATATTTGAGATACTTGCGTATCTTGATTTAAGGTAAATATAAAAAATAATTTTGAATAACTTAATCTAAAATATGTGTTTTAGTTCCCGATATTTTCACTGGCACTTAGGTTTATATTTATTACTATTTATGGTAATAGTATTAATTCCATTTTATATTGCATACTTTTGCATCAGCAACATTTATTATGGTAAACTTAAAAAGTTTTTAAAGGAATATATTTAATTTGAAGTTTGCAGTGAGATCAGACTTGGTTCGTCCATTGACTGTAATAGTTTGGTTCATATTTATTTACATTTTTTGGAAAATTGGAGATCCATTTCCAATATTAAGCCCAAAACATGGAATATTATCCATAGAGCAGCTAATTTCTAGGATAGGAGTTATTGGAGTTACTGTCATGGCCATTTTGTCTGGATTTGGTGCAGTGAACTACCCTTACACTTCTATGGCTTATTTTATTAGGTAATAAATTTATAAATAAAAGATATTTGTTACAATTTTTGTTTAGAGATGTGAATCCAGCAGACGTAATGGGCATAGAAAAAAGATTAATGCAAACAATGGATATGATTCTCGTAAAGAAAAAAAGAATAGCGTTAGCCAAAAAGGCAGTTTCTTCAGATGAAAGCCAGAAGAGAGGTATTTGGGGAGTTTTGGCTTCAGTTGGAACCAGCAAAGGCAATCAAGAAAGTAAGAAACAATGTATTTCCAATTCCATGTTATATTATTTTTATTTTTAGATATTTATCAACTAAAACAAGAAATATCAGCTTTGGAGGAATTGAGCAGGCAATTGTTTCTTGAAGCGCATGACACGCACAACGCTTTGGAAAAAATTGAATGGTCCAAAACTTGGACCGGAAAATACTTCAATTTTCTTGGATATTTTTTTTCTCTCTATTGCATGTGGAAAATATTTATTGTAAGTTTTAATATCACTTATTCACTTATTTTAAATAATTTGGTTAAATTTTTCGCTTCAACATTTTTTTTTAACTTTAAATTATTTTTTTTTATGTCAATTCAAATTGAACATATTAGTAATAACAAAAGTTTGTCCTGATGATGCCTAATTATTTTTTTTAGTGTACAATAAATATAGTATTTGACCGAGTGGGTAAAAAAGATCCAGTAACTCGAGGAATTGAGATAGCAGTACATTGGATGGGATTTGATATCGACGTGATATTTTGGTCCCAACATGTGTCTTTTTTTTTAATTGGATGCATTGTTGTTACTTCAATAAGGGGCTTACTTCTAACTCTCACAAAAGTAAGATTGAATTTTTTACTCTACAAACATTTTAAGTATTTTTTTTTTAGTTTTTCTATAAAGTATCATCAAGTAAAAGTTCGAATATCATCGTGTTGGTAATGGCTCAAATAATGGGGATGTATTTTGTATCATCCGTATTGTTAATGCGGATGAACATGCCTCCCGAGTATAGAATCATCATCACGCAAGTCTTGGGTGATTTGCAATTTAATTTCTACCATCGGTGGTTCGATGTTATTTTCCTGGTCAGTGCTTTAACAAGTATTCTTACTTTATATTTAGCGCACAAGCCCACAGAGAGAAAAGCTGAACGACTGTGATTATTTTGATATAAATTATATTAATTTCCTAATACTTGTACTATTTGATTATAGTAGATATAAATATTTACATTGCTTTTACTTTTTTGTGTTCAGTATAAGACTATTTATATTTTAATGTTTGATATGCATAATAATTCCAATAAAGATTTTTGCATTAAATGTTGTTTTAATAAAAAAAATTGATTAACAAAGAGAAGAATTGTTTGTTTTATTATTGTTAACTTTACAATAAATTTATATTATTTTAAACAAAAGAATAACTTTAGTAGGGATATTTATTTTTACTGCATGCTACAAAAACACAAACAAATTTATCCTAACCTCCATTTTAAAACACGTGTTTCGCACGGTATTAAACATGAGTGAATTTGGTAAGTTAAAATCCGTTTTTCTTTTAATTTTAACTATTAATCATTCATTCCTTTACTAAAATTTATTAAATAAACAACTTTGTTGAAGATAATTAATAGTTTGGTAACTTATTATGTGGAAAAACATGATTTATTTAAAATATTAAAAAAGCCGCGTGTGTGCTAACCCTATATTTTTATTTTTCTGCGTAAATAATAATATTTATTAATTGATTTTCAGAGGTTCTTAGTGAACCTGTAAAAGAAAAGAAAAAGAAAAAAATTAAACAAGAAAAAGATTTAGGAGAATATCAGAAACAAGAAAGTTTTCAACTTGAAGCCTCGACAAAACCGACCAAGTTAGATACGTCTAAGTGGCCACTACTTCTAAAGGTAAACTATATTTTGTGTTTTGCTGATTTCGAGTAAATTTTTCAACGGTCACTTGTGTTTGTAGCATTTTGATCGTTTAAATGTTCGTACAAATCATTACACACCGCTACCGTATGGCTCTTCGCCACTTAAACGTGACATTGGTGAATATATTCGGTGCGGGTTCATCAATTTGGACAAACCTAGCAATCCAAGCAGCCACGAAGTCGTGGCGTGGATTAAAAAAATCCTGAGAGTTGAAAAAACCGGTCACTCCGGCACATTAGATCCTAAAGTTACAGGATGTCTCATTGTGTGTTTGGAACGGACGACAAGGTTGGCCAAATCGCAGCAGTCGGCAGGTAAAGAGTACGTGGCGGTCTTCAAACTGCATTCCGCCGTCGAGGGAGGCGTCACCAAGGTTGCTCAAGGCTTGGAGAAACTCAGGGGGGCCCTGTTTCAGCGCCCTCCTCTCATTTCTGCTGTCAAGAGGCAGCTTAGGGTTAGGACTGTATATGAAAGCAAATTATGTGATTACGATGAGAGCAAAAATACGGGTAAGAACGGTTCATTGCAATGCTAATGAATTCATTGTTTTGTTTACGTTTGTTATCAGTTCATATTTGCATGAGAATCATTCCTCTTTTGCATGTTATATTCTCTTTGTTTTCATATGCGGAAATATGTAATACATACAATGTTACTAATGGCCAAATTATTGATAAAGTTTTGGTGTGTATTTGTAAAAAAATGTTTATCATTGACCTATTTAAATTACATAAATTTGGAGAACATTAACATAACATGTTTTTATGCTATTTTTATCATAAAAATAAATAAATTATTTTATATTTACATTTATTATACGTATATAAATATTTTTATCTTTAATGCGGTTTAAGTAGGAAGAGTTCAACCACAATTTTTAAACAAAAGAATAGATGTTTGCAAGTTCTTGTCTTAATAGTTTAATCTACATAAGAAAATTTAGACCGAATTTTTTTTTCGCCATAAAAATTCTACCACACTAGAAAAAAAATCAAGTTTCAATAAAATAAACCCAAATAAATCAGACAAAATAAATATATAATTTTTGTTGGTATATTTTGGAACATTCCCGTAATGGAAATATTTTTCTGCAGGTGTGTTTTGGGTGAGCTGTGAAGCCGGTTCCTATATCCGTACAATGTGCGTACATTTGGGTCTAGTATTAGGAGTAGGTGGTCAAATGTTAGAACTCAGACGTGTCCGTTCTGGTATTCAAAGTGAATACGATCCTATGGCCACAATGCATGATGTCTTGGACGCCCAGTGGCTGTATGATAACCACAAAGATGAGAGTTACCTGCGAAGAGTTGTCAAACCTTTGGAAGGTCTTCTCATCCAACATAAGAGAATTATCATGAAAGACAGCGCAGTAAATGCGGTCTGTTACGGCGCGAAAATAATGCTGCCGGGTATTTTGCGCTATGAGGACAACATCGAAATGAACGAGCAAATCGTTGTTGTAACCACTAAAGGTGAAGCTATTTGTTTAGCCATCGCTTTAATGACCACAGCCACAATTGCCAGCTGTGATCATGGTGTCGTCGCAAAAATCAAACGTGTAATTATGGAACGCGATACGTATCCTAGAAAATGGGGCCTGGGGCCTAAATCTTCCATGAAAAAACAGCTTATCGCTCGGGGGCAGCTTGACAAACATGGAAAACCTAATGAAAATACTCCCAAGGAGTGGTTGACCAGTTACGTAGATTATTCCATGTAAGAAACACTCACTTCTTAATTTTTTGTGTCATTTCAGAGTGTATTTTTTTTTCAGAGTAAAGGACGAACCGGTAGAAGAAGGCGAAGAAGCAGAAGTTGGCAGAAAGGTAAGTAAAATAAAAATGCGAAAAAAGTGTAAATGTGAAAGACGAATGCTCGTAAATGAATTTTGTGGAAAAGATGTGATATATTGATGATTATTAATGTTTTATTGATTGTATACAAAAATAATCCAGTTATGTGATTCTCAAACAAAAACGCTAACATCTTAAAAACTTTACAATATTACAATAGTGTGTCCCAAGTTTTTTTTTTATATTTTAATCTGTACATAAAAGTATTAGAACATGGATATCCAGTAATTATTTTTTTTAAAAGTTCGTAGGTTTGAAAACCTCTATTTTTCGCGTTTTTTCGATAACTTAACTTTTTTTTCGCGTACAGCATTAATATTTAATTAAATGTACTTTTTTTTCTAGCGTAAACATAGCGGGGACAGCATAAGTGCAGCGGATACATCTGCTGTAGCAGACACAAGCGGTACCGTCAAAGAAAAGAAAAAAAAGAAAAAGAAGAAGAAGTCTGAAGATGAATCTCCTGAAGGACAGGAAGCACAAGAAGCAATGGAAGTTGAGTCTTCCGAAGCGGCAACAGTAAGTTTATTTATTTCTTTTATCCACTGATTGTACAATTTTTTTTTCGCAGGAAATAAAGAAGGAGAAAAAGAAGAAGAAAAAGAAAGACAAAGAAAAGGAGCGCGCAGAAGATGAGTAGAATAGTGGGAAGAATATATTTTATAATGAAAATTCTGACATTTTGCATTTATTTGTAAAGTTTTGTTTTATGATGTGTGAAATGACAGAAAATTAATTGTAAGCGCTGCAAATTTTATAGTAACGTTTTAATGAATGTTACAAAGATAATTTTTTATTTTTCATTTAAATAAAGATTGTCTATCTATAAAATGTATGTGTGATTACTTATCTCTTCAAACTTTCCTAGCAGATTGTACATCTAGTATGAAGTTAGCTGTATACGGTGGGAGGCACTGTTGATTTTGGTGTTTTTATTTGTAAAATTTATATAACCAAAAGTGCAAATTTGTGACAATCAAATCTATTGTCATATTTTATGCAAAAACAAGACAAAAATTTTATAGAAAGTGCAATAGTATGAGCGTGGCTCCAAAAATAATAGATCTACCGAATGAAGTACTAGAGAACATACTGTCGTATTTAACGTACGACGAAATCGCAAAAAATCGAGTGGTAAGTACAATTTATTCTGCGCAAAAATTATTAGTTTATAATTTAAAACGGTTATTATATTTAAATCATTCATAGTGATTAATAAATATTTCTACATTAATGCATTCATACAATTTCTTATTACAAATGATTTCTTTCTTCCTAAATTACTCTGACCTTAATTAGAAAATGGTTTAATAATTAAAAAGGTACATTTTATTCATAAGATAAGCGAGCATCTTTATCAGAAGTTTTGTTTGTAAATAAAAAGACGTCCATTGAAGGTAAAAAGGCATTTGCTAAAAATAGAGGGCACTATGATAGAGGAAGGTTATCTATTGAGGTTATTTTAAGCGCCAAAACTTTTGTGATATGTCAAAACAGCAATAAATGACAAATATTTGTGCTATTTATTAATTAAAAATAATTTTAAAATGGGTGAGACGGAGTTAGATCCATTAGAACAATTGTTAGCTGCTGTGGAAGAAACTGAAGCAGAAGATAATAAACAAAAATCAAAACAATTGTTAAACAGCCACGAAGATGAGTTCTTTCAAGCAATTTCATCTACAGATTCTAAATTATCTCACAGCAGTAAAAAGTCTAAAGTAAATGAACAAAGTCCAAGTACATCGCACAAAAAGAAAAAGACAAATTTGAGTCTTGTACACACAGGCGATACAGATTCTTCTGATGATGAATCAAATAGAGATTTTCAAAACAGTAAATACAATGAATTCGGTCGAGACATTAAACAATTACTACCAGAAGGAAGAAGCGGATCAGAATTTTACGGTGCAGGCTCTTCAACTTGGAAACAAAAAGCACCCACCAGAAATTCTCTACAATCTGTTTTATTTCAACAAAAAGAAGAAAATGTATTGAACGATCCTTTCTTTGGTATGAGAATAAGTAAACCATTAATATCAAGTGCAGTTTTAAAAGAAAAAATGAATGGACGCGCTGCAATTTCAATGGCTAGAGTCAAAACATTTGTTGCTACGATTGATCCAAATCAAGACTGGGTTATAGCTGGAGCTGTCGTTCAAAAAAGTAACGTCAGAACGTCTCAAAAGGGTTCACAGTATATTATTTGGACTTTAAGTGATTTACAAAACGATTTACAAACTATTAGCTTGTTTTTGTTTCGCACTGCTTACAAAGAATTATGGAAAACTGCTGTTGGAACTGTTATTGGTGTTTTAAACCCAAGTGTTTTAGAAAACCGAGAGGGTAACAAACACCAAGCAACATTATCAGTTGATAATCACCAAAAAGTTATGGTCTTTGGCCATTCCAAAGACTACGGACTTTGTAAAAGTAAAAGAAAAGACGGAGAACCATGCACTTCATTTGTTAACACCAGTAGATGTTCATTTTGTTTATACCACGTAAAACAGGAATACCAAAAATGTTCTCTAAGATCAGAACTACAATCTAAATTCTCTGGGGGTGGTTTAACTGCTTTACGCAATAAAGTTTTGGGTAAAAATGAAGTATTTTACGCTGGAAAATCTTACACAGCTATACCAGCTAAGAAAAGCAAAAAAATGACAGAAAAAGATAATAAAAGATTGTTAGCTTTAAGCCAAGCTGGAATTACGACAACAGCTCCAGTAGTAAGAAAAAAGAAAGGGGTTGCTGCTTCTTTAGATGTTTCTAGAACGCAAAGAATGAAAGATAAACTACTTCTTCAAAAATTAAATGGCAGCAAAGATATTTGTTACGGCTTAGACAAAAAATCTAATTTTGATAAAGAACAAGTATCCAATTCTGTAACAATAGAAGAATCTAAAAAGTATGCACTTGAAATGCTAGCACATTTTAAAGCCAAAAAAGAAACCAAAACTGATAATTCCGAATCAATAAAATTTGATAAAGCAAAAATTTCGGAAACAGTAACAATAGAAGAATCGAAAAAGAATGCCGTAGAAACTATGAATAAATTAAAAGCAAAAATGGCTGTTAACAAAAATAAAGAAGAAAAATTAGATTTGCAAAGTACACCTAATAAAATTAAAACAAGTAGCGACCTAAAATTAACAGAGTTAAATAAAGAACACCTTCCAACTTCTTCAAAAATAAATACGAATTTCGTACCAAAGTTAAGCAACCCGGAAGGTGAAAATGTAATAAATTTCGACGAACAAAATAACAAAATTGTAAATAAAGAACAAGAATCACAACCGTCCACTTCAAAAATAAATTTTGTTCCGAAGTTAACGAACCCAGAAAAAGATACGATACATTTTGATTCCGCAAATAATTTAAATAAAGATCCAGCTTCAGAAACTGTATCAAAATTAAATAAACCAAAACAACTTGGAAACGTTTCTGAAAACAAAGATGTGAATTCAAAACCTTCAGGCTCAAAAGTAAATATAGAACAATCAAGTAAAAAGGAAGTTCTTAAATTAAGTAACCCTGAACCAGACAGTAAAACGGTGGAAAGTAATGTGATATCAAATGAACGGAAACAATTATCTCAAAAAAGCCACGAGAAAGAAAATGATAAAACACCAAGAAAAGAAAATCTTACTACGCAGACCAAAAATGATTCATCCAAGTCATGCATCAACATTCCAAACGTGGATATAGAATCAATAGTTGACGTCAGCAAATTAAAAATGTTCAAGGATTTAAAATCTCAACCGGCACCGAAATTATCCCATAATGGAGACTTCAAAATTGACTTAGCTTCCCCTGTAAATAAAAAAATTCATCGGGCTAAATTAACCGCTTTACAATGGGTTCAAAAAAATGGCCCCATCAAAAAAGACGATCCCACCGGAACGGCAAAAAAAGGCGTCAAACGATTTCTAGAAAGCGTTGAAGAACCAGAAAAAAAGAAAACAAAGTTAGAAGAAAAGGCAGAAGTTTCACAACGGTTTAGAAAAATATTAGAAATGACTTCCAAACACAAAGACTTACTCGAAGACAGAGATTTGGAAGAACAGGAGAAGTATTTCCACAGATTGGAAAGCCGTGAAAAAATGGAAGAGAAAATGTTAAGCACTTATAAAATTCAGTGTAAAGCTGTGAAATGTTTAACTTGTAAATACACAAGTTTTTCAGCTGCAGAACGTTGCAAAGAAGAAAAACATCCACTGAAAGTTTTCGACGCTACAAAACGATTCTTTAAATGTAGTAATTGTGGAAACCGCACTGTCGCTTTACAAATTTGTCCACTCTTCAGCTGTAAACAATGCGGTGCTACCAAATGGGAAAGAACTACAATGATGAAAGAAAAGAAAGTACACGTAGGAGAAGCTTTATCTATTAGAGGAGGGGAACAAACATTTGTTAATTCTGTTGTTACGAACGCTAATATTAATTTATTGGTGCCTGAAGACTGATAAAAAAAAAATGTTGTACATATATTTTTTTTAATAAATTATGGATTTTTATGATAGGCTATATAACTATAATTATAATTTATTGACATATTTGTAAAATAAGGAATGTAAACGGTTAACATACTTGTATTTGTATGAATAAACATTTGCACATGTTAAATGCAAATTTTTGAGTCATGAGACCTTGCTCCTTTTAGTAAACAACTAATTGCTAATCGTTGCAATAATGCATGCTGATTTTCTTGAAGATTAAACGTAATCGATTATCAATATTTTATATTTTGTGGAACTTAATAAATATGAGTATATTTTCCATGTAGGTATGTCGCAAATTCAATTCAATATGCGGCCAGCTATTAAACCGCGGTTTTGTGACAATGGAAAGACGACACTCCACCATTTTGAAGAAGGTGAAGTCGTTACTTCCTCGCAGGGAATCGGAACGCCGGGTCCATCAACTGGCAAGACATTCAGATATCCTTACCGCTATAGAGACCCGCATCAGTATGCTCAGAATGACGTTTATGAAATTCGTTGAAATGAATGCGTGCTGCTTCATTCCCGGAAAGGTAAAATTTCATATTAAATGATCAGAGATACATCTTTCATTTTATCACTATTCAATTCTACGTCCAAAAATACATATATACATTTATTTTTAAAAGAAAAAAATATTTGTCATTAGTATACGAATATCTATTGATAG
Organism: Stenolophus ochropezus; assembly: GCA_035578165.1. NCBI lineage: Eukaryota > Metazoa > Arthropoda > Insecta > Coleoptera > Carabidae > Stenolophus > Stenolophus ochropezus. The sequence continues at coordinate 26,699,564 of JAQOWZ010000005.1, read as the reverse complement.
ATAGTGAACTAGTGATTAAAAATTTGAGTAATTGACTCATATCCATAAATGGGTGTGAGGTACACCTTCAACGAATTGAATTCCTCATGTTAAAATACATTTAGATACAAATTTTTGAATCAAAATTCCCTCTAGTACATTTTATATTAAAGATAGAATATCAGCCAATCAAATGCGAGCTTTCCAGGTAGCAAGGTATATAAGGAAGGTCCTACGTCAGGATTACTGACTCCTGCTCCGGTAGGAGTCCAGGGAGGCTGCCTAGCCTCGAGCCTCCGCTCCTCCCGTCTGGTGGTCTGACTAGATCACCTTTCAAGGCATCTTTAGATGCTCTGGAATGTGGTCTAGTTCAGTGAGTCGGGAATTGGAGCACGCTATGTACTCTGATTCTTAACCTGCTTAAATCAGAGCACATTCTAGAGCAGGTGGTTGCTCTGGATTGTGCTCTGATTTTAGTGGGTCAAGAATTAGTGCATTACGAAGCGTTTGTTCTTAATTCTTGACCTGCTGAAATCGGAGCACATTCTAGAGCAGATTATTGCTCTGGATTGTGCTCTGGTTTCAGTAGGTCAAGAATTAGTGCATTCTAAATAGTTTGCTCTAATTCTTGACCTGCTGAAACCAGAGCACATTCTAGGGCAGATTATTGCTCTGGATTGTACTCTGGTTTCAGTGGGTCAAGAAGTAGTGCATTCTAAAGTGTTCTGGGGCATTTTACCGGTAGGTCAGTACTCTAGAATGTACTCTGGTTTCAGTAGATTCATAATTAGAGCAAACATCGAAAAAAGCTCAAATTCTTGTCCTATTGAAACTGGATCACATTCTAGAGTAATTTCCCATTAGGCGATTACTCAATGTGCTCTTATTTCAAGGAACACTAAAATATGATCTAATTCTTCTAATGATGGCATTGTGTCGGTCTGTGAATTGTGAGATATTTGTTATTTACACCAAATTTTTATTGGTAGGTAATTGACGAAATATTGCGTATTTTAACACTTGTGGAAAGCACCTGCACACCACCCCGCACTCATGAAGTCCTTCAAGAACTTCGAGACATCAGCAGCATGGCTATGGAACACTTCGACGAAAAAATCGCACCCCATTTGAAAATAAGGACTTTACCACCATATCCCGTCATACCAAGTATATAACTCTCAAAATTAAATAAATGTTGGTACAATAATATGACATGTTTTAGGTCCATGTTTATTCTCTGCACCATTGCCTGGTTTGATTGTTAAAGACACATTTCGCAAAGATATCAATATTATTCAACGAAGATCTCTCGCTCACAAACAGCAGATTAATGTGCTGAAAGATATTGTAAACAAACTTGTAAATAAGGTAAAGAAGCAAAACAGTATCATCCGTTTACAAAACGTTAAACTTCGCGAACAATCAACAAAACTCAAAGACCAAGACACCTGCATCGCAGATTTGAAACGCCACGTCGAAGAGTGGGATTTAAAATTCGCAGACCTGGTTGCTGAATTAAGTCGGGCAAGAGATGAAACATCTACAAGTACAAACAACAACTCTACTTCTACACCGAACACATCTTCATCGGTTTCATCTCTAACCCCGCTCTCAACACCAAGATTATACAAATCAAACATTAAGCCCAGAATGGCGCAAATACTCCCAAGAAGTCTCAGCAGAATAGACATCCCAAGTTTTGAGATTGAGAGAAAGAGAAAATTAGCGACAAGTTCTTCGCTTGAAAATATCCCGTCGAAAATTTCGAGATTGCACTTTTTAAGCAGAAGCGAATCAGAAAGTAGTGATGGAGGAGGAAGTGACATACGAAGTCTTTTAAGCCCTCGCGAAAGTTTTTCTAGATTGCCGACGTTTTTGAGTTCGTCTCTGGAGTCGATTTTGAAATCACCGATCACGAGTATTAAGTCTCGCAAGCGTAAATTGCAGTAATTTGTGTGCATTTTTAAATTAGATACCTGAATGATATTGTTTGTATGAAATCATCACATTTATTATTAATTATATCACCTATGTACGTATATAATGGGAATATGTATATAACAAATAGATATATAGATTTTACTTTATAAATGTTAGTTAAATCTCATATGCAAAAGAGAACTAAATACTTTGTTGCAAAATCAATATTTATTTTAAAATACAAAAATTAGGATATATTCACGACTGAAAGCTCATTTAAAAAGTGGAATTACAGTATTTTACAAATAGTTGCTGCCAAATATAAGTTACATTAACATAAATGTAATCTTTTGATTGTACTAACAACGTTTTATATGACGAATAAAGAATATGCAAAATAGAAATTTCTTTGCGACAAAACTTTCCATTTGCTTTGTTCAGAAATGGGATGGATTTTTTTTTACAAAAATAAATAGTGCAGTAGGTTATGTGTCATTGATATTTTGAGCTTTTGAAGTTTGTGATCCTGTCAAAAACAGCTGACACAAAGCAATGCGTGTTTATGTTGATTTATTAAAGTTGATTGATTCCAAATAGCAATAATGTGAATATTATTTATCAGGTAAGCCATGTAAACTAAAAAATTAAGTGGAGTAACTTTTACATGTGAAGATATCAAAATACGATATGAGCAATTATTTTGCGCATTACATAATTATTATTTTGTATTTAGCACTTGACATATAAATTACAGTAAAGTACAGAAAATTTATCAATATTATCAGCTAATAAACTTTGTTGTGAATTTAATTTCGCAACATAACCTGACAATTCATTTGTAGAGCGTAAATCTTTTTGTAACTTGATATGATTTTCAGAGATGTTGAGCACTTTTGAAACAATGCTTGGTCGACCCAGGTGTCGAACCTGGATACCTTTAGCTACACAGCAGGTAAATAAATAATATCCATGGAAATATTTGTATATTTTGCAAAATTTGCTTATCATATTTTGTTTCAGCTACGCCTCCGGCATTTAATACGAGTGATTGCGTATAATATTAAAACAGCAGAGGGTAGTTTATACTACACTTTGCACCTAACGACTATGTGTGCACCTTTTTACACTAGTGAAAAGTTAGAGTCGCAAAATCCAAAATGGGCTGAATTAGATGTAAATACTTTGCAATTTTCATCAACTACAGGTGAGGTTTCTATTCAATTCATGATATTCAATACCCAATTCATCTGTTGTAATGTGATACGCCCTGAGAAAAACAAGTTTTTTGAATAGAAATATTTCTTGCATTATTTTAGATCATGTGGAGTGTACATTGTGATAAAATGATAAGTAATTCTTGGAAATTTTGTAATTAGTAATAATGTTTAAATATAAATGTTATATTTTACCTTTGGACTATGTTTTCTATTGGTTGATAATTTAAAATTAAAGATACACATAACATTTCTTGTAATGAAACACAAATTGCTAATGATTTATAAAAAATGCATTTATTAGATAACAAGAGGTATATAAAGATGCAACATTTCATTTTTTTTAAAGAATACATTTCGAGTTAAATACTTTGTGAAATTTGAAAACCAATTTTTACAATATTTCCTTTACTTCTTACAAGGAAGTAACTAATATGTAATAAACTTTTTTACGTACAAATTTTAATCATGTAACAATATGTTGTAATATAATGATTTATATTTAACTCCTATAGGTGTAGTGTTGCGAATATGGCAACATAGAGACTCTTCCCCGACAGATACGGTGATTTTGGCCTGGGGAATCTGCTTGCCAGGTTTAGTCTACCTAGGCACTAAACTAGCAGACATTCAACCTGTGTCATTCAAGCAAAACTCTGTGATATTTCAACTGAACGGCGGCTTTTTCACAAGTCAGCATTGCATACGCGTAGATCCCATCAAACCACTACCTTTCATCGACCATGTAAACGTAGTAAACAACGGAGAGACCACTAGTATTATTCGGAACGCTTCAATCAAATGTGCCAAAAGTGATGTTAGAATAAGTTATAATGTTAAAAAGCTACAACGGTTACACAGTTTGCAACAATCAATAAAAAACAAATCATTAGACGCTCAAGAACTTCGCGAAAAAATCAGCGCGAAAAGTGGTCTCATCGAAGGAGATACTTCAGGTCCTTTACGCGATTCACAACCAGAAACAACGGAACAAGCACCGCGGTTACTTTCCATGACATCTCTTAGCAGATTACTCAACAACAAACAAGAACAACCAACTAGAATTCAGCGCCAAGAAATCGCTAAAATTCGCAAACTTATTGAAAGCGCACGGTTTCGAACAAAGCTTCTAGCTCAAGAACGCGATCGAAAGCTTGCTAATATCAGAAAGCTCAACCAGGAGTGCAACTTGATACAAGAATTCAATGAAGATAAAAGTTTGTATTAATCATATTTTTTTGTTTTCGTTATCTATAAATGTCTGTTTATAGATTCAGAACTTATGGCACTTTATAGACAACTAAGTAGAGATGTAGAAAGGCTGAGAGAACGACGAAGATCTCAGGCAGATATCAGAGAACTTTACGTGCACACAAGTGCACAATTACAATTAGCTAGAAAACATCTTGTCAATCAATTACTGCTTATTTACCCCATTAAAAAAGTAAGTATACTGTACAAAAATAATTACAAATTTGTAATAATTGTATTTTAGCTTGCAGATAACAAATACACGATCTCAGGCGTCCACCTTCCGGACGCTGAAAAACTAAACACCGTACAAGAAAACAGCCTTTCAGTAGTTCTGGGGTTTGTATCACATGTCGTAACCATGTGTTCCGTGTTCCTCCAGGTACCGCTGCGGTACCCGCTGGTACATTTGGGATCCAGGTCAAAAATTACGGACCATATTGCGCATAACATCCCCGATAAAGACCGAGAGTAAGTAAAAACAATTACGAACTCATTGCATACATTTAAAAAATAAAAAATAATAAAATATGTTATTTTTTAAATTATATTTAAATTTAATGTTGAATATTGTGTAACAAGTGTGAAAATTTTGGCACGAGACGAAGTCGAGTTCAGGAATCACACGAGGTGACAAATAAATTATTCTGCACGAGTTGCACACTATATTTTTTCTACGACCATATTTTTTTACGACTAAATCCATAATTCATTTTAATTTAAAATATTGTTATTTTATTTGTAATCATAACAAAATTACCAATAATGTTCAAGATATTGTGTTTTTCTCACACTGCACATGCGCAGTGTTGTCAAATACTGTGTGAGAAAAAAAGTACATTCTGGTTCTGTAAATTTTAAAAATAAAAGATAATAAAATGTAAAAAATGCTTAATTTCAATAAATCGTTGAGTAAAAATATATTTTTATAGATTTCCACTATATACGAAAGGCAAAGAGAGGTTGCAATTTCAATACGCAGTGTATCTCTTAAACAAAAACATCGCCCAGCTTCGATGGACCTGCGGCCTTCCCACCCACGATCTTGCAGCCACTTTACCCAATCTTCTCTCTCTTCTCCAAGGCACTGGCGACTTCCGATACGACCGCTCGGACTCCGGCTTCAATTCTCGCTGCGTAAATCTCTCCGACCCATCACTAGAACCCTCACAAAACCTCACCAAGAAGTACGGCTCATACTCAAACCTAGAACCCAGTTTAGGGTTCAACGAGCGCTTCGTGCTGTCCACACCCATCAGCAACTCCTGCGAACAGATCTTCAAGAATGATCTCGCCCAGAACTTGTCTCCCGTGCGGAGAATTTCTAGGAATATAGTTTCTGAGTCTGGTCCCGGTTTGAGCCAGATTCTAGCACCCGGGAATGGGTTTAAAATGTCGCAGAGATATAAGAAGGAAGAAAACTGTGATACGAAGAATAGCTGCGATTGTAATATCGAGCAAGGCTTGGATATTTTAGATTCGTCGAAAGAAAACGGCACAGAACCACTAGACTTAGCAATAAAATTAAAACGTAGAATATCTCGCTCGGTAGGGTCGTATACCGATGATGAGAAGTTTAGCCTATGTAGATCTAATTTAGAAGTTGGCTCGGATCCTCTTCTGATCACAAATCACCCAGAAACAAATCTCTCGGATCAGAGTCTGCCAAACAGCCTGGGAGAAGGCAGAAAAGAGTTTCTTCAACACTGGTTTAATAGCAGTCCCGCTTTGGTTTGCTCGGATGAGAACTTGTGTCCAGAAGAATACCTCGGGGTTGCCACGCAAGAACCGGCAGACGAAGAGGGCACGCTCACGGTTCGGACTGAAGCTCTGGCTGAACAAAATTCCACCTTTCATTTGGTTCGGCCCAAACATTAGTCTGTAAAATACTAAAGCTGGAAAGGTAGGAAGAAACAAACATAACATTTTTCAATTTTAAAATATTTTACGTACTATAAATCAAATATTCGTTTAAAATTGTGATTGTACTTTCTCCTGTCTTTCTCGTTGGAGTATAGTCGTATTTGCCATTTGTATTTACAAAGCTGTTTCTTCATCATATCATTGTTTGAAGATTAGTTAATTATTATGCATGTTATATTTAAATCAAGTTGTTGCGCAATAAAAATGTTTATATATTAGAGTTCACACTCTTTAGCTTATAATTTGTATATTTAATATCGTTTGTTTATAAAACAGGATAGTATTTGGGGTACATGTAACGATCTGATTTTTGTTAATACACTCCTGTTTTTGTTAAATTCATTGACGGATAATATAAGTTACAAATTGCTTTTGCTTGCATATTTTTAAAGACAAATTAGGTATTTATTTTAAATATAGATGTACAAAACAGAGTTATAGTTATAATTATCTATCAATGAATTTATTGAAACTAATAAGCTTAATCCAAAAATTTATGAAAAATAAAGATTATATTGAAGTTTATTTTGTCTCCAAATAATTTTCAATAAAAATTCATCACAAATATTATGTGTATTAATATTTTCATTCATCTATTTGTTTTAACGTGTAAAAGAGTCTTTAGATTTTGAAATGGTCAACTTTCTTCCTGGTTGGGTAGTTACAGAGTTGCTCGGCGTTTGTTTTTTAACATGGATTAAATTGCACGCGATAATACATTCCCATTCATTTCTTCGCTGGAATCATGAAAGGGTGACATTGACACCATTTACCCTTCCTTCCATTTTGTTACGCGCGCGATTCTACAAGGACGACGTTTGAAATTTGATAACTACTGTCATAAACTCGAAATGGATGCCATCAACATGCTTCTAATCAAATCTTTATTGTTATTTGTCTTTTAGTTTTCTTTCTTTTTGCTTTTGCACGAGACTTCTTTCAGTAACGTGCAAATTTCTTTTCGAAATTGTTTGTTTAATTTGAGAAACGACTTAGCAAATGATTTATGCATTTATTAGGTTACAATGAGATATATTTAGTATTTTTTGGAGATTTGTAGTTGTTGTTTTTGGTTTTAATAGTTTTATTTGCTGAGCTACTGTTTGAGGACTCCTGAAAATAGAGCAAGAGGGAAATATATCGCTATGTTATTTCACCTGTGCTGTTTCTCTCGTGTGCGGGAGGCTGTTGTCGTTTAGCGCATGCGCAGTAGCGTCTATCCATCCTAACACATTAATTCAGTTCGCCAGTGTTTCCTGTGTTAACGTTAAGTGAAAATCTGATGTATTGTAGTAAAAATGTTGAAAAAAGTGAAAAAATGGACAAAGTCTAGAGTATTTTATATACTAAATCATGACCGAGGGATTTGAAGAGTAAGTAGTTGTTTATTTTATGTCGAAAACACATATTGTTCGTAGATTTGGCCTCCATTTTAATATGCATCGGTTGTATTTTTCACTTGAATTTGTCTCCCACGTTCTTAATAAACTGTAATTGACCCAATTACTAGACACGGGGTGTATCATATATCGTGCTGTTTTTATGGGAGTGCCACAAAATATTTTATCATTCACACAATACAGTAATCAATGAATGGTCATTCACAAAAGTGAAACCATTGAATCTGAATGTATTCCTTTAGTTTACGTTTAGTGCATCGGATCTAATCACTTCCTTGATTATTTCTCGGCCTATTTTACAGCCGTTGTTTCAACAAACGCGATATTGTTTTATTGGGAGGGTTTTAATTGTTGCGAGTGTTGCTATGGTTTTGGGGAGTATGGGTTAATTGTTTACTACACGGGGTTGATTGTTGATGTAGTTGCCTTGAAGGGTGGATATTTGGCTATGCGAGGCCGAGGGTGATTTTGCAAGGGTGGGCGTTTATGACAGCGCTGTCCTAACCTTGCCTAGCATTTTCTCTGTTTCCCTAATGCTACTATTCGATACGACCAATCATTTACAATTATTCTTTTTTCATTTCATCACACGCGATTCTTTTAGTCTATAAACAATTTTGTTACTACTTTCGAAAGCTTGACTAAAATAATTTGTTTATTTTTGAGCAATAATGTCAAAATGTGTCATCGTTTATATAATGTGTAACATTTTCTTTTGTTTTTCACAAACATAATAATGTAACTTCCGTAAAAATTAATTGATTACAATATTTACGGAATATATATCTTGTTTATGTTAATATTCTATGAAATATTTTATTTAGAACATTATAACATTAATAATTTTGATTTTGTATGATGTGCCACCTTCAATTTTGGGTACACTATCGTAATTCATTTGTTGGTGATGTTAGAATAATTGTTGCTAGTCGCCATTCATTGTTTATGTTGCATGTCGGCCATATTGGCGTGTTTTCGCTTTCCACGGGCCGGACTGAGTGAGATTTGCCTGCAGCCGGCTCTGATATTCTTGCTTTGCTAGGCCTGACATTCTTGCATGGCACGGCGACTACGTGACGGTCTATTTTGTTCATCGGATATCCACACTTCCGCCGGATGTACAACATCCGTAGGATGTTAACGCGTGCACTTTTTCTATTTTATTTATAAACGCCGGTTAACAAGCTATTTTCATATTTTTATGACTGATTTTTAAGATAACTTTGAGTGGAATTAGATTTTTGATGTTCTGTTGTTTTGGTGATTACAACAATGATTTCATGCCATACAATCCTAACCTGAAATTATAAGAAAAAAATCTGTAAATACATGCTTCAAAAATACTAAATTTTCCTAATTCCTGAAAGAAAATTAAAAGAGAAAGTTAAAGGTCCGTATTACGACCTCACTTTTGTTAAAAGTGACGTTTGCTTTCATAAGATTATAATGTAAAATCAAGCTTCCTAAATGTGTTCTTAATATGGGCGAAAGTACTACAAATAAACATTTAATCAATCTAGAAATTTGTATTTAGAGATATATTTTTCATGTACATAACGTTAAACTCATCTGTCAATTACATTTTTTTTAAATAACACTGTTTCATACCCATTTTGGGTGTACTACTTATAAAAAATGTAAAACATTTATTTTGATACATTTCATTGAAATGTAAATCAGTATAAAAACTGCATTATATTGTTTATCGTCCAAGTAATTGATTTTGATCGAACTTGAACTTGGGTTATCAGAATTCATAACTAGTAAATAGCAAAATAACTAAAAATCAAAAACATTTTATTATTGTACCCTTGTACAAGCTGTAGGTATACAACCAGTATTACTTTTATGCAAAATAAGTCACCCTCAAAAATAAAATTATTTGGACTATTTTTAATTCATTATTTGTTTTGTAGTATTGTTACATTTATATTGTGGGAGATATTATTTGTTTTTATATGTCAGAGTTATATTTATTTGCATTTTAATAGTAACTTTCTATAATTTGGAAAATGTTATACAATAAATATATTTCTTTAGTGTAAATTTGACTTTCGTATTCCTTGTTAATAAATCTATTATATATAATCATAATAATAATATACAAAAATTAAAATAAGTTTCACAAATTTTCCAGAAAAAAAAATGTTTTTCTCGACAACATGTTTCAATTGTTTAGGCGTAATTGCAAAATGCTGTGAATGTGTAAGGCAGTTGTTTTCGATGTGTTTTTGTTTTCGTGTAAATTATTGCGTGGTAAAGTGCAATTCAAGTAGGCTGAAATGTCTTAATAGACTGATAAAGCGATCATGCAATTGTGCGAAAAATAAACAAAAGACGGCTGACTTCCGGTTGCTAGGTTATATAACATGTTCGTGCAGGCATTGCAGTATGCAGTACTATGATGAATGAATCATTTTTTAATAGTTCATTTCAAAAAACATTATATTTCTCAACATAACATTTCATTGTTAAACATTTAAATATCTTCTATGTGGTGCACTTTACACATCAGTTATACAACCTTTTCTGACAAAAAATGTCTCTGTGGTTCTTTCTTCACACTTTAAATGTTCTTAAAACTTTTGTTAAATTTCCTTTATATCATTATTAATACTTGAATGTGTAAAATCATTTTTCTTGAGAAGCAAATCATTTAAAGACAGGTGGTGCTCTTTTCACTATAGTTTTAAGAGTCCAGCAGGTGAAATATACCATTCGCATATTTTTATGTGAAAAATAGATGAACATTAGGTTTTTAATAAAAAAAATAATATATAATAATAATATTTTTATATAAATATTTTCTGTTTGTATAAAATTGGAAAATTATTAATGAATTTATTACAGTTATTATAATTGATGCACATGTTAGGTATTCTACTCTGAGAACCCGAATTCGAATCCCGTTGCATCAAATTATTTACTATTTATTTCCATATAAAATGGTCCCTATGGTGTACTCACTACGGCAGTTACAGTGCCCTGGAAGTGATGGCTGGTAATTGTCCTCTTCGCTTTAAATATATCGTTACCTATATATCTACTATAAAATGTGTAATAAGTTGTGAATGATATTTTTACTTTGCAATTTAATACACTTTTTCATAATTAATACAAAATAATTCTCTTCCTCTATTATTATCAGAGTTATAAATCTTGATAATTAATGTTGAATACATGACTTTTGATAAATTCATTCATTTCGTCAAATAAAAATCTTATCAGAAATGACCTTAAAAAATTTATTATCTTCTACCTTCATTCAAGAGCTCATTCAAGAGCAAAATGATTATTAAAATTATTTCATTTATCAGACACGTTTTTTTTATTTCAAAATATTTTTTGAACAATTATGTGTATAAGACAGTCGTTGAAATCTCTGAATCGATGTATGAAAATGTTGAAAAGTCTTGATTACTACAAAGATTTGGATAATAATTATAATTATTTAATAATAATAATAGTAATATTTATTTAGTTATAAGCGAGGCTATAAGCTATTTACATTACAAAAATAACATGAAATATAGCAAAAAGTAATATTCATATATAACCTTAAATTTAAAATATAGTATTACTTTTTTGTAGTAACAATGTATTGTTTTTATATTTATTACAATCTTTTGTCTGTTGTCTAGGCAATGTCATTGTTGGTATCACAAGGCCAATGCTACATGTGTCATTATTTCGTAGCCTTTATTGTTTTAATCATAGATTACTTCATTCATTCGTGTATTTTTTATCAAAGCTACAAATGAAAAGAGTATAAATGTGGTTTAGAATTCGTGTTTTGTGAAGCAATTTCTGGAAATGTATATTCATCATTTCCAGTGAAAGTATTAGTAGTAAAACATGTGTTTTAATGTTAAAGATTCTGAGAATATAATTTATGTCATACTAAAATAATTATTTTTCTAGAAATAATTAAAATATTAATGTTTCTGGAAGAGGAAATAATTTCCTACTTACTAAATTGCAAATTACAAGGAAACTTATTTCAGGCCTAATATCAATTTTGCAGATATTAGTAATATATTATTTTTAATAATAATATAGCTATTTAATAGTCTATTGTTTACAGTCTTTTGGACAATTTTCTGTTTATTTTTAACTAAGATTTTTGGTTTAAAATTTTCTCTTTACATTTTTACTAATTTTAGAACAAATGTTGTTTGATACTTGATTACTAGAATTAAAAATAACTATTTAGTAGTAGTTGAGTTTGAACAAGAAAAAATGTATTTATATTTGTTCTAGATCTATTCTAGACTATAATGCACTATGTATATTAGTTATAAATGTCCGTATTAGTGTTAAGCTAATAAAAATATAAGGATATATTATTAGTAATTTTGTTATATTACAAACAAAATAACAATATTTTAAATTCAGCTAAGATTAAAAGCTCAGCAAGCACTTTATCTCAGTTAATTTGTGACGAAAAGAACGGTTAAAAGAAGTGAGTTAACTGAGATGAGCTAAGATTTTGTGTAAATAGAATGTCACTCTTAGTTGTACACTTTGTAATAATTGTAGAAAAAATTACAAAAATGTTATTTTAAAATTTATTTTCCGTTCCGTCGGATTCGAATTTGGGTTTTTAAAGTCCCAACCATGGGTTTGAAATATAAATTTTATTGCTTATACAAACCTAACAGAAGTATAAACAATAATTTATACTTTATTATTGAAAAATTTTATTCTTATGGGCGTGACTTTTTAAGCCTAGTAATAAAACTATTATTTATAGACCAATTCCAACGAAAAATGCATTATTTAGTAAGCATTTATAGAGGATTGTAGTGGTGAAACCAGAATTTGAATAAGTCTTACGGTTGAGGAAATATTTTATGGTTTAAGAGTCAAGGTCAGTACGGTTCATTCATACTGAAGCTGAACGCATTAATGAAACGGTACGAGATACAAGAAAATGAGTACACTGGCCGTTATTTACATATCATATCTTTGGATATTTTACTGTTGATGACAATATATGCTGGTCGTAGAACTATACATAGTGATATAAAAAATATTTTTTTCTACAACCATTAAGATATTTGTTGTGTGTTTGTTATTGCTATGGATACATAGTATATTGTAAACACATTTTCATTTCTCACGGTAACTATAATAGTTATTTATGATATAAGTGTTAAAAGTGACATTTTATGAGTGAGTGGGGAAGTTTGAAACGAGGCGAAGCCGAGTTTAACAAACCCCACGAACGAAATAAAATCACTTTTAACACAAATATCATACACTATTTTTCCTACGACCACAGTTATGTACCTATTAGGAAAATAAAAACTAAGCATTAGAATGACATTTATGACAGGTCATGATGTATTTGTTATGAACAACTGAACATAAGACGTGTTAAAAGTAAATTTGTTTTTTACTTTTAACATGTTGTCAATGGCAACGTTTTAAAAGTATTTACTGTGTTATAAACTGTTATTTTTAACTTGCTAAGCAACCGTTAAAAATACTATTTTTAACAGTGGTCGTAGGAAAACAACTTTAAGGTATATATTCATATCTCACAGTTCTGTCAAAAATCGTATTGTTTAATTTTTCTTTTGTGGCTAGTTGCTAGGAAGTAGTGAAATGAAGACATCTTTATTATTAAAATATAAATTAATTTGGTAGTATTATCGTGGTCGTAGCAAAAGTATAGTTTACAACTGGCTTGGAATATCTATTCCATACTAGTATGTAATGAGTACCATTCGATGCTTGTTGCACAAGATACTATTTTATATTTCAAAAAAGAATACATATAGAATATATAAATTGTAGTAGTATATAGTATATGAAGAGATAGAAATGTATAATTTTTGCTGAGGTGCAATTTCTTCGTCCTCTGGTGAGGGAAAACTAGCATTCTCTCCTGACGTCCATATAGTATTTTTTCATGATGTGAATTAAATACCTATATTTTATATTCAGTAACATTAATAATTAGTATCTATTTCAATGCCATAATTACAAATTTTTGTAGCCTTGCAAAACTATTAAATAAATTTTTATTTATGGTAAAATAAGAAATGACTTTCCAAAGCTTTTCTACTGAAGAAATTATTGAAGCAGCTAATGCTGCAATAGTAAATTTACTAAGAAGTTGAGGAACTTATATGAAGCAGTAAAATTTAAATAGTTATCATGATAACTGTCAAACATGATTTTGTTTTTGATAATAAAAATTTAAAATCATTTAAGTAATGAACCAGTTGATGAGAAGTAGATTTATTTTAATTTTAAAATAATAAATAACAATGTAAAATTATCTATTTTTATTATTAGATTCTTACTGAAAACTCCCTTGGGAATTTTGCTTATATATTATTTCCTTAGGAAAAAATACTTCTATCTTTTTTTATCCCAGAAACTGGTTTCTATTTCAATTTCTATTAGAATATATTTTTATCTACTTTCAATTATATATTTTTGAATGACTTTTAATTTACTTGCATTGTGATTCATATTAGTCACTTTTATTTTATTCCCCACATAAAAATGCCTATGTGGTGTACTCTCCAAGTTAGCTACAATACCCGGAAGGTGACGTCTGACAATCACTCCCAGAAATGAATACTTATCCTTCAATGATATATTTATTTATATTTTATTATACTTTTATTACTATATATTTTTTCGGGCACTTATAACTGGAGTGGGAAGTTTATTTTAAGGCGATTTGAACTCAAGTTATAAGAATAACAATTTATCTACTAAGTATAAATTATAAAGTGAAAGTTATTACTTCCGTTGCAATTTTTTGAATGAATAATTAAGTATTAAAGATAAATTATAATTATATTAATTTAGATGTTTTTTATTCCTTATTATTATTCTGTGATACATTTTAAAATTTACATATTGCAGGTTAAATCTCAGTGACATTTCTACCACTAAAGTAAAGCGGATTGCCAACGTTTAGGGGTGCAAAGTTAAAATAACTAGACGTCAGTAGACGTGGGTGCAAATATATTTAGATTTATCTTGCAATTGCTGCATTTGGAACAAATTAATGTTGTAAAATTGGTTTGTTAGCTTTGTGGTTAGGATAATTTATTTGTTTGTTGCTAGAATAGATAGGGCTGCAACTGATGTGGAATTTATTCTATCTGTAATACTAAAATTATTCTAATCAATAGATATATAATATTGAAAACCATTTAATGTGACTTTTGGTGGTATATTAGAACATATCTATAAATAATTTTATTAGTTACAATAATTTAGTTTTTATTTTCATTGTATAATTATTAAAATATAGTAACAAAATATTTGGTATTTTTTAAATTCAACAATAAAAGTATATAGTCACAAGTTTATAAACAAAACATCTTCCTATGAACAAATCTTTATACTGAGGGTGACAAAACACAAACAGCTTTGCGTTACTGTTTTGGTGGTTGCATTCAGACATTTCTACAAACTTCCTTGTTTTGAAGTGTGAATTTAATATTTCTACACTTTTTATCTCACGTTTTGACTTATGGAAAATCTGGAGATTGATAAAAAACATGTTTCAAGATTTTTATAATCCAATTTTAATAAACTTGAAATTCTGAAAATGTAAATTTAAAATTTATTTTGGAAAATCTCTTATAAAAACTATGTTTGCTTGAGTATCGTTTTGAAAATTTGTTTATTTATATATTAACATCAGATGACTGAATTACTTGAGTCGTTAATGTTTTACATCGATTGATTTTTGCGTGAAATCGAAAATTATTGCATTTTTGGTTCATTTTTTTCCAATTTTTCATAATATTGTTTTAATATTTTATTTATAAATTTCGATGTGCTGATTTCAAATTTTCAAACCAAATTCAATTATCTCTTTTCATTCCCGAGATATTTGTTCTCAAAGTTGACTCTCAAAAAAGGGTGTTTTTTGAGGATATTTCAAAAATGAGTACAGCTACAACTTCAATGATTTTATCAGTCGATTCTACGGGCAAAGTTACATAAAGAAATGTTTTCTCCACATATACCTTCTTTGGAACGATTCGGTGAAAAATGAGAAAAACGAAAAAACCGGAATTTCAGGTTTTCGCTCCGAAACTTTTTTTCTTTAAAATTTTTCATTTTCTGGACTTAAGTAAATATTGATGCGCTGATTCCAAATTTTCAAACCGAATTCAATTATCTCATCCCGTTCTCGAGATATTTGCGTTCAAAGTTATACCTAAAAAATTAGGTTTTTTAGGTATACACCTGAAATGGTTAGGTTTACGACTCTGCCGACCTCATCATTCGATTCTACGGGCAAAATTACATAAGTGTACCAATTTTCAGATTTTTATCTCAACTAATACAATTTCTAGAAGGAAAAAACTGAAAATGGCCAAAATCTGAAAAAATCGTAAGGGGTTCATCAGGCATTTTTTTCGATTTTGGCTATTTTCGTTTTTCCTTTCTAAAAATTGTATCCATTGGAGAAAAAATCTGAAACTTGGTATACTTATGTATTTTTGCACGCAGAATCGATTGTTGAAGTCGCCGAAGCCGTAAACCTAACCATTTAATGGGTATACCTAAAAAACCTGTTTTTTTAGGTATGGCCAAAATTCAACTTTAAATGCAAATATCTCGAGAACGGTAAGAGATAATTGAATTCGGTTTGAAAATTTGGAATCAGTGCATCAATATTTACTTAAGTCCAGAAAAGAAACATTTTTGGAGGAAAAAAGATCCCATGCGAAAATTTGAAATTTAGGTTTTTTCAATTTTCACATTTTTCACCGAATCGTTCCAAAGAAGGTATATGCAGAGAAAACATTTCTTTATGTATCTTTACCCGTAGAATCGAATGGTGTAATCGTAGAGATTGTATCTCTACTTGTTTTTGAAATATCCTCAAATAACTCACTTTTTTGAAGTTCAACTTTGAGGGCAAATATCTCAAGAACCAAAAGAGATAATTGAATTCGGTTTGAAATTTTAAAATCAACACATCGAGAACTATTGATATCGTTTATTTTCCAAAACCAACATTTTCGACCCAAAAATGGGTATTTTTGGAATATTTCAGGAGTGTAACCACTATTTTACGTTTAAAACTTAAATATTTGATTTCATCTGTAATTGAACGTAATAGAAATATAAAAGTATAAATTTTAATTTGTAAAATAAAATTTCAAGGTTAAAATTTCATTCATATTTTATTTTTTTATCGTTCAAAACTAGGAATTGTTATAAATAATTTTACTATCCGTGACAATACTATTGTTTATCAATTTTTATGACAAATGAATGAATGAAAAACTCTAAAGTTACTATAGAAAGTTTCTATTTACAGAAAACAATAGACGACAGTAGAATGAATGCAACAATATACGCCAGATTTTTATATGTTTATAAATAAGTGAAAATCGCACATGTATAGTTTTCAAGGTTAGAACTTCATTCATAGTTTCCGTATTGCGTTCACAATAAATAAGGATAATGTGAAAACAATAATAAATAAAAATAAAGTAATTCTTAATATTTGTTGTATTATAGTGAATAATTATTAACAATATTTTTTTTTCAAAATTTTATTTTTAATAAATTAATCTATTTACAGTAAAACAAAAAGTTTGTTTCCTTTAACAATGAAGACGTTTACCAGACACCATTTGGGCACTCTAGCTGGCGTGGAGAATACACAAGTTCTATTAAAAATCTTTTAAATACTTTAACTGTAAATATTACTACTATGATTTATATAAGTATTTGTATTATTTAAACACTTGAATATATTAAAACATTTGAAGGATTTAACGTGGAATGTAACAAAACGAACGAGTGTACAATACGGTATTGTTTAATGTGAAGTAAAAGCACCTGCTGAACATATATTGATAAAGTCGATGAATGAACGTTGTCATAATGACTGCTATCTGCTATCTAGGTTAGCCATGACTTAGCTATCATTGTTTCTTCACCATCGGTACTTGTGAATGAAGCACAATAATCAAATCAATAATTTTAGTACATACCCGCCCTTGGAAAATTAATCAGTTAATGGTATTGAAATAGACGGAGAAATATTTGTACACAAATGTATATTTTTATTTACTATGACTGCAAACAATCATTTACTCATTTTAATATCGTAACTATCGAAAATTGTTAGTATTACCAAATTCATCTGAAAAATTATATCGAATATATCTAATCTTCAAAATTTAGATTTATTAAAAATTCAAATTCAAAACATTTCTCAAAATATTACAATTGTTAAAATAATATCGTATGTACCTAATTCAAAAAATTTATAGTAGATTGAGTTATTGGATGGATTTTTGAAAATTTATTTTTATTATACTTACATGTTGATTAGTTAATTTATTAGTTCTTTATTTTGTGCCTAGGACACTTATTATTTATGTCATGAGGTTTCTAGGTAAATAAAAATTGTTGACATTTCTCAAATATTAATTATTTTATCGCCAAAATTTTTCTCCCTGAGCATTCCTCAATCCTTTTGATAAATAATTTTATAACAACTTCTTCAAGTACGTTGCTTATAGGTAACGTGTTTTCGACATCTATCATAAAATTATAGTGTAATTCGTAACTAATAGAGATATTATAGCTGATAAAATAAGCGGTTTCATAATGTCACAAATAAATTTCGTCCCTGGGGTGCACTCCCCACGCCAGCTTCAGTGCCTGAGATGTGATGTTTACTAGAAACACAATTGCATAATTCTGACGATAAAAACTAACTCAAACAAACTATAAATAATGTAAGCAAAAAATGAACTTTAAATAACCTTAATAAAAACAAATGCAGCTCTTCAATAAAAAGCGATCAGCTGTTGCCAAGGTCACAGCATTCTTAATTAGACCATATGGTTCAATCAGAATCAAATGGGCCATGAATGAAATAAATTATAGCTCATCTCACTCGATCAAAGTGACTGTGTAGAAACAAATGAATAACAAGTGTAGAGCCACACCCACCGCGCGCCAGGCAACCAACAGGGAAATAACAAAACACGATCGAGATATATACACTCAAACCAACTAGTTTCCGTATATAAATGTTTGCGCTTTGTTTTTAAAATATATAAACTAAAAACTGCCCAGAAACCTTTTGGAACTCAGTAATTGTTTCAGATGATCCAAGATAAATCTTTTTGGATCAGATGGATAAATTATTGTTTCGAAAAGGAAGAATGAATAAATAAAAACAAAATATGGAAGAGGATCTGTGCTTGTATTTATTGATGGGAAAGTGGGTTATTTGAATATTTTAAAAGAAAATTTGGAAATATATACTGAAAAATTAGGTTTTAGGAATTCTTATATCTCTCAACAAGATATTACATACTACATATAAATTGCTAGAATAGTTATGGTACAATTTTAGACAACAATTAAAAAGGCATCCACAGTTTCCAGATATGAATCCTATTGAACATCTCTGTGATTTATTTTAAAAAATGTTTAAAACATGACGCCCAAAGAATATAAAAGAACTACTACATACTACTACCACTCCAAGAAAATAGTGGAAAGTGTGACCAACCGTTTAAGGGAAGTAATTCTAATGAATGACGGTCCAAAAGATCATTGATTCTATATCATTTACAGATGTACGGAGACTGTTGGCGTACTTAGTTGTTATAATAAATATAATATTTTTTTATTTTAATGAACATAAAATTATTTCTTTCAACTAGTGGTTCTGTATGGTAACCAACTTTGTTACAATTACTTATTTTATTAATATAAATATATCACCAAATTATTACCCAATTATACCAGACATAATATTGTATTATAAAAAATTATCAAGCTAAAATTTTTCATCGTCACCTGTCTCTAATTTCCATGTACCTAATCAAGGTAAATTGATGTAGTTAAGTGTGTTTTGTTATCTATACACGGTGTAGATAACGCCTAGATAATATTGTCTAGCGTTGACGTGATGGGAATCGGGTTGATACGTCATTTCCTGGACAAAGGTGGGAGATATTCCATTTCCGGTGGATATCATCACTGACGACACATTGTTATGATTCATATAAAACTCACAAATACTACTTTACTCATTGTATCTAACCGACTAATTAAAATTAAGAAGTCGTACTTACTTAAAAATTAAAACATGTATTATGGAACCATAGTCTGATGGTATAGCCTTTCAGATATATTTTAACGACACGAATTTTAGTCCAATTGATGTTAGTCAAAGACAGTATATATTTTCATATAATGTACAGACTTCCTAAATTTTTCGTAATAAAAGATATTATATTTATTATAACAGGTAAGTACGCCAATTTAGTCTTCGTAAACCTGTAAATTATATAGAATCAATGATCTTTTGAACCGCCATTCATTAGAATTACTTCCTTTAAACGGTTTGTCATACTTTCCACTAATTTTCTTGGAGTTTGGGAGTCAATTTTACTCCATTTTCGACCATAAATGTAGTTGTTCTTTTTTTTTTTTTTTGTATCTTGTTTTACACATTTTTTAAAATAAATCCATAGATGTTCAATGGGATTCATATCTGGAGACTGAGGAGGCGTTTTTAATTGTTGTCTACAATTGTACCATAACTATTCTAGCAGTTTACTTGTAGTATGTTTGGGATCATCTTGTTGAACGATACAAGAATTCCTAAAACCCAATTTTTCCAAATTCTTCTTTAAAATATTCAAATAACTCACTTTCCCATCAATAAAAATTAAGTTTGCCACCCCTTCTGCACTCATACAGCCCCATACAAACATAGAACCACTTCCATTTTTCACTGTTGGGCATTTTTTTTGTTTTTATTTATTCATTCTTTCTTTTCCAAACAATAATTCGTCCATATGTTCTAAAAAGGTTTATTTTGGTTTATCTGAAACAATTACTGAATTCCAAAAGGTTTCAGGATAGTTTATATATTTCAAAAACAAAGCGTAAAGATATGTGTACGGAGACTAGTTGGTTTGAGTGTATTAGTGATTTTTTGGTTGGTAACTGATTACCAATACTTCGTTGATTGCCGTCTCCCAATGAGAATTGTACCACCCTTGCCAAATCTGATAGCGAGTTAGACTGATCACTTATTGACGTCGCAGGAAGAGTCGCTTACATTTCCTGCTGGGTTCTTGCTCCTGCTGCAGATAACAACAGCGTGTTGAGACTTGCTTGCGAGATAACCATAGCGACCATGTCATGAACGTAATGTACAGCGATAGCAAAAGTACCAACTATGTACTTGCATATAGGTCATGAAGAAATGAAATGAAATTAAGTGATGCAAATTAAAAGAACATAAAAAATATTAGGTAATTTTTTTGTACAATTTATCGCATCAAATGGGGTCCTCCACCAAAGTAACAAATTACGAATTTGATCACTTATAGTCAATCCAGACTTTAATTCTGTATAATAGGTACTGTCAAAGTTAAAAAAAAGTTATTTGTTTTTAAATTATTCGAGTTTCCCTGCTACTTCCAACCTTACTGTCTGTATCAGATGTCATATTTGACTATTAATCTACAGCTGGTACATAAAAAAAACAAAACATATTTCAGGGCTAATTTAAATTTTAAAAAATCTGACAAGACTGGCAAAAGTCTTATCTAGAAATTTTAAGACAGACCAAACTTTCATATTCTAAATCAAGACTAGAAAATTCTAGACTATTTTCAAGACTCGAAATTAATTTAAAAATTTAAATTTTTGATATGCAAAGCTTGTTCTATCTGAGCTAAAACAGTAATTGTAAAATAGAAAAAGAACGCTGCCGAAGAATTATCTGAAACAATATAGAGTTTTAATATCTAGACAAAACTTTTTAATCTAGATTTAGACTTAGTTTAGAGTTGCCGCCTAGAGAAGGCAAAACTAAACTAAGTTTAGATAAGGCAACACTAATTTGGTGTCATTTGGTGCAGAATTTTTTTATACACCTTAAAAAAAAAACACCGTATATTTTTCAAATCGATTCATTATTCGTAGTTTACGAGAAAGTAAATAAATAATTACTAATAACTATATATTGTTGCTAACCAATGTTTAGTTTTTATTATTCTAATATGAAGCTATAGGTGTTAGTTTTTATATTTTATGAGTTATATGTATACCTAAATTCGATTATGGTCACATGCCCCATTTGATTTAGCTGGAATTGAACTCTGCTTCTCAGATTACAGAGCTTGTAAAGAATTTAATAAACCAACTCAAATTTGCATTATAATATAGAGCTGATCATTTCGTTCTTTTGGATATCAGTTGACTATAAATATAATAATTTATGACAGTATTTATATGTTCAATAACAGTAATTATTTATTAAACATTTTATTTATTTTAAAGATTGATATGTGTATATTGATATTTCCAAGTTGTGTTATTGTAACAAAAGAAAATCTGTTAGTTTTCTTGAAAAATTTGGGTAATTTCAACGCCTGCAACCAGTGGAACTGTAGCGTAGTGTTTGTTGCCTATTCATTAATTTTTCTTGTCTCACCCCCTGTATTTACCCATCTTCCCTGCGGATCGAATCTCCACTCCAGGTTCGATGCCCTAGTTCCAGCGGCGCGCGTGCTAGGAGGGGGCACGCCCCACTTGCAGCGCACACGTCATTCATGCACTCCGTGTGCCCTGCACGCCACTGGCGGGAACTGGGTCACTGGCCCCAAGCAACGCGCGGCTATGGGTGACGTCATTGCGACCTGGAGGCGAATGAGGTTATGTTTTTTCAAATTGTAAATTGGGGCTTAAGATCGGCAGGTGGGGCTCCGGAAATTGGGGGTTTATTGGGGTAATTATTTTTTAAAAGTTTTCCTGCTTAATATAAATAATCTACTATACCAGATATAATATATTTGCATTACATAAGACGTTACCTTCCAGGCACTCATAGCTGAATTAGAGAGTGCTAAATCGGTTTAAATTAAATCAGAATAATATGTAGTTAATAATATTATTATTACACCATAAAAATATATTTTGGATATAAAATATGTAAGATATTTTCCTGATGTTTTTTTTAAGCATCTTTAGCTGAAATAGAGAGTGCAACATATCTTTTCCTTTAACATAATAAATAATTTATCAGTAATTATTTTATCACAGTTTATTATTACTACTAGTACAATATTTCTTAATATCAAAAGTTTGTAACGTAATATTTTTATGTAACCAGCATTACATTTAAGACAAAGTGGTCACTAAATTACTTATTTAAGGGGTTTCGAAAACTCATGTGACTTTTCCTTATAATTAATCATAGTTTGTTTTCAAATAGTTATAAGTATGAAACGCTAAATATTTTACATTATTTGCAAGGTAAAAAAGTTTTCACTGCTGTTAGGAAGAAACCTCTTTGAAGCGGTAAACTATTATCTTGCTTATATTGTACAATAGTTTATTTGTTATTCACTTATAAATAAAATTAAAATTATAACCAAATTGCTTAACAAATAAATTACTTATTTTGTAAAAGCTCAATTATATTGGCCTGTAAGTTTAACAAAAAAAAAGTTTTACGTATATTAAGTAAAATAAATATATCAAAGTTATAAATAAATAAAAATATCAGTAAAAGTTAACAACAATATTTTTTGCTTCATAAGAACAACGGTTGGGATTGCTCGGCTAACCGACTTCCCCCTCCCTTATCTGGACTGACGTCACCTCCACCTGGGCTCTATGGACGTCTGCAGCAGAGGAGGCCATGCCACCGATGCTCGCTTGTTGCTCCGCGGCCTCATAACCTGCTCTCACCCCGGTGGTGGGGGCAGTGACGTCATTCCACTCACCGGGGGGTGGGGGTAGTTATATGAGACCTATAAATAGAACGAAAATATTATGAGTGTCGTATGGACGCATTATTTATGGACTTATGATAGGGGTGCATAAACTACTGCATTGCCGTATCATCTACGCGAATACATTATCGTTTCAAACATTTTTAATTTCATTTTGATTTGTTAATTTATGTTTACCTTCCGCCAACTTGGACATGAAGTTTTTTATTAGTTTTTAAAATTTATTTAGCAATTTAAAATGTTTAATAAATATATTACTCACTGCTTATTACCAATTTCTGTAAATATAGTAAAAAAATTTTCTTGATGAGATTTGAATTTGGGTCTGTAATAGGATTCAAACTTCAACAATAAATATTGAAGAAACTTTTGAAAATTTTATAGGTTTTCAACCTGGGTTGGTGTTTTATTATCAAGTGATTTTTTTTAAATAAACATTCACTTAAATAAAATTTTATAAAATATTATATTTTATTCATACCGCTAATCCTCACATATTTTTGAACTCTGAATTCTTTCTTCACTGAATTTTTGTACTTAGTTCCTTCTTTATTGTAATAAAACGAAAACTTTTCTTTATGTTGTAAGATATCAGAGCATTCTGGGCTCAAATTCCAGTTAAAGATAGCTAATATTCTTGCCTGTTGGTGGATTCAAATACCATCAAGTAATAATGAATATTTTTTTTAATACATGAGATTTGAACTCAAGTCTCTTATTTATGTTTTAAGATATCACAGCATTCTTGGTTCAAATTCCAGTAAAATTTAGAGATGGCATATATTCTGGCATGTAGACAGATTCAAATTCCAACAAGTAACATTGATTTTTTTTTTAAATACTTGGGGTTTGAAGTCAAGTCTCTTCTTTACGTTGTAAGATATCAGTACATTCTGGACTTAAATTCCAGTGAGATTTAGAAATGGCATATATTCTGGCCTGTAGACGGATTCAAATCCCAACAAGTAATATTGAATTATTTTTTTTAAGTTCTTCGGGTTTGAAGTCAAGACTCTTCTATACATAGTAAGAAAGCAGAGTTTACATCCCAGAAAGGTACACATTTTTTTTTTTAAAGAATGAGTTACTCCGCTCGCGTTCCTAACTTCTCGAGCAAGTCTCCGCCGCGTTCGCTCGTCGCTATCCCCATCTAAAAATACGTTTGTGTTCCAAATATATCTCCCCCCTCGGTGGTGCAAGGGCGCTGGGCTGACCCAGATCCTCGCCGGGGTTGTTACCCTCTGGGCCGCTGTGCTCATTCACGGTGCACGCCGAACTGGGTCGACGCTCGCGAGGCCTGCAGCCGCCGTGACGTCAGCGCCGGATTCAGGACGCCACATGAATGGGGATGGCATCCATGCCGGAGGGGGGCGCCTCATAAACAATTACTACCTTGCCGATACTTACCTACTAGGTACTTTCTACATGCACTGTGAGACACTATTTTTTGCAAATGTAATCATCAGTCACATTTTTTTTTAATTTGTTGGCCAAAAATTCTGAGATTATATTAGTTTACCACCATAGATTTTACTGCAATATCAATTGGGACTGCTTTCAGAGCCATTCTGTGTTTGCTACCCCAACTAATATATAGGCAACCGAGCAATACAATGTTGTAGGCAACCATTTACACTTTCAAGTATTTTATTACAGGTACTTAATTCAATTTATATTATAAACAAATTATTTAAACATTGATATTAAAGTTTTTTGAGTCCATTTGCCACATCGAACTGATCCAACTTTTTTTTCATTTCATTTGACTGAATCACTTTACCCCCTCTATGGAACGAACTGTTTCTTCTATTCGTTTCATATCTTCAAACATCTCATCCAAATGCATAATTTTTTGCAAAATTTTGTTAAAATGTTTATCACTGATTCTTTTTGCATACACAAAATTATTTATTTAATTTTTGGCGCTGGTTAGACTCAGATAGCATTTGTTTCCCTCTGTAA
The DNA here is from genome assembly GCA_035578165.1 of Stenolophus ochropezus. Lineage (NCBI taxonomy): Eukaryota > Metazoa > Arthropoda > Insecta > Coleoptera > Carabidae > Stenolophus > Stenolophus ochropezus. Next base: position 26,674,133 of record JAQOWZ010000005.1, on the reverse strand, counting down.
CACGTACGATACTAAAGCGAATAAAAGTCTCATCTATGCCATGCGAATACGACAAAGATGCAAAATAAAACTTTAATAAATCTTGTAGCAGAAATTGATGGCGTGAAGATCAACTGCGGAAAATAGAGTGTACTTAATTAGTTTATTGCATTTCATCAAAATTTAACTTTTATATTTATAATATTATTATTTATTTGATTTATTTTTCTCTTAAAAACCGTCTAAAAATTAAAACGAAGTGCCTATAAAATTTTATTTTATCATATGCAATAGGATAACAGTAGTGTATTTCTGGTTGCAGACTCGTTATACACCAAAACATAGTGGGGTTAATTTTATTATTTATGAAAAATATACTATGTAGAAATTGATAGTAAGTGGTAAAAATAAATTGATAAATATGATAAATCGACAAATAATTATTTCGTGATATAAATTTTTAATCTTTAGGTATTAATTACTTATTTAGTAACATTTTATACATGGTAATATAATTAAACATTAACTAAAAGTAAAAATCGAAAATGATTAACAAAGAAATACAGATGATTAGAAATATGGAAGGGTTGTTGAAACTTTTTATGTATACTAATATAAGTAGAAAAATTAAATATTAAACAAAAGTAAAAATTGACAACGATTAAGAAGAAAAATAATGTTGATTTCAAATCGAAAACGATTAACAAAAAAATGCAGATGATTACAAAAATGGAAGGGTTGTTTAAACTTTATATATGTAACAATATAACTAGAAACATGAAATATTAAATAAAAGTAAAAATTGACAACGATTGACAAGAAAAATACTCATGATTTCAACAATAGAAGTGGTGTTATATTGACAAGTCACTCATGTCGTGGTCCCCTCGTTCAAATCTCCAAAATAAAAGTAGTTTCTAAAAATAGGCTGGTGCAGAGGGTCGTTTGCCCTCAACAGTCATTGCTGCGACCTAAATCCGTCGTCATTCATGCACCCGCAAGTAGGTCAGCAACTCTTCACCCCGGCTCGCGGGGATATTGAATCGCGCGCGCTGTGACGTCACGCCGGCCGGCCAATCACAGCCGCCTCGCGCCCTCAATCAGCCTTTCATACACGTGAAGCTAGTCGCACTGCAGCCTTGGCGCCAAACACATGCTCGCTAAGTGATACGCTGTGATTATGTGTAATTTAGTACCTCCTACGGATATACTCGAAAGGTTAGATTTACTTGCATTTTATTCACCTGTACACAATATAAAACACAGGAATTTCGGTCATGACTTAGCACTTTTAATACTCGGTTGCACCAATACTTCTTAAATTTTAAGTTTGTTTTAAATAGACAATATCAACTTTTCAACTTGATATTAAAAATTTCGATTAATTTTTTTTAATGGTGTTTAAAATTTAATTCTTGTTGGTGCAACTGAACTTAAGTCGAAATAAAATGCAAATTATTTAATCAGTAAAACAGTCAACATTATATTTAATGTATCACTAAAAAAAATACAACTTAATACTTCCCTCAAAATTTGTATTAAGAATAAATTAATAAAATTCAAATTTTCTATACATTTAAAAATGTAAATGTTCTTTGTTAAACGCTACATATTCAAGAATTTTTTTTTTAATTGTAACGCATATTTTTCGATCATAAAAAATTTATTTATAAATAAATGATATGAGGAAGTCATTTCTAATATAATTTTTACGTTATGAAAAATGAACCTACTATATTCGCTCATTGAATTCTCTAACGTAAAACGTGCCTTGGTTAAATCAGTGGCGACTCGTGCTACAAATTTGTAGGTGTGCAGCACACACTTTATTTCTTTTGTGTTGGATGCAGCATCCAACACAAAAGAAATAAAATATTAATGAAAAGAAATAAATTTTCTTTATAGTTTCAAGTTATTTTTTTTCGGCAAACTATTAATTGTTTATTGCAGTTTTGTGGCAATAAATTTTCGGGTTAAATGAAGCATTCTTATCGTTACAGCCACAAATCCAGTTGTTTCTTAAATATATGTCTTTCTTAAGTAGTCTTTTATACGATTTACCGCGACTTTTAAACGAAATTCCTGTTTAGTTCAGGTTTGTCACCTTGCTGTTTAACTACCAATTGTTCCTGATAAGTAAAGTTTGGAAAACTATTTTTTATGTAAATGAATAACTACATTCATTTTAGAACATGTATTTAAAATGTAAAGTTAAAATTAATTCAAGGTAAATTTTAATTTGTAAATACTCATAGGTAGTTAAGCCACAATATAATGTAAAATAAAGAGAAGTAATTTTGTTATTTGATTTTTACATATATTTTAATAATGTACTTATATGATTAATTATATTAATGTGAAATTTTATTTAAAATTTTTGGTGGTTCTGCAGCTCTACTTCACTTCATACACCGCAAGAAGGCGCCATTGAATTTAATTTAACTTGCATTTTTTAATTATCTGTAATCGCACTATTTTAATTATATTCCTATACATATTGTAATTCTACTGCGTATGTGATATTAATATTTATAAAATTCACTTATAGAGAATATTTTTATATGTTAAAAAACATGAAACTTATCAATGTATTATTATGAATAAAAATAAATATTACTCAAGTATTATTTAAATACAAGAACAATAGACTATCGTCTGACCGATTGTCCTATATTTGGTTGTATTGTGACGTCATTCACTTGCACCAAATTTCATTCGTGTATGATCTTAAGCTAAGTTAATAACAGTTTACTTAATTTCCTTTGTTTTATTGTGGAAACTACGCATTGTTTAATTAACGGAAAAAATATTTTACGCAGTGAAACTGACGTGAGAAGATGATAAACAATTGAATTAGTTTGTAGAAAGTTTAAGAAATGTTTTTGTTTATGTGTAAATATGTTTAATTGCTTCACAATCAAATTGTTTTTACTTTTTAAGACAATATGACCTAAAAAAAAAATAGAACAAGTAAACAAAGAAAATTAAAAATTATAATTCTATTTACACCTGTTAATCAAAAAATTGCAATACGGTTGTGTATTGTTGGTAACAGATATAGTTAGACTATTTAAAATAAATTTAATAAATGTGTATTCCTTGTATCATTGAAAGCAGATATTTATATTTATTATTTTTTTTAATTTATACAATTTATTTCCCGGAAAATTGTTTAATTTTTTTTTGGTAATAGGGAAAAAAAATATTTTTAAATTATATTCATAACAAGTTTTTGTATCAATTTATATTAAATTTAGGTATATAAAATACTTGTAACAATATTGAATCCCACCTTTTTTATGGGTATATACGTAAATATTTCTTATAAGGTATTTATCCTAACCATTCACCCCTGCAAAAACCATAACCCGACTTCCATTCACTCGTTGATGTCACCCTGTACACGTGCTTGCGTCCCCCACCACCGTAACTCGGCGGTGTCACGCGTGACGTCATCAGCGCGCGTCGAATGTTCGGTAGCGATCGGCGACCGACCTGCCCCCTAGCGCCGGGTGGGGGCACTGTGCATTATAACTTGTAAGCACTAGTCTATGACCCAGTTATGCATGCGTAAAACTGTACCTGCTTGCACGGATAATCTAATCATATACAGGGGATAAAAATAACTTAAAAAGGGTAATTGGTACTGGGGTGGTACTACATGGATGAAGCAACGAAAATACTGTTCAATTATTATTACAAACTATTGAATAAACATCCTATGTTAATTTATAAAATAATCTATGTAAAAACTATAGGCAGGCAACATGTAACACAATAATGGCAAATTAGTTGCCAATATCAATTATGATCAATGTATACCGAATCATACATCTTTCGGGCACTTCAGGTGAAGTGGAGAAATCACTAAAGGGGTCATTTTGTGTTGAAAAAAGTATGAAAAAACTATATACAAATAAATTGTAAACCTCTTTAACACCTGTAAGCAGACAATCTGCATTACAAGGATGTAAATGGAGTTGCTGAACGTGAATGATTAATGTTTTACAAAAAAATAATAGTAAAATCTCATTTTGTGATATTTTTGCTAATTAATTATATTATCTATTAGTTACTAATGAAGGTATATAGAGCCATAAATCTATAAACAAAGTTTGAAATAGTTATTCACGTATCAAGTATGGGAACGTTATTTTCCCGAACGAGTATTTTGTAGCACGATCTTACGAGTGCTGCAATAGAACGAATCTGGGAAAAAAGGTCACGCAAAAGATTTGTACAATATTTTTTGTACGAAAATCATAAAAATCAATAATTTTTTATTTTTGTACAAATATTTTAATTATTTTATACATACACTATTTTTTGCTTATGTCTTTCAATACTGTCCAGTGCTATCAACCTGTCAAGATGACAGAATTGTTCATTATTTTTTAGTGTAATTTTTTTTATATTATTTGTTTTTGAAGATGGTAATGTCTGATGAACAGATATGTGAGTAGTGCATCAGTTTATGTAAGCGGCACATTTAGCCAGGTGCTAGTGATGTTTTCCGTGCCAAAAATAAAATTCATTGATGAATATTTTATAGGTCAGCTTTCAATTTCACACCATGCAGGTATTTTTAACTCCCGCTATTATAATTTTAGACTGCACTGACAGCCAAAATGTGCAGTGCTGCTGCAAATGTTTACACGTCATAATCAAGCGGCAATCAAATGAACTAAGGCAATTAAAATGGCGGAAAAGTTAGGTTATGTACATTGGAAATTGAATTATATAAAATGTTTAAATTCTAAATTTACTGCGGTAACTTTTCATACAAAAGCAAATCTTCTACAACTTCTTAAGTTACAACAATTATAAAAAGTTTGAGCGTTCGGCCGCCTTTGCAAGTTGTGATGTGGGCGGTACCACGTGCTCATACACGTGTTCAACCCAACGACTCGGATACGAGTGCCTAATTGAATAAAATCTACTTTCATTCATCCGTTAGCATGTAAAAATATCACCAACTGACGTGTAAGTTACCAAAAGACGCTCTCACTGACGCAAAAATACCTCCACCAAATCTAAGTCACTAAATATTGGGGAAATTTTGTGTGGGACGTTACCTGTGTTGTGTAAGTAATAGGGATGAAGTTAGGTACGTCATACTGACGTAATCTATTTTAAAAGTGGGAGGAAATTTAATTTAAATTATGAATTTAGGTAAATGTCAATTTGTTGAAGTGAATAGATTGGGTTAATGTGTGGGAAATATGAATGACTTTGGAAATGTCATTTTGTCAATATTTTGTTGTTTTTACGCAAATACCGCCTGTTTGTAAACAGTCTCAGCTGATGAAAACAATTTTTCAATGAGGACCAAACTTTATGTTGTAGGATTTAGCATTTTAATAACAAATTGATTATTTTATAAATCTATCTTACGTCTTCTATATTTAGAATAAACACCTACACTATAATGAGGAAATAAAAATATTTAATACCTAACATTAATATTAAATGCACACCTCCACCATTTTTGTTAGTATTGTATTTTAAACATTTGTCAACAAAATTTTATTTTTTGTGAAGTAAGATAATTTCATATAAACATTTCCGATTATTGTTATAGAGATCAAAATGTTTCTCTATTTTTTAAAATAATTTACCATAACCGTTCATTCAAAAATATATATTTTACAAACAACGGGACGCCATTACAGATTTATTTTATTTGATTATTATACCTGCAACATGAATACTATGTATGTATTGCTGGTTGCTTGAGTTAGAAAATAAAGTAATAAATTTTATGAGAATTATTTACGTTGTTGTATTATAATATGCTTAATTTCCCACTTGTTTTTCTTGTATAAAATAATTCCATAAAATATCCTTAATTAATTTTTGATCTAATAAAGATGCAATGGGAGTATGTGACAAATTATTGATTAAAGTGCCGGTATTTTTTATAGTGATCCATTATTCGTATTTTACGAGAAAATAAATATTAAAAATTTGGGGAAGGGATATTGTAACGTCAGCATGGTAGAATCGTGAAAGAAGACAAGTAGATTGAGAGCGAAAGAGACAGTCTATCTGCATTTAATTGCGAATAACTATTTATATTAATCTGATTATAATTTTTAACTTACTTCATTACAATTTTTACTGTTTAAATAAAATATTCAAGCATTTCACATATTATATTTTGTAATCTTTTAAAATTTATAAAACATGCAGTTGAAAACTTCATACGGCTGATTACATTTATTACTGCCATTTTTGGGTAAAAATATAGCTATCTATCTTTAACGCATTAGCTCGATAGATTATAGCACTTTATATAGTTAGGGACTTAGTAACTGTTGACAAGTTTTACTTGTATTTTAGTGGTGATGGTTGTCAGCCTACAGTCTCTGCAACGAACTTGCAGTTTATGGTAGATTTCGAACCACTAGGTCACAGCGATATTTTTAATTTGATCCCCAGATCTCGTACTTCGTTACCCTTATACATAATAAATGTTTTTTTTAGTGGTGATGATTGTCAGCCTACAGTCTCTGCAAGAGACCTGCAGTTTATAGTAGATTTCGAATCTCTAAGTCACAGCGATACTTTTATTTGATCCCCAGATCTCATACTTCAGACTTGCACTTTATAGTGGATTTCGAACCACTAGATCATAGCAGTATTTGTATTTGAACCCCAGGCACAGTATAAATCGTATATATAGTAGTTGCACTCCCAGGTATTTTTGTTACCCGAAAATTTGACCTTGAAGCTCTTGACTCCGCCCTTTGGAGCAAAGTTTTCACCCCCGCCACTTGCGGGCAGTTGTCAGTGTTGGCTCGAAATATAAACACAAGTTTTCTGTTATTAAATTTAATTGTTCAGCGTGCTTCATGTTGAGACATTTAGTTCTCTGATACATTGTGTTGTGTTAATTATCAGTATTCCTGTGTTATTTCCTAGAAGTTTCATTTGACGTTTATTTGAATTTACCCGCTTGGGCCTCCAATGGGCGGGGCTTACGTGCGCTAGAAAATCTGACATGTAACAGAATTTCAAAGGTGCCGGCAGAGAGTGCAACTACTGTATATACGATTTATACTGTGCCCCAGGTCTTATACATAGATGAATGTGTGTTGTTGGAGTAATAGAGTAATGTTGTGTGTGTTTCTGTTCCAGTGGCAACTATTTGGTCCGTGTGCGTGCACAGGTGATGTCGCGGGACGACAGCTCCGGCGGCTGGGTGCCCCTGGGAGGCGGCGGGCTCAGCAACGTGTCCGTGCGCAAGCGGCCGCGCGTCGCCCCCTCCGGCACGTCGCAGGAGCTGTCGCAGCCCAAACACGACTACCTCATCTACGGGAAACGTATCTCTGATCAGTCGGTAAGTCACAACCACACATAAGGTATTACCACAGAATAGTTACACACAGATGCGACACTCCGTGTCGGTACCTTTCATATTCCCCTATCCAGTTCTATGACCTTGAAGCATTGTGTAGACCTTTAAATTTGTGCTCTTTCCTTACCTCTCTCTCAGATGTGAGGAAACTTTCCGATTGTAAACAATGGGCCCTTTAAATTTGTGCACCTTCCCCATCTCTCTCTAATTTTCGCTTCTCTGTCTTACTGTCGCTTACTATTCTGTGATATTACAGAGAGATATGGCATTGTCCAAATATATTGTTAAAAGATCTAAGGTTTAAAATCGCTTGCAGCCAGCTGATTGAGTACAGTGAACCAGTGGAGTAGTGCTATGGAGAACTCAACCAAACATATAATGAGGATAGGTGACAAATCTTTAAAAAATATGATTGTGACTAGGTGAAATTAACAATAAATTTAAATTATTTGTATATTGATAGTAAGATATACATATTTCTAACTGTAAGTGTGCACTACTCAGCTGGCGGATTGTCCTCACTCAGCTGACTCGACCATACATCTTTTCCTTGCGCAGTAGTACCACAGAATAGTTACATACAGAAGCGACACTCCGTGTCGGTAGTTTTCATGTTCCCTATTCAGTTCTATGACCTTGAAGCATTGTGTATACCTTTAAATTTGTTCCCTTCTCCTATTTCTCACTAAGATGTGAGTAAACTTTCCGATTTTAAACAATGAGCCCTTTAAATTTGTTCACATTCCCCATCTCTCTCTAATTTTCGTTTCTCTGTTTTACTGTCGCTTCTGTATAAACCTATTCTGTGGTAGTAGGTAGCTATAGGAGAGTAGCATATCTCTGTTATACATCATCTAAGGTCTACAATAACCTCGAAACACAACATCATCTAACCCTGTAAAACCATCCACAGATCGTCCTGAGTTGCCTGATCAAGAAGGACTTCGAGTACAACAAGGTCATGCCTACGTTCCACCACTGGAAGACCGGCGACAAGAAGTTCGGCCTGACGTTCCAGACCGCGGCGGACGCGCGAGCCTTCGACAAGGGCGTGCGCACCGCCGTCGAGGAACTCCTGGACGGTAAGTCGAGTTACAAAACAACCAACAACAACTCACATCACTAAACACATAAATATATTGTTTCATACTTTTACTCTATTAACCAAAAACCAAGAAATTCTTTGACTACAGTTCAAATTCTTTGATGTCATGTGCAAAATAGATACTCTTTATTGTACCTGTTACTATTTTGCACATAGTTACTGTACGTAGGGATTTAATAATATTTCTTATCTGCTGTATTTCAAATTTTTTCATTGCTTTCCTTACTACGGGATTCCTCCATGGTAAGTTACGAAAAGTTGCTTTGAAGACATGAATCTAATTGGTTTATTTTGTCGCAGGTTTGACTGAAACCTACCCCCTGTCACCTCTGCACAAATATCACAAAGAAGTGGGGGATGATGACGTTTTTATGGTGAGCAATAACATATTCTCAAATATACAAACTATATTCAAATTATTTCAAAACAAAAAGTATGGAGTACGAAATAAATATATTTGTATAGATTAGATAAAGAAGCAATAAAAGATATCTCGAACATAAATAATAAGTATTGTACGCAATAAGAAACACTTGTTAAAATTGAAACGATTACACGTTTTGCGTTGTGAATGAAAGTGATTTGAACGATGTTGTGTCCACAGACGCTGAACCTGCCGGTGGAAGCCGGGGACTCACGGAGCTCGAGCGACTCGAGCAGCCACACGCGGTCGGGGGCCGCGGAGCACCTGCACAAGATCCACTACATCAACCGCGCGGAGAAACCAGCGGCGCCGGGGCTCGAGCCCGGGAAGGCGCCGCCGCAAGAGAACTACTCGTACGTGCAGCTCACGGCTGTGCACGAGTACATCTACCCCGTCATGGACGACCAGAAGTCCGCGGCAGCTGTGGGGCTGCAAGCGCCGCCGCCCCAACCGCCTCTACCCGCCAAAGCCAAGAACCACAAGCTGGTAAGGCGCCCGCCCTATACCTAACACTACATACTACATCTACACCGTATTATAAAGGCTGTCGCACACTGTTCAGAACCAAACGGCACCGATCGGCAACGCACTGATCGGCACAAATAAATTTCTATAGTTTCTTATAGAAGGGTGCACACTAGATGGCTCGGCAGAGCAGCGATGCCAACGGAAGGCTTCAGCATTCTCTACAGGGAATATTTTTCCGCAATCAGCATTATATCTTTACTCGAACTTGGTTAGATATATAGTCAGTCTACTATCATTTGTATTGAGATCTGAATAAGTCATATTTTTAAATCAAGACTACTCAAATCATGAGGTGAAAACTGTTTGCATCTTTTTTCTTTTTTTTTTCCTTTCTTTTATTTCAGTTATGCAAGCTAGAGTCATAATTTCTTTATCTGAAAAATTCATATTTCTGTATTTTTTTTGTTGCTTATTCTTTTCTTATTGCCAACTAGTTTGCCATAGCATAGGATTCTGCCGATCGGCATGATGCTGGTCGGTTCCGAACAATGTGTGACAGCCTTAACACTTACAGTTAGATAGGGTTTCTTGAAAAATACACTTCATTTTTTAAATAATATAGTTAGGATTAGATAGATTTTAAAATCTGCTTGTGATTGGCTCGTTTCCTAAATATTAACATTATGTTTATTATTTAAGTTCTTTTAGTTAAGTTTTCATTGTTAATATTGTCCAGATAAAGCCAAATAAATTTTATATCAAAATCAAGTCGACGTATTTAAATTTTTACACATTTTGATATTCACTGGTTTTTTCCCTGTGTAAAGCGGACTTTGCAGTGTTATTGAGAAATTCTGATTAATGATTGGTACAGCCACCATGTAGTTTTACACTAGAGAAAATTTAGTACCATGATATTTATATTTTTTATTTACATATTTGTTATTAATATATTTTTTAATGATATGATAAACATGTCTAACCAATTTCCTTAGTAAACGTACAGAAATCGTTAAATAACAATAAAAATGTTGACAATTACATTCATTGTGACGTTTGGCTTTGTAAATCAGGCTTGCTACTAATTTTGCAGTGGTTGTCAAAATTTTATTTTTATAAAGTTAAGTTCAGTGGTACTAAACTTTTTCTTGTAAGTAAAATATCCTTAATTTTGCGAATTTCAAACACAATCTTTTATGGAAATTCTGGACATTAGAATACTTATTACCTCAAAATATATTACACAATTTATCACCTGAATAGACGATTAAAAATTAAGAAAGCCCTATTCTCTTTTCTCATTTGGATCAGACCGAACTTACATTTTTGAATCTGGAACACTTATTTTTCGTTACGTTTGTCTGGATCAGTTTACATCTTCCACACAACATAAACTGACTGCGGGCCAAGTAATCCACTTTCCGAGGTAGTTCAGAAAGATCAGATTTAACTGATCCGGCTGTTAAAAGGAATACAATGGGGAAGTTTAGCGTGATTGAAATTACATGTAGAATTTTTTAATTTAAAATATAATTGAAAGTTAAAATAATCTTCCCATTTATTTATAATTAATTATTTATCATCGAATTTTTGTGGTGTGATCTGACTTTTTGAACGTAGGTAGACTATACATTCTCCGTGACCTTATGTGACTTCATCATTTTAGATTTTTTTTAGAAATCTAGGCATCTTTGAGCTACATATAATACAGAATATCACATTTGAAGACAATCTTAATAAAATAAAACAGTAAACTTGTGTCGACTTGTGAATGGTGTAGTAATGTTGTTGTGGTTGTCAGGTGCGAGCACGATGTAGATGCCGACACTGCCACGAGCTGTTCGCAGAAGAAGACAACGTGCGGGGGTCGTGCGAGTACGCGCCAGACTGCGTGCGCTCGGCCATCAACGGCATCGCGTGCATCTCGTGCGCGCAGTGCATGCTGTACCACTGCATGGCGGACGCGGAGGGCGACTTCGCCGCGCACCCGTGCGACTGCCACTCGGCCGACGAGAACTGCGGCAAGCGCTGGCTGGGGCTGGCGCTGCTGTCGCTCTTCGTGCCGTGCCTGTGGTGCTACCCGCCGCTCAAGCTGTGCCACTGGTGCGGGGTCATGTGCGGCGTCTGTGGCGGCAAGCACACCATGTACTGAACCGACAGTGTCGAGTGCTGTGTCAACTAAACCTAAACTCATTATTTTATATTCCGATGTTATACGTACCGAAAAATCTCAAAAAAATACATACAAACTATATATTTATTAAAACAAATCTGTTTTTGTTAATGTCGATATTATTATCATTAAGTTTTAAGCTTTGAAAATTATTTATTGCGTTATTTTTTTAAATAAAATGATCGTACAAAACGAAAAACTAACGCCAATATATTGTATAAATAAAAAAAGGGTTTGATTGACTGAACCCTCGTCATCGAAACAAATAGGAGGGTTCGACTTTTATTATAGGTTCAATTACCCCTTATTGTTTCAAACGAATATAACGAGAGCGGTGAATTTCTAAAATATATTAATTGTACAAGATTTTAATAGATTAAGCCGTAAAGCAATCGTGAACATAAACTTGTTTCTGCAACTACCATGTTGGACTTTCCGGTGAAAGCGACCGGTAGTTGAGCGAAGAGCGAAGACACAGGAATCATCTCCAGACAATACTACTCCAACTCGTTCCGCAAGCAAGCGTGTTCACGGCCGGCTCCATCAACGTAGGTTGTGTGAACCACTTCCAATCGACCAAGCAGGTCCATGGCGCGTCACCCTTCGCGACCATGCGACCTATTATTTACCAGCGACTTTTTCTAAACAGCACATCGTCATATACACGCTGGTGAATTTTTCTTTTCCAAGAACTCTAAAGTACCATTGAATATATATTTGTATATGTCTCAGATCATTGCTTGAAACAAAAATGTAAAAATGCAAGAAATGTGTGTACATTTTTAAGTTTTTTTATTAAGTGGGCAATTTCAATATTGCTCAGACAAAACTTAAAAATCTATATCATTCTGAAGCAACTATGTGTGAAATTAATTTAAGCATAAATAACTGAGTGACATGACGATTCTATGTACGAATGTAAGTTTGACAACAGGACGGCTCTCTAGCACAAGCTGCGCGATTCTTACAAAGTGGTGATTGGAAACGCAGGCTGATGGCACTTGAACGAATGATTTGTTAGAAATAGTGAATGGGTCTGCGTTTCAGGACAGTTGTGCTTCTGACCCGCAAACATTACAACTTACACATTATATTATTTTCGAAAGTAAGCATGTACACTTGTAAATGTTAGTGTGTGTACATGGAAATAGCAGCTGCTCGTTTTAAGGTATATGTTAATGTTAAACCATTATTTATTTGGTTTTACTTTTAATATCAGGCGTCAAACGTTACTATAGATTCCCGAGGGCTCAGGGAATATGTAGTTAATGTACCATACTTAATAATTTATATTTATATTATAGAATTACTTAATCTTGCCATGTGGCCTAAATTGTTGTCCATTTCTCTGATAAATAATATATTGTATATGGACTCTAAACTTTATGATTTGTATCATTCTATATTTTTGTCTACACAGGCTCAATGTGACAAAAATATTGTACATTTGTCGAATGGTACAAGTCATCAACAAACCATCGGATTGAAATGATCAACAATTTAGGGGTAGTTGTAAAATTATGAACATCACAGGTACTGACGCTTGAGGTATTTAGTTAAAAAGTTGTAATGTTATGTAAAGGTACAAACAGACGGAAACAAATTTCCTCAAACATTTTGTTCATTCCCATTACTAAATTTCAACCCAGCTAATAAAATCAATACTATTGTTGTGAAAATTGCATTGTGAAATTCCCGTAACCAAAAATTAAAAACCAAATGAAACTCTTATTTTATATTGGTTGTAGTAAATTATTTTTGTTTTATTTATTTACTTCCCTTGAATAATAAAAGATCATAAAATTACAGTCATTTCATGACCTATTATCCATTTTATGAACAAAAATAGATGTTCCAGGTGATGCATAGTGTATATAAAGCTTTAATAAATGTGTAAAACTACGTTTGTTTAAAAATTTTATATTTTCATGTAAGTTGAATAATGTGGTTTTATTCATTAAATTTTAATTATTGTTCTTTTATTTATTAAATATACATATTTTACCGTATGTATCAAGTTCTTATCTCTGCACCAACTTCCAACAAGGCGTATGACGAAATAGAAAGACGCGAAACGTCACTTCTAACAATGCGGACGAAGACGTTCTCTTTTATGTCAAAGTTCGTGCATGCGGTAGAATAGCAGCGGTATTATATTACGTGGCGGTGTCAGTTCAAAAATGACGGAAGAAACAACCATAAAATCATTTGTAGAGCTTGGTTTAAGCGAACAAAAAGCTAAAGAAACCTTAAAAAATGCTAACGTTACAAATATATTAACGAAACTCATACATGAGGTGAGGTTAGGTTAATTTGACATATTGCACAACAATTAATTTATTTGCAACAATTAATAAATGAAACAAACAATGTTACAGTTACAACAATAATGAATATTTTTATAGGTTTCTTCTGTAATTTTGCCAGAAGGAGCCGGTATGCTTTTATACCATTTAGCAACAAAAGCAAAACCGCAAATAAGTAATCAGCTGTCATTCATAACGAAATGTATAGCTGGAAATAAATTAGATTCAACTTTACGAGTGGATAAAGCAATTGAATATTGCATGTCTCATTTAACAAACTTTAATGAAGAAGAATTTAATAAGTTTTGCGGTGTAGGTATTGTTGTAACACCAGAACAAATAGAAAAATGTGTAGAAAGACATATATCTGTTGTAAAAGCCGAACTGTTAGAAAAAAGATATCGATACAATTCTGGTTTAGTTATGCAAAAAGTCAGGACGGATTTGCCTTGGGCTGACGGCAAAGCAGTCAAAAGCGAAGTGGATGTACAAGTAAGATTTAATTTCACAGTGCAAATTTAAAGTAGTATTTTAGATTTTTGATTTGCTAGGGTCTAAAACTGAGGCAGATTTAGCTCCAGTAGCCAAAGAAAAGAAGGCTGCAAAACCTGCCAAAACAGAAACTAAAACAAATGCTGTTGTAAAAGAAAAAGAGAGTACGTGTTCAACTGTTTTTTTTTTTATTTGTTTTAACTCATTTGTTTAATAGGTGAACTAGTGAATGCATTAACAATAACTGATGTAATGAAAAAAGTCTCTTTTCATGCACCCGGTGAAAATTTTAAAACTGACGGATACGTTGTAACTCCAAATACTATGAAACATATGCAAGAACATCTCAAATTAACTGGAGGACAGGTAAGGAAAATTTATACGTGTCCGTTTTACGAGGCAATGAGATCCCAATGTTTAGCCTCGAAAAATGGACACCATGTACAGATAATAATTAATTATAATTGTTGTTATTTTATTAATTTAGGTCCGTACAAGATTTCCACCAGAACCAAACGGCATTTTACACATCGGCCACGCCAAAGCAATTAACATTAACTTCGGTTACGCCGCGGCAAACAACGGCATTTGTTTTTTGAGATACGACGATACAAACCCAGAGAAAGAAGAAGAAAAGTTCTTTACTGGTATCCACGATATGGTCACTTGGTTGGGGTATAAACCCTACCAAATTACTCATTCTTCGGATAATTTTGACCAGTTGTACAACTGGGCTGTTCTGCTCATCAAGAAAGGTTTGGCGTATGTTTGTCACCAGTCTGCCGATGAGATGAAGGGATTTAATCCCAAACCGTCTCAGTGGAGAGACCGGCCAATTGCCGAAAGCTTACAGCTCTTTGAAGTATGAAAAAATTGTATTGCAAGAAAATAGTTTGTACGTATTTATTTTTAATAGGATATGAAAAACGGAAAAATTGATGAAGGGGCAGCTACTTTGCGTATGAAACTAACTTTAGAAGAAGGTAAAATGGATCCAGTCGCTTATAGAGTACGGTTTACACCTCACCATCGTACTGGGGATAAATGGTGCATTTATCCGACTTATGATTACACACATTGCCTTTGCGACAGCATCGAACAAATTACGCATTCTTTATGCACCAAGGAGTTCCAGTCACGGTAAGAAAACAAATTTAAAATCACGACAAGAAAGCGGTAACCGATAATTTGAGCTAAAAGTGTTATTTCGGATGTGAATTCAGTTTATAATTTTTGTTGAATGCCGCTCATTAAAAATAAATGATTCAGTCCTTTTTATTCGTAAATGTTTAATTTATTTTTTAACTAATTTATTATAAATAATAATAAAATTTGACTGATTACCAGAAAAATTTTGCTCTATTCCTATTCATCGATTAGTCAAGAAAAATTTTCTAATCATTTTTTTTACATATAGAGTTTTTCGATAAAATAGAACAATTATTTTTATAGGCGTTCAAGTTACTATTGGCTGTGCAATGCCTTAGATATTTACTGCCCTGTACAGTGGGAATACGGTAGATTAAACGTAAACTACACTGTGGTGTCCAAACGAAAAATTGCAAAACTTATCGAGGAAAAAATTGTAAACGGTAATTTTTTAAAATGAATCAAAATGTGAATGCATTTCATAAGGTTTTTTTGTAGACTGGGACGACCCCAGACTTTTCACTTTAACAGCCCTAAGACGCAGAGGATTCCCTCCAGAAGCCATCAACAACTTCTGCGCCCAATTGGGGGTCACTGGGGCCCAAAGCGTTGTAGATCCATCCATGTTGGAAGCTTTTGTCAGGGATTATCTTAACAACACTGCCCCAAGGTATTTTTATATTTATAATTGTAACTTTAGCATTAAACTTTTAAATATTTTAGAGTAATGGTAGTACTAGAGCCTTTGAAAGTAACCATAGAAAACTTCCCTCAAAAGTCTGCCATAAAAGTAAACGTTCCTGATTTTCCCAACAAACCAGAACTGGGATCTCATGATGTATCTTTCGATAGAGTTATTTACATCGAAAGAAGCGACTTTATGGAAGTAAGTTATAGTTTTTGTACGATTTAAAGAATATTTTATCTATAATATTTGTAGGTCGGTGATCGGGGATACCGAAGATTGACTAAAACTCAGTCAGTTGGTCTACGACATGCTGGTTACATTTTAGAAGTAACTAGTATCGAAACTGATCAAAAAGGTAACATTACAGGCTTGAAATGTAATTGTACAAATGTGGACGACGCGAAAACTAAACCTAAAGCGTTTATTCATTGGGTTTCCAACCCTCTAGAAATAGAAGTGCGATTATATTCTTCTTTGTAAGTAAACAAACATTTAATTTTATGTGCCTCTAATATTTTAATGAAGGTTCAAGCATAAAAATCCGGAAGACCCCAGCGAAGTGCCTGGAGGATTCATTTCCGATTGTAATTTGGATTCTATGAAAATTTTAAAGAGTTTTGCAGACAACTCTTTGTCTAATGCGAAAATCTTTGATAAGTTCCAGTTTGAAAGAACTGGATTTTTCTGTGTTGATCCCGATACTACTTCCAAAAAGGTAAATGTAAAAAATAAATTAATACAATTATTAATGATTATAATTTCAGTTGGTGTTCAACCAGACTGTTGGACTTAAAGAAGACACAGGAAAATAACAAATGTGTATTAATTAATTTATTTGTAATAAATAAAATTTGAATGTTTTTCATTACTTTATAATTGTTATATTTTTTTTGCGTAGGACAAGAAACAAGTTTGAAGGACAGCGGTAAATATTCATGATGTTCTCATAATTATAAATTTGGTTGTAACCTTGAAGCATTGCACTGTGGCGTTTTTTATAAAATAGTAGGGTACTTTTATCTGAAACGGAAAAATAAACATGTAAAATTGTTTCGGGTGCGTTCAGTAATTCAATACGTAGTACGTGTTTTTCTATTACGTGATTTGCAGTTTATTACATTATTTAGGTATTTTGTTACTAATTGTACGTTATTTAATCATATAAGCAAATTCTAGAATAATATAAACGACCTTTGAATGCTTAACAATCAAAGGACAAACACAGAGTGACTCAAGTCTTGTGTATCTTGTATCGTGATGTGTATATTTTTAGTTTAACCACATCAGCGAATAAGATATACTCTGACGTATTCGATCATAAATATCATTACTTGTGCCTTTTCTCAAGGATCATTCCGTAGTTCCGTAGTAGTTATATCTTATTTCTAACCTTGCAGTAATAGTCAAAATGAGTCTACAGTGGACAATCATTGCCGGTTTTCTCTACGTAGAAATAGCAATTGTGTTACTTTTGGTTCTACCCATTGCTAGTCCTAGAAGATGGAGCAGCTTTTTCAAATCGAGGTTCCTACAAGGGTTGAATCAGCAAGCCGGTATTTACTTTATGGTATTGCTAGCAATTCTTGTTTTATTCCTACTCGATGCTATCAGGGAAATGAGAAAATATTCTCATTTTGGTAAGTTTTCAACAAATTTTAAAGGAAGAATGTACAACGTTTCATGTTTAGAATCTACAGAGCATCAACACTTAGATGCAGAAATGCAGGGAAATATGAGACTATTTAGGGCTCAACGTAATTTCTATATCTCTGGCTTTGCTCTTTTCTTGTCATTGGTAAAAAAATAAACTAATAATCAATTATAAATATATTATTTTGTAAATCTTATAGGTTATTCGTCGCCTTGTAATTTTGATTTCTGATCAAGCAACTTTGCTAGCGCAATCTGAGGCAGCTATGCGCCAAGCTCAAAGTGCTTCTTCAGCCGCGAAGACTCTCTTAGCTCAAAGAGGAGCTGGTGAAGTCGCCCAAAATAATTCCAATGATGACAGAGAAGTAAGATTCCATTAAAATTCTATTACAATAATTATAAATAGCAATTTCAGGTCGCAGCTTTAAAAGAACAAGTAAAAGACTTAGAACTGAAACTTGCCCATGAAATAAAAGACAAACTGGCTTTGAAGAACCAGTCGGAGAATTTAAACAAAGAGTACGATAGACTGACCGACGAATACAGTAAACTACAGAAACAAGTAGCCAGTGGAGAAAGTAAGAAAGACGAATAAATGCATTTTATACTCGACTGAATAGAGATCCAAGTAGAGCTGGAATTTAATTTATAGAGCCGTATTGTAACTCCTGTTTTAGAAATCATTGTTAATATATAAATATATAATAAGCCTAAGAGAGAATGAAGTTTGGATTGTTTGAAATACTACTCAATCCAGATGGACTGATTGATAGAAAGAATGTATTTTTAAAATCGCTGTCATGCACTTTGAAAGTTTAATAGTACTTACATATTTGCAATTTTATATTTAATTCGGGATTGTTTCAAAATTTTCTTCAGTAATGTGTGTTTGGTTGCAAGGATCTTCACTGAATAACAGTTAAATATTTCTTGCTTTATGTTTTAAATATTTTCTACAAATAAGTTTGATAACCATTATTTATTATATTTTTAATTGGTTTGTGGTTTGATAATAAATTTGTTACTTAACAATAATTGATTTTCATTTAATTTCTGATTCATTACGCATAGGCAGGTATATAAAAACCGAGACTTTATAAATGAATTTAGTTTTAAAATTGTTCCTAAACATAAAAGACATTATAATTTTTTACAAAAAAAAATCATATTTGAAGTTTTTATCCATTTGATTATCAGTAGATATTTGATCTTTTGAACTTTAATCACTGATTTCATCATTTATAATGAAGATGATTCATCAATTATTACATTAAGAAATTGTAGATTTTATTATTTTACAAATATAGTTCTTGTAAGTATGTAAGGTATTTGAAAACGACGTCTGCATTGTTTACAACATTTTATGGAGGGTTGGGTAGCTTAATGGTCAGTTGTCATAAATTATTTCAAATTGAAAGAATCACTTGAAGAATTTACTTTGTATACATTTTGTTTCTTTTATGTACTTCTATTATACGTTAATCTCGTTACAAATTGAATTATATTAAAATGCATTATTATTAGAATACTTTAATCTAGATTTAATAGAACATAATTAAAAAAAAAATGTGATGTCACAAAAGTTCTATGATAAATAATTATAAATAAAAGGGAACATAATTTTAATTTTCAATTATAATTTGAGTTATATTTATTCATATATTTACGATTAAATAGTATTTCACATGTAATTTTAATCATGGTAAACTTCCCCATCCTTATTATAATAATTTTCAAATATCTCTTACAAGAATTATAATAACATTTAAAATATTTATTTTTATTGATAAATTAGACAAAATTACATTAAAATAAAAAGTAATGTTACATTAACAATATTTTATTCCCACCAAAAGCTAACGGAAAAGCTCTTGTCTAAAGCTGTAACATGGTGCCACCATTTTGGTGGCATGTATAACATTTCTCCGGGTTTTAATAAACATTTAAACATAGTGGCTTTTTTAAACTGTGGAAATTTCTCCAAATCTGGTTGTAATGGATTGACTCGTGCAGTATTTTCCAGAAGTTTATCTTCGTGTGGATACAGATACTCGGAATCATTTGGTGAGTAAAGTATTATTTGTTTTGTTCCGAAAACCTTAAAAATGTTATCTTTTAGACATAAGTTACACATTAGTCATAAGTAGTTAATAACTCATACTTGCGATAAAATATTATTCTTGGGGTCATGATGTAAAGGGGAAACAGTATTTTGCGGACCAAACCAAGCATTTATATCTGGTTCACAATTTGAATCGTCGTCTTTTAAAGTCAGACAACAATAATCAGGAATGGATATATCGTTTCTTAGTTCAGTTATCTGTAAACAACTTTTTTATAAACGTTTTTTAAAGTAGCTAATATTACCTGATCGAATAAGTTGTGTTGAGCCAGATATCCTATATTTTCGGGTGGATTATCACATAAAAAATGTTTTTTAATAAAATCCTGCAACGTCATAAGTTTTTGTCCCCAATTTTCATCAGCGTAGTGAGATCCTATTTCAATTGGAACAGTCCTATTTCCAGCTACTTTCAGTAAATAATTTATATCTAGCCATTTCTGCATTGCTGGCCAATGGCTTATACAATCTAAAAATTATAAATTATTTTTGCTTTAAACTCAAAAATGGTATTACCTGTAAGTTTTACTGGAATTTGACGAACAAAATATTCTTTATTAAATAATTCTATGGAAGGACACGATAAAATATTTATTTCTTTCCCTGGTAACTTATTATATTCTGTACTGTTTTCCGTAAAAGAATATTTTCGTTTTTTCACAATTTCTTCTGGTTTTATTAATTCAGTTAAATAAGCAGCAGTTTTTGTAAGTAACTCAGAATTTTTATCTAAAGGGGCTCCAAGTAATAATCCCAAATCTACAGATTTTATTATTTCAGGTATTTCTTTAATATCCTCATTTTTTAGTTTCAGCAGTATTATTGTCTGAAATTATACTTGAATTATTCCCACCAATATGTCACTTCCGATTAATAACGGAATAACACGAACATGTACGAAGTCTGTACCATGACAGTTACAAGTGTTTTGAAAAGCTGAAAAAATAAAACTTACTTTTACAAAACTAGAAACAGTAAAAGATTGTCTCGTTGGAATTGGAACTTTACTCCAGTGACCTGTGTTCAATTCGTCGTGTAAGTAATCTAATACTACTCCTATTTTAAACAAATGATTCTCGTCAACTTTAAGGTTAGGATCAGTTAAAATTTCCATGCATTTTTTAAGCGTATATAAGATTGGATTGTAAATATGTTTTGTACAATCATTGAATTCAGAAATATGCTCGATAAATTTCATTAATTCGGTAACAATACTCATATTTTTTAAACTGTACTACATACAAATAATAAAATAAATATAAACGATAGGTGGCACTGGTTGAAGCTAAAATGAGGAATAAACCAGTTACCGTCAACATTTTAAAAGAGGGTACAGATAGGAAAGACAAATGAACATTTGCTAACAATTAAATAATTTTATTTTTACTAGTCACATACATACATGACACACATAGAAATCATAATGTAGCGTGCACAGCAAAAATACCCAAATATACTTAACAAATATAAAACAAAAAGATTGTAACATATTAATTTCTTTATGTACACTTGTAAGATACGTTCAAATCGTGAAAATATACATCTCTTGTTATTTTAATAATTATAGCCGGTAAATATCGTAAGCGTCCGTAAAATTTGAAATATTTAACGAACCCTGACATAACACAGACACAACGTTTGGAAATGACAACGTATGTTATTCATTTCATAATTATTAATAAAATCAGCGTATCTATTTCTTGTTAGAAGTTTGAAGGCATTAATTATGTGTATTGGAAATTTATTTTCGCTTTTCATTCCTTGATATGCTTTATCAAGCGAACAAATTGAAGCTACATTCATTTTGTAACATAGCTTTACGTTCCTCTTTTAATAGATATAACAAATTATAACCAATTTATTTCATATTAAAAATTGTAAATTTTCGAAATACTATGTGGAAATTTTGATATGCTGTTACATTCAAAATTTTAATTTTCTTTGTATAAATTGATTAAAATTTATTTTATCAAATCACACATAATCTTAGTTTTGATTTATGTCTAGTTTATTTTTTTTTTCAAACCGGTTTGATAATGTGAATATAACATCTACGTGATTGTGCAGACCGTATATTAATGGCTTTTCGCAATAATGGGTGGAATTACATGATTGTACATTTATTAAAACCGGTTAGAAAAAATAATAACAATCAAGAAATTTTCAATAATCAATACCACAATTTTCTTGTTTCAAAGAGACGTCAATAATTGTTTTAACAATTGATAATATGTGGTACTTATTGAAAACCTGTTTCATTTTGATTATTTACTGGCCGATTCTTACGTTGCTAAGTAGCAAACAAAAATATATTTTCCAATACACTACACAGCGTATAATTTTTCGTAATTAACTCTAGAGTGCATCATTTTTAACAATATCGACCTATGGCATTTCTTCCATATCTATTTTTCATAAGACAATTATTACTTGAAGTACACAGTTTTATGTACTATAAATAGGACATTAGACGTATATGATGTTTATATTGACGTATGGACAACAATGAATGAAATGGTGGTTAGACGAGGAAAACTGGAAATTGCTTATAGATTCGTATCGTAGTAACCGTTGGTGATTTCCACATTCCACCATGCAAGACATTAACAGGCGAACAATGAGATTGGTTTCCGATGGACAACTGGACATTCGACAGGAAGCTTGACACATTGACTGTATTGTATGTACATACGTATAGCGACGTAGAAGTTGTTTCTTTATAGTACAAAACCTGTGTTAAGGAATGACACAAACAATTGATGCATAAGCGTTGACTAGATGGCTCTGTAGCCCTCAGCACTGGCAGTGGTACAAACGCATTATAACCTCACTTAGTTTCGAATTCACTCTATTAATTTGTAATTGAAGATGATTTTATTACTTGACTCGATCTTGAAATTAAACGTCCGTCATTAATTGCTTTGCTGTATGTTCCGAGGCAGTTGAATTTTCCAATTCTGGGAAATGAAACATCTCGTCATTTTACGAATCGCTCTGATTTGGACAGATCAACACGCCGACTTGCAATTACTCTATACTAAATAGTGTTTGGCATAGCTAAAATAATTATTTGTTATCGATTAAATTTCTTGGTATTACTAAAAGCTCATTCGGTGCATGTTTGCCTTTCTTTTAACTTTATATTGTAACCCACATTTTGATTGATATTGAAACTTATGCATTTGAATTATATGAAACATAAATCATGATAGCATCTCGATATCGAAATTATTGCGATCCCTTTGGATGAAACAGTTGACGTAGCACGGATACGGATGCGTTCTACTTCCGTTAGCTCTATCGTTGGCGGATAATTCAAATGCAAGTATCGTTGGGTGATGTTGTGTCGTGATTATGAGTGTTGCGATGCGAGCGCCGCGACGGCCGCGGAGACCACTAGCGGCAGCGCGAGCGCCACGTGGTTCACCTGGACGTGGTGGCCGCCGTTGCACAGCGACGTGGTGCACGAGCAGTACCACACGTGCACGTCGTGCGTGCCCGACCTCTTTATACACTCCTTGTTGTCTCGCTCGTCTCGGATGTAGCCGCAGTCGCGCACCACGCGGGTCTTTCCGTAAACTGAAACAATTCAAACATTTAACACCTCGCACTCATTTGTTCATGAAGAATTTTATGTACATGGTGATCGAAGGGAATTGATAGTCAAGTGACCGGAAATTTTTTTAATGACATCAAAACTATACTTCTAGGAAAAAAGATATTTAAGTTCATGGGCTTGTCAGTTTTTATTATAAAAAAATATATTTCATACTTGAAGCATTGACAGCACTTTGATAGAACAATAAATAATAAAAATGTATGCCTATGATTCCAAATGTCAATAGTAATTTCCTCGGTATAACATTTGAAAACTACGCATGTCACGTGAGTATCACTTCCGATTGATTACCCTGTATATCTATTTATAAAAAATAAATAAACTATTTTATCGTTTTTTTTTTTTTCACTGTCATATATTTTACAAAATTGTGTAAAGATTATTTCCTGAAAATTAAAAAAAATATCTCTAATACTGGTGTTATGGTAAAGAAATAATATATTTTTTGGGATGAGTTAATCAATTTCAGGTTTAATGAAATATATATTTTCTTATAAAATAATACCTCAGTTTTCTAATTTTAATAGAAACATTCAAAATACATAATTTTAAATTTCGCGCGTCGGGGTAACATTTCACTACGGCGGCAAATATAAACTTGGCACGGCATACTTCAAAAACAAATTAAACTTTCATAGTTTAAAATTACTTTAGTTCGTGTCAAACCATTAAAGTTTTATTTATTTTTATTGAATTTTTAAAGAAAGCTAAAGTGCGATAAACAGACTAAGACATTTTAATTATAAGGTCGAGCGCTTTAAAAGAGTAATTAATTTTCTCACGAAGCTATGGAGGATATTTTCAGGTTTACTAGCTTCTTTAATAAAAACCAAATCAATATTGAATTGAACGCTAACCTAGAAAGGTAGAAAACTCAATAATCGTACTGGAATTTGTCCACAAACAAAAACTGAGAAAATATATTTCCTTCTCCATAAAAATAGGTTCACTCGATAAATTAATAATTCTATTTTTGTTTGATTATGCGAGTATCGAGTGACCTCTGTTATGTCTTGATTGTCTGCTGTTTTACATATTCGTGTTGGTTAATGCAGTCAAGGGAAATCAGCTGAAATTGGGAGGGAAAATAGGTCGAAAACGGTTTCTTTATGTAATTTCTATTCGATACGATGACAATATAGAAACCTTACAAATGCGGGCTTTATCTTACAGTTATTCGCTATATTCTTGATAGCTGCTGCCACCATATTTCGCTTTCTCTACTTTTTAACAAACAAGTAAACAATTAAAATTATTTCTTATGATTTGTTGCAACAGTTTTACTTAAATGATATATTTTTATGACAAGTTCTGGCTATTTTTAGTAGTTATTAAAAGTTGGGACACATATCACAGACAGACAAATAGTTTGAAATGTTAACCACAGAAGATTTTATCGTTTTGTGGTTAACTAAAATTATATATAAATTCTATTCTAGTTCATCATAGTTTGTAGAAAGTTAAACATGATAAAAAAGTGATTTATATATTTTGACACAGTCATTGTCAAGTGTCAAATTTATTCATTTTCTTTTTTATGAATAAAAGTTGCATTTTTGCATAATTTTACCTAGTGAATTTTATAAAATCAAACTCGTTTTTGAGTGTCCTTCAAAAAAATGTTTTGTAAAGAGTGATTAATTAATTAATAATGCTTATTACTGCTAACCTTGTGCGGTTTCTGAATTTGATAAAAGTTTGATGTATTCCGAGCACGTAAGTATCATTTACCCATTACCCTAGTGTTACACATTCCCAAGTGATTAATTAAATTCATTAATTATGTTTTGATAAGCTCTAATAATCATGATCGTTTTCATTATCCTAAACTATGCCAAAAGGAAAATTGATGTTTACATATATTTTTTAAAAGTATCTTATACATTTTATTTTGAATAATTGTGTATGAATTTTTCTGAAATAGTGTGTAAGAAATTATATTTTTGTAGGTTACTACCAAAAGGGAAATAATTTGGACATAAAAAACCCATCAAATGAATTCTTATAAATTATTTACAATATACCGCCATTTTCTTCGTTATAGGCCGTACCGTAATATAACGAACATAAAAAATATGAAATTCCCAATTCGAAACACAGCCAAATATGTACTATACTCAACTGTAGCCGGAATCAATTTGGATAATTCCGAAAATGATTCAAACATAAACAATGATAAAAATTCCACTCATGACATATTGTTAAACGATGAATTTTCTATCATAGAACTTAAGCTAACAGACTTAATAAAAATTCTTCGCACAGCAATATCGGACACTTGTGAAAAATACCGGAATTGCCTGGATAAACAAATGCAAATCATAGAAACCGGAAGCAACATGGACCCCCGCAGTGAACACTGGGACAAGCTGGTGGAGTTACGTAACCAAGCGGCAGATTTAAAATCAGAATTTGATAAGTACAAGAACATGATTGAATACGTAGGACAAGCGGCCATGAACCTGGCGTTATGTTCAGCTTTGATAAATGAGAACGATGCGGACAGATACTTATGTAACGATTTCTTTGACTTGGAAAGAATTAGCAAAGAAGAGATCGAGGAGAATAAAAGATTTGAGAAGATGCTTTTGGAAATTAAAATGAGAAATATTATACATACAACAGACGAGCTTCCCAGAAACAAGAAAAAGAAATGATTTTAAATAGTACAAATTTTAAGGATAAATGTATATATTTCTTAGAAAATAAATTTGTTACAAGATACACAGCATTTTTATTTTTATAAATATGTAGTGTACTCTCTACAACAGCTAGACGACTGACAAATGTTTCTTTTAATACTTTTACTTTCTTTTACGAAGTAAAGGAAGTATTGTAATTGCGAAGAATTTTGGTTTTTAAATTTTAACGAAACTGTCGCATAACTCAAAAAATATTAGCCGTGCAATGTTGAAATTTAGTACCACCTTTTTAATTGTAATCGGCAGTGCCAAAAGGACACTACTCGAAGGGATTTTTTTTTTAATTTTCGCATAATACAAAATGATTATTTTTTACGTAACTCAAAAACGATTAGCCGTACAGTGATCTCTTTTTCAAATAAGTTTAAATGAAGTGCAGCAAAAAATGTTTATAATTTAATAGACGTATAAAGAAGTCATGTGTTATCTACCTCATATTTTTTTAAATTGTCGTAGTTATTGATAATTTTGTATGCGGGCAAAAAGAAGCATTTAGTTTGAAAGTTCAAAGTGGTGGTTTTTGAAACCGGTAGATATGGGTGAAGTTAGTGACATTTGCCGGTAGGTTAGTGGTGCGAGATGCGCGCGCAGACATCCACGTGGTGTGTCACGTGATGCAGACGGACACGTGTGTCTCTGCAGGGCCGCTTTATTGATTGTGGCAGGCGTCCAACGAGGCTAGAACGCCGTACGGCGCCTCTCTCAACCCCAGTCCCTCCGCACACCCCCGCGACGACTCCAACAACGATTTGTCTAATTTACGGACCTTACCGGCTACAGTGACCAACAAAGCCTGCTCACAACGGACCCCAAACCATGGACCCCCACACATTTCACAGACCGACATCTAACAAACTTTAATAAAACAGACTAAATTTCTCTCCAAAATTGTATACGAAAATGAAAAAAAAAAACACAAAAAAGATTTGGCACACACTTTACAGACGACAAGAAAATTTTACGAATTAAACAAAAATCGTTTTCAAATATTTACGGGAAAAACAACTACTACTCGTATAAAATATTCAAAGAAAAATATAATAAATATTAATGTTAAAGATTATTTTTCCCAGAGAAGGCTGGGAAAAGAGAATTATTTATTGTTTATCGGCGCTTCTTTGTTCTGTAGTAATCTTTGAATAATTTACTTATGTCACATAAGCAAACAGTAAATATTTTTATTGGATTTTGCGGTAGAAACAAAACAAATATTTGTTATAGAATGTGAGATATGTTGGCAGCAATAAATGAAGTTGCAACTGTCATTCCAAGTTTTTAAACTACATAAATTTATTTTCAACTTTAACTTTGTACAATTCGTTGACGTCAGCAGTTCTTTTTAAATCAAAATCAAACTTTAATCGATAAAAAAACTTCCTCTGAGAATAAAATAAAGTTATAAATAATTTTTTGAGGTAGTAATAAAATGTTTGGAAGCACTGGTTGGCAGGCAACTTCCCCGTACTTTGTCTAGTGTAGTGGAGTATAATACCTTTTATACTTGTAATTCTAACTGGTTCCCGTACGAGTATTAAACATGCTCTCATAAAGATGTCAAGAATGTGAGCACGAAGACGATGTTTTATAATTACACCTTAGAGTTCGCTCCCTGGCTGATTATACCAGATGTAGAAAACTTCTAACTCGACTTGCCAACTTCACACAACCAATTCCCTCAATTACTTCCACAAACAAATCTATTTTAGCGGGAAAGACAGATTGTTTCACTATTCAAGTAAACATGTTTTTATCGACAGGTAAAATTACCGTAAAATTACTTTAAATAGATACTTCAATAACATAAATAATTTTAACACAATTTCTATACAGTTCAACGGACACAAATATCGATAGATTTGTGCCTAAATATGTCTCACAAATTGAAGTAAAAAACTATTTTCAAAAGATTTATGATGGGTTATTAATGATTATACAGTAGATATTCAATATTTGTGAATATAATCGAACGAATAATATAATTTACCTGTGTTTGAACTGAATATTAGTTGGATACAGTCCAAACATATAAAGCAAATTTATTTTCTTGGCTATCAAACTGCTATTACTAAAACAAAGTTCTATCTGTTCATGTACTTACAAATAATGTTTATTTTATTTGAAATTTTGTCTAAAAATATGAACAGACTAATGGTTAATGCATTTCCGTCAAAGATCATACTACACTCAAAATATACAAATGGATATCAAAAGTTCTCGTACACTGAACTTAATAATTTATTGTAATGGATTTCTATCTTACTATAAATATAAAACAAATGATCTTATGTCCAGTTATACCAACAACGCTTCAATTTTAAGAAAAATCAAAAAAAAAAATGCGAATCGAAATTTTGACAGCAATGTTGAATAATTCATTTGTCATTTTATTTCGATGTGATATTGTCCTTTCAAAGGATACTTACAATTTAAGTACTATTGGTGCAATTAGTTAAATAAAATGTATCAAAAGTTCCTGGACTGGGAATGCTAGATGGATTTTATAAAATAAATTATTTGTGAAGAGAAGGTATATTAGTATTGACAAAATAAGTTTCCATTTAATATGAATAAAGAAAACAATAGGATCGCATGTCCAGGTCGGTAATATAGATAATATATCAAGATCCTTTACCGACGGGTCGCCTAGGAAACACATAACGTTCGCCCTAAACTGCCAATAAAATCATCCAAATCGAATGCTCAGCGAATGTAGGTTGTCTGCGTCTTGTATTTTGGGGCATTCGTGTACGCTGGTATTTTTGATTTTACTTGCGTGGACGGAAACCGTTCCGAGAGAAAGAAATTGTAGGCAATCGTGACTCAATGGGGAGGTTTTTGTACGGAGGCGGGTTTTTGTTTAACTTTGTTTGCTGCCGCACAGAAAAATGCAATTGTAATGGATTTAGAAAAACTGTTTGCATTGCGAGATAAATTGCTTTCTTTTCTCATTAATCGGGGATCTAATTACTGTCTTCTATCAACTTATTCTATTCTACACGCCAAGAAAAAATAGAATTTACTCGTCAAATACATATTTGTCTTCTGAAAAATGTTGCGACCCATTGTTTAAGAACCACTGTTTTATATTTCATTTATTTGAAAAGTGCTAAAATAAAGACAAAAATAAACATTTTATAGTAATTTGTTAGTATTAGTGAAGTAATTTACTTGAATGTATGAAATAAATTTTAACGCTGCCACCATTTTACTTATAGTTTTATTTATGCTAAATAATCATAAAAATGTAACATCCAAATGGTCATAAAAAATTTATGAATGTTTTTCATTTCAAAAATTTTATTGTTTGACAATAATTATTGTTTTGTAATATTCATTTCCCGCGATGAAACACCTTATTTGTCTTCTAAAATATTCACAGCTTGTGTAAATAAAATTACAGGAGCAGAATTTGATTTGTAAATAATTTGGAGGCGTATTGACATGAAGTGATATCTGATTGTATGAATGTCAAGAGATGATGTATTGGAATATTGGAATAACCTGCGAACTTCTGCTCATTTTTCATTGGCAAATGAATTAGATTTTACGAAGGCAGACTACCACATATTTTATAAGTTGAAAGTATTAAATATCTATACAGAATATTAAACAAATCATTTACTTAATAGACTTTATTTACTAATATTTGACTTTGATTTTTCTGCAAACATTAAAAATAGACCTTGACTAGATTAAGGTATCATTTTAGAATACTGTGAAGCGTAACTATTAATTTAAAAAGATAGTTACACTTATTATGATAGATTAATGAATTTATCATATTTATTGATTTTTAAAGTAGAACAACTATATTTAGATTTTCCATCTTCTATATTAGTTTCCGCTGACCAACTTATAACATATAGTTTTCTTTGCTTGATCTTGCAGATCATATTATGTTATAATATAACTTTAGAATTAATAATATATTGTAGTTTATAGTGCCAACGTATTTAAATTTTAGATGTCCACGAATTAAGGGCTTTACAATACGATTTTTAATTTGTCGGATTGTCTGTCTGGACATATGTGTAAATATGAAAAGCAAATTGGGATGTATGATTTTTAAGAAAACTTTATATATAAGTTTTAGACATTAATGACAGGAGACTTTTGTTAAAAATCGGTCAATAAAATTGTTTGTATTTTACAAGTATACTAAAAACCGTAACGCTGTTTTGGTAAGGCACGAATTTTTAAATTAACTAACAGCATTAAAATAACTAATTAATCTGTTAACTTTACTACTGCATTATTTTGAATTTATACGTGGGAAAATTTCATCGCTATAGTCGGAGGTCGCTATACTGATGAAAGTAGAATTGCAAAAAAAAATTAAATGGACCTTTTTTTCTTTAAATTGCACTAACAAAGTCTAATTTATCTCTCTATATGATGTAATTCTTTTTTGTTTACATATTATATTACATAAGATCATTTTAAAGTATCATACTTTTAAAAAGTTCAAAAATTCAGCCATATTGTAATGTCCATAGGTTTGCTTGATTTAAGGACATATTTGTTTTTGGAATTGGGTCCTATATAACTTTTTTTCTGACGGACGAGAGTGAAATAAAAATATTAGTGAATACGCGACTGAAAAATATTTTGCGATAAGCGAGATATAAATTTTTAAAGTGAAAATTTTGGCTTCGCCAATGATGAACAAACTGTTAGTTGCATAGGGTATTAGTTATTTTCATATTCGTATAGCTAAAATAAGTATTGCTCAGAATATATCACGTCATAATAAAATTTAATCGCTTATAGATCGCGAACGAAGTAATATTTGAATAAAATATTTTCACTAATATCGTTGAATGAAAAAATACAGATAGGCAACACAGTATATTTTTGGAACCAAATTCGACAGAGCCATCTAGTTCGTGGTTCCATGAACTACTTTGCGGGATTAAAACAGATAAGATATCAAATAAATAAAAATCGATATATTTTTCAAACAACGCTTTTTTTCATTATTTAGTATATATTTTCATATTCTTATGTAAAGTATAGGACTCTATTGTTAATAGAAATTATGTTGCGATATCCTGTGATGTCACTTGTCTTTAACAATTTCTTTGGTTGCCTGATTTTAAAAAGATAATCGCGCGGCCGCATTTCTTAGAACTTGCGGAAGAGAGACAAGCATTTGGTCTGGCAGTGTCAAAATGTTTTTGTGGCGAAGACAGATATCACAGGCAATTTTTTTTTCACTTTGAAAAGTGATATCTCGCTTACCACGAAAGATAGTTTTTCACTAATATTCTGTTCTTTCAGAAAATAAAATAAAAAAATTGTTTAAGCCCCCTTTTTTCTTTAAAATAAAATTTAAAAAAAAAACTGATTTTTTTTTTAGAACTAGAAGTAACTGACCCCAACTGAACTGATTTTCATGACCTGTTACTAACCTTTCTGCACGGTTTTCCTACAGATAGTGGCGGTGATATTAGGATCGAGGTGTTCTGGGCGCGGGAGCAGCGAGCAGTCCACCACGCCGATTGTGAAGGGCTCGAAGGGGTCCCCGCAGTTGGGGTCGTTGGCGGAGTTGCACTTGTAGCACTTGATCGGCTTATCCTCCTCGGGCTCCACCACCGTGTTGCGACTGCTGTGCTGCGAGCCTCGGCCGCCCGCCGAACCTAAGACAAGTAAGCATCAGACTCGCTGAGGGTGCTCCAAATGCGATGACTCCACAGGGGTATTGTGAGGAAGTAATGCTCTTCAATACTTCAAAGATAATGCATATCTAAGTACCTCGTCATGATTAAAAACATTTTTATAGGGTAATTAAATTGCCTAAAATCCTTCCAATTTTTAGACCTCCAATCTCTTTCCGGTAGTGAGATATTTATGTTCAACTTTAGCTCAAAAATATCTATTCGATTCTACCGACAAAATTACATAACTGAATCAATTTTCAAATTTTTATCTTGGGATTACAGCAAAAGTGTCGTTCCTACTTTTCTAATTGCCTAAAAATTTCTTTCTGGTATGAGATATTTGAGTTTTAATTTGGATCAAAAATATTTATTCGATCCCATGGACAAAATTACGTAACTGAACCAATTGTCAAATTTTTATCTTGGGATGACAACAAAAGTGTCATTCTTACTTATCTAATATCTCATTTTTGGTACATTTTGGAGAAAAATGTTATTAGAAAAATGTTTTTGAAAATAATATATTAAATGTATCAAAAATGAGATATTAGAAAACTACAAACGGCATTTTCCTGTTGGAAGACTATTGCCTTAACGGGAAAGAAGGGAAATTTTTATCCAATATGTGACCATAATCAAATTTCAATATCTATATCAATAATAAAATATAAAACCTAACCACTATAACTTCCCATTATAATAATAAATACTAAACTTTAATATAGTTATTAGCAAATAGATGTTTTGGAGAAAGGGCTATGTTACGTCAGCATGGTAGAAACGTGAAAGAAGACAAGTAAGTTGTCTTTTTGCTCCAAGTCTGTCTTCTTTCACGATTCTACCACGCTGGCTTTACAATACCCTTCCCCAAATTTTAAAATTATGAAGAATAACTAATCGATTTAAAAAATACTGGTCTTTATTTTTTTGTCTAAACGTTGAGATAAAATCTGACATTTGATCCATTGCAAATCCTAAAGTTGAGTAATTTTTGCGGAAATTTGTCTTAACAAATTTCATATTTTCCTTTATAAATTAGTTAACAAATATAAAAAACATCATTTATCTTATCGCAACCATTTTTTTAAACTAAACAAAACATTAATATGGACTTATAAAGTAATCTAGTACTGATAAAATTACATGACATGTTATTAACAGCAATGTAGTACAATTTTTTAAAAGTATATTGGATATTTGTTTCCTTACTGTAATGAAACTTTAATTTTAATGACAAAGATCCAAATTAAAATGCTGAAATTTATGACATCTGAGTAAACTCGTTGATTTCAATTAAGAAAATTCTTAATTAAGAAATCAAGAGTTGATTTGTATCATTAACATAGAATTAAAGTAGATCACGAACTTTATCGCTACACTTGGTGTCATTTTTCATTCTGAATGTTCTATGCATTAATCATTGTGGATTCGAATTTAATCTGTTGCTATTTTTACAAGAATTGTAGAGCACTTTGATTACAAGAAACATTGCGTTACATCAAATCAAAAAAAATATCAAATAGTTTAGGGAAATTTTGGTCGTCCTTTTTTTACTATTCTAGAAATGATTACTTATAGAATATGCAGATGTAAAATTCAAAATTAGAATTGACTTTGCAAATTAAATTCTATAGTCCAAATATCTATAAAAATAGTTTATGGAAAATAATTACAGTAAACACGTTACGTAAGAAAGAAAATTAAAAGCCAAAAGATTAATAATTAAGAAGAGAATCTTTGGCGTTCGTCCCAAAATATCCCGATATTAAAAATATTTCCATGGTATTTAATTATAGTATGGAAATTTGATGAAGCAAGTGTTCTGAAATAAATTGTTTTCGCCTTATATCATTCTGGAAAATATTAAACATATCGCGTTTACGCTATAAATAATTACACTACGGTTTTTTAAGAATGAAAAAATTGAACATGAAATGAACTGAATACAGTAAACTAATGTTGTACACTCGTTACTG
The DNA here is from genome assembly GCA_035578165.1 of Stenolophus ochropezus. Taxonomy (NCBI): domain Eukaryota; kingdom Metazoa; phylum Arthropoda; class Insecta; order Coleoptera; family Carabidae; genus Stenolophus; species Stenolophus ochropezus. Next base: position 26,640,260 of record JAQOWZ010000005.1, on the reverse strand, counting down.
CAGCGTTATATGCCTGTTACTTATTTATTATTTTAAAGACAAATTAAGAATGGGTAAAGATTTCTGAGGATATTTTTTCGTCTTACAATAAAATATGTATTTTTAAATTTTTGAAGGGAAATTTGGGGTATATTTTTTCTTCCAGTCTTTGTTTCTGATCATTTAAGTTGAAAGTCGGGTGACTTTTTGAGGTATCGCATATATATGTTCGCTATTATCGATTGAGCTCCCTCCCTTAGGGGTTGCGAGGGGTTACCACCCCCCTACCGTCACCGACTCGCACCGTAACCTCGCAAAGAGGTTAGGTTACCTACCACCCAGGAAAACTTACAACTCATGGATTATGAGACTCAATAACGGAAGTTACCCCATGCTTTACACGATAATACTATCAGAAGATAGCGTGCTTCTCTTCATATCGACTAGTTTGGTCAATTTTTATTACTCTTTTAACCCAATTTATATGTATTAAATTACTTATAATTATTTATAAAACTAGAATTATGTTACTAGTAAATTATACACAAAGAAAATAATAAATTGATTTCGGTAAATTTTATTTATCAAGTCATGCTATAATTTTAAAACAATTGATAACAAACATTTGAATTAAAATAATAGTTTTGAAGTAATTGTCTTATTTGCAGAACTTACTTTCCACGATTAGGCATCCCAAAATTGTCCATATTAAAAATAGAAAATTTACACAAGCACTTTTTTCCATAATTTGTTAATAATAATAATTAATAATATTTACACGTTATCACACACACATGCACACCAAAATATCTGCATTTACTAATTTGAAATTGTCGCTTCGGCTAGCATTCGACATTTACCGTCTTGTGTTTGCGTCACTTACGTCATAACCTACTCGCCCCACCACTAAAGCGCGTCTGACGTCACCTAGTTCTTGTTGGGTCGATTGTGCTTTACCCTAACCTCATTCCACGGAAAGTCCAATGAGGCCAGAATAGAGTAATGACGTCATCGCTTCTCTTTATTTTCACGGAAGGGTGAACCGAATAATTCTCTATAATTAAAATGTTTTATCCATACTTTTACATAGATATACTTCAAACACAATTTTTACACATTATTACTTCGATTAATTGTACATTAAATTATTTTCAAGTAATTAAAACATTAACATTTCTTTTTTATTTGTTTAAAACAATTTACTGTAAAACAATAAACAGTCTTAATTTTTTGTAACAAACAAAACAATTAATATATGCCTCGCCATCTCTTAAGTTTTAATATAACTAATCTTTTTGTTTTTTTTTTCAGATACAAAAGCAGGGTTAAGAAAGCCTCAGGAAATATTAAAATAATGTTCAATTTCTTAAAAAATGAATGAAGAATGTTATAACCTAATGGAATCAATGTCTTTATCCGAAAATAATTCGTTGTTTAGTTTTTACAAATCAGTTTGTGCAACAATAGACGGCGTAGACACCGAAATAATATATGCGGATCATACCAATCATATTTTAGTAATAGCTACCCAGTATAAAAAACTAGGGTCATTTCTGACAGTCGTAAAAGAACAAGTAGACAACTTTGAAAGTGTACAAGAAGTTGTGTACACCGTAAAACCAATCTCCGGTAAAGAAAGTCCAGAGGAATTAGCTGCAGCGAGATTCATCGCTGAAAAATTAAATATAGACAAACGACTGTCTATGTTTCTGTGTCTTAGAAAATACGAGCCAGAAATAGTTAAGGCAGTGGTTGATGTCTTGCTGAACTTAAAAAATAATTTAGCTTAAGATGTCGGTTGCAAAGAAAGTCAAAATAAGTAAACACATCTTCGGACAGCTTGTTATTGGACCTCCGGGATCCGGAAAGACAACTTATTGCTCCAAAGCTGTCGAATTATACAAAGATAAACTCAACAGAAAATGCGGAGTTATTAATTTGGATCCTGCAAACGAAAATATGGACTATCAACCAATTATAGATGTAATGGAACTCATATCTGTAGAGGATGTCATGTCTGACTTGAATTTAGGTCCAAATGGAGCTTTGGTCTACTGCATGGAATATTTAGAAGAGAATTTTGATTGGTTTTTAGACAAATTAAACGCTTTGGAAGAGAATTACTTAATTTTTGATCTGCCAGGACAAGTAGAGCTGTTCACTCATCATAAAAGTATTAAAAACATATTTAATAAACTACAAAACCTTGGATATCATTTATGTGTGGTGCATTTAGTCGATTCGCATTATTGTTCAGATGCCTGGAAATTTGTTTCTACTTTATTAATGTCTTTATCAACAATGTTGCAAATTGCTTTGCCGCATGTCAACGTTTTAGCAAAGGTTTGTGTATTAAACTAAAATTTTCAATTTTATATGAATATTTTATTAGGCAGACCAATTAAAACAACATTCAACAGAATTAGATTTCGGAATAGATTTTTACACCGATGTTTTAAATTTAGATTATCTTTTGGATATTTTAAATGACGGAGCGTTTACCAAGAAATATAAAAAATTAAATGAAGCACTTATTTCACTAATAGAAGACTACAGTTTAGTTAGTTTTGTTCTCTTGGAATCAAATTCGGACCAGAGTTTGATTACTTTAAAAAATGCTGTGGATAAGGTAATATTTTACTTTTATCGATTATTGCTAAGGTGTATCAAATAATATAAAAATATTTTCTAGGCAAATGGTTACGTTTATGGAGCAGGCGAAGAAAGAAGCATACAAAGTTTACTGTCCTGTGCTGTTAAAGCCAGAACAGAAACTGAAAGATATGATGCTGATATATTATAATTTGCTAATAAATATAATAAAAATAAACATAGTAATCGATTATCAATAAAACCTTAATTTAATTAAATAGGCGCAATAATACACATTTTAAATAAAATTTAAAAATATGAGATCATTGTTTGAGGACCACAGGATTTATGCACATGCGCAAATATGTAGGTATCTAAAATGTATATTTGTAGAACTTAAAACTTATTCTTTTAATTAAAACACATTCCTAAATTTTAGTAATTTATTTATAAAAAAAATACAAGAATAATAATTAATTGGCTGGTTTATTCTTTTGTTTTTCCAGTTGGGCTCTGTAAAACAAAAAAACTTAGTCCATTTATAGTCAAAGTTACATTATTATTATTTACCTTAATTGTTTATTGAAATCATCTTCAATATTATCATCTTCCCAATTATCCTCCCATACGCTGATATCTTGTTCATCTTTGTCTTTACCGGTCCAGTCTACAAGAAATGCAAGTCATAAACATAACCTCCAAACTCTATAAAATCTTAAGTTTTATTAGTATAACAAATGAATAAATAACAAAATATGTTTGTAAATTATTCAAGTTCTTGAGAATTTTATGTAATGTGTATTAAAATATTAATAATTAAATTTCAAAATGTACAAACCTTCAACTGGAAATTCTTCAAATTCATCGTCTTCTTCCAGAAGACCGAGATCTACTTTGGGCTTATCTTTATCTGCTGACATTTTAATATATTTTTAAGTAAAAAGTTACAATTATTCTTAAAAGTACTACACAACCACAACAATGCTTGTGTGCTTGTGTTAAACTGTGATCTGTCAACTTTGAAGTGAAATTAGCTATACATACTTAACGTACATCTTTTACAAATACAAATAATAATCAATATAATAAAAAAAATTGGTATTAGAACACAATTTTGTATATGCTATTGTTGTAGCAAATAAAATTTTGTATATATATTTTGTGTTTCAACGTGTACAACATTGTTTGAGTACTACTGGACAAACCAAAATTCTATTTTTAAATGCGCACCCGGTTTTTCGCAACCAGTTTGATTCATCCTCTTGTTTGTTTAACACTTAAAGAATAAATTATTTTCAGTTTTTAATTTGTAAGTAATCTATCGGCCTCAACAAATTTTTATTTTGTCAGACTATTGAAATCACTTTGAAATTTATGAAAAATGTTTAACAATACTGTTGCTACGACAACATTTACCTTGTTTTACTTTTTATTTGTTAAATTAGCAACCAGATGTTGATTTTTTTTAATTTAACTATTTTTTCAGGAAAAATGGCTCCTAAATTCAAGCTAACTTATTTTAACCTTACTGCATTAGGAGAACCAATTAGAATGTTGTTTCATTATGGAGGAATAGAATTTGAGGATAATCGTGTAGACTGGAAAAGTAATCAATGGCCAACATTGAAGCCAAGTAAAATTCAAGCATATATTTTGTATCAATTATTAATTATAATTTTTATAGCTACTCCTTTCGGTCAAATTCCTGTTTTGGAAATTGATTCAAAAGTTGTGAATCAAAGCAACGCTATTTGTCGCTATGTGGCCAAACTGGTCAAACTGAATGGAAGCGATGTCTTCGAAGATCTGGAAATCGATGCCATGGTTGACAACATCAATGATCTTAGATTAAGTAAGGAACGAAAATATCCGTATGTTTCATGCAAATGATAAATTGTGGTTGATGACTTTCATTACAACCACAAGGAAATGATAAAAACATGACATTTGCAAAAATTGCTGTTTTTATAATAAAAAATTTCAGAAATCGCTAACTACTGGTACGAAGCAGATGAGGAATACAAGAAGAAGAAATATAGTCCTTTGGTAAAGGATATTTTACCAAATTTGTTGGGTAAATTGGACGGTGTTGCTAAGGCTAATAATGGGCACTTTGTCGGAGGCAAGGTAAGAATTCTAATAATGTTTAGTTAAACACTGTACAAATAATTTATTCAACATAAAATATTTCTTGTTTTGGAACATCCAAAAACTAGTTTTCCTACAACCGGACATAAAGTAACCGTTGCTATGCAACGTAAACACATTTATCAATGGTTTCATTTACTTTTGAAATTAATTTTTATTAATATTTCGGCTGTAGGAAAAATGTTGTATACAATATGTGTGTAACAGTTTTTTTTATCTCTTGCTGTAATTTAAGTCAAAAAGCAATCGACTAAAAAACACTTACTTTACACACTAAATAACTTAATAATATTTTAATCATAAAAAGTTGTTTTATGATTATTAATAATAATTACAATAATCAATAAAAAAATTGTATTAATTTAAAAACAAGTAATTTATTATGAATCTTATTAAACAGAAGATTTATTGTATTTTATAAAATGCGCATGTGGATATATGAATATTAATTACAGAAAACAAGTTTCGCCTATCGCGCTATTAATATTTATTATACTCTTATTTTTACTCGGAAATGAGATACAAATACGGAAAGAGATATGTGTATTATTATTCATCGTGATAACGAACGTAATTATATTTTATATGATATTTTGTATCTTCCATATGACGGCTATATTTTGAATGATTACTATTGATTGGAAATTGCTATTTATATTGCAATGTAGATAAGAAAATTATTTTATTATGATCATTACGTAGCAGAATTTTGGAAATAAACGGAAATGACTTGTACAATGACGATGCATTTTTACTGTAATGACAAATTAATTTTTGTGAATTATTATAATAATCTGTAGTAATTTATCATGATTTTTTTAAATATTAAAATGAATAATCACAATTCATATTTTTGTAATGTTTGTCATTTTTTACTGCAACTATTTAAAAGTTATTATTTATTTTATATTTGATATTTTATAAATACATAATATTTCTATACTATCTATGTATTTAAATAGCTATTATGTTTTTCCTGTAGCTAACGTGGGCGGACATTTATTTCGTTGGTGTTTTAACGTACTTAAACCACATGTTGGGTTTCGACCTCACGGATAAATATCCGAATTTGGCTGCTGTTCGAACCAATGTTTCTTCTGTGCCAAGTATCAAGAAATATCTGGATTCCCGTCCTGCTACTGATTTCTAAACCTTTTCAAGTGCCCTATAATCTCCTGTTATCTATACTAAATGGTTGTAAGTGTTTTAAATATATATTTTTACATGTCATGTTTGTATTTTATAAAATAAATATCTTCGTATGTTATTCTGAATGTTATTTTCAAATGGAGAGTTATCTTAAATATCGTGCAAGTAATAGTTACATGAATGTTTTGAAATTTTAATATTTATAGCCAAAAACTGGAATCCGGTACACAATCATTTTCTCTTTAACTTATGGGTCAGTAAAATTGTAAAAAAAATCTTTTTTATACAATTATTGTGCATTCTCCAATTATTTCTTATTACAGTTGAATATGAAAAATTAGAATTTTTAAGTTTTAGACGTAGAATTGCGTTCGTATACCTAAAATAGACCAAAATTCCATAACTTTAGGTCAAAAATTAGGTTTTTAGAAATTGATATAATTTGATAGACCTTGGCGCGCTGATTTCAAATTTTTAAACAGAATTTGATTATCTCTTTTCGTTCCTGAAATATTTGTTCTCAAAGTTGTACCTTAAAAAAGTATGTTTTTGAGATTATCTCAAAAATGAGTAGAGATACAAACTCAACGATTTTACCAATCGATTTTACGGGCAAAGTTACATAAAGAAATGTTTTCTCCGTATATACGTTCTTTGGAACGATTTGGTGAAAAATGAGAAAAACGAAAAAACCTAAATTTCAGTTTTTCACTCCGAAACTTTTTGTCTTCAAAATTTTTTATGTTTTGGACTTAAGTAAATATGGATGCGCTGATTCTAAATTTTCAAACAGAATTAAATTATCTCTTTTCGTTCTCGAGATATTTGCGTTCAAAGTTATACCTAAAAATTTAGGTTTTTTTAGGTATACCCCATAAACGGTTAGGTTTACGACTTCGGCGACCTCATCAATCGATTCTACGGGCAAAATTACATAAGTGTACCAATTTTCAGATTTTTATCTTAACGGACAAAATTTCTAGAAGAAAAAAACTGAAAATGACCAAAATCTGAAAAAATCGTAAGGGGTTCATCAGGCATTTTTTTCGATTTTGCCTATTTTCGTTTTTTCGCTCTAAAAATTGTATCTGTTGGAATAAAAATCTGAAAATTGGTACACTTATGTAATTTTGCCCGTAGAATCGATTGGTGAGTTCGCCGAGGTCGTAAACCTAACCATTTAAGTGGGATACCTAAAAAAACAGTTTTTTTAGGTTTTGCCAAAACTCAACTTTGAACGCAAATATCTCGAGAACGGTAAGAGATAATTGAAGTCGGTTTGAAAATTTGGAATCGGCGCATCGATATTTACTTAAGTTTAAAAAATGAAATGTTTTAAAGAAAAAAAGTTCCTCAGCAAAAAATTTAGGTTTTTTCAATTTTCTTATTTTTCACCGAATCGTTCCAAAGAACGTATATGCGGAGAAAACATTTCTTTATGTAACTTTTCCCATAGAATCGACTGGTACAATCGTTGAGATTGTATCTTTACTCATTTTTGAGATATACCTAAAAAACATACTTTTTTGAGGTGCAATTTTGAGGGCAAATATCTCGGAAACGAAAAGAGATAATTAAATTCTGTTTGAAAAATTGAAATCAGCTTATCGAGATCTATCAATGTAAACTATTTCCTAGAAACGAAAATTTTGACTCAAAAAATGGTATTTTTTTAATATTTCAGGTATGTAACACTATTTTACCTTTTTCAACTTATATAAATAGTACATATCAATGCGCTGATTCCAAATTTTAAAACAGAATTCCATTATTTCTTGTTGTTCTCAAAATATTTGAGTTCAAAGTTATACCTGTTTTTTAGGTATATCCGTTAAATGGTTTTTCATGCTATTTTAGTTGTATAAAATAAATTTTGCAGCTAAAACTTGAAAATTCAAATTTTTTAGGTCCACCAGTAATTGAAAAATCTAGAGAATGCATAGAAATATATAAATTTTAATTAAAAATGAGAATTTTTAACTCGTTAGTGGAGTTACATATTTGTATGAGTTTCGAAAACAAAGTACGATATTTTATAAAAAAGAATCAGTGGCAATGTTTGGTAATTTATTTAGTCAGGTAATAATTATATTTTTCAATAATTTTTAATGACAGTCGTATGATACTAATTTTGCTTTATCTCATGACTCTGCACTTAAAGATACAAGAGTAAATAAATAAATATCAAACGTAGCTAAACTTAAATAAATAATAGTTATTCTAGAATGTATATCTCCAGAACTTATGATGTAAACTGATAATTTAAATTAAAAAATAAGTTAAAATAATTGTAAAGTATCAAGGTCATATTAGTTAGTGGTTCTCAACCATTGAAATTGTTGGGAAAATGCATCAGAATCTAATCAAAGCTACAATCAAATTTATGCAAAGTACATAAATTTCCTATTGGGATCAAAATCACTCAAAATTAAAGCAAATAAAAATTCCCAACTTCTGTCAAAGATATTTTGATAATTAATATATATTTTTTTATTTTGTAAATTTTAAAACGTGATTTAGGGTAAGAACTTTCCAAAAAAATATTTTGAGCTGCAAAGAGTAAATATTAATATTATTCTAAGATTGTGTAATGAGGGCAAAAAATGTTGAGAGTCACTGAAACGTCACTCCTCACAACAAAAAGTTGCGCAACGCTACCGACATAAAAGGGACTCCTGTTGAAAAACCGGTACCATTTGTTGCTCGCTTGGCTTGGATAGAAGAGGATTATATTTTAAATTACTTAAAAGGTATGACTCTTCATATTATTACTTATAATTCATATTTGTCAAATAATTTGCAACCATTAAAATACCGGGTTTTGTTTTGATTAGGTTTGACTTTTAGTAACTTTTCAATTGTTTCATATATGCTAATTGGATAATTGTGTTAGTGAAACCCTGAAGCGTAATTTGCATTCATAAAGTCATTTAATAAAAATTGTAAAAAATCTGGCGCAGTAAAGGTTATATTTATTGAATAACTTGTACATTGCTGTTCAATGTTTATTAAAACAAATACGTTATTGTTTTAACAATTTAATAATAAAGACTTCCTGTAGGCATTTATGTAATTAAAGCTTTTCATAATTGGTTTGATTGGTGTTATTATTTTCATGTCTATAGATAAGGAGTTAAGTATTAAATTATATCATCTATAAATATTTGATTTCTGATATTATACAGTAAATAACAACAGCTTTTTAAATTTAATAACTACTTAATGATTACGTAAACGAATTTTCTATAATAGAACTTTTTTGTGCAGTACCATGGCCCCCAAATACAAGTTGTCTTATTTCGACGTAACTGCTCTGGGAGAACCAATTAGATTCCTCTTCAACTACGGTGGAATCGAATTTGAAGATTACCGCTTCCAACGAGAACAATGGCCAGCGATCAAAGAGAGTAAGGGAATTTTATTACTGCTAACTGTACTAGTATAACATTATTCTCATTTTAAATTTGTATATTCAAGTAAAATTATATTTAATTACAAAAATATGGTGTAAACAGGGCTTGTAACGAAACATATTTTTTTTATTTTTTTTATTAACCATAATATTAATTGGTTTAAAACCGCTTTTCAATTTTTAAAACCGGTTTTCGATCTAAAACCATAATTTTTATAATGTTCTCAATATGGATTAACCGTTAACCAATATTTTTTTTGGATACAAGTCCTGGGTTTAAATAATTGAAACTAATTATACTATTGATATTGTTGTTGTAATTTGATGGTAGGCGATTAATTAAGTATATTTTAATTTAAAAATAGTATACGATCCTAATATAATTTCCTTTTAGCAATGCCATTTGGACAAGCTCCCCTTTTGGAGTTCGATGGCAAAAGAATCAACCAAAGCTTAGCCATCTCTCGCTACGTAGCTCGTTTGGTAAAGTTAGCAGGCAATGATGACATTCACGCCCTTGAGATCGACGCTATGGTTGATAATATCAACGATGTTCGCACTAGTAAGTTACCGAAACACCGCTTCACTTCATTTTATTAACTGTTGTTTAAAGAAATTGCAGCTGTGAACTACGAGCCCGATGAAGCCCAGAAGGAAAAGAAACGCGGACCTCTCGTCAATGATGTTCTTCCCGATCTTTTGGGTAGGCTGAACAAAATCGCTGAGGCCAACAACGGATATTTTGTCCGTGGAGAGGTAACGTTTCATTTTTTTTATGCATTTATACTATAATTATTCCACACACTTCAATTTCACCCAATCAAAATGCTTTACTTGACGGAAGTAGGCAGTTTTATAGTGAAAAAATTTGATATAACTACAGTAGCATCGTCATGATTACATTATGCTGATAAGAAAAATTTTGTGTGTAAACTGTTATCATTCGTGAAATAATCAAACAAATATAACGAGATTTTTTATTTTAAATTTACTTTTGAAATTATTTTTTATTAATTTTTCGCTTGTAGGAAAAACGTTGTATGCAACACGTGCTATAATTTAAACAGCACTTGACTAAAAACTCTTATTTACACACTAGTTTCATAAATAACTATTTTGACACCCGTTTTGTTTGTTAATATGCAACAGCTATTCGTAAAGTTTAACGATAAATTATGTTAAAATATATTGTTCCCGGTAGCTCTCGTGGGCGGATATGGTATTCACAGCATGGTTGGACTACTTGAACTACATGCTTGGCTTTGAGATGGTAGCCAAGTACCCAGGTCTGCAGAGAGTACGCGACAACGTACTGGCTCTTCCAGCTATCAAGAGATGGATTGAAACCCGTCCCAAGACTTCCATGTAAGCCACCGTACCCACTGTTAACTCCTATTCTGTTTCATAAAAGTATTTTTGTATTCACTCAAATAAACTTGTTTAATAAATATTTAATTGTAATTTTCTCTGGGGATTCTTAATGCATGAATATATTTGGTGATGGAAATAAGTAGGTACAGGTTTCTTGTAATTTTGTTGATAGAAGTAGGAACTCAAAACTAAATCGGAAAGAGCAGCTTAATGGGTTATAGTTCTATAAATATTTACTCTGCACTTATATATATTTTATGCACATTATTAACAATAATAACCTTATTTTTAAAGATTTTAATATAAATTATTCTTCTGTAGCTAATTTACGCCCCCGACTACATGTTTGGCGCCTTTCCAGCTCGTCTGGGTTTTCACCTAAGTTTCCCAATCTGAACAAAATAATTTTTGTATTAGTTTTTACTCAAATAAATATTTTTGAAAAGTATTAATGTATCTTTATCTATAGTATTTATTATTATATGTTACAGTTTCCCAATCTGAACAAAAGAATTTTTGTGTTCGTTTTTACTCAAATAAATGTTTGAGAAGTATCAATGTATCTTTATCTATAATATTTATTATTTACAGTTACAGTTAATTTTTGCGATTAAAAGGTTATTATTTGCGTTTAAAATTCTTTTTTATAATAGATATCAGACTAATTATTATCATACAATTTAATTTGATGATAAGCGAAACAATTACTATTGAGTTTTGTTTTGCAAATTTGCTTTTGTTGCAAATACCAACTCATTACAGTTTTCCAGGAATAGATAAGGATGGTAGCATATCACAATATACAATAATACAACGTAGTAAAACGAAAAAATTATTTTACTTTTCATTGCAGTACCAAGATTTTACGTATACCTTACAACAACATTTTATTTTCTTGTATTATCTGGAAATAGATTGTGTAGATCTAAATTTAAAGGTAGTGCGTGTTATTTAGCAGTTGGTGGAAATTATAGTGGAATGGCTATCCTGTTTTCTCATACGTGTTGTTGCTAGTTGCTCAGCAGTGCATAGATGTGATTTTCCATTACTGGGTGCATTATTTGTGCATTCTCATGTAAGTACTACAATTATAATTACTCATCCATAAAAAGAATACAATTCTAGTAAATTAATATTTGTAAATAACCTTTTTCTATATGTCCCTATTTGGGATTCCCCGGCTTAAAATTTAAGCGGGCTTATCGTGTAAAGAGATCAAAAAGGCTCAGAAATTATCGAATTGCCATATTTCCAACGTATATTTTGCAGAGCAAACATGTTATTGATTGTTAAAATTTGTGTTTAACGGTTATATACTACAGTGACTGATTTGACGGTAAGCCATTGTTGTTGCATCAGCATTCCCATAATATATACATATATATTTTTTGAAAATCAACATTGTAATTTGGTTTTGAAAATGTGTTGAAAATAGCATAATTTGAAAGTGAAAGTTCAAGATAAATTTGGTTTCACTGAGAAAAGATTTTCAAATACCTTATTAATGATAAACAGTTTAAATTATTTTGATACAATTATATTTAGTACAAAAACTTAAGCAAAATTAATGCTTTCAATGTATAATTTATTATTCTCAAGTTGAAAATTTTTGAAAGGTAAAGTCATACCCATATGTGTCAAATTCTTGTAACATAATATTTGTTTCAATCTATCGGTTATGAAATAAATTTAATTGTATTTAGCTCAAATGCTAGAACTACAAACAAATCAGATTACGGTTTCAAATAATTATTAAAGCGATTACAGCTATTTTCCTTAGTGTGAAGGTTATATTTTTTCTTAGTTACAGAACCATTGGCGTAGTTAGTTAGTTTTTATTAATATAATTCAATATTTATCTTTGATTTTTGTTAAGATAAATATTGATAACGTATATATTGTGATACTTATTATGTGATAATTTTTTTTTGTGTGTGAAATATGAAAATATTCTGTGAGCAGTAGCGTAACAAAATATGTTTATTTTAGGGGTGATACAACTCATTTTTAATCATGGATTATTTATACAACTTTTTACGACTAAATAACCAAGCTAATGTACAAAATAATTTGGTGGGCCAGCCTGTAAATAATCGTGGTAATATACCAGCTGGTAATCTAGGTAACCCTAACAATAGAGCTAATATACAAAATCACCTTGTGGGCTTGCCTGTGAATAATCATGGAAATATAGCTGCAGTTAATCCGGGTAACCCCAACAATAGGGGTAATAATCATGACATTAGACCTCGTAATCAAGGTAATAGAGGAGAAAATAATGGTGTTAGGGGTGGTAACCATGATAATAGAGGTGGTAACCATGGAAATAGAGATGGTAACCATGGAAATAGAGGTGGTAATCATGGAAATAGAGGTGGTAATCAAGGAAATAGAGGTGGTAATCAAGGAAATAGAGGTGGTAACCATGGAAATAGAGGTAATAGGGGAGGCAATCGTGGTAATCAAGGTGGAAACCATGCAAACTGGAGAGGTGACAATAGAGGACAGAGAAATGAGCATGGAGGACAAGGAAGACACAGAAATCCAAACCCTCGTCCAGAAATGCCTAATATGGATTGGTTCAATATGCGACCACGAGATGTTTCTGAAGACCGTCGTAGCCAGGCTAGTCAACGTAGTTATCAAGGGCATGCTCCTCTTCGCAGAGACTACGGTGGTCGGTACGGTAGCACCGCTAGTTTGAACCAAGATGAACCACGCCGGTGGAACAACGACCAAGAACATAACCACCGTGGAAGAGGCAGGGGTGGCAGACCTCACGCTAGAAGCGGTATGGGATTCAAAAGGTTAGAAGACATGTGCGCCACCGAACCAGATAAGCTTGTTCTCAGTTTGTCGAATGAAAATGCAGGATTGGAAAAGCTTTTTTCGCAAGACATGAGCAATGATTATATTGTTTTGATTTTGAGAGTTATAACTCGACTCTGTGAATCAGCTTTTGATCAGAATAAAGCTACAATTTTAGCTACAGTCTGCGATGAACAATTTATTGCCAAATTGAATTTATATCTTGCTGATATAATCCTTCATGAATTAGCAGATAAAAGAAAAAATAAATATTTTTGGGATGAGCAAGAAAGATTCTGGAATGATCTTTTAACTGTGTACGAAAATATTTTAAAAATTATTCCAAATCGAGCTTGCGATGTACTTCCTAAATTGGTGAAGAGAACTTGTCTTTCGGTTATTGATATAGAGAGAGAACAACATTGTACTGTACCCGATGAAATTAAAGTAAGGTTGGAGGAGCTTCAACAGAAACTTTTATGGAGTGTTGAAGAACGGGAGAAGAAACAACAAACTAACAAATTGATGCCACAGAATGACGAAGAACCTCCAGATGATTTTAGACAGATCAGTCTTTATCCAACTGTTTATGAAATCACTAACAACCATGAACAAGTTTTCTTACGACAGAACATCGTTGAAGGGAAGTACAATTCAGTTGATCATTATCTCGACGTGCAGTTTCGACTTCTCCGCGAAGATTTCGTAGCACCACTACGAGATGGTATCTGCAACTTTCTGGATCAGATGAAAACTCGTGATCATCAAAGAATATTCAACGTACGCATTTACAAAGATGTACGATTCGTTAAGAAACACACCATTCAAGACAAAGTGGTGGTTGTTATTCAACTTCCTGCCACAAAACGGAAAATTAAATTGGAGAATTCTAGAAGATTCATGTTTGGATCGTTGGTTTGTTTTACGAATGATAACTTCAGGACGATTATTTTTGGAACTGTAGCAGGTCGAGATAAAGATTTAATGGCAAAGGGTCAAATCGCTGTTGATGTTTTAGATAACGTTGATTTTACTATTCCGTATGTTATGATAGAATGTAGTGTGTTTTTCGAACCATACTACCATGTTCTAAAGGCTTTACAAATAATGACAGAAGATAGATTTCCATTAAAAAGATATATTATTGATGTAGAGCCAGACGTACGACCTCCAGCTTATTACAATATGTTAAGTGTAATCGAGCACCAGAATTATCGTTTTTATCCTCTTAATGCAAACTCATGGCCGTCGTACAATCAGCTGGGTTTGGATCAGTCTCAATTTCGGGCATTCCACGCAGCTCTTACTCACGAATTCAGTGTAATTCAAGGACCTCCTGGAACAGGCAAAACCTATATTGGTTTGAAAGTCGCTCAAGTTCTTCTGGAAAACAGAGAACATTGGAATGAAAATGGAAGCCCTATTTTAGTCATCTGTTTCACCAATCACGCTTTGGATCAATTCTTAGAAGGAATTTTACGTTTTACTTCTAAATTAATTAGAATTGGTGGACAGTCCAAAAGCGAAAAACTTAAAGGTTTTAATATCCGAGAAATGAGAAATAAAGGTATCAGATCTCGTACTAGAGATAGTGCGATGTTGTTAACGAAAAGAAAAGCAGAACTTAAAGAATATATGAATAAAATACACGGGCATACTACATTACTTGACGCTATTAACGGTTGTGAAGGAATTATAAATTTCAAAAATTTAGGAGTAATTGATGACCAAGTTCCAAACAGTTGGTTCAGTAGAGCAACACCAAATGAATTGATGGATTGGTTACTAGGAGGAAGAAATCCTGATGAACGCTACGAAGAAAGAAGACGAAACAGATTAGCTCAGGTACAAAATATAAATTGTGACTTGAAATTTTTAAATAATATTCGTATCTTTTAGTTGCAAGCTAGACTAGAAAAAGAAGAAAACGAAAATAGAGATAATGACTCTGATGATGACGATTTCTTTGACGCCGAAGTAGAAGATGAGCGTCTTGTTGATGACGAAGATGAAATTGTTATCATTTCAGAATGCATTAATCAAAAAACTTTTATTCTGAAATCATGTACTGATTACGAGAATGCAATCAAACAACTTGAGGGAGAGATAGTTGTTCTTGAAATGAAATATGAAGAAACAAATGAAGTTAGAATATTTGATGAAAGAGAAATGAAAGCAGACCAGCTAGATAAAATAATAAACGATTTAGATTATCTAAAGGTAAGTCAATGAAATTATCATCAAATTCTCCAATGATAATTTTTGTACAGTACCGTTTAGACCAATTCAAGTCCAACAATCCACCTCCTAAACCTCGTCTTGTGGACTACGCAAATCCTTTGATATTGACTCCAAATGAACGTTGGGGCTTGTATTTCCACTGGTTGCAACTATACCGCACACAGTTGATGGCTGATTTGGCTGTGTTAGATGAGAAATACAGACAAGTGTATCGGCAGTACGAAGAAGTAAGACTTATAGAAGATACGAAAGTGATGAGAGAGATGTTGGTGATTGGGATGACCACATCTGGAGCTGCGAGGTACCAGAGTCTGCTGCAAGCTCTGAAATGCTCCATTGGTAAGGATATTCGAAGGCAAAGCCTATTGCAGTGTTTACTATTTTGTAATTTTGCAGTAATCGTGGAAGAAGCCGCCGAAGTTTTAGAAAGTCATGTAGTAGTGTCTCTTACAAATCATTGTCAACATCTTATACTTATAGGTAAGCAAATTTCACTGTTGTATGAAAAACTAAAAAAAGTATTTCAGATACAAAATACAGTATAACAAATAAAAGTATTAAAATTCTTTGGCAAAATATATTTTTATATTCGGTATTTTAAATATTAAAATACTTAATATTATTTTAAATACTTTTAATTATTTCACATAGAATTAATAAAAAAATCTAATTAAAATAAACATTTTTTCTACGATCACTATATTTCAAAGTTGCGTATTTCCCACAATCGTGGTTTAAAGTGTGAGAAATCATTTCTCACAGCATTTGTCAACTTTTACACCTCGAGGGATATAGACCACTTTCTGCACTTGTTGCACAATATCTATCAGTGTATTAAAATATATGACACTTTTGAGATGTAGTTGAAATGAAGGCATAAAATATTTTTCATTAAAAAGTATTAAAAAAATAATCAAAATATTTATTCTATATCAACTAAATATATTTCAAATACTATATAAACTGCAAATTAAATAGTGTTTCATACATCATTTATATTTTTCTCGAATTAATTTTGTCAGGTGATCATCAGCAACTGAGACCAACAACCGCAGAATATCGTATCGCAAAGAAATACAACTTAGAGATATCTTTGTTTGAACGAATGGTGAAGAATAACATCCACTGCGTCCAACTCGAAGTTCAACACCGAATGCGACCAGAAATCGCTCGACTAATTGTACCCGCAATTTACCCCAAACTTGACAATCATTATGATGTCGAAATTTATCCTCCAGTACAAGGAGTTACAAAGAATTTGTTCTTCATTACGCATACAGAACCGGAAGAAGACATGTCGGATACTGGAAGCAAGAGAAATATACATGAGGCTAAGTTCTTAATTAGATTAGCCAGGCATTTAATCTTACAAGGGTATGAACCACATGAAATTACTATTTTGGCAACTTATTCTGGGCAAATGTTTTGTCTTTGGAAGGTAATGAAAAATATTACTGTTGAATTAATGTTATATTTATTTCTGATTTCAGGAAAGAAAATTGTTTGATATGTTGAAAGATGTGCGCATTACAGTTGTTGATAATTTTCAAGGAGAAGAATGTAAAATTATTTTACTTTCTCTTGTCCGAAGTAACGAAAAGGATATTGTAGGATTTTTAAAAATTGAAAATAGAGTTTGTGTTGCTTTGTCTCGAGCAAAAGAAGGTAAAGAATATTTACCTAATTTTAACTAAACTTTGTTTTTAATGAAATTGTTTATTAGGTATGTTTATAATGGGGAACATGAAAATTCTTGAGAAAAGCAGCGATGTTTGGCGTCAAATAAAAAACGTGTTTGATACCAATGACCAGTTGGACACGCATCTCACGTTACAATGTCAAGTTCATCCCGATCAATTGACTCGTGTGGCCAAAGCTGAAGACTTCAATAAAGTCATAGAAGGAGGATGTTCTAGATTGTGCAACAAGGAGTTAAATTGCGGACATGTATGTACCAGTTTGTGTCATATCACAGACAGACAACATGCTGAGTACAAATGCAAGGAAAAGTGCCTCAAGTAAGTAAGATTTACACGTAATTAAGAAATGTGATACAATTCTATTTATATTTGAAACAAAGTTAATATTTGAAATAATATAATAAATATTATTTATAATATTAATTTCAAATAAGATAATCCGTATGAAAACAACAAACATATTTGACAGAGATACAAATGCAAACAGCAAACTTACAAACTTATTACCGATTACCGAGCAATGTTCTATTTGAATTTAGCGCTCATTAGTAAAAGGAATTTCTTGTGTATCTCTTCGGCATCCCGAGTACAGTAAAGAAATTATTTTTGTGAACATCTAAGAAATTTATATTGCAAATTAAAATATATTTCCCATGTATTA
Source organism: Stenolophus ochropezus (assembly GCA_035578165.1). Lineage (NCBI taxonomy): Eukaryota > Metazoa > Arthropoda > Insecta > Coleoptera > Carabidae > Stenolophus > Stenolophus ochropezus. Next base: position 26,622,199 of record JAQOWZ010000005.1, on the reverse strand, counting down.
TTAAGTATTTTAAAAATTAAAAATATACATGTCTAATATTTTTATTTGAAGATTAATAAATAAAAGAATAAAAAATCTTGGAGAACCCCATTGCATATTTTTATTTTTTTTTTCTTTCTGTCGATATTATTCGTGATTTTTTTTTTCATTTAATTTACTTTATAGCTAAGTTTTGTTTCTATTGTGGATGAGAAGTTTAGCACAAGTAAATAATTTTCACTAACGTTTATTGAATTTGCAAATTAAATCGGACATACGTAAGGTATTTACTTGTTTCGTGACAAGTTTTATTTGCATTTTATTGGTGTAGTTTGTCAGCCTACAGCTTGTAGTGAATTCTAAACTATTCGTATAAAGCGAAATTGCGATTTGAACTCCAAATTTTATTGTTCAATCAATTTGAGTCAAAGTGCGCTAATCAAGTGAGTCACCGCTGCCCGTATATTATTATTTTGTAATTTATATACTCGTAATAAAATTTGGGAAGTGAAAGAGAAACTTGGCGTAAAATCCAGTATTTTTTAAATAACATTCTACAGTGTAAAATTGATTTTTGTTTACTACTCCTGGTTAAAATTAGAGTATAAATTTATTTAGCCTCTTCCACATTACGTGATTTTTTTATTTATTTTAGAGTTCTGTGCGAATTGGACCACCCATGTCCAGACCGCTGCTTCGAAGAATGCAAACCATGCATGGTTCCCATGCTTGTTACATTAAAATGCGCACATAGTCATCATCTGCCTTGCCACATGCAAGACACTACTCAGTACAAATGCCCTACCTTAGTAGAAGTAGTCCTTGAAGACTGTGAACACCGTGCTAACAAACCATGTCATAAAGATATCAAAACATTCGCGTGTCCGCATATTTGCGACATTAGAATCCGGAGTTGTGGACATGCTTGCACCATGAATTGTCACGTTCGCAAAGATCCCGATCATTTGGAAGTAAGAATTTAATTTCAGTAAAGAAGCCGTATGTATTGTCTATTTTTTAGGTGAAATGTTTCAAACAATGCGAACGCACTAAAAAGAATTGCAGTTTAGGAACACATATGTGTCCTTTGCGTTGTCACGAAGAATGCCAGCCGTGTGAAACCATAGTAAATAAAAAAAGATCTTGTGGTCATATGCACAAAGTACAATGCAGCTTTGATGTCGAAGAAATAGAATGCAAAAAACGCTGCATCAAAACTCTTGACTGCGGACACAAATGTAAGCAGCCATGTGGTGATCCTTGTGGAAACTGCAACGAAAAAGTAAGAAACCAACTACTTTAATAATACATTACTTTACTAGTGCGAGAAGTAGGAACTTCTTCCAAGATTGAGTACGATATTTTATCTTACAAGTATAGTAATTGATTGATTTTTTTTTTATAATTGAATACTAATAATGAATTAGCTAATTGATTTGAATTAAGTAGTTTTCATTTATATATGAACACATTTGAAAAATATTCGTACAAAATATATTAATTTCAAATTATTTAAAATTGATTTTACACGCAGTTCTCCAAGAAAATGGTGGGAGAAGAAATTTCTATCGTAAGTTTAAAAAAAGTCAAATTTCTACAATTTTTTTTTTCGCAGGTTACAAAGACAATTCCGGAGTGTAACCATAAAGTAAAGATGATATGCTCGCAACCTCCTGATCGGTCTAAATGTAACGGGAAATGTCCTCGCCTTTTAAGTTGTGGGCATCCTTGCGACAAGAAATGCAATGAAAAATGTCAGACCAAGTGCTCATATTTGATGGACAACCCTCATAGAGCTGCATGCGGACATCAGTTCCAGATTCCTTGTTACAAGACGAAAATTAGTATGTATTCCACAAAACAATTCTAATTTTGATAAAAGCAATAAAACCTATCCCACAAGCTATAAATAATTTCGGTTTTTATTCAAATTCTAATCTGTTCTTTCTAGTATAATAAACCTTTAAATTTCAACACCATTATCACACACCACTATTTATCATTGTAAAAACATTAAACTAGAATTAGGGAGACAGCAAATCGTGCTGATTTGATTTTGTTTTTAATTGAAAGTAATAATTCACTTGCTTTTTCCAGTAATATTGTTTATTTTGTAACGATCGTTACTTCCTTCGTTTCGATTTCTGATTCAAATAATATATCAGTTTAGTTCTGGTTTTCCTAGCAAAAATAATGTTTTTTTTTATTATTAATTCAGTTTCGAATGAATCAGCAAATCTGGAATATAGCGATTTCAAAGTTTATTTATTTTTTAGTCTATGCATAAAAATATTAGACTCATATTATTTATTTTCGCCGAAAAGTTTCTACTAAGTCAATTTTTGTAAGGTTTCAATAAATTAAACCCAAAAAAATCAACGGTAATATTAGTGAAAGAAATAAGTGAATTATTTTTAAGTAATTTCAATATGACTGCAAACTTTCTGAATGTTTTCATTTGTGTTTGTTAGATTTAGAAGCAACGCAGTACAGACTTCTGAAGCACTGCACTGCCCCATGCGAAGAGACGTTGATGTGCTCCCACCGGTGTTCTGGGACATGTGGGACATGTGCCCAGGGTCGAGTGCATGTCACGTGCCAAGAACAATGCGGCAATGTGTTGGTCTGTGGCCACCAATGTGCGATTCCCTGCAGGGAAATGTGTCAACCGTGCACTAAGCGCTGTTCTTTCCGTTGCACGCACAGCAAGTGTGGACAGAATTGCGGAGAGCCTTGCAGATCCTGCACCGAGCCTTGCACAAGACGGTGAGTTTACAAGTTTAAAAATATTGACTCTGATTTATTTATTTATTGCTACAATGTTCTGTAGGACTAAAGAACCAATAACAGATTGATACATAATATAAAATCGCTGTTTTGTGATCTCTTTCTAAATAAATTGTAAGAATCTGCACAAATATTTAAGTTACAAGAAATTTCATTTTAAATATTGCACATTTTCCAAATTTGAAATCTTTTTTCATAATTTATTTTTACTTATATTGAAAAGAAAGAAATGAAAACAAAATAGCAAACTGAACTCAAAAACTTACTAAAAAACAAACAAATAACAGTTTTAAAAGGAGACTTGTCTCAAATTTGCGTACTGTGCAAGAACTCATAAGGTATTGAAATATTTTTAATATAGTAAAAGATTAAATGTGCGTATATTTTAAAACAAAACAAGAGATCTATTCAATAATAATTTCTAATCAGAATATAATTGTAACTGTACGTAAAAATAACAACCGAGTTCTTCATGTTGACACATATGTGAACTATAAATTGAAAATTTGTTAACATTGTTGCATAGTAAATTATTGAAAACATATTAAAAACCTGTTAAATTTGAATCGAGTCCGCTCTTTGTTTAGGTGTATGCACAAAAGATGCTCAAAAAGATGCGGTCAAATTTGTGACGTTGAGCCCTGCACTGAACCATGTCCTTTACTTTTGAAATGCCGTCATCCGTGCATTGGTTTCTGTGGAGACCCCTGTCCACCAGTTTGCCGTGTGTGTGACAAAGACGATGAAACTTTCGTCATTATGTTCGGGAATGAAGACGAACCGGACGCCCGCTTCGTCTACCTGGAGGAATGCAAGCACGTCATCGAAGCAGAAGCCATGGACAATTGGATGAACCAGGTTGACGAAGGAGAAAATAAAACGATTAATGTTAAACACTGTCCTAAATGCAAAACAACTCTTGCGTTGACGCAAAGATACGCCGATATCATAAAGGGGGCGTATGCCGACATCAATCGAGTTAAGGTGCAGTGGTTCGGACAGGAACAGCAAAATGCCGAAAGTCGATTGCAGCTACAGATAAGAATTGCGCAAGTGAAGAATATCAACAAAACTTTATATTTACGTAAGTATTTCTTTATTACACTTTTTTTCGCCAAACAAATCTTTATTCAGTGTTGTATAAAAATACTTAAAGAAAAGTATTTCAGATACAAAATACCAAACAAAAGTATAACAATTCTTTGGCAAAATACTTATATTATATTTCAAATACTTATATTATATATCAAATACTTTTTAAGTATTTCAAGTACTGTTACGTATTTCAAATACCATGGAGTGTTTTAAATACTTTTAATTAGTTCACATAAAATTAATAAAAAAAATAATAATAATCACATTAAAATAAACATTTTTATGGAGTTTATTATATATCCAATGGCAATGAGGTCATTGTATCCTGAAAAAGCATCTGTATGGTTCCAATTATAATTGTAGCTGATAGAAAACAGAATACAAAAATAACGATTTGTATTGCAAATACTGTGTTTCAAATATTAATATGAAAGAATATAAAATACTTTTGACCTGTATTTGAAATAGAGGCACAAAGTATTTCAAAAAAATTATCACTATACTTAATCTATTTCAAACTATACAACACTGTCTTTATCAAAATAAATTTGTTGCAGAATCAAAATTCTTAAAACCCGCCCTTCAGGAATTGCAGTCAGTTTTACAAAGTATAAGTAAGGGTAAAAGAAACCCAGTTAATATTATGTTAATAAATAAATGCAGTGCACAAGTCGAATTATTAGAAAAAATAATAACAATTTATGATAAAGGCGATTTTAGCAGACATCCACAAATAAATGATTCTTGCTTAGAATGTATAGACTTCCTATTCAGCTTCATGCAAGCCTCAAAATGCCGGTTTACAGATCAAGAAATTGCTGATATTTCCTTGGAAGCAAAACGATTTGAAAAAATTGTTCAGTTGCTAACAATAGAAAAAAGTCCGTACTTTATTAACGCCATTGCTAAACCAGCTATATATAGACTTAAAGAAAACATAAAAAATAGTTTATGTTCCGTAAAAAAATACTCGGAATCTGAAGATACTAAAAATCGAGAGAATTTGAAAACATTAGGAGAAGCGGTGGATAAATCTATAAAGTTAGAGGAACAAGAATTAAAAATGATTGTGTCAGCAATGAAAATGGATGTGGGCCAATGGTACAAGTGCCCAAATGGCCATTTATATGCTATTGGAAATTGTGGGGGAGCAGTAATCAGTTCGAAATGCAATGAATGCAACGCGGTGATTGGAGGGAGTCATCATACATCTGCTGCTGGAAATCGTCCCGTACATATTGGTTAAAATTTGTTAATAAAGATTTGTTTGGCCTAGTTATAGTACAAATATTTAATATTTTCTTAATCTTTTATAGAATCCTCACTTTTACAACCAAGGCTGCATGATTTGCAAAATATATTAAAAGAAAAGCATAAAGGAAAACGTAATCCTTTAAACATTATTGCAATCATATCAGTAACATCTGAAATTGGTTTAATAGAATCTTTAGTCAACGTTTTCACAAAAGGAAAACTTGACAATAATGAAAAACTATATAAAGCTTCTGTAGAACGTTTGGATAACATTTTAGATATGATGCATGAAAAAAATAAACACATTTCTAAACAGAGAGCGTCGGATATTGAAGTGGAAATAAATCGCTTTGAAAGATTCATTCAGTTGTGCACTGTTGAAAAACATCCAAACTTTAACGCAGCAGTATCAAACTCTAAAGTAAAAACAATATATAACAACATTCTCACAGAAATAAATTCCCTGAAAGTATATTCGGACAATACCGACAAGTTTTTAAAAATATCGCTGGAAAAGCTTGCCGATGCGGTGGATAAAACCATGACAATCACCGACGAGGAAAGGCGATCAATCGTTAAGGCGATGTCTGAAGGTAGAGATGGATTAGGAAAAGGTCGTTGGTTTAAATGCCCCAACGGGCACGTTTTTGCAATTGGCGAATGCGGCGGAGCTATGGAAGTTGGGAAATGTAACGAATGCGGATCTCAAATTGGAGGACAGAACCATGCTTTGCTCTCCACAAATAGATTCGCGGGGGAAATGGATGGTGCTTCTCATCCTGCTTGGTCCAATGCGGCCAATATGGATATGAGGAATTTTCAGTTTGATTTTTAATTCTATGTATTATGTCTATCATTTATGATTAATATTCAAATATTGTCGTTATTAAAAATAAGTTGTTTTAATAGCAGATCCAAAGTTTATATATCATGTTAATTTTTAGTAGTAATAAATAAAGTCAAAAAATTACTTCCTTTAAATGACCGTTACATGAAATAAAATAAGCGTTTATTGTTTCAGAAGGAGATAAGTTACAGTTATTTAATAAAATTTGTTTAAATTTAAATGGCATAAAAATAATAATTTATTACAAACGTAATAAGGTCCTCTACTATTATTTTATATGAAATTTTATCTAATTTGAAAGCGAAGTGTAGTTAAGTCTTATTTCTTATTTGTTAAGTCGTAATATTTTTTTAAGAATTCTGTGACGTAGATGTTAAGCTTCTCAAACAGTGGGATTCGCTAACAATTTGAATTACATATATTGATCTACTTTAACTGTTATAAAAACATAAATATTTTTTAAATAACTATTGTGTTCTTTACTTGGAAAAATACATAAATAATAAGCATTTTAATAAAATAATTTGTAAATGATTACTAATATTATAGTCCTAGTGTTGACAGCCACTGGCATGATTTTGCTGCATATGTCATTCAACATCTCTTTCATTTCAATATCATGAATTTTTTTTTCAGAAATTTTCTTGATGGCACAGTATTTAAAACTATTTTTTCTGAGTATAGATTAGAAAACGATTGAAATATGCGGTTTATTTTGTATGTAATTACCAGCTATAAATTATGTCAAATGTGACATCTTGCCACTGACAGTAGGGTTGGAAGTGGCAAGAATTTGGAATAAGGTAGATGTGTGAGAGAGAAAGGTATAATATTGTGACGTAGATGTTAAAGGCAGTAAAAACGAATAACTTTTTTAAATTTTGATAGTTCCAATCATATAGAATTAAGTTCTGGATTAATTATAAATGATCAATTTCCTAATTTGCTACTATGGAGTCAAAATCTTTCCAAGACATTTGTTTAAAACCGTTACTTTTCCGGAATATTTTAGAACTTTTTTTGCAAAAAAATTGTCAAACAATTCGCCATGTACTCTACGCATAAATACGTATTTTTTTAAATAAATATAAAATTTAAATCTGGTGATGTTCTACCAACTCCACAACGTGAATTGTACCTATCTTGACATTATATAACACAGAACATAACCTAAATTTCAGTAGTGTCAAAATTTAAACAATACACAATTTTAACAATGGAAATGTCAGCCAACAATGGTAAAACAATAATTACAACATTATATTATGTATTATTTACTTTATATTATAGAATTATGTCAACCAAATTTTACTACAATGTGGAAAGACAATTTATTAACTTTAGGCATGCATAATATACAAAATGAAATAGATTCACAAAATACAGAGCCGGTTAACTATGGATATATTGATGATAAAGCAATGCGTATGATGGTATGAGAATATATGTTAAATAAATATGATCTAATTTGTAATTTTTTAGTCAAAAATGGGTTTTCAAACTGGATCTGGTTTAGGCAAGAATAAACAGGGAATTCGTCAGCCTGTAGAAGTTCAAACTAATTTGGGAAGAAGAGGATTAGGGCATTATATAAAAGGTCTTGATCACGCTAATTTGCAATGGGATTTTTCTCTTGAGGTTTCAATCCTTGTTTTCGAACATAATTTCATTTTATTGTTCCTTCTTGTTACAGAAAATAACTGTGGAAGAAAAAGCTGATTGGTTATCTTATTTTAAAGAAGATAAAATTATTGAAACTGAAGATATTTATAGCTGGATAAAACTTGGAGAAAAGAAAACTATAATTTCTGATGAAACAAAATATTGCGATCCTCATTTATTAGAAGAAGTTTTAAAAGCCAAGGTAAAACAATTAGCAAACACTTGTTGATTTTTTTGTTTAATCTTACTTTTTAGGAGGTATTTGATGAATTAGATCCTTTAGAGTTGAACAAAGCTCGATCTAGAGCGAATCCATTTGAAACTTTAAGGTCTGCCTTTTTCATGAATCGCGCAGCATTAAAAATGGCTAATATTGACGCCGCAACAGATTTCATGTTTACGGAGATTGACAGACAGGTAAACAATTTTTTATTTTGTTTTTATAATAAATGTAATCTGTTGTTTATGTTTAATTTTATCTTATTTATAAAAAGACAAATGTTTTGTTTTCATAATAGATAAAGTTTAAAAATATTTTTGAAGTAGAGAACGTAATTAAAAGTGAAAATAAATTGCAAAATATCTCCTCATTCGTAAGTTTTTGCTACGGTAACATCCAAAATATTTTTATACATTTAACAAAATTCAATCATGATATTAAAAGCAACCGCAAAACAATGGCTCCTAACGTCAATTTTTCTTATGTCAAGGCAAACTTATTATTTATTTTTATGATCCTATTTCTAATATAGTATATTTTCATATCTCTCAACAGCAAAAATACAGAAAATCCCAAAATATCTAAGCAAAATGTGCCTTTTTATATTCAAAATATATGCTTTTAAGTACATGAAATTTACACAAATATACAAATTTTGAAAATATACCTCCAAAAAAAATATGCATTTGCATAAAATTATCAGCTTGAGTTGTCAGTATATCATGCACTATTTACTATTTTTCCAGTTGTGAAACACCCTGGATATTATTCATTAGAAATATCTGTTCTGAAATATATGTTCCTTTTAGAAAGAGCATTCGCAAACATCTTCCCCATACTATTTCGCGGATATTTGCGCAGGACCCGGTGGTTTTTCCGAGTACGTTTTATGGCGCAAGCGCTGGGCTTTGAAAGGCTGGGGCCTCACACTTCGGGGAGAACATGACTTCAAGTTACACGAATCGTCGTGCGCCGCTTCTGAAACATTTGAAGCTCTGTACGGGGCGCGAGATGACGGCGATGTCTACTTTCCTGAAAACATTCAGGATTTCTGCCGGAAAGTCAAGTCGAGCACACAAGTTGGATTGCATTTTATCATGGCCGACGGGGTAAGAAAATTAAATGTAGAAAAACATAATTGTTTTCGTAGGGTTTTTCAGTGGAAGGGCAAGAAAATATTCAAGAAGTTTTAAGTCGGCAAATATACGTGTGTCAGTGCCTTATAGCTCTAAATACTTTGAGATCAAACGGTCATTTTGTTCTTAAAGTCTTTGATTTATTCACTCCATTCAGTGTAGGTCTTGTTTATCTCATGCGAAGATGTTTTCACAAAAGTATATATTTATTATATATTATTTTATTTTTACTAATTTTAATATTTTAGTTGCTATTTTAAAACCAAATTCATCTCGTCCAGCGAATTCAGAACGGTATTTAATATGTTCTAAACTTAAAGACAATTCACAAACTGCTCTTATAAAAGAATATATGGAGAAAATAGTACAAATCTTATTTGAAATACGTACCGCACAGTCATCGCTTGATGTGCTGGAAATCGTACCTGAACACATCATCAAAGCTGATGAACCATATTTTAAATACATCACCGAATCAAATAATCGGTAAAATTTGAAATAACACTGACTTATTTTTATTAAAGCAAGAGTTACAGATTAGCAGATAGTCAAATAATAGGATTAATGAAGCTAGCAGCTTTTTGTCGGGACCCAACTTTATGCGAACCTCGGCAAGAAGAACTGCGGAAACAGTGTTTGGAGTACTGGCGCGTGCCAGATAAGCCCCGGGCCCCATTGCCACATATCACTGCCGATGAATTGCTCACTAATTCTATCATAGACACTGGTAAGCAAAATCAAAAAAACAGTTTTTCTTTCTTAATCTATTTTCTTCAGATTTCATGTTTTCCTTCGCGAAGGAAACGCTCAAGAAACAAGATCTGGATGAAATAATAGACGAAGCTGACGATTGGCACTGCACTTTTGTATCCAGTGCAAAAAAGTGTAACTTGTGCAATATTTACATTGGTAAATATATTTCAAGTTGATTTGGCATTTAATTTAATAACTGTTTAATATTAGGATTGGGTCGCAATAGAGTGTACAGGTTTCAAAGAAACCGATGGGTTAAAGTTAAAAATATAGAGTTAGTCAGGGGAACAATTCTATTCGCAGAGTTGGTGAAAGAGTTCTCGAGAGAAGATGAGCGCATTATTAAGAAAAGTTTGCATGTTATAGATGCGCTCAAGTTGGGGGATATTAGTGTTGCGGATCTTTCTTACCAAGAAAGGTACGTCATTACTTTAAATAATAAATCATCTGATCGTGTCCGCCATATAATTTTACTACAATAAAAGTTATACTTCACTTGTTTTAAAACTGTTGAAAAACAGTTTGATGTTAAGAATATTATTTTAAAAACTTTTTCGAATAATAATAAAGATAGAAAAGATGCATATAACAATTTTTCTAGATTAGTACATAATCTGACAAAATTTTCAAATTACCTGCAGAAGTTGAGGCAGCATACCCAACTAAAACACAAAGAAAAACCACACAAACAAATTTCATGTTTTTATTTTCACAGTAAATGTTTTACAATAGTGTAAAGTTGAGGCAAACAGCAAGCTTATATATACCTTAAAGCTATTTGTCATTGTACAGGTACACATAATAAGCTCATAATTTTCAATAAATTATAATTAGTCAGAAAATTTGTGGAAAATGTATCATAGCCCTTATTGGAAATTGTTTACATAAGAGGCAAGAAATATTATCTTCAGTTAGACATCTGCTTATTCTTTTAAATCAAATCGCTCTTATAAGGTTAATAAATGAAAACCATCAAAAATTTCAAGTAAAGTACTATTCCAAAATCGATTGTGCGTGAAATAGAGTTGAGCTCTTAAATGCGTCATAAAACATTGGCATAGCTCATCTTTTATTTCGCGTACAATCTACTTTGATAAAAAAGTATAGTTCGAAAGTTAATAATTTGTTTTTGATGTTCTACGCACACAACAAAAGTTTTTTTTTTTTTGAAGAAATAGAAAGTTATAAAAGTTTTGATTGCAGGCTTGATTTGATCGGAGTATATTGCCAAGCAATAAACAGAGACTCCCGTCAAGATTTAGCGTCAGTCAGGGTGAAATCAGTCCTACCACTGCCAGAAATGACAACAAAACAATTACCTACAGTAAACAACAGCGGAGAGTGGCTGCATACTCTGTCAGCTGTCAATTTTATATCAAAACCGTACTATCAAGTCAATTCTTTGCTATTCTTTAAAACAGATTCCAGTAAGTTGCTTCGCCTGTTGTTTGATTATATGGTTCAAATATTTATTATTCACCAGGTCAGTCATTCGACACAACTATATCATCTCGAGTTATTATACACCTGCCAAATATATTCGATTTTCAAAATCGAAATGAAAGTGATAGAATTCTTGTTTGGGAATATTTTACAAATTGGTTAAAACCGAAATAATTGCATTTATTATACAAGTATTTTAATATATACAGTTATACTCAACACTTTAACAATTAAGTTTTAGGTAAAATATTTTATTTATATATAATGTGTACAATATTAATTCTACAGAATCTACATTTGAAATAAATATATTTTTATTTAATATTTGCCTTCTTTATAAACCGACAATATGGTAAGTGTTTTATATTTATAATAATTTATTTTACTAAACAAAGCAAAAGTTTTCGGCAATGAAAAAAAAGTTTGATGAAGAAATGCAAAACTTGCAATTGGATCGATTAGATAAAAGAGGAAAAGTAAATTAAATTATATGTTTCGGAATTATTAATTTTCAAAAGTGTATTTTTCAGTCTGCCGATCAAATGAAGAAACATTCTTTAGACCCCGGTATAGAGAACAAGCCTGTTGAAAAAGCTCTTTTTCTTTTAGCGTAAGTTCAAAATTTACCGCTTGGTTCAAGGCTGCGTTCCAAAACACTCTTTTTTCAGTACACAGTATTTTGTTTGGTCTAGATGAAATATCAATTTATTTATACATTAAACATTGAAAGAGTTTTAAGTAGAGAGTCAATAATGAAAATCAATTATTTATAATATGAATTAAAATAAATATGAGGTGTTTTTGAATTTAATGTACTTTGTTAGATTACATTTTGGAACGCAGCCAAAAGTAGAAATGTCAAACAAAAAGTTTTTAAGGTTAAAATGATGTGAATTTGTGCCAAAGAATTTTTAAATATGTACTTAAAATATATTTATTGCATTTATTTTTACGGTCTGTGATAATTATTTATTACTTAAAATGACTGACAAAGAAGAAGATGATTTACTTGATATTTCAATGTATTTTTTTCATGTTAAGGTTTATTATTTCTTCTATACAATGATTTTTATAGGAAAGGAGACGAAATTCAAAAGTTAAGCGTTGTAGAGAATCTTCCAAATTTAATGAATGTAGATAATTATGGAGCCTTTAACAAAATTCTACCAAAAATCCAACAAGAACTGCCACGTTCATCCTCAGAATTTAGCATTACAACTAGTAGGATATTTCAGGTGCTAATAGAATGCCACTTTAGGACCGATGCAAACATAACAGCGATTGTTTTACAAGGCCTTGATTCGAAAGATCCTATCGTGGCAAATGCCTGGTTGGATACACTACTCGAAGTCATTTCAGTTCTTCCGATACGAATTATTCAGACAGAGGTAAGAACTTATAAGTTTTTGATTTGTTTTTATAAAATTTGATTGCAGATTTTGCCTTTGGCGGTTCAAAAAGGACAATGTTCGCAACCGACATCTTCAAGAGTTGTTAGTTGTAAAATTTTAGGGAGAATTGTTCTTCATCAACATATGAAAGCTTTAGAGTAAGTTCTGTCAAATTATTTTATTAACACTTACATGTTTGTCTTGAATTCACAAATCTGCACAATGTCTTGTCGTCATAAAAGACAGAACGAAACTGAGAAATTAAAAACATTTACAACGCTTTTAATTATTATATTTAATTCATTTATGTAAACATGCCCCAAGTAATTGTAAACAAATTCATTATTATTTTTTATTACTTGAGAATCAGTCATTTACATTCGCTCTTTCGAGAAAGACGGACACGATTTTTTTTTACAGATTTTTAATGTTGAATTTACATAATTGTAATTTTTAGGATTAAAAAAGATGTTCTTCCAGTGGTGTACAGTTTATGTCAAGATGTGAACTACACAGTTCGGGCTGCAATTTGTGAACAGTTACCAGCCATCGCAAAAGGTAAAATAATTTATAAATTATTATAAAAATGTATCATTTAAATAATTGGAATTTTCATATAATTGAAATATTAGTGAAATATCAAACGAGAGCTCTAAATATTAAATTCAATTTTTTGCATTTACTTTTATTTGTATTAAGATAAATCTACTTATTCTGTTTAATAGATTTTAAGTATGAAATATATTTTTAAAAGGATTTATTTGATGTGTCATTTGTTTTACAAATAACAGATAAATAAAAAATTATAATTTACTTTAGTGATAATTATATTACATTCTTATTGGATCTCTATTTTTTAACTAGGAGGAGTAAACACGAAAGTCAAATTTACACTATCAAAAAACTACTTTACTATATATTTCTTTATTTTCGTACTTTTTAAAAGTTTATTTAACACTTTAGGATTGGGTGCTACAATGGTAAAAAACTTCTTATTATCAAACATAGTCGAATTGGCGTCAGATGATAATGTTAATGTGCGTGCTACAGCTGTCTCGTCTGTTATACAAGTTTTAACAATTTTAGACAAAGGTGAGATTACCTTTTAAACTCCAGACTGTTCTCTAAAGATTATTTGTGCTTTAGATACAAAAGTTGCAACAATGGTACCTCTCATAATGAATTTATTCATAAACCAAACAAAATTAGATGAAGCTTCATCGGTGGTGCTTGCTAAAAACATGGGTTTGATGCTGACTTCTCTCGAATGCTGCCTGACAAGTCAGCAAGCTGATTCTATGATTACTTTTTATCAGAACCTTGCCAAGAAAGGTTTAGATGCCAAAGATTTGTCTGTTTATAATGTTGATACGTCTCAAGTAAGTTTTAAAATGAGTTGTTTGGCAATTATTTATTATTAAAAACGCAGGATGTAAAAGGGCGAGAATATTGCGCTCAGAATTTTCCGCAAGTCATGTCGTTCACTTTATCAATGAGTCCAGGGAATGTGAACAAGTTATACGATATTTTAAAGTCTTTGTCGAACGATTCGTGTTATATTGTGAGGCATACAATAGCTGGAGTGTTCCACGATGTCGCTCGCATTTTAGGTAAGTGATTTTACGAATGGGATCCTACACCATTCCTACATCCTTCTGCAAAATAATAATATTTCGACAATGGTATAGGACCGTATTTATTTTTCTATTTTGCGACCTTTCCGTTCTATGAAAATATTTTCAGGACCAAAGAATTCTATAATGAAGGGAGAATTTGTCCGACTTTTACGGGACGAAGCAGAAGAAGTTCTCAATATGCTCGTTCCGCATATTGGAACGACTTTGATTCTGTTTGTGAATCACGGGACGTTGAGTAATGAGCGCTCGGACAACGTGAGTACGGAAATCAGTAAAGCGATGTTGAAGTGCTTCCTGCAGCTTCTGAAAGGATATAACTGGCGGCTTACTACCATGTTTCTTCGCCAGTTAGAATCGCTGCCGATGGTTTTTAAATGCGAAAATATTCACAATGACTTCACGCCGTCTGTTCTACGCTGTGCTATCTTCGGGGTAAGAAGACACATTTTTATTCAAATATTTTCATTTGAAAAAAATTAATATATTTTTAACAATACTTTGGATCAATTACCATATATTTTAAGTTTAAGAAATTTTAAATTATTTTATCTTAATAACATATATAACTTAATTGTTGCAAATATTTGATTTAATTTTTATATTTATGCGTTAGCTTTCTTCAGGAATAAGTTTTGGAGGTAAGATTATTTATTTTGCTATTTAGCACTTCATTTTATAAATAGCACAAACAATTATTAAAGTAGAACTTCAAAAAAAAAGTTTATTAGTGTCATCTTTTACCGATTGTATGAACTAACACGTACTAATACCATCTGTTACCAATTATGTTAACTAACATACTATTAGTACCATCTATTACCCATTGTGTGAACCTTAGACTAGGAATAGTGGGGAGACAAGGCATATGGACGCGTATATTTCAAAATCATCAGAGCGATTTTGAGCCTTAATGATATGTCAAAATCAGCTGAAACAGGCTAATCGACCAGTTAAATACTGTACAATTACAGTTGTCCAAATAAATACTTGATTATTCATGAATCAACACATAATTTTATTTTATAGATGTAAATACATATATTCGTATGAAATAACAATAAACAATACAATACAAATTATACTAAAAATAATAAATATGTAAAAGTGTAAAATTATAAAAGTTGCATTTTCTCTAATCATTCCATAGTAGCTGGTATAATATTATGTTGATCTACAAAACCATAATAATTATGTTGTTGAGTTAACGTGAAGGAAATTATCAGATAAGAAATGTAACTTGTCCTATTCTTCACAAAGTGTTTATTTATATTTCATACGAATATATGTATTTACATCTATAAAATAAAATTATGTGTTGATTTATGAATAATCAAGTATTTATTTGGACAACTGTAATTGTACAGTATTTAACTGGTCGGTTAGCCTGTTTCAGCTGATTTTGACATAACATTAAGGCTCAAAATCGCTCTGATGATTTTGAATTCCGTCTTACGGCGACTTACACAGCATGCCCTGTCTCCCCACTATTCCTAGTCTAAGGTGTGAACTAACATATAATTAGCACCATCTGTTGTCATTTCCTTGAATTAACTTAGAACGCGTAGTGATACACCAGCCTTGTTACACAAATGTCCTCTTACGCCTATTTTTATAAGTAAATAGTGCCAGAAAAATATTTTAATATATGAAAATTCCTTGTTTTAAATAGAATATTTTGAGTGATTAACAATGAAGAGTTTTATTATTAATATTTGTATCTAAATTTTTACTATTTTTTCGTATATGATAGACAAAAAATTTTTGTTGTTAGAGAGCAAAACCCGTTCGATCTCAAGCAGTCCGCACTCTTTTATTCTTCCTCCGATGGAACACAAAGTTGATCCAACGAACTTGGCTTCGAGACCATCTCATCCACGAGTTAGCTGAGAATAAATGTTCTTATACAAGACACGTTTTTATAGATCTCTGTAAACATGCTCTAGATCTCTTCAGCAACAAATATTTCAAAGATAATTTCTTTATGCCCCTTCTTAAACTTGCAAGTAAGCAACATTAATCAATTTTGAAATTTCCCTTTTTTGACTTTTCCTCATCTTAGACGACAGAGTGTCAACAATAAGATACTCAACAGTGAATTTACTGCCACGATTAAGAAAAATGATCCATTTACCTCAAGATCGAAAACTATTATCAAATTTCGAATCGGTGATCGTGTTTATAGAAAAAAACGAAAAAGATCGTGACGTGTTGGCAAATCTCATCCGCAAAACAAAAGAAATGATCTCTCCCGTGTTCAACACCATCAGTTCCGAAATGGAGCAAAGAGAAAAGAGACTACAAGATGAAGAAGACAATGTCACAAAAGGAAAAATCGTTTTTACCATGACCGCCAGCGTTTTAAGATCTCAAGACAGCACCAGGGCGAAAACAAGGACAAACATGATTTGTAAGTTACTAATTAATTTTCGCAACAATTTATTTGCACAATATTATAATTTCTTGCAAAGTTACATTGCTAAGTATAAAAAATATTATTATGTATTTAAATATTGTAGCTATTGCCCTTTTTACCATACAAATATATATTTGTCAAGAGTCCATTAATTGTATAGAGCAAAATTATTAAAATACTTTGAATAATTTCCTTATTATATACTGATATTTCTAACAAGCGTCGAATTTTTCTATTTGGCAAAAAGAATTAAAAAACTTAGAATGTTATATTATTATAAATTGCATATCTTGAATATATACTTGTAAAATTTACTTAGCAAATTATTGTTATACGTAGCAATTTAATTTATTTACTTTGGAAAACACTATAAAATACTTAAGAAGTAATTACAAGTCATTAATTTTTATCTGCATGAATGAACCATTTTTTTGTAGCCTCCGTAGCATCCAGAAACTCAAGATCGCAAAGTATGAATCGGGATAAAGTTGCCGCTCCAGGGCCATCTTCTAACAGATCGACGAGTGTACCCAGGGCAGTACCGGTGTCCACCCAAAGCTCGCAAATTAGGTAAGTGTATTATTTCCCCTAATCTACAGATTTTAAGAAAACTATTTTATAGAAAATAAAACTGAACATTTTGGAGTAAATTGACTAACTTTAAATAAACGACTAAAGGTAATTGATAAGCATTTCTTCGAAATTTATTCACTACACACATTTATTAAGCTAAATTATGCAATATTTTGCTTGCTTAACGTATTTGCTTAAATGCACTGCTTGTATTAAATAACAATGATCATTTCAGCGACATGACATTCCTAAAACAACATTTTTATATCGACGCAGGTGTCGATTTACCTATGGAAAAAAATTCAAAAGATGTCGAGTCTATAGATAAACCTCTATCTATAGAAAACTTAAACACAATTTCAGTGCCAGATAGCGAAATATCTG
The DNA here is from genome assembly GCA_035578165.1 of Stenolophus ochropezus. Taxonomy (NCBI): domain Eukaryota; kingdom Metazoa; phylum Arthropoda; class Insecta; order Coleoptera; family Carabidae; genus Stenolophus; species Stenolophus ochropezus. The sequence continues at coordinate 26,604,625 of JAQOWZ010000005.1, read as the reverse complement.
ACAATCTCAGCAACTTATCTCTCGAGTCCGATTATTCCTCTGACAATTCCACGGTGAATATGACAGACGACGTGAAGGTAAACATGAGGAGAAAGAAAGGCGACAGAACAAAAAGGCTTTCGCATTCTGAAATCCCCACTGCCATTTACACTAGCAATGTAAAAAATAAGCGGCATTCGAGTGTCTATTCTGATACCAGTAGTGCAATTAGAACAGCTAGTAAACGCCGTAGCTTAAATATCCAGAAAGAAATGAGTAAGATACCCGTTATTTTAAAAAGTGTGGAAAATGTGCAAGACGAGGCACAAAAAGAGGAGACTAAGAAAACTTCTAGTTTGCCTGTGCCCGTTCGGTGAGTGCTTGCCTGTAGAAAAGCTTTCACGCCATCAAAAAACTGCTTTAATCGCATAATTAATGTTGAACATTGTTTTAGACCAAATCCAGTCGGCTCTACTCGGTCAAAAACGTAATTTAAAATCACATTTCACATAATCCAGGGTTTATTTATCTTTTTTCTAGATCTAGTAACATCGCGAATCGCAGTATTACTCGAAAATTTTAAACCAGTGATTTTATATAGTTATTTAGTAGGGTTTATATACAAATTAAAATGAAATATTTATTCAGTATTGTTATTTGTGTGTATACCGTTGGAAGAGTTTATCCAACTTTGTTATTAATATTTTCTATTGTACAAACGATTTATGAGAATGAAAAGTATTTATAATTATTTATTTTGAATGTATTTACAAGTTTGATAATATTACATCTACAGCAGCTGGAAAATCGGCCACAGTGTAGGAAGGACTCGGGGAGATTTTATTTTCATCTCCAGGTCTGTATTTACCCGTTTGTACCAAAATTCCTTGCATTCCTATTTGTCTAGCTCCTAAAATGTCATCGTTTGCATCCTGTAAAGAGCAATTATAATTAAATCAAGAAATTATTTTTAAAAGTATGCAGGTGTAACAGAAATAAGTACATTAAATTTAAACTGGTGATAGAACTCGTGGATAGTAACAATATTTCTTTGTAACTTTTTCCGAAATTAACGAGTCGTTTTATTATTTTCATAATAATTTGATCTAGTAGCAAAAATAATAAAGTAATTGTTTTTAACAAACGTGAAATGGCAAATAAATTTTGATATTAACAAATAAATAAATTAATAATTATTATAAAAGTTGTAAGAATATATGCCTTTAGAAATAGCGAGAACAAACATTATGCTGACCCATGCTCAATCAATTTTGAAAAGTGAAACTTTATGTCAAAATAAAAAAAAACTATAATTGTATTCAACCATAGGCGTATAGTGAAATTTGAAGAAATCTAGCTCAACTTCTAGAAGGTTTACAAGAAAAAAGTTACTAATAAATATTGTTGCTCTTAACGAATTTTATCACTGGTTAAATTGAATGTACTTATTTCTGTTGCACCCTGTATTTCAATAAAAAAAACTTTACTATCGTTGCGAATCGCGCTAGTGGCGCTTTGTAAAATAAAAAAGAACTATGAAATGTCATTTGTTTTTAACATTTTTTTTTTTTAATAAAAATTACTCACATCTCCAATCATAACACACTCCTCAGGTTTGTAGCTGCCCATTGCCGAAGAAAAAAATGTTTTATTCGGTTTTCCAACGATGATTGCTTCAGTATTAGCAGCATATTCCAATCCTTTTACAAATAAACCAGGACCTAGTGCTAAACCGTCCGGCCGCTTGTAATATTTTCCGGCATGTATACCAATAAGTTTAGCTCCATCTAAAAGGTGCCTACAATTATTTATTTTCTAATTTGATTCAATAATAAAATATTTAGATTACCTAAAAGCTGTGTTTAGTTTGTCGTAATGAAATTCTGTTGGGGCAAGACCAATAACTACCGCATTCGCTTTTTCATTTGGTTTTAAAGCTACATCTTCAAAATCTTCCATAGCTTCAGGGGCAAGAAACAGCATTGGTTTCAATTGTTGCTCTACAATTAAATTGTGGGCAGCTGTAAGAGAGCTAAATATTTCATCTTTCTTTAGAGAAAATCCCAGTTGGATTAGCCGGTTGTATAAAAAATTTTTGCTTTCCTTTGTTGTATTTGTGACAAATTTAATGTGCAGATTAGATTGTCGCAACCTAAAATATTTGTTTATTTATTTTATTAACACTGATGTGATAATAATACTTTTGCAGAGCTTCAACAGCACCTGGTACAGCACTGTTATCTATGTGAATTGTGCCGCTTAAATCAATTAGTACAGCCTTTATCATATTTATTTTCCTAGAAATACTCATATAATACAGAGTAAGATGTAATATATCTTGTCTTATGTCATGTAATGACTAAATTTTTGAAATGTCAGCTGTCCAGAAAGTTATTACATCTAAAATTGAAAGTTCTACATTTATGAAAAGCAAATTTTAAAATAAAAGTAATAAGATATAGCATCACATAGTTCCGTAATTTGTATAAATTGTATTATTAAGCAATTAAAATTATATTAGCTATATTGTTTGTTTATTTAATTTGTAAAAGATCTAAAAATGGCGCGTGTATTTTAGAACAAGAAATTAGAAGTAAAAGCGTGGTGGAAGAGCAACGCACTTATTAAACAATAAAAAGAAGAAGCGTACTTGTCCTACAAATGTCAACTGTGTATGTCACTACTTAATTATCAAATTTAGTGATATGAGGTGAAAATGAGTGACTTATTAATCAACAGTGCAATAATAAGTGGTGTTATGTATTAAAGTTTAATTGTTGATGTAGTAGTGATTGAGGAATAACAGAAATTTGCGATTTTCCGAATCAAAATGGCAGGTCGAAACCGTCCTGCACAGCATAAAAATTTGTGTACAATATTTTCTAAACTACAAGGTGCATTTTCGGATGCCGTCGCGACGCCAAAATATGCTACAGACAAAAGAACTTTAGATAAAACATGGAAACTTATGGATAAAGTGGTGAAATTATGCCAACACCAAAAGATGAACTTAAAGAATTCTCCACCCTTTATATTAGATATTTTACCGGACACTTATCAAAGATTACGCCTAATTTATTCTAAATATGAAGATAAACTGCTTCAATTGCATTCTATCGAACACTTTAATATATTTATTATAAACCTAATGAGAAAGTGTAAACAAGCTATTAAACTTTTCAAAGAGGGTAAAGAGAAGATGTTTGATGAAAATTCTCATTATAGAAGAAATTTAACTAAATTAAGTTTAGTGTTTAGTCATATGTTAAGTGAATTAAAAGCAATTTTTCCTAATGGTGTTTTTGCTGGTGACCAGTTTCGTATTACAAAATCCGACGCCGCCGAATTCTGGAGGAATAACTTTGGTAACAGGTACGTCATTTCTCCTTTACATTAATTCATAGAAATTTATCATTCATGAATAGCTGTACTTTTTATGCGAACAAAAACCCAAGTAGCGAGTATATTTATATTAAACAATTGACGATCTACATAAAATTCTAACAAACTTCTTTGATAAACAAGTGAATTACGGTTCAAATATATATTCCACATGACATTTATGTTATTTTGAATGTCAGAATGAATAGACGTACGTTGTGCCCACGGATTTTATGAATGAAATATTGATTGGAACTTGTCACATTGAAAACACGCCTCTATTGCGTCTTGACAAATGATTTGGAAGTGGCGTTGGTCGTTGTTGGTCTTTACCACGTCTTGTAAGTGTAATGAAAAGAAAGCAAAAGATTTTTCCGCTTTCTGATAAGCGGTTTTGTACCGCTATTGGGACGCAAATTCGTGGGTATGTAGTGACGTCATAGGAAGTCCGTTTTTAATTTACATCACGCATCCCGGATGCGTGGAAAACAATTTTGAGCAGATTTTGTTTACACCAAATATATAAATTGCGCACCTTTCGCATTCAACTTTTTTATCAACATTCGGGTATTTCACATGTTTTCGACTTATTTTTCAACTGATCTAAATTATTTGTGTGCTTTTGATTTATTTTACTCCCACGCTATCTTTTGAAGGTTTGCTTATTAATAACTTATGTTTATGCAGCCGGAAACTATAATGTTTACATCTAATTAATTACTGCTGTCTCAGTTCAAAACTACCATTTAAACATCTCATAATTTTGATCATAACATTTTACGATTTTTATAGAAATAAACATGCGGAAGTTTAATTTTATAACCTATGTACAGTAATTTCATGTTTAACATTATTTTTAATTGCAACATTAATAACTTTTTATGATTTTCATTTTCTAGACAATCGTGCGAAATAATCTAGATTATTTTGAACATTGTTTCACTAGATAATTAACCATAATTATCTACAAGAAAATGTTAATAAATTATTATAATTGAAATACAGGTGCGCCTCAAACTAGTTTACTGTATAAAATTGTGAAAAAGTTGCAGTTACTATTTTTTGCGAATTTAATTACTGTGTAAATATATTTAGGTAGATAATTTTTATCGATAAGGCATGATTCATACATTAATGTAGATCCATGTTATTTTTTTATCTGAAAATATCAGCTATAATTTTTATATTACATAATATTTGCGAAATTATTGGTTATATTTATTTAGACTAAATATTGTTGTAATAATTTCTTGTTTCCTCTTTTCTTCAAAATATTTAATTTTATCAGCATGTGGTTTATTTCAGAATTCATATCATATATTCCTCTTTTATTTTTAAGTAGGAAATTTTGACATGTTTGTTGATAATTCAAATAAATATGTTACTAAATTTAAAATTTGCACATATTGCAAAAATATGTTTTTAATTTATATTTTTATTAAGGGATTAATAATAAAATTATTCAATTGATTATTATAGTTAAAAAATATTATCTACGGTTGTTATGTATTTATTTACAAACAGATGTAGCAAGATAGAGATTTTATATTTGTTTACTTTCGAGATAGTTGTATTGTTTTTATTTGACAAATACACATGTCCACAGACGGACATTTTGATTACAAAACTGTTTCCGTAATTGATTTCGAAATTGTGTTTCCCATTGTTGATTGTCTCCAATGGAACCGCATTGTTATGAAAGTTAGTATGTCTGGAGTTTCTTTTGCCACCACTGTACTTCTCCGAATCATCTGCATAATTTTCTATATGTTGTCCATGTCTGCGCATTCTTGCAGTAATTAAATTACTAAATAACAAGTCTGAGACTCTCGCTCCGCATACATTTCGTCAGAACATCCAACGTTTGTTATTCATCACACCAGAATTATGATTTCCACGTAGAGCATATTACTCCACTACATAGAAACACGTACGGGATTTTTTTCCCTAACCTTGTCTGCTAAAACTTTCAGAATGGATGAGTACATTGCCAAATATGTAAATAGTGGGACAGAACGTACGATTTATGAATATATTCAAGCTCATACTTAATACTTATTGTTACACAGTAATATTTAAACTAAGGTTCCCATGTTTAAAATGTTAAACCAGGACAATAAAGTTCAAAATCTAGGACAAAAAGACAAAAAAGAGGATAAATCTGGACTCGCTAATATGTCATTTGGTAAAATTATAATAAAAAAGCTGATCATTTATTTATTTATATTGCACAAAAGAAAAGAAACCATTTGAATAAAAATAATATGATATTTAAATGGAATAAAAATAATATTATTTTAAGAATCATCAAGACACTCATATCTTTCGCAAATTTAATCAACTTTTTCCAAATATACTTTCTAAGAATAATCAAAATTCACCAAATGATTATAATCCATGTCTCAGTAAATATTACACATAGAAAACGTATTTTTTTTTCTGCAGTTGCTTATAATATGAAAAATGTTTATTAGTGACATTTTTAATATTAAAATTAATGTAATATGTAAGAATGATGCTAATATAATTTTATGTTGTAGCACACTGGTCCCTTGGAAGTTATTTCGACAAGAACTGAACCTAGTGCATCCAATAAGTTCTGGATTGGAAGCCATGGCGCTCAAATCCACCATAGACCTCACCTGTAACGACTACATATCAAATTTCGAGTTCGATGTCTTCACAAGGTATAAAAAACCAGACAAAAGCTCTCTAATATATCAGTTTTCATAAAGAGTTAGTATGAAATTAAAAACATACATTTCTATACATTTCATTCACAATAAAAAAGCTATTTTTCTTGTATAAATATTCATTCACAATTTTATCGCTTCATTGTTAGAATTTTTCATTATCGCTAATCGATTATTGAGTAATTTATATGAATTAGAAAATGTACATTTATGTAGCACTATAAAATACATGACAGTTAAACTGTTTGATTATCATTGAAGAAAATTAAAAAGGATGCACTTTTATAACCCCATGTGAAATATTTTCCTCATGAGTGTTTATAATTGTGTAGTGTCAGATGGCACGAGCGATAACTTAGTGTTATAAAACGCACGTTGCTTGTTACAATTTCATGTCATCATTATGCTGGCTACTACCATCATTTATGTAAGCATGATACGGGTCGTTTCTCCGATAACGATCTTATATCAGAATTAACTACAGCTGGAGTGTTTTTTACTGTTAGCTTGTTTTTAGCGCTGTAGGGAAATTAAAAATACCGTAGACCGGAGTAGATAGTTCTTGTACATGTTCACAAATAGCCAGACAAGTAGACAGCACGCAAAAATAAGAAAAGAAAAGTGAAAACCTTAATTGGTCGACGTAACGTTGTTAAAAGTATAAATAAATATATAATATGCTTTAGAAGACGTGTACCAGCTGAAGTGGAGAATGCACCACAAGAAATTTTAAAAGTGTATACAATAAGCCAGAAAGTTTCAGCTTTAAATGAAACAGCGATAGACAATAAAAGAAACAGATAGGAATATTTATCAGGTTTTTTTTTTCTAATACTTATTATTAAATTATTATGTAGGTGTAGGCTCATATTACGAACGCACTTTTATGATAAAAGCCCGTTTAGGAAGCTTGCTTAAACATTATAATCTTATGAGGCCACTTTTAATAAAAGCGCTCTAAAAAGTAAGGGCCGTAATTTTTATAGCTAATATTGGTTTTTATTCATTAAGCATTAATAAAAAAAGAGCAAATAATAATCTATGTTTAAGATGAGGAAAATTCTTCCTTATTTCATATTCTTATTTGATGTAAAGAAATAATATTTTTCTTATTTTATATTGTATGAACCATAGTCCATAAATTGTACACGAGTATGAAAACAACAAAGTCATGTGATTTCCGAAAAACTGAAATTTTACTTTTCTTTTATGTTAGAAAATAAAATAAGACAAAATGAAAATTAGAATGTCCATAAAGGAGGGTTAGTACAACCCAAAAATAACTTTGACGTCAAAGGAATAGTCAAAAATAAAGTAGCATTATAGTAAAGTTGTAAATAATGTGTGAGGCATAGTTAAGAAGTGTTTTGTGGTAGGTTATTCCAACCGTGGGCCACCCTCCTGCGCAACTGGCAGATCCTGGCCGTGACGCACCCGGGCTACGTGGCGTTCCTGACGTACGACGAGGTGAAGGCGCGCCTGCAGAAGTACATCAACAAGGCCGGCAGCTACGTGTTCCGGCTCAGCTGCACGCGCCTGGGCCAGTGGGCCATCGGCTACGTCACGGCCGACGGCGAGATCCTGCAGACCATCCCGCAGAACAAGAGCTTGTGCCAGGCCCTGCTCGACGGCTACCGGGAAGGATTGTAAGTGTTATAGCAATCGAATACTCCAAGCACTCAGTGCACTCGAGCATGTAAAGCCATCCCAATCTAATACTCCAAGCACTCAGAATTAGGGAAATATGATATTGGAAATGTATCGATATTTGGGTATAAAGAATATTTAATAAAAATTAACGATACCAGTATCGAATCGAAAAAAAAATATATTAAATGATCCACTCTTCTTTATTACGTGCACGCGCAAAAAAGTATAAATTTTGTCTTTCTGCTGAAATCATTTCCTTGCCTCCATGAGGTTTCTTTTGTGTGAAATTTGTATTTTCGTAGTTATAAATTCAGTACAAGTCTGCCGTGACTAAATATAACATTAAAGTTAAGCTTTTTAGATCAATAATTTCTTTTCAATTATGTTTTTTACTGTACATATTATTACCTTTAAACCCTACATTATCATTGTAGTATTTGCTTATTACTTTAGTTCTAAAATCATTTACTTTCGGTCTTTTTGAATATTGTTTTAACACTTTCTTCGTCACTATTTGAAAATGAAGATTCAAGTAATGTTTGCAAAGCAATAATTTCTTGTATATTTGAATTATTCACGCTTTTCACTGTTGTAAAATAATTGATCTACGGGTAGAGACGGTGTAGTATTTATTGTTTTGATAGTGCACATTCAAATAGGGAAAAAGTTGCTCGCTTGCTCGGGAAATCCCAATCGAAAACTACAGTTGTTCGCTATCAGTAGCACCCGTCAAGTTGGAATGTCTGATGGTTTTATTTTTCAGCTACCTGTACCCGGATGGTCGTTCTGTAAACCCTGACCTATCCTGGGCGGTACAACCCACACCTGAAGACCACATAGCCGTCACGCAAGAACAATATGAACTCTACTGCGAAATGGGCAGTACTTTCCAGTTGTGTAAGATCTGCGCAGAGAACGACAAAGATGTACGGATAGAACCTTGCGGACATCTTCTCTGCACGCCTTGTCTCACCGCCTGGCAAATTGTAAGTTATTTTTTAATCGAAAAGCAAACCGCAAGACAGTATCTTTTTGCATAATCAATTTAGGTTTTTATTTTATCGCCGAGTCGAAAGAAATTAAAATTTCAAAGTAGAGAAAATCCAGATGTACTAGTGACAGTATAAGGGTTTCCAATTTTTTTGAAATATGCCAAAAAAGCTTAAAATTCTAATATAATAAACTCTAGAAAATAGAGGGCGCTTGTGACGTCACTCACATCGTGAGCCAACGCCAATAGCATTTGCCAGTGTCCATTACGTCACAAACATGGCTGATACTTAATTTTACGCACTCGATTTAAATGCATTACAGTTACATTTTGATATTAAGGTAATGAAATAAACCTTTAACGGCAAAATTTCGACTCGGCGAATAGAGTAAAGTTAAGAATGTTTGTTTATATTTTTGACATGATTGTTTATTCTGAATCTCCGCGATTAGCGCGATTCATTTGTCGAATGTGAAGAATGCAATAATGGAATGATGTAGGACTCCGAGGGCCAAGGCTGTCCATTCTGCCGGGCGGAGATAAAAGGCACGGAACAAATAGTGGTGGACCCGTTCGACCCGAAACGCTCGCACAATAAGGCCAAGTTGGCCAGCGGAAGCGCTTTCAACTCCACCAACGTCGACGACGAGGACTTCGATTTGGAGGTATCAGTTGGCAACACTGATTCATGCACGAATGATTACACAGAATGAGGCTTGTTTGTATGTTCGATATTTCATACAAATCATTACACATTCCATTATTTGGATTTTAAAAATAACTATTTGTAAATAAAATGGTTTAGGTTAAGAACTATTTTTACTTTATTTTTGATAGTGACCGTTCGGTGAAAATTTGTTAACGAATATAATGAATTCGGAGGATCGCAGGTATTTATTTGTACATATCTATTGCTTTGACATTTACATGTTTGATTTGCAAGGAAGGATTATTTTTAAGATCCAAATACTCAGACACAAACATTTAGTGACGCTTTATAATGTGTGCCGCCTTGATGTTGCTTCAGGTTGCACGTTGTGTTTCTTTTCATTTCATGTAAAAGATGTGCGATCTCGTACTTAACAGTACATATTTTTATAAATCAATAAATTGTTATATGCTAGAGGTAAATTGTGCAATAGGGCATTTATCGCACATCTTTGAAATTTAAGAATGTGGGTTATTTTTATAATGTTTACGAAAGTAAATAAACTTTTGTATTTTAATATTTATTTCAGTATTAAAAATATTTTTATGCAAAATCAATATCGAAAAATTGCTGTGCTAATAATATATTTTTATAAAAGTTAAACGAATAAATTTTAGTTTTATCACTTTATTACTTTGTGTTATAATTCTTCTTTGTTTTATTTTTAAAGTATTAAAAGTTAAAAACAAACTTATAAATTTTTTTGATTCTAAATTACTTACAAGTACGGCGAGAAACCAAAAAATAACATTAAGAACAGATTTTTTAGAACGGTTTAAAAAAATCGTTTTAAAAATAATAATTATGGTATTTTATCTAGTTTAATAAAAAGGTTTCTTGTTGTGCTTTGAAAGATAAGTGGTGTTTTGATTTAACTAAAATAATAAAGTTTAAATATAGTCATACAAGGTAAGTGTGATATCATTGCTTTTGAATTGCGCACGTTTGGTTTTTAGTTTGCTGTAAACATCTTAACAGCATTAATGCGGGGTCGCTGTGAAATGTTTTATAAACAGTAAGTATCGCAAGCTTATTTTTGATAATGCATTTCTAGGATTCATGTAGTGCACCGTTCATATTTAATATATAGAATGTTTGATAAATTGAAACAAATATTAAGTTGTGTTTATTTTCAGGACAATGGAGAAATGTGGAACTGTGCTGGAAGTAGTCTGCAAGCTCTCGCTCTGTCGCCGAGGTCGGAACTTTCGGTAAGAGACGAACCAGAAACTTATTCATTTGTTTATTTGTAATTAAAATGTAATAAACTATTTATGTGATGTGTTAGACATCAGCTAGTCCAATGATCTCGCCTCGATCAAGCCCGAGGTTTATCCGACGAAGCATCACTCCCACAATAGGCATGACGTCAGTCCCGCCGCCCCTGCCGCCCAGAAAGAGCTCCCCAACGCTCGAACAAGTGAACATCACGCGCAATGGCCACGCCATCACCGAAGCTCAATCCGTGAGCGTGAACAACCTGGTGGAGCCTCCAACCCCCATAGCTAAGAGTAACAGCATGCACGAGATCACCTGCGATTCCAACCTGGACGACTCCACCATCGAAGTGAGCACGCCGGAAACCATCTACGGCATCATCGACTCGCGCTACAATCTCTGTAACATAGACACGAAGATGCAACTGAGACACCAAAGTGTTCCCACGTCAGGAAATAATATTAGCATAAGTTGCCCCGTCAAGTCGAACACAACTCCGAACATTAGCCAGTCCGAACAAATGCTCGGCTACGTACTGAAAGAGCCGCCCTACGAGAACATAAGAATCGATCTGCCGCCTAAGAACAAGCCTAACCCGCTCACAGCCAAAGACAACGGCTCGGTGAGCTACGAGAACCTCAACATGGACTACATTAAGAAGTTAGTGAACGAAGGGTATTCGAAAGACGCCGTGATCCGAGCCCTCGGAATCACGCGGAACAACATCGACATGGCGTGTGATATTCTGCACGAATTCGGAACGAAGCATGGATAGTTAGTATTGACTAATAAAGCCTTTGTTTTATATTTCTGTTCCTCATCTAAATGGAATTTTTGAATATCATACAAGAATTCTGCAATAATGTAAAAATGTGTAATTATATACACAACGATATGTCTTAGTTCACTACTTTAAGTACAATCATGACTCAATATTTAATAGATTTGTAAATAAACAGAAATTATTTTCTCAGGAATGGATTATATATTAAAATTCAGTAAATTTCTTTATATAAATGAGCTCGCATTTGTGAACTATGTTTTATATAAATGTAAATATTTTATCTTATATCTCTATGTACAACAACAAATACAATCTATGAAATTATTTATTTCTATTTATTGCCTTATGTTTTTTAAATATTATTTTCCTGTTATCATTAATGAGCAATTAACAGCATATTATATAATTTAGAAAAGGTGTGAAGGAGTTAATTGGAACGTAAACAACCAGTAGCGTAGCTAAAGAAAAACGAACGAGGCAATAGTTTTCTAAATATTTCGCATAAATTAAAAACTATTGGCTGTAGAATAATCTCACTTTCAAATGAAATGAGTTTTTTAAAAAGGTGTATAATTTAATAGGCGTACAAAGAAGTCATGTGGTATCCATATCATATTTTTTGTTGTATTTTCCAAACATGTTATTTTTTATTAGAAAACATATTTTTATTGTGAGAGGTAGGAAAGGCGACCAGCAAATGTTTTCCCCAGGGCGCTAAAAATGCTAGCGACGCCACTGTAAACAACATTTAATTTTAATGAGTTTTTAATTTTGTTTTGATAAGTTTAAAACTTGTTCGGATTCCCTCGTTTTGACAAATTGCGAGCATGCGCAGGATAGTAAACATCAGTTCGAAATGGCGTGTGTTTACGGCAGCGACCGTCCTGTCATTCTAGTTCTAGTTTAAATGCATTTGAGGTCAACAGTCGTAAGGTATCATTAATATTATCTAATTGAATTAGTTAATGAGCAATGATATTCCAATTGTCATGAAACCAACAACATTTACATGTTGTAGATTGCAATGATGAAATACATTTCCTTATTCAGTATCAGGAAGAGTTTGTAAAAATAAGAGTTGATTTAGCCTAAATAGAAGTTGATTCGTAATGAGTGAGTTTAAACCAAGATTCCTGAAACCCTCCGAAACAGCAAGTTACTTGGACAAGAATGATAGCACCTTAGTAGAAACAACAGATTTTGTTTATAACAAGTTTCATTCGTTGTCGTTGGATGCTCAAAGGCAACGATTGCCTATATTCAGCTACAGAAATCATATCTTATACCTTCTGGAGAATCATCAAACACTTGTATTGGTTGGAGAGACTGGATGTGGAAAGAGTACACAAATACCACAGGTACGTTGCTCCTCTTTGTTTTTACAAGCCCAGGCATTTAACTTTTTTAAATATTTATGCTATACTATTTTTGTCTATTTATATTACAAACATTAAAAGAAACACTTGGGTTGTACGTGTCGCTCTAGCAATTTAGAAAATCGGAATCAGATTATTGAAAAAGTAATTTAGAAACCGTAACTACACACTTATATTAATTATAAATCAATATTCAGTATTCAAAAATTATTTGTGTAACTTTTTTGTTGAATTGATTTTCCATTGTTATACAAACAAAAGTTTCTGACAACTTTCCTTATTATGTAACTATAGATGTTATTAAAAGAAAATACAAAAAATATATCATTGTAGTTTATCGCTGTGAAATATTGCGCTTGTTTTAAAATATGTGCAAGTATTTTCTCAACAATTTTTAAAGTTATCATTCCATGTTTGTTTTGATATCATATCTAGTCTGAAATGAATACTTTTTTGTAGTTTCGCGCTTGAGTCAACAACTATTTATAGATACCCAAATATTTTGCGAAAATCATACGTTGTGTGGGTCTGGAGAGTGGCGTGATTGCTTCTTATCAGTATTTATTCTCTCAATAATACCATTCATTTGATATTACAACCAATAATTATAGGAAGCTCGTTAAAATTACTCTTTGGACTACACATGAAAAATAACAATAGTCGCTGTATTTTATGATGTGGAAAAGAAATAAAAACGAATTTACATTATGTTTGTAGATGTAAATGTAAATTATTCGTTATACATATTTATTGTGTATTTCTACTGACCAACTGGTGATTTCATATCAAATTTTTGATGTATCAGCATTGAAGTTTTTTGCTGTATGATATAATTTTGATAGTTGGCCTTCGCGTTAAATTTCGACCTATATAGAGGATATATTATCAATGACCTTTGAGTAAATGAATAGCAAAGTGTGCGGTGTTGATGAAAAATAAAAAGTAGAAGCACCGGGCCGTCAATTGGTAGGTGATTGTTTGTGGTTCAACAGTCCGATAGCCGGCGCGATATCTTATCAGTGAAGGGAATGGGTAAATGCCTGGGTTAAGGTAAATGCCTGGGTCAACACTAGTATAATGCTTAAAGTGACGCCGCAATAGTGAGTCTCTTTTTTCTTCAGGTGCCTGACTCAATAATACGTACTATCATCGTGTGATTCTAGTAAAGTGAAGTACTCCATGTAGAGCATTCATTTATATATTTTTTCTACAGTATAATCAATAAATTGCTCAAAATCAGAGTGATAACACCATAGAGTATTGAAAATGATAGGACCGTCGTCTCAAATAAGTAAATTACTCCTAGCTTTACTAATATTAGTATTACTATTTTACATCTTCATGGATATTAACTTGTATCTTCGAATTCAAAACTATCCAATAGATAGAAATAATGGAGAAAACATAAGTCTAAAATATAACGATGTAAGTTGGCTGGGTTGTGATATTTCCCCGCTCTGCGACGTAACTGTGAAGGGGCTGTTGTTGGACCACACAAACCACTACCTTTTCTCCCCGCTTGCCATCATAAGCGACGACGTTCTGGGCATCTCGGCCACGACGTGGATCACACCAAATCTCATCAGCGTGTCGCACATCTTCGTCGCCATCCTCAGCGCCAAGTGCATCGCTAGCGACACGCTCTCAGTCCGCCGGGTCGGGGTTCTTCTCTTCCAGTTCCGCACGTTTCTGGACGACATGGACGGGCACGTAGCTCGCGCGCGCAAACACATCAAGGGGGAGAGGTCTGAGATCGGCACCAGCGGCTACTACGTGGACGGCATCTGTGATTTGTTCGGCTGCGTTGCTTTGATAATCGGTACCTTCATCTTCCTCAAGAACAATCCTCCTCGCAGAGGCTACTTGCCGCTGCACGCCATCCTGCCCAACAAGGAGGACCGCACTGCCGTCATCTACAAGGCCAAGGTGACCACGAAGAAGGTGGCGCGCAAGGTGTGCTGCTTGACCGCGCAGATGATGATCAGCTCCACGGCGTGGAACCGCTACATCGCTCTGTACCAAGACATGCTGGAGAGGAACAACGTCACGCGCCAGCAGTTCGTCAGGCAGAATCTTATTTTTAAGTCTACATTGTTTTTCTGTGTGGCTTGGTTATGGAGAATTGTTAATCTGCACAATATGATTCATTGTTTACTGCTGGCAATCTTTTGCGACAAGTTGTGGGAGTTTCTGCGGGCGATTCAATATCTTGGGTTTGTTGTTTTAATTTGTGTCATTTGTATTTCGGAAATGCATGTGTTGGAAGTAGAAAATTTTATTTTTAGTAACTTAACCGGGAATGTTACTAATATTTAGTTCGGTAGATCTTCAGTCACAATTCCAAGTTTTTTTTACTGATTCTCGATTTAAAATTCCATTTTGTATTTATGTACGTAAATATAATAGTTTGGCGCTTATTTACTTGCCGATTTTAATTTATATGTTTTATTGTGAATAGTAGGGTCTTAATACATCACACTGTTTGAACGTTACAGAAAAAAGAGCTAAGAACAATTGATTTATTGTTGAAATTTTATTGTTTAAAATAGAATAAAGGTTAAAACAGATCTGCCCTTCATCGAAGGATAAGTGTATTGTTTGATTTTTGATAATAATGTTCTTGGCTGTTTTCAAGTGTTTATATATATAATTTTTAAAATTGTTTCTACTTTTGTTAATGTAAGACCGAGATGTAGATATTTATTTGATTTTATATTTAATTTATATATTTATCTTTTTACAATTACATTTTTTTTTGTAATGAATTGCGCCATTTCCAAGGTATAACTTTTAGTTTTATCAAATGAGATTATATTAAAATAGTTGAGGAAGTAACTACTTTGGATAAGATAAGTGGTTCCAAATTTGTTCCTTAATTGTCTTCAATTACATTATTTTTTGATAATCTTCCATATAATAGTCATATACACTTCTATATAGTCATTTTTATATTTCGTTATATATTTTATTGAATTTTTATGTAAGTACTAATAAGGAGAGGCCTTTTACATTTTTTTATATCTGAAATATTTAATAGTCAACAATACAATTTATTTTAATGGATCATGCCTTTTATTTACACGTTTAAGAATATGATATTGTTAACCATTTTGTTTATATGTTTGTTATTGTTTATACATACACTAATTTTAGTTATTAAGATATATATTCTAGAGAATAAGATTAACTAAAAACTAACGTTCATTTTACGTGCCATATGCGTCCAAATTTCCGTACATACGTACATGGCATGTGTGCAAAATATATAATCCCAGTAATTGTCTAAGAATTGTTATGAAACAGTATTGAGAAGTATTAAATTTGATAAAAACACTGTTAAGCTCAAATGGTACTAAATTCATATTTACAACGATGAGTTACAATGAATAGGTGCTGCATTGATCAATCAAAATCGTCCCCTTTTTTGACTATTTGTTGCATTTTTAAACTCACTTCTGTAATATAAAGAAAGAAGATATTTTTCGGTAGAGTCTTATAGAGAAACTACGAATTCTCAGGTTACTAACACAATATAAAAGATTTTATTGAACAATTATTTTTATATTAGAATTTTGCCGAAACGGTTTCATTTTGAAAATGATTTGTGTAGTATCTGAATATGAAATACTATTGTATTATTTGAAATGACTTGTATTAACTCTACTTAATTTGTAAGAGAGCAAATTTTTAGGACAGAGAGTGAGGCAATATATTTTAATTATAAATATATAATGCATGCAAGTCAATTGTGAATTGTTGAAAAGTGTTAAATAAAGAAAAGTTTTCGATATTGTATTTGTATTTCCTTGCATTTATATTTCCAAATTTATTTATTGTTTTATAAATATGCTACTCTATTTTTCTGATAATTGATTTTGGTTTGTAGTATATGATAGAAGCGGAATGGCCCGGTACTATCGGAGTTACAGAACCGCGAAGAGTAGCAGCTGTTTCTTTAGCAAACAGAGTTGCGGACGAAACTGGGACACTTGTTCAGGGCCCCACGGTAGGGTACGCCGTTCGGTGGGACTCTTGCGACACGCAGCCCAAAATCAAGGTCGGTATTTGTACTGAGAAATGATATTGCGTACCTATATAAATAGATTTTATCTATATTGTTTATTTAGAATTATAGTAAATAAGTATCAAATTATAACATCGGATTTATTATCTTAATTAATCACTTTTCAATATAAAATATTTATCATATTTGTAATTGTGCTTTAAATGGTATTTATATTTAAACAAAAATATTTTAAATTTTAGTATATGACAGAAGGAATTCTTCTTCGAGAAATGATGGCTGATCCATTATTAAATAGCTATAGTGCTATAATGTTAGATGAAGTTCACGAAAGAACTTTATATACAGATATTTTGATGGGGTTACTCAAAAAAATACTTAGGGTATGTTTAGATATTTCTGTATATTACAATTATTATACAATACACAATTTTAGAAACGAAAATCTCTTCGGCTTATTGTTACATCCGCAACAATGGATGCAGAGCGTCTTAGAGATTTTTTTAACAACAATACTTCTAAAAATAAAAATAAGGACTCTGCTGTAATAATGAGTGTTGAAGGCAGGCTTTATCCTGTTACTTTACATTATTTGCAAGGTATTATACAGATTGTAATTTAGAAGTTTCGAAATTAATAAATTTTCCCCTACTAGAACCAGTTCCGGATTACGTGCAAGGAATAATAGATACTGTGCTAAAAATTCATCAAAATGAAGCTCCAGGCGATGTTTTGGCCTTTTTAACAGGACAAGAAGAAGTTGAAAGAGCTGTAAGAATACTTACAGATCACGCCAAACATTCTTTATCAGAAAAAAATGCAACAGAGTTAATGATTTTACCTATGTACGGATCTTTGCCGTATTATGAGCAATTAAAAGTGTTCAGGCCAACTCCCAAAGGACAAAGAAAAGTTGTAATCGCTACAAATGTAGCGGAGACTTCGGTTACAATTGCTGGAATAGTATACGGTAAGCTTCATAAAAATATTAAGAAAATATGTACAATGTTCTATAACTACACAAACAGTAAATAGTAATGAGCAAATATCACTTAATAATGTGATAAATTACTGATTTCAGTAATAGATTGTGGTTTTGTGAAACTACGTTGGTTCAACCCCGAAACACACAACGATAGTTTGGTTGTGGTGCCAATCAGCAAAGCTTCTGCAGAGCAGAGAGCTGGTCGGGCTGGAAGAGTTCGTGCAGGAAAAGTTTATCGGTAAGTGTGTTATTTATCACATATTTACACAAACATCGCTAATTATATTATAGATAAGGAATATTGAACGGTATCTTCAAAACCAGATTAATAGTTTTTGAGCCATGAACAGTAATAATTTTGAGGATTAAAACATTCGCTAACCTTCAATTGGACAAATTGTTTCAAAGATTCGTCATATGATCATGACTGTCGATCTTAGTAGTTTTATATTTATTTTTAATTAACGACAGCCATTTCAACTTCATAGCTTGTAACCTTCACATATATGTACCCTTCAAAACGCAGCCTTCATATGGATGCACTGTTCCCATCGTAAACTTCACATGGATGTACCCATCCCTAACGCAGTCTTCAGACGGATGTTCTGTTCCCATAGCAACCTTCACGTGGATGTACCCTTTAAAATACAGCCTTCACATGGATGCACTGTTCCCATCGTACCCTTTACATGGATGTACCATTCCCTAACGTAGCCTTCAGACAGATGCTCTGTTCTCACCGTAATCTTTACATGGATGTACCCTTCAAATGGATGCATTGTTCCCATCACAATCTTCACATAGATGTATTTTTCAAATAGCAGCCTTCACATGGATGCATTGTTTCCCATCGCACGCTTCTCTAAAGTAGCCTTCATATGGATGCTCTGTTCCCATCGTGACCTTTGCATGGATGTACCTTTCAAAATGGAGCCTTCACATGGTGCTGTTTTTATTGTACCCTTTACATGGATGTACTTTCCTATAACGCAACCTTCAGACGGATACACTGTTCCCATCGTAACCTTCACATGTATGTACCCTTCAAATCGCAGCCTTCATATAGATGCACTATTTCCATTGCACTCTTCCTTAACGCAGTCTTCAGACGAATGATCTTGTTCCCATTGTAACCTTTACATGGATGTACTCTTTAAACCAGCCTTCACACGGTGCAGTGTTTCTATCGTACCCTTTACATAGATATCCTCTTCCTTAATGTAGCCTTCAGATGGATTCTCTATTCATATCGCAACCTTCACATGGATGCACTGTTCCCATCGCATCTTTCCCTAACGCTGCTTTCATACGGAAGATCTTGTTCCCTTTGCAACTTTCACATGGATGTACCTTTCAAAAGCAGCCTTCACATGGATTAATTGTTCCCGTCGTTCCCTTCCCTAACGTAACCTTTACACGGATTCTTTATTTCCATTGTAACCTTCACATGGATGTACCCTTCAAAAGCAACCTTCACATGGATGCACTGTTCCCATCCTACCCTTCCCAAACGCAGCCTTCACACAGATTCTCTGTTCCCTTTGTAACTTTCACGTGGGCGTACGCTCCCCTAATGCAACCTTTATACAGATGCACTATTCTTCTTGTATCCTTCTATTACACGAATACTTCGGTCTAGTTCGTAACAAATTAGTATTTGCAAGTGAGTGACGGTATCTAATACACTGTCCTTGACCTGCGAACAGCAATTTTAACGCAATTGCCCTTAATACCCATGGGTTAATCAGACTCTGCATATCTTTCTGGAAATCAAAGCGTTTATATATTTTTTATGCAAAGTTTTTATTGAAACTACTCTTCTGCGAAGAATCCTAAACAATTATTATTTAATATTTTTTATATAATAAACAAAAATTAATCAAATATATAATTAAATGAGCAATATAAAAAAAATGCGTTTTAGTATTTTACAAACTATATTTTAACTTTTTAATGCAATAATGTTTTAATGTACACGCAACTTTAATCCTATTTATTTATCAAAGAAATTAAATAATGGTGTGATTTCAATAAACGGATACAGCGATAATAATTATTAATAAAATTGTAATACGTGTTCGTTGAAACTTATCTCAGTGTAAATAAATTTTATAAATATTTTCGCGATAACGTCACTAATATTAATTAAAACAATCACAATTTAATCTGTGGTTTTAATAAAATTTTAAAAGAAACCACATTATCATTTTTTATGTTTTGATTATTTTTTTAGGTTGTATACGGAAGAATCATACGAATCTCTGCCCCCAACAACCCCTCCTGAAATCCAGCGCTCGAATCTAAGCGGAGTGGTTCTCCAGCTGAAAGCGTTAGGAATAGACAACGTTGTCCGCTTTTCTTTTCCTAGTGCACCACCTGCAAGGAATCTGCTGTCGGCCCTGGAGTTGCTGTACGCTCTGCACGCTGTGGATGACAGCGGAGAACTGACGGTACCCCATGGGGCCTCCATGGCTGAGTTTGCTCTGGATCCGCTTTACAGCAAACTGCTTCTTGCCTCTGGTGAGAAAAGTATTCAAGAATTTGGAAATTTGCACTCAAATATCTAAAAATATGCATGCATATTATTATATTATTTTTTATTTCAAAAGAAAAATAAATTTCTACATTTTATATATTATTAAATACTTTGTTTCGAACTAACCTTGTGTTTATTAAGAAATAGCGTAAAAATACAAGACGTTTCGGTTGATAATGATCTTCATCCGATATCAAGTCATCTACACTTGATAACGACTGACGATTACTATCAATCGAAACGTCGTGTATTTTTCAGCTATTTCTTAATAAATACAATGTTAGTTTGAAACAAAGTTTTTAATGTGAATCATCCATTGTCTATAAATTTCAAAGAAATCAAATTATTATGTTACTAGAAAGATTATAAATAAGTACCTTTTAATTTTTAATCCTCAACCTCAATAATTTTGATATAATTATTTTGAAATAATTTTTCCGGCATCTTTAAATTTATTTTACACACAACTGTACCGTAATTGTTTATTTACAATTTGATTATAATGGCGGAAACTTTTACTTTACGTCCTTGGGCAGTAAAATAGAGAAAAAAAAAGAATATACAAGCATGTACTTATTATACTTTTTTTATATTTTCTTAACTCTAATTCCGGTTTCACAATTTTGATTATTTATTGTTGTTTATTTGTAAAGGAGAATATGGCTGCAGTGAAGAAATCCTGACGATAGTTTCGATGTTGCAAGTAGAAAACGTGTACAGCAAACCAGCCAGTGGTCAAGCATCCATTCGAGCCAGAGTCCAAAAACGTAACTTTGAGGTAGAAGAGGGAGACTTAATCACACTTTTAAATGTCTACACCGGTTTTATGGGAAGCAATATGGCTAAAGACTATTGTCATAGACATTTTCTAAATTATAAAGCTTTAAAACGAGTTGTAGAAATTAGACACCACATTGGGAAGATGTTGAAGAAGTATGCGGTGTCTATGGTTTCATCAAGTATGAAATTTTGTTTGTAATGGTTTGAGAAATGTAATATTGTTTGTTTGTAGAAAGTATTTTAACAATTACAAAGTGTTTGACTGCTGGTCTGTTTCCAAATGCAGCTTATTTACATCATACAGGCGTTTATAAAACAGTACGCGGAGATATTGAACTTCATATTCATCCAGACAGTTTATTTTACTCTGTCGAACAACCGCAGTGGTAAATATAATTTAACATTGGAAAATGTTTGTTACTTTTGTATTTTACTGTCTTTTAGGGTAATATTTTGTGAAATACTTCATACAAGTAAAACGTACATGAGAAATATAACAGTAATTAAAAATGAATGGTTAGTAGAAGTTGCTCCGCACTTCTACCACAGAACAACAGAGTATAATTAAATAAAACTAGGTAATATTTCATAATTCTTTATTTGTAGTACAAATAAATATTATTTTTTACTTTCTATCCGTAATTTTTTCCTTTCTTGGTATTCTTGTACATTGTCATATTTTCTTTTATACAAAACAGATATACATTCAGAATTTATTTCCTTAATAACATCCTTAAACTTATCTATACTATGACATTCTAGTTTACAAAATTCGTTTTTAAATTCATAAATTTTTAATTCGGAATTAGTTAAAACGTATAATTTATCTGATAAATCAAAAGATAAAACATTATTTAAATCTATAACTTGTAACAATTTTACATCTAGAGCTTCACTAACTTCAAAAACATGAAGTCCATCAAAACTATGTAATGAAACAACAATAATAGTTCTATTATCAAACTTTTTCACTTTCATATTTGTAATCGGTAATGCTGAAATTTCCACAGTTTGTTGATCCATATATTCCGAAAATTTATCCACTAAAGTTTTATCTTTAATGTAGTCATTCGTGTTTATAATTTTTAGTTGCTTGCCGTTCACATAGTCCCAAAATCGAATCGTTCCATCGCCGGACGACGAAATTAAAACATCTTGATTTAAAAATTCCAAATTTAACACAAATTCTTCGTGTCCCAAGCAAAAACTTTCAATATTATAGCTTCTAGGAAAATGGGACACTCTGATTTTCTCATCTCGATCACAGGTAATTATAAATCTTTCGTTTTCTGTAACAAGTACGTCTAATAACATACTTAAATGTCCTAGTAATTGTTCTCGTTCAATTTGCTCCTTCTTGAAATGGTACAGATAAACATCTCCCGTTTTATCCGCGATTACAATATTCCCAGAAGAAGTAAATCTGATTTTACTGACAGCGCGCTGAACGTTTAAGTTCTTCAACACTTTGAAGTCTCTGTCATATACAACTAATTGTTTATTTAGAGTACATACTGCTAAATAATTACCACATGTGGAAAATGCAATGCTCTGTATTGTTTTCTTTTCATTTCTTAATGCGTTTTGTTGATTTTGAGTTAGGTTAGGAGGCATATCCAAAGGTGGAATTTTAATTTCTTCAATATTATTGTTTAATAAATTAAATGATACGATCTTTTCTTCATGATACAATATTACATTGTTATTATTTACACTTATTGTAGTCATGATTGTTGCATGTATTGTCACTGACACTAGACACGTGTTTCAAACTTTATGACGTAGAATGAAGGAAATTAAAAAATATTAACTTATTAAAAATTCGATTAACACAGTTTACGTATTTACACTTATTAGAAATATTTAATTTAGAAAGGAGGAAATTAAATTGAAAGTCAGTTATTTTATTTAGAAAATTGTATTATTAATGTATTAATGAATTTACTATTATGGTGACATGTTTAATCTACATATAAATTAATAATTTTCTAAGAAAATGGACAGTTTCCCAGTTTGCTACAAAAGTATTTCTTAAATTTCAAATTGAAATCCTGTAGATCTCTCTGATCTGATTGGTTGATCCAAAAATTCAATACTTTTCTATTTGAACGACATCTATTGCCCATCTGGAGAAACACAGAACGATCTTTTATTAAAATACTTTAAACTACCCTTTATACTTTCATATGTATAATGTATACATATTATAAGTATATGTACTTTTTTATTATAATATACTATGATATTTTTTTGTTTTCAATTTAGATGAAACTTGACTTACAAGGGATGAAAATATTAATTTTAGAGGAAAACTTTATTAGAGTTTATTGTTGGAAACAAATTCTAAGCGTCTCTTATTTAAAAAATTTTCTTGTCCGATTTTTCTTTTTAAAGATAATTGTTTAAGTACATATCTGTCTTAAAGATAAGTTCCGTTGAAAATAGGGGAATTATTTAATATTAAAGATTTAAATTGCTTATTACGTAAGACCTATAAGTTATAGGGAAATTTCGAAACCGAATTCGGAAAACCATCCCTTCAATACGAACACCCCAACTTATCTTGTTCGCTATTTTTATGAATTTCTTAAAAATATTTTACAAATAACTGGTAAACTATTAAGTTGAAAGAAATTTTTTATTAGTATTCTTTTAAGAGAATGAAATTTTGAACATCTTCTATTCGAAACACTTTTTTGTCCGCTGGTGTTTTTGTTTCATAGTTAATTGGGTCATTTTCTTTTTAAAACGTATCATGTGTATCATGCATGTATTTAATATTAACATTAGAGTATTAACAACTATCGCTTGAAATAGAACAGCAATTTTAGAATTTAAATATAATTTGAAAGCGGTTATGTAAGCATCAGCATCAATTAACGCTAAATTAAATTTTAAAAATAACGTAATTTTGCTCTATATTTAGGTATCACATGTACTTACATGTACATGTATTTAAATTCTGTACCCTTACAGATTTGATGTCACTCTTTTAATAAAAGCACCCCTATACACATAAGTATATGTCCTTATATTGTATTATACTGTGATATTTTCTTTTGTCCGATTTTGATAAAACTAGGTATACATAAACTAAGGACATAGATCTAGTAAACAACCAAATATGAGCCTCTAGGGGTTGATATTAAGGGAGTTATTCAATTATATATTTTACAAGGGTGGAAAATATTAACTTTAGAGGAAATCTTTATTAGAGTTTTTTTTGGGAATAAAATTCTAAGCATCTTTTATTTAAAAAAAAATTTTATCCGATTTTTCTTTTTAAAGATAATTGTTTAAGTACATATCTGTCTTAAAGATAAGTTCCGTTCGAAACTTCTTCAAGAGAACTACCACTTTGGGGTGCCCTATAAAATTGGTATTTTTTTTACAGATGTAGTATTAAGTTCTTAGTCTAAATACAATATTTGAGATCTCTACCCCTAATAATATAGATAACAGAAAATAATTTGTTAAAAATCTTCAAGTAAACTACCCTTATAGTTGCACTAAAAGTTTTTTATTTTTTTTATGAATGTAGTATTGGAAGCTTAGTTCATATGCAAAGTTTGAAAATTTTCACGTCAATATTATGGGGGTAAAATAATACTCTACTTCCGGAACTTCAATCGCGAATTACGTAAGAACGAAGCGAGAGCGCCAAAAACGGACACCGGCACGGGAAGCGGAAGGGTCGAATTAAGGGGATGCCATGTCTAACTCCGAAAATTTGGGGTTCAAGGTCAAAAACCATGGGCTATAGTCCAGGGTTTTTTACGATACAACTAATTAGTGAAATTAGGGGAAAAAAGTATGCTATCCTATAGAGTCAACCGTGAAACTAACGAATCTGATGTCCGTTTTGTGCGCCAACCCCTAGTTTAGGGGTAATTCACGTTTCCTCTCGATTAAAATTTTTATCTCCGATTTTGATGAAACTTTGCATACATGTAGTAGGGACCTAAACTTAGTGCGGAATATAACTTGAGCCTTTAAGGGTTGATGGTAATATTAAACTTTAAAGTGGGATTTTGGAAAGGATGTAATCATTAATCTTAGAGAAAAACTTTATTAGGATTTTTTGTTCAGAATAAAATTCTAAGCAATTTGAAAAATTTTCTTGTCCGATTTTTCCTTTTCCGGAAAATGGAACTTTACTTGACCGTTATATATGATAGATAGAATAAAGTACAAAGAGGGTGTTAAAGACCAGTCACTCCGCTAATTCGACTCTGTAGATTTCGAATCCGATGTCCAACTTGCACTCTCACCCTTAGTTGATGATGTAATATGATGTATATAGTATTTATTACTGTTATTCATATTATTTAGTTATAATTAATATTTTTCTGTTTGTTTAGGGGATGAATGACCTGCATTTTTACCATGGATGCGGCAGCCACAGTTCCAAAAGGGCACACGTGGAAATAATTATTAATTAACTTGTATATGTAGTATTGTACTTATATGAACACAATCGTGTGTATTTCTTGTTATATAATAAACAAACACTTAAATTACATAATATATTTTAATTCCGTACCCCTTCAATAATAATTTCACCATTTCATCCCTTTCCGCCCTTTTTTAAGGGTTGGTTACGTAACCAAGACACTTAGGGCAAATCTGACCTTGGATTCGTGTTCTAGGGGTTCTAATTAGCTTAATAAAATTTATCCGACCCTTCTAGCCCTTAAGTTCCGGAGTTCCGTAACGCCCTTTGCTGTGAAAACAGGATTTGGTATCCGGGTAACAGGAATTCTAGGAGCACTTTTTTCTTTGATTTGTTTTTAACTCCAGAAATAAATTGTTAAAAAATTAATTTATATAGCAAAGGGTAGAACTAAGGGTGCTGAAGCGATTAAAACAATAAAATTCAACTTTCCTCAACTTTTTGGAAAATTACAAGAGTAGAGCTCCTACTGTTTCGTGTTACCCGGATACCAACCTGTCAAGTACCTTTCGAAACATCGTCAAAATCAGCCGATGGTCACCCATCCTAACTTACTGCACTCGTTGCTTGACTGATATTTTTGAATTCATTTTTAAGCCTTAAATAAATTGCTAGAGGGTTGAAAATTGCTTCTCGGGGTAAGTTCAATCCCTTCTTTCGATTGGCGTTCACAGAATTGCTCTACAACTTCTAGTTCCCGAGTTTTTTAGTGCCCTTTCTGAAAATTTAGGGGTGAATATCTTGTGAACTAGAAGTTGTAGAGCAATTCTGTGAACGCCAATCGAAAGAGGGGGTTGAACTTACTCCGATACGTAATTTTCAACTCTCTAGCTATTATTTAAAACTTTAAAATGAATTCAAAAATATCAGTCAAGCAACGAGTTTGGTATTTAGGGATGGGTGATCGTTAAAAAAGTCTACAGGTTTAATTTTGTTTTTTACCCTTATTTTAATAATGTATTATGTAATATGTATAAAAATATATACCTACCATTTCTTACTATATGTAGCAACCCTGAACTGTAAAAAATAGATGTCTTAAATAAAGAAATATATAAATTTAACAATTCTTTTATTAAAAAATAAAAAATACATACATTTTTATTATTCTAACAACAAATTTGAAATACAGAAGACAATAAATTATTATTTAAAAAAAATACAAGGTAAGAAATATATACATAATAATATGATAGTTGTTTTTATTTCCGCCCTTCTGGAACTGCAGCTGCCGCATCCAGGGATGAAGTGCCAGTTATCCCGCCCTCTAAATAAACAGAAAAATAACAATTAATATCTAAATAACACATAAAACAAGTACATTCACTCATTCAAGTAGAGCACAAGATACATACAAGTTAACATATGTGTAAGGGTATTCCTATTAAGGGGGTGATTTTTTTAGTTGTATACCCCTAATTCGACCTCGTAGATTCCAAATCTGGTGTCCAAATTTCTCTACGACTTATAGTTCTTGCGTAATCCGCTAATTAAATCTTTATTTCTAAATAACTCCCCTAATTTCAACCCCTCGGTGGATTTGACTTCAGATGTTGTTAGCCCCATGTACCTAGTATGTGTATACCAAATTTGAATCGGATCCGCGACAAAAAGTGTTTTTGGAGTTTCAAAACCATGGACTATAGTCCAGGGTTTTTTCAAGTTTTTCAAAAATTTTGAGTTAGAGACGCTATCATGCAAAGTCAACCGTGTAGTTCACGGATTCGAAGTCCGTTTTGCGCGGAAACACCCCGTTCTCGCGTAATTCGCGAAAATAGGTCATTTTTTTAATGTCCTGAATGTAGGCAACACCCAACACGACCTTGTGTCACCAAAACATAAATATAGGAGTTATATTCGTATACATTTATTTTACAGTACTACAAAGACACAGGAAAATTGGAAACTTAGTACTTAAGTTTCTAAATCAATTAAAGATTTATAATAAAATTAAAGAGTGTAATATAGGGTTAATTTACAACATTTTAAATAAATAAAATATAAAAAATGTTGAACGACCGCTCACTGACAAGATCAAGTATTGATTTTTCGTACCAGCCAATGAAATCATAGCATTAGTATTCAAGGAATGCTAATTTTTTGAAATGACCAATCAAACGAGTGTAATAGTTGATTTGATTTTTAAACGTAAAGGAATATAAATTTTCTTTAGTGTATTACCTTTTAACTTTTTAATGGTACTTCATGAATATATAAGAAATTATCAACAACAAGCTACTTGTCAATATAAAATAATAGTACAAAATACAAAATATTTCACATCTAACCATGTACTAATATATATGAATAAGGTATTCCTATTAAGGGGATGATTGTTTTTATTTTATTACCCTAATTCGACCTCGTAGATTCCGAATTTGCTGTTCAAAATTCCATAAGATCTACAAATCTTACGTAATAAGCGATTTAAATTTTTGTTATTAAATAACTCCATTATTTTCAACCCCTCGGTGGATTTCACTTCATGTTAGCCCCTTGTATCTAGTATGTGTATATCAAATATGAACCGGATCTGATATAAAAAGTTTTTCAATTTTAAATTTAAAGATTATTTTGTTACAATTTTACACGCTAAGTATAGTCATAGTAAATACATTAATAGTTAATCAAGTGTGGAATATTTTTTAACTTACTTGGACAAAGGTTCTAGAAGTGTTTCGGGTTTAATTCCCAGATTACGAAACCGACTCGGATCACAGATGAAACTAAAACTTATCATAACTTTTAGAAAAAGGGAAATAGAAGGGTTTGGATATTTTATCATTTATTTGAGAAAATGTATCTATTTTCTTATATGCATCCCAAACATATTTAAAATTTACTAAAAACAAATAGTACTATAATATACATACATAATAATGTTAGAACTACTTACACCTCTTGGTGCTTGGCTTGGCATCGGCAACAGAAGCCAGATAAGAAAATAAAATCGTCCTGCGGTGCATTTCCCAACAGAGAAACATTTCCTTTCATTCATTTCCAAATTAGAAGTTTGAATTTATTACACAAACATAAATATTGAGTACAGAAGGTTGAACTTACACTGTACAAGAACATTAACAGCTAATCTAATACTGTATGATCGTCACAGTGAAAATAAACCGACAAGCACCTGAACATAAGGCACGGAAAATAACAAAAGTTTCTTCACGCAGTGTAAGTTCAACGGAGATACAAGTCGCTCTTCATTGGCCCGGCTGATGTTAAACAACTTCGTACTTCTCTGTGTACAGCACCTGTTCCACCGAATGCTTCACCGGCGAGTCGTCGTCTACGAGCAGCACGTCTGTCACCTGCAACACACGTTTGTAGTGCATTCGCCGCTTCTACAAGAAAGGCAACGTCTCACCTTGATCTTAGCGTAGGATGATTTGGAATTGAAAGAGACATGAACGGGGAAAAAGTCGTTAGGAATCGACTGCGGCGCGCTGAACTCCAGCGAGCCCGTCTTGTTGCTGGCGTCCACGAGGGGCAGCGACCACACCAGCTGGTTCTTTCTCGCCTCGTGCGTGAAGTGCCCGTCGCATTCTGCCACCACTGGCGTGCAGCCGATTCTACACAAAATACAAAACAATCACTCACAAATATAACCTTTGTGATACTTTTTTATTTTAATATACATTACTTTAACTATTTTATTTAATTCAATAAATTTATAAAACTATAATAACCAACAAAAAACCTCTCACAAGATGATAATACTTGATGTTCTAATATATTTTGGTAAATATATTTGTTTACAATTATTTTATGATGAATTTCAGCATTTTTAATATCAAATATTTCTCAACATATATTTTTCCAGAATATATTTAAACATAAACTCTTCATTTTCAAAAATGCTCATATTTTGAACCATAACTTATTTTATTTACAAATACAATTTGCCCTAAACTTTTTGTCGTTGATGTACATCATTACCTTTTAATTTTGCGATCTCGATATTATATTTCCCTATTACCAGTTTTCTACTAACACTTTTCATCAAAATTCATCATATCATTTACAGTTCTTGTAAGAAATATTTGAAAATCATTATAAAAATAAGCCGATAATGTTTTCTAATTATATAATTTTAAATATACATTAAAGTGTTCTTAATAATAATGCACATTAAATGTAATTCAATTTGTTATTTAGAAAGAAATTGAAACATTACAGGTTTAGAAAAATACAAACAGTTATTGTAATTTTTCTTTAGAGGTACATGCAAGAAACAATATTTATACAAAGTAAATTCAGTATGAATTTGTTTAATACGGCCCATTTCTTTCTCTTCATATGAAGTCTTCGATTTGAAATAATGTATGACGCCTGACCATTAAGCTAACCAACTCCCCATAAAAGGTTGTAAACTTTGTATAATTCATTTTCAAATATCACTTACAAGAACTATAAATATCTTTGCTTTATAATCTTACTCCGGAATATATTCGTTTTGGTCCAAATGCTGAAATTTTGACCCAACATTTATTTTACTTAAAATATTAATTCACAACTTGCCCTAAACTTCTTGTAGTTGACCACATTGTAATTTTGCGATTTCGACATTATATTTCCAAACAGCAGTTTATCAACATTCAACACATCTTTTGTTACTTACGGTAGCGGTATGACGATGTTGACATCAGCGAGCTCGAGGTCCTGGTGCGCCAGCTCGTACTCGATGTTGACGTCGCAGGAGCCGTCGCCGGCCTCGGACGGCCAGCAGTTGATGAGCAGCGGGACTAGCGAGTCGTCGGCCGCCTGCAGTCGCCACTTCAGCACCCCGACGTCTGTGTGGAGCGGGAATGGCTTGGCTGGCTGCTTCAGACCGATTTGGCTGCGCAGTTTGAACAGCTCTTTGTCTACGTTCGGATGCGTCTAAAACGGACAATTTTACTCATAATTTACTTTTCTCCAATTGTACAATGAACAGACAATCTCGGTTTCTCTGGATTTGGCGTATAGCAAATTAAACGCATTTTTATAAATATACTACTGGCATGATTATGAGAGTCAATGATACATCCTAATATAAATGCTTAGCTCAGTAGTTTTCCTTCCACATAAATATTAATATCCTATAAAAATTAACCTTTTAACCTTATGTCGCTTTTTTTGCAGAGAAATCAATCTTTAACTATTATACTGTTCTATGTAATTGTTTCTCTCCCTTTATTTCTCATTCATTTAATTTAAAATCAACCAAATTCGTATACATATATCAATGTTAAAATAAATTAGTTAAAGATAATCACGAATGTTTTAACTACGTAGTAATGTAACAGATTTATTACACTGTGAAGATTTTCTTTATTGGAACGAAGTAAATGAAATATTGTAATCGTGAAAAATTTTGTTTTTCAGATTCAACGAAAATATCCATTTTTATCATCCTTGAATCCATTTTGAAATCTGTACGTACGTATGAATCTCGCACAACTGAAATATAATTATCCGTAGAATGTTACATTTCATTTATGGGATTGCTATAACATCTAGTTGTGCACCTCCCTTTTTTATTGCAATCGGCAGTACCAAAAGGTCACTTTACTCGAAGTTTTTTTTTTAATTTTTCGCATAACTCAAGAACTATTTCCCGTTGAATATCGAAATTACATATCTCGCAATCGGCAGTGCTAAAAGGGCATTTACGTGAATATTTTTTTTAATTTTTCGCGTAACTCAAAAACGATTACCCGTATAATGTTGAAATTTTGTATGTGAGAATGTTATAATATCTAGTGCATCTCTCATTTTTATGGCAATCGGCAGTGGCAAAAGAGTACTTTGTTTGAAAAGTTTTTTGAATTTTTCGCGTAAGTTACAAATGATTAACTGTAGAATTTCATTTTCGAATAAATTAAATGTAGCAAAAATGTGTATAATTTAATAGGCGTTCAAGAACGTAAAATGGTGTACACATAATTTTTTTTTGTATACTCTAAGTTTATCTAGTATTGTATCGAAGAAATGTGAACAGTATTAAATGAAATTCCTTCCCTACCTGAAGCTGTACGCCGCGAGTGTCGTGATTCTCCAGCTGCACCCGAATGCGTCCCCACTTCTCGTCGCCGATGTGTAGAGTCACTAACCCCAGCAGCTCCAACTGCTGGACGCCGCCGTCGCGTCCCACGACGACCGACAGCTTCTCTTCCTGACGCAGGTGCACGTCGTCGACGTCGGGTTTGATCGCGGGTGTCTTCAGTGCTTGCGTCTGTGCGTTGCCTGTGGGAGGAACGATCACACTTTCGCCTTCGCTCTTCAGCTGGTCTACGAACGACTCCACGTCGCGGGATTTGCCGCCGAGTTTCATTGCACGCGTTGACGTCGGGACTGATTTCCTACAGACAAATAATTGTGTTTCAAAATGCGTAAATAAAAAATTATCTTCATGCCGAAGGCATAATACATATTTTTCTAGTTCCGTTTAATAAAACTTTTTATTTTCCTAATGTCAGTTAGGTTATTAACTCCATTATTTCACTGAAAAACAAAATGAAAATGAGAAAATTTAGTTTTTATTCTCTTTACAAATAAACACAGTAATTACATTTATTAGATTCACAGTGACTCATATTTCTCTATTCAAAAACCTCGAATGACAACTTTATTTTTACCGTTTATCTATTTATAACACTTTTGTAGTTATTCAAACGGATGTAGAAAAAATATTGTTGTGTAAACTGGATAGTTATTTAAATTTTGCTCTTACAAAACTCGCCTGCGTCTCGTTTTGTAATTTTAACTTATTACGTATAAAGCTTTGTTAAAATACACTGCGGTGAAAATGTAATAAATTATACGCCATATGGAATATATTTTAAAAGATACAAGTAATTTATGCTAAAGCTGATAAAACAGATAATGTAGTAAAGTAGTAAAACATAATTATCCAATTATTCTATGAGAACTTTAATAGCTTTGGAATTGTATAAAGATAAATACAAATCACAATGCTGTGAAAAGTCCATTTTTATTTTGTAAACCAAAACTCACACTTGTACTCAAACCTTACTCAAACTATTTTTAAACTTGGGATAAGAGTAATTAAATTTTAATATTCTAATTTTATTTCTTTAGTATATTTAAATATAAATCAAGTAGAACACGATAAGAAATGCGTTTATTTATCATGTAAACTAGTTAAGTAAAAATATGTTATTCTTAATTTGTAAATAATATTTTTCTAAATTATTTTCACATGATACAATAGTTTATAATTTGATTGAATACCAGTTAAAAATAAATATAAATAAATCAGTATTTTAAAGCTTATTTTTTTATGAACTGTTCAAATTACTCTAATGAAAAGAATGAAGATTAAATTTGTTTATAGTCCGCAATAAATAATGTAGTTTTTAAAATATACTGCAACAATAAAGATATGAAAATAAATAAAATAACTTACTGCATAGGCGTGTAGGGCGCAGGCTTGATATCATTGTTGATGGTGGCCATATCTCCAACGGAAGGTGTGGGTGTGTACCCTGTAGAATTACCGAATCCTCCACTGCCTCCGTAACTGACTTTTCCACCTTTCTTCGCCGCTTCCATGCGCTGTTGCTGTAGCTCTTTCGCTTTTTCACGCATTTTATTCTTTGCCTCACGTTCTTGTGTCTGTTAAAAATAATTGTAATATAGTATATTAACCATTAAGAAGGGTACGGAAACCCAATCAATACAAAAATATTTGGTATTCTTACCTGTCGTACGGCCTGATAAACTTTCTCTTCGTGGGAATCCATCTCAACAAATGTGCGTATTTGAGACAGATTTACACTTTCTCTGTACCCCAGTGCTACGATTTCATCAAACGCGAATATTAAATTGAAAGCATTATCTACAATTTCAGATTCTTCCATCGATCGACAATACTCTGGAATCTACAATTTGGTTAACAAAAAAACAATAAACAAAGTTTAAGTTACTTACAACTCTGGCAAAAAGTCTCAAAGTTTCTAAATCTTCCAGAATATTACTGGCACGAGTTGTAATCAATAACATGTATAATCGTTCTAAAGGCTGGTAAACGTATCTTACAGAGTCAGTTTCGACAAATGTGTGCTGCGTTCCAGCAGGGATAAGTTTGGGGAATGCTGCCAATAGGCCTTCGATTCTGGCTTTCGACATTTCGACGAATTGTCGCGAGACAATCGCTAAAAACAATTTGCAAATTTATTACAAAGAACAAACTATTTATCAATAAATGTTAAAACATTTTGTTGATTATTGTTCAAATTGATCTAACAGATGTATTTCACAAGATTGACAAATAAATACGTGTCAAATAATGAATGAAAGTGACATAAGTCAACCAAAAAAAGTCAACGTCAAAGATGATTACTCAAACAGGTTCGCAAGTAACCTTAAAACTATCAAATTTGACAAAATAATATAAAATGTACTTACTTTTGCCCGCTTTGGTGCAAACAGCGGCTGCTATAAGCACCTGGAACACAAAATAAAACCCTTATAAGCTGTAAAAAATCTAAACATGGTTTTGAAATTTGACATCTTGACATTAAAACTACGGTGCACTTGTAATTGGTAGTTATAAGCTTAATATGAACAATATTTACCATTTTGGCGAGCTGTACTATTTGTTGCAAGTATATTTATGTGGAATTTGTGGTGTAAATCGCTATATTTTAGGAAACATTACACCCGACCGCTTTATTACAAGATGACGTGTATTGAAAATGTAATGACGTGCCATGAAATACTAACGCGAAACTCCCTATTGCTCTAGTTGGCAGCATTGAGTGCGAACGGCAGGATGGAATCGTTTATGAATAAAATATTACTACATTCACATTCCTCTACTTTAAAATTAACAATTTATAGAATATCTTACTAGACACGACAAATTACGGATTCTAAACGATACGTCTGATTGGAAGATTTTCTTAAAGCCCGTCTGACAGAGGACTTAATTTCGTCTTAAATTCAGTACATGATAAAGTATCGTTTAAAAATGTAATGCGCATCTTTTTCGCGCAAGTAATCACAAGAAAATAGAAAAATTTCTAATTTCTTGTTCTAGAGTAACGAATTTAATTTAGTTTTACACGATACTTTCATCTTGTCTTGAATTTAGTACGAGATTAAGTCCCATCTTAAACGAGTTTTAAAGGCTAAATTGTTAGGGAGAGCAAAGCAAGCTATTAGACAACTCAAAAACTTTTTATTAAAAAAAAAACTAATTAGTTGGAACAAAATATACCACCTGTTAATGTAATTCACATTAAATTACATATTCTGTATTGTTTAATTATATAAACTTGTCGAGCCGAAAAATCCCAAATTAAATGAATTCTTTATTCAAAATTATTAATAAATTGCAAAATTCAGATATTTGGTATAAAATTATGGAATAAGTTTATAATAGAATATAAGTATTTATTGTAGGAAATTCAGTACCTTTAATCAAAGGTATATTAAGAGATTTATACAAATATTGACTGAAAATGCGGTCTTTAGTAATGTCTACTAAAATAAAATTATTCACCTATAAAGATTATATTTCTTAAAATTCATTCATATCCTAAAAAATCTTTTACAATTTTAATTTTGCCCGATATTCTAAACGAAGTGTAACTCTTAAAAATATGTATCAATAATCATTTACAACATCGGGCGTCTTATAAAACCTAACTATTATTTCTTGGGGGGCGGTCTGTAGACGCCGACCACGACGGCGTGGTCTCTTTCATATGGCTCTAGAGTGATTTGCTCCTGAGGTTTGAGTTTGTCTGCTTGCAGTTTCTTCACCTCCGCTGCGAACACGGCTTCGGGTTGCGCCGTGGAGTCGATGCACGACGCCTTGATGGAGATGACGAAGTGGCCGCCGTTCTTCAGGAAGTTCTGCGCGTTAATGGATACGATTCTCGCCTGGTCGGGTTGGGCGACGTCCGCGAATATTGTGTCTACGATGCCGACCAACATGCGGTATTTGTGCGGGTGACGGGCATCTTCGATGATGGGGATAATGTTCGTGCGTTTTTTCGCCACGTTGATCAGATCGCGGCCTGATCTGTGGGAGAATTCTACGGCGTACACCAAACCTTCCTGCAAACAAAGAACACATTGGAAATGGCAAATAAACTTTTAGAGTACAAGGAAGTCAAGTGGTGCCCACATCATTTTTTTTATTAGTGAATATGAGACTGAAAAATATTTCGTGATATTGATATAATTTCATTTAAATCAGGCAGCCAATGAAATTGCTCAGGATATATCAAGTCACATTAAGTCGTAATAAAATCTAATAGCTTATAGATCGCGAATGATTTTCATATTCTTCTTTAAAATGGTAAAATTTCGAAAATATTATATGGCTCTATTCGGAAAGGAAGAGAGGATTATTAATAAAAGTATTTTACCGGTCCGACAACGTCCGAAACGTGGGAAACAGTAGTTCCAGAAGCAGCTCCAAGGTAGAGTACTTTACTTCCAGGTGGCATGTAAATTTGGTCAACACCTCCAAGAATAGCTGCTGCCAATTTACTTCTGAAGGGATTCCAAACTCTGTATTCTATTTTATTTCCTTCATTTTCAACTGATATTCTTTTCTCGCCATAAACATCAGATCCGGGGACTAAATTTAATGTGACTAATGCGTCTTCTTTCCCTCGGGCGATGAAGACTCCTTCGTGTCTGTGTGGTTCGATGAAGACTGTTTTGCCTCCCTTGAAGCCACCGGCACCGCCGCCCCTTCCGCCTCCTCGGCCGCCCCCGCGTCCTCTGCCTCCACCACCACGTCCACCGCCGCCTCTACCGCCGCCGCCACGGCCGAACGACTTTCTGTCACCTCCACCACCAAAACTCTTTCTATCGCCGCCGCCCCCAAAACTCTTGCGGTCCCCACCGCCTCCAAAACTGTTCCTGTCGCCACCCCCACGACCTCGGCCGCCAAAACCTCCACGACCTCCTTCTCCACGTGGTGAGAAACCTGACAAAATAGTTTAATAACACGAGCACATGGACGCCGGTTTACAAAAATTGTAAACAATATGTTGAAGAATAACAATAATAAATCCTATTTTCAGACAATCATAATCATAACAACGTGGAAAACAATATACTGTTGCACATGTTAACCCAATTTTTAAAGAAACTCTACGTAAACACATCAAAACAAATTAAAAAATATGAAATATGCAAAATATTACATACCTGGTCTACCCATTTTTGTTTTTCTTAACGAACTACTAATATTATTTTGTATTTAAAAATATAATTCTTGTTTAACCAAACCACGTGCAATCGCACACGCACGAGAGACGCGGAAATTTATAGGGGAATTTTAAATATTCAAAATTTCAAGGTTAGGCACTTTTCTATTACCAAGTTGGTATGTGTGGTATGAATTGAGTAACAGAATTTTTAACAATTTGAATCACTGTCAAAAATGGCAACAATCCACATTCAAAAAAGCAAAAATGTAAACGAAAATTGCGAGGATACGCCAGTTCATTTATTACCTTGTAAAATCCACGCAGACTTTGATGCTAAAGTTAAAAGTTACTTTAATCCTTACATCAAACAAGACGATAATGGAGGTATAACCTTAATAAAATTGGAGGTAAAATGTACTTACAAAAACTATTCTAGTTCTGCATTCAACATTTCGTGGATATCCGCTAAATGGAGCTGAATTGAAGTTACCAGAAAACTACAAAGGAATTATTTTGCACGAAAGTATAAAACCAGTGACTGATAAACAAGAACGGAAATTTTTTATTACAAAAGAATTTAGTTCTATAACTTACTGGAACTGGGATAAAAATCCAACAAAAAATGATATGATACAACAGGCTTTAGATTGGATTGATATTTCTGAAGTTGTAAGTTACAAAATATAAACTAAAAACAAATGATAAAATATGTTTATTTCAGCTACATGCGCCAATAACAGAAGAGTAACGATATGTATTTTTAAACCAAATGTGCCTATTGTTTATTGTTGTAATTTTAATAAATAAATCATTTTAACATAAACTATTATATCTTGTCTAAAATGTTTATTTGGTTAAAATTTTATGTACACAAATAAAAACATTAATCGTATACGAAATTATACTATAGAAATCTTAAATTTTGTTGGGTTCATAAAACTTTAAATTTGGTCGAATTATGAGCTTCGTTGATCTAAATAAAATTGAGCAATTTTAAAGAAAAATGTTCCACAATTTTTATGAACGCAACAAAATTTTTAGAACAGGAAAACAACACACAAAATTTGACTTAGAAATAATCACATAGAAAAAGATTCACAAAAAAAAACGAATGCATTTCTTTTTGAGATAAAATAAAAGAGGGTGTCTTTACATTATTGAATTTATTTTTTCTGAACCACATTTGAGTCTACAGTTATTGTTTTCATATTTGATTGTCAAATTTCTTAAAAAATTCTGAAGTTTAATGGAAATAAATTTTTATGTAAAAATAAATTCAATAATGTAAATTTGAAGTAAATTACGTGTGAATCTATGTTTTGAGTAAATATCACTCGCATGGAAGATATAGATCACATATATGGCTCGCTTACTTGGAGATCATGCATATATGTTACTTTGGCATTTGTAAATGAAATTTCTATTTTATAAATAAATTGGCTAATGTTTTATAGGCTGTTTATATGGACGTAACGTAATATTCAAATAATATTGCACTATGTATCTATCAGTATATTTAAGCAGAACTAAAAATTGTACAAGTTCTTATACTTTCTGTATGATATGCTAAATTTGTTTTTTTTTTATACGATTTTTAGTTCTTGTACGATAAACAATCCGGAAGGACCATATCCCGACAACAGTCGCTATAAAAATATTTGACCTACTGTTGTATATTTTTTTAAAGCGACTAATGTCGGGTTAAAATATTGTGATATCATGCAGTTTTATACTGTAATAAATAATAAGCACCATATAAATACAGTCATATCTTAAACCTACTTGTGAATATTGGCATATAAAGGAATGTGGTTACCCAAAAATTTCGGAATGAATTTAAATGGCAGTTTTTGTATATACGGTTTTGTAATGTGATGTATATTTAAATTAATATCAAAATTTTTAATAAATAAATAAATACATCGTAAAATAATGCCACACACATACACTTAACATATACGTACGTATTTATATTTATTTACAATGATTATATAAAATTTTAGTTACTAGCTGTAACTCTCTCATGTTCTCGCATCATTTCTGCGTTCCTAATTCGTTTCTGGTATTCTTGTTGTTGCTTTATAAAATCACTAAGCCTATTTAAAAGAAACTGTTTATCATGGCCTTCCAATACAAGTTGGTTCTTTAAAACAGACACCATATGTTTGTTTGCAGCGCTTACAGCAGAATAATAATACAAACATAGAGTTAAAAACACAAACATTGGTATGGAGAACCACGCAGTACCTATACCAAAGACTATCACTCGGATAAAATCAGGAAAATTGTCAAAAGTATCTATAGCGTATCGCCAAACTGTATCTAGACCTCTGTAAGGTCCACAAGACAACGATGGCATTATTTCAGCGATAGCATAAGCGATAGGAATTACAGAAAGAGCTAAAGCAACTAATAAAACTATCATAAACATAGAATTTGATCTAGAAGCTCTGTAAACTGTTGAAGATGGCGTACTGTTAACCAAACACGCAAATTTTTTAATATAAAACATTAAAAAACACGTAAGAGTTGCAATAGCCGGCAACATTGGTGCAAAAAATGACCCCAACCAACACAAAGTTTGAGAATAAACAACATCCAATACATGTTTCGGCAAATCAAATTGTTGTTCCCCAATAAACTTAGTAAATTTGTTCTCAAAATGTTTGGCTAAAAGTGCCCGCGGAAGATTTATAACAAAAGTAACAAAAATGTGCGTCAAAAAATCTGTAAGCAACAATTTATAAATTTGCTGGCCTACATAAGTCTCCCAACAATTAGGAGTTTTACATTGTTCCGAAGCACACATTGTTGAATTGTAATCATTTTTATTACATTCCTGAATAATACATTCTCCTGTGTACGCCGGTGGACAAGAAACTAAAATATAAAACTTGTAAACTAAAACACCCAGCGAAGCTAATCTCAAAATAACAGTCCTCAGCAAAGTTATTCGCACAACAAAAGCAGGACTGTAATTTTCAAAATCTACAAAATAATTGAATAAAGGAGGGACTAGTAAATTTAAAGCTACTATGCATATAGATGGCAAGAATTCTAATATAAAAACTAAATAACCCTGATTGTTATTTTTTAACTGCGCCACAGAAAAGTCAAATACGAAATAAATTAAAGCCATAGAAAAAATGAGGATAGCAATGACTAAAATGTTGATGAAAGATCTGATGATGAATAGTTTAGTTTTTTCTTCCCTAGACCGATTTTTTCTTTCTTCTTCCAGTCGTTCGGCTTCGAGACAAGCTTTAAGCTCGTTGTATAAAGCTTTGTGTTTAATAACAGCAGATTTTTCGTTATGTATACAAAAGTCCCACCCTCCAAAGACTAGATTACAATAATGATAAAACTGGCCTTCCCCTTCTACCAATCTTTCCTTAAAACCTCTTGCAGCTGCCTTAATTATAGCGATTAAGGACACAACAAAATAAGCTATAGTTACACTTGTATAAGCTAAGGGAAGATTATAAAAAAATCCATTATTAAATTCGAATATCTTATTGGCATATTTCCCGTAGAATAAAAAAGTTTTTTCCATGCTACCAGTCCCTTGAATCAAATCCAAACCTATCATAGAATCCTCAACACTATTGTTGAAGTATTCCTCAGTGCAGAACTCTGTTACCGTGATGTTCTCCCTATTATTGACGATGTCATTGTTTTCAATGTCTAGCAAAATGGTGGGCAACACAACAAATAGGAATATGAGTAAAAATATCGCAAAGTTGAGAAACATCAGCCACTTGAGGAAGAGGAAGTAGGCAACCACGCCGGTACCGAAGTTACCTTCTATTTTCTTCAGGCTGTTTTTCCACAGCTCCAGTTTGGAGTAGGCTTCTTTCAAGCGAACTTTGAATTGTTGCCACACTTTTCGGCGTTGCCAGCTCAGTTGCTCAAAGCCTTGTAATCGGAGATGTGTTGCGTTCTAAAAAGTTTATATTTCACTTGCTTGATAAAGTATTTAAAAATTTATCAGACGCCAATCATCAAATAAATTTGATAAGATCTATTCTATTCATGAGTAATTAGTTCAAAGAATATTTTTATCTTTTTCCTTGTTTTCAAATTATGTTCTTAGTATTACAAAAATTTTATTAGAAAGTCTTTGTTCAAAAATAGAGAGTAACATTATAAAACTGTTTTCTTTTTCGTCAGATAACGCCAGATGGGTTTTTGATATTTTATCATTTCTGCGAATTGTGATTTTTAAATTACGTTTTGATTATTTTTAATGTATGCTTGTCTAAATATCCGAGTAGATATATAAAGACAATACATAGATTAAATATCTGGTACAAAATTAGTGAAAAACTCATCCAGTATGCGTGAAATTTCTTATTTTAATCATATTGATTTGGATGCATTGTTGTAAAAATTAAATATAAATATGAATATTACAACTTATTATATTGTTTTTTACTGCAAATACTGTATTTAAAACACAGTATTTTAATTTTTTTTAAATATTTCTCTAGGGCTACTTTTTTATAAAAAGAGGTGTAGGAGGACATTTGTGTAAAAAGGCTAGTGTAGTACTACGCGTTTGCGATTAGTTCAAGAAATTGACAACAGATGGTATTACGTGTACATGTTAGTTCGCAAAGTTTATAACAGATGGTGCCACATTGAAAATTTAAAAAAAATTAAAAACATGGAATAGATTCATTTATTAACAAACGTAATATTATATTTAAGACTTTGGGAAAGAAACTGGCACCTAAAAGTGGCAGTCAAGTGTCAAGTAAATGTTTAGCGACAGAAAAATATTTCGAAAAAGATTATTTGCATATTACCAACGCACTTTTATAATAATAGCGCTTTTCAAGCCTTTGACAACAGAGCTCTATGAAAGTCCGTGTAATATGGGCCCTTATGTTTGACATGAGTTTTTTTGTGGACTGACCTGCAGCTTGGCTTTGAGCTCCTTCTTCTGCGCCATGGGCACGGGCATGGCCTTGATCTGCATGATCTCCTCCCAGGTGGTCTGCTCGTTGGAGAAGTTCTC
Organism: Stenolophus ochropezus; assembly: GCA_035578165.1. Taxonomy (NCBI): domain Eukaryota; kingdom Metazoa; phylum Arthropoda; class Insecta; order Coleoptera; family Carabidae; genus Stenolophus; species Stenolophus ochropezus. The sequence goes on along the minus strand of JAQOWZ010000005.1, from coordinate 26,562,863 downwards.
GGACAGGTCGGGCATCATGGCGACCTGCACGTCGTGCGTGGTGGACGCCCGCCGGGCGCTGCTCTCCCGACGGTTGCGCGTCGACGTCCGGCGTCGGAGGGTGCGCGTGTCTGTTGGTCGCACGCGGTTGGTTGTAGCTGCAGAAACAAAAGATTGCCACATTTTCAAACAAAGTAATTAACTAGTTTTTCAAGAACTATATCTTTATAGTGCACCAAATTAGATGTAGGTAGGTTATAAAACTAAGTAAAAGTAAATATAATAAAGTTAGAAAAATTGAAAATATTATGCTACAGATAAGAAACAATAAACATATGTTTTGTAGATTAAAATAAAACACATTCATTAAACTTACATTTATATATTACTACACAGGAATTTTAATAATAATATTAAACTCCTTTAACTCTTTAAAATGAGATATGTCATAAAATATAAAAACTAACCATTATAGCTTCTCACTATAATAATAAAGTTATTAGCAATTTAATGTTTTGACCCTTCTCCAAATTTTAAATAACTATTTTTTTGGAAACTACAAATAATTAACAGATATAAAAAAATACGGGTGTTTTATTTTTTGACTAGTATCATATATGTAAAAACCAAAATATTGTCTGTTGTTCATCATTGAATTTATTCGAAAAATAAACTAGGTAAATTTTACAAAAATGCAGTTATATTATTTGTGCTAAAAATTTGATAAGAATGCAACAAGGAATTATTTTTATATCATAAATAAATATTTTTAAAATATAAAACACAATAAAAATTCTACGACTATTTTATCAAATTTTAATTAATATTTTCCTCCCACTAAATTTTTAATCTAAATAACTGCGATTATACCATGAAAATATCTGTAAATAAAAGATAGTAATTCTAGCGATCAAATTTATAGACAGCAAATTTAAATAATTACCTGTTAATCTGAACAAGTTTTTACGTAGTTTTATGTTCAATTCCATTGTAAACAATTATTATTACAACACCAGGAAAATCGTAAAAATTTTCTTTCACGTTTTTTAAAACCAAATGCATATTTATGAGTAAAACACTCTTTTATTATACTATAAATTCACTAATATAGACAGTATCAGTAAAACAAATGACTATATTCAAGGATTTTAACATTAAAATTAATTTTAATGTATACAGTTAGAAGAATTAGTGTGTGTGAATAATTTACCGGTTTGTATGTCTATCATAACAGAACGTGACATTTTTTTACACAACTTACACTTGTACACTTTACTTTTAAACACACGGCATTGACGATTGCATTATTATAGTTAATTGTCCATATCGACAACAATGACTTAAACAACTAAAAATTAGTGATTAGATATTAATAAAAACAGTATTTATGTTAAACTGGAAACCGACTTTGTAACATATTATATAATGTTTGGCATCTAATATGAAAATAATTGTAAAAAGTTTTTGTTTTGCGTCAATTATAAGCAAAAAAAAGTACAGTAAAAACTTACATGACATGTAAAATTAATTTTCAGTTATCAGAGTAAGCATGCAATGTTACTGTTCGAGATATCAGAAAGGATTAAAGCGTTGTAGAACAAAGAGAAATTATTTATTAGTTATCAAAAGATAATTCTTAAGATAAGGAAAATGCAACTCCAATATTAGAATTATATTCGCAGTAACTGAAAGAATGTATTTAGACAATTTTCAGTCAAGAAACGTTAGGAAACGTTAGTTTCTGGATGGGAAATTAATTTGGATTACAGAGAAATACAGGGTGTCAGAAATAAGTATTTACTTTTGTTACACCCGGTATAAATGTTGTGACAGTACTGAAATGGATTGACAAATGAATTTACTGTCAAAATTTCGATTGGCATTTTTTTGTGCAACTGGGCATAAGACAAAAGAATATTTTCTGACCTGCTCTTGATTGCTTGCTGGGAAGAAGGGTGGCAATTCTAGTCGGATCCCGCTGCAGAACTTCTAAATCTACTTCTGTTGTGGGGTAGCGTTCTTGATAGAACTCCGCCCCAGCTTCTTCCCAACCCTGGGCACGGGAAGTTCTTTTTTTGCCGCCGCCTCCAGACATTTCTGTAAGGTTAGGTCCAAATTCACAAAATATACATTCCGGAAAAACACACCAATATGTTATTGAACAATAAAACATATCAAAAAGCTTTGTTATAATTCTTTGTAAATTCTTTATCAAACGGTGATTAATACTATATGAATGATTATGGTAATAAATAATTAGAATTACCTGTTTATTTCATTTAGAACATAATTCATAGCATCAAGAATATCTTATTTATATTTGTGTTAAAAAATAAGATGACAGCTAAACCAACCCCACAATCACACAACTAAAATTACTCACTTCCTTGACATGTACACTCTAGGGAAAAATTTGTTTTTTTAAAAATTTGCGCAACGTAATAAATCTCGAACAATTCAAAATATTTAGTTTAAATTTACAATAAAAAATATTTAAACAAATATTAGAGATTATTGAATCTTTTTAGGAAAATAAGAAGAAACATAAACTAAACTAAAATTATAATTTGTTTATTTCATGATTGCGCAAAATAATTGTATTTACTTAAAATAAAAGTAAAAATACTACAAAATGGTATGAATTATAAAAATAAAATATGGTAAAAGATAAGAAATTTATTTTTTAAGTGAATGTAGCGATTACTACATGTCATTGACCTTGTATTTTTGAATGGACATTTTTGCTCCTAGTGACATCTAGCAACAAATGCTTGAACTGTTACAACATGTTTGTATCCTCGCTAAGGTTTATGTCTATGGTACAGTTCAACAACTTTCTGTAAGATGCCACTAGGAGTGTGTTTCGGTTAATTGTAAAACAAAAAATTTAAAATATTCCATTTAAATTTTATTTAGTCATAAACAAATCAATAACAAAAAACAATTACAAAGCATTCACTCCACCAATAATATTTACAATTCTTCCCTTATACTTTTTGGAAATTTCTGATTCAATTTCTTCTTGCAATATTTTCGTTTTACTTATAACAAGGTCAATAACTGGTTTTATTTCTTTAGCCTGCTTCCTGGCTTCTTCTGATCGCTGAAGAACGACTTTTCTCGATGCTTGCATTTTTTCAGTAATAGATATTTTCTGTTTCAAACTATCTACCAGCATGTCAATATATTTCGGTGAATGTTTAATGTTGTGCAGATGGGAAGTTCTTTTGTTTGTTAATTCGGTTAATACTATCTCAACGGAGTCCAGCATACTTGTAATGGATTCAGGTGATTGCATTTGAAGAATAGATGGAGCATCTTGTAGTTGAGAAATGGTTAGGAGGTCATTTTCGCTGGACATTTCAAATAGACGCATTTTAAGAAATGCTTCTAGTTCCATGAGCTCGTCTATGATTTGGTTTCTCGTTCTAGGATTGTCTAGTAGTGTATAAGCGTCATTTCCTCTTGCTACACCTCCGTCTATTCCGGCATCTTCAACCACAATTCCAGATTCTTCTAAAGAGATGTTAAAATCTATTTCGTCGTTATTTGCCACTTCAGCGTTGTCCAAATTGCCCCAATCTATATCTCCTTGTTCTAAATTTATTCCGTCAAAGTTTATATTTTCTCCGAAGTCTATCGATGCACCATTGTCTCCAAAATCAATTCCATCACCGAAATCTATACCGCCGTTTGTGTTCTGTTTTTCATTGTCCATTATGTTGATTGTTGGCAATTCAATTGTTACTGGCTTCTCGCCATACGTCCATTCATAAGTTGTGGTATTTCCATGTTCAATAACATATTTTAAAAGTGGTAAATGATCATTTGTGATGTCCTTTGGAGAAATATGTTTACAAAATGCTGAGTAAAGTTCAGTAGGTGTGTTTAAGCTCTTAAAATTTGTAGCAACTTGTTCATAAATTTTTGGAAGATCGTCTAATAACGCAATGAGCTCCTTTTTAATTTCTTTACCAGGAATTCCTAACTGTTTACAAGATGAGCTAAATTCCGAACGAGATGTGTTCTCAGATTTAGCGTAATCTTTGTCTTTCTTTGTGCATTCATTTTGTAGTTGCTCTAATTTAGCAATTTGTTTCCTAAGACTTGGCACTTCGTAGTTAATATTTCTAATCATTATTTGAGCAGCTTCGGCAAGATAAACATTATCTTTTTGATACAAATTAATAATTTCTTGCCAATCTTTCATTCTCTGTGAGCCATACCTTCCGAAAATGTTTTTACTGTCTGCTTCGGTTTCTTTCAGTATATCAATTATTTTTATACAATGGAAGTAGTTAATATGTGAGCCGGAAAGTAATTTAACGATACCTTCATGGGCAGGCATGTCTTGGATGGCATTATTTATTTTTTCACGAATTGTGAGAATTTTCTCGTGCCAGTCTTTGTTGCAATGTCTTCTGCTTACTAACCAGTCTAATAATTTATTAGAGTGGATATCAATTGGAATATCTTGTTCATTCATTTTTTAAATTAACACTGACAACATAAACATATGTTTAAATATAACCTATACTTGTTGAAACGTCATCATGACACTGACACTACATGTTTGTAAGATGGCAGCACTGAAACTCACTAAATTCTCAAACTTTAAATAAAAAATATAATTGTCGTTTTTACATACTTATTATAAACATAGCATTTTTTTTTATTTCCAGAAGTATAAAACTTACAAACAAAACATTATTATTATTATTATTATAATACAACATAAACATTCTATGTACATTATTACATATCTTCTGTACTCCATTTGTAAATATCTTCTTCTACGGCTTTTTTAGAATTTTGTACTTTAAACCATTCTTTTTCGTACCCATTAGATCTGTCTACTCCGTCCCATCGATGTCCTGGAGGAATGCCATACCTATTTGGCATAAATTCACCATCATATTGTGGTTTTATGTCTATTGGTTTTCCGGCAGCAATTGCTTCTTTTCTTTTCTTCTTTCGGATGTATTGCAACATGGGATCTCCTTCTCTTTCCTGTTCCTTTAAATATTTTTCTAAATCTTCATCATCTGCATATCTCGCAAGAGGTTTAGACATTTCGTATATTTCCTCTTCTACTTTTTGTTTATGATCTTCTACTTGTTTGAGTCCTCTGCCCCATTTGTCATACTTTTCTTTCCTTTCGTTTTCTACTTTTTGTTTTTCCATTTCTTCCAAGACTTCTTTTTCCAAGTCTCGTTTCTTGCCAGTTTTGCGGTCTCGCATGATTGGAGCGGCATCTTTTCCGGATACTTCTGCAGACATGTTTTTGAACATTTCGTCTTCGCGTTTTTTGAAAGCTGCCGTTTCTTTTTTCAAGTCTCCAGCGTTTTGGATGCCGGCTGTTTTTCCGTCCAGAGTTTTCGTCATTTTTTTGGGTTTTTCCGGGGAATGTTTGGAGTCGGATTCCTGTTTTGATTTTCTGGGAGGACTTTTCGAAGGAGATCCCCATCTTGATTTTTTGGTTTTTAGTTCTGATTCTTGATTTTTTGTTCGTCTGGGTGGACTGGAGTCCGAATTTTTCCTGGTTCTTCGAGGTGGACTTAAATCTTCGTTTGTCTTGTGTGATTTTCTAAAGTTCATTTCTGAATCTTGATTTTTTTGTCGTCTGGGTGGACTGGAATCAGAATTTCTTTTATTTCTTCGAGGCGGACTGAGATCTTCGCTTGTTTTGAGCGATTTTCTAATTTCTGTTTCTTTAGGTCGCCTGGGTGGACTTGCGTCTGGCATTTTTCTATTTTTTCTAGGTGGACTTAAGTCGGGACTTGTTTTACGTGATTTTCTAGGAGGGCTAGAATCGAAATTCTTTTTGGTTTTTCTAGGAGGACTGAGATCTGGACTTCTGCGCTGTTTTCTTGGAGGGCTGTTCTCAGGTTCTTTTCTAGTTCGTCTAGGCGGACTGACGTCAGAATCTGATTGTCTTCTTGACTTTCTAAGTGGACTTGAATCAGAATTCTTTCTTTGTTTTCTAGGTGGACTTATATCTGGACTTCTACGTGATTTTCTAGGTGGACTTGGATCAGAGTCCGACTGTCTTCTGTTTCTTCTAGGAGGACTTGGATCTGAATTAGATCTTTTATTTCGAGGTGGCGTTTCGCTCTTTTTGGAATCTTTTTTCTCTTTCTTGATGTCAAATCGCAATGGACTGCGATCGTCATTTTTATCCTTTTTTGATTTTCTGGGAGGACTAGCATCAGAATCAGACTGTTTACTATTACTAGCTGTTGGTTTTTCTTCTTTTAATTCATCATCGCTACCAACTAGTTTCCATTTTTCACTTTTTCTATAATCATCTATTCGCATATGTAGTGGGCGTTCATCTACGATTCCAACTATTTGAGGTGCATCTTCAGCAGTTAAAAATTCACGCATTTGGTCTTCGTTCACATTATGAGGAACATCTATATCGTCGTCAATGATTTTTACACTAAAACGTTATGTAAACATAACCTCACTAAATGAAATAATTGAATGTTGAAATAAATCTTACCGATTTTGAATAGCTTTAGCTTTCTTTTTACGTTTTTTATTCTTTTCCTTTTCATCTCCTAACGATAAATATCTTTTTAAATATTCTTTTTGATTGATCACTGACATTTTCACTTAAATCAGCTGTCAAATACGATGAAAAACGTTTGCCTTGATGCCAAACTACGATGCTTAGCAAATTTAAAACATTTTACCATTTTATATTAATTAATTTAAAATATATACAAGAATTTTTAGCACATTATATTAAATTTTAAATAAGTTTATTAATAATATACAATATATTTTAGAATGTAGGACACATGAAACTTTTTTTTACTTTTAAGGCAACGTCGTATAGAAATGTCAAAATCTGTGTATTAATATCATTTAATTAACAACAATGGATCTTAGTAATTGTAATTTTGATTTTACAGTAACATGTAGAACGTGTTTATCTCCTAACAATAATTTAAGATTAATAAATGATGCTGAAATATCAAACATTTTTAGTTCTTGTTCGTTTATTCAGGTATGTGACATAAATAAAAATAAACAGAAATAAGAACAATTATTTACAGATATCAATGAATGATTTATTGCCTAATGGTATATGTGACCAATGTATAATGCTAGCAAACCAGTGTTATAAATTTAAAGAGCAATGTGAAAAATCTGAGAAGATTCTGCGATCTTACATAGAGTTAAACAACTTTAAAGTTGATTTAGATCATTCAAAACTAGCAGATTATTTAGAAACAGGTATATTTATTTTAAATATTTGTTGGGCACATTTAAAATTGAAATATTTAGGAACACAAACTGAAATTACAACATCTATCCAAGTGCCATTTAACTGCCAAACTTGCAACCAGCAATTTTTAATAGAAGAAGAATACAATAAACATAAAACAAGTCATCATTCTTGTATACATTGCAATGAGTCTTTCACAAGTTCACAACAACTTAAACGGCATATTAAAACGCATATGGAGTCCAATCAAATATCTTGTAACAAATGTGGGAAAAAATTCGTAGAGAATTCCTCTCTTCAGGAACATATGCAAGAACATGAAGACAGTAGCGACAATTTGTAAGAATTACACTCTTATTTTATGTTTTTAATACTGAAATTATGTTCTAAGGCAAACATCTACAGAGAGTTCGAATTCAGCAGATTTCACAAGTTTTTTGGACATGGCACCACCATCACCTCTTGCGTTTCCATGTGGGGAATGTAGTCAGTCTTTTAATGCAGCAGAAGATTTGGAATTGCATAAAGCAACGCATTCTACTAATGGCGAACATATTTGCATTCAGTGCAACAAACAGTTTGCCGGTAAAGACTCAGTTTAAACAAACATATATTTTTTTACTTTCATTTAATAAAAGACTATTTTACTAATTTACGTTAGATTATTAATTCCATTTACTCTTGTAAAATTATTTAATATTATTTACATTTTTACTGCAGAGAACTTTAAAATCAATCGTATTAGAACAACAAAATTTAAATTTAAGCCTGGTATTAAAAAGAAAATGAGATGAATTTATTGTTTGAAATTTTGTGTTTATGGAGCAAAAAGAAATAAAATTTTTGTTTCTTGTAGCTCGCCAGACATTAAAAAGACATGTAAAAACTCACATGATTCACAAACCTCACGTCTGCAAAGAATGCGGCAAAGGCTTCGCTGAATCTCACGCTCTTACGAAACATATGCGTCGCCATGCTGGGCTACCTAGAGAAAAGAAACATTTTTGTCAGTTTTGTGGACAGGGGTAAGCAATATTAAATTATAAATATGTCCTCAGATAGTAAACTAACTTCAAGAGACATATCACCTGAACGCATGCATTATTTATATTATTATTAATGCTTTTTTTTAGATTTACGGAGCCATTTTACTTGAATGTACACATAAGAAAGCATACCGGAGAGCGACCGTTAATGTGTGCAACTTGTGGCAAAAGTTTTGCTGATCCCAGATCACTTAAAGCTCACAATATGATTCATTCTGGAGAAAAACCTTACAAATGTCCTGTTTGCAAGTGAGTAAAAATATTACTAACATCATTATACATCGTAAATAATTAAAGATACGTTAAAGAGTTAGATAATTTAATTATTTTATAACAATGAGAATTAAAAACAGCTTGATAATTTATGAATTATATATTACTTTAATGTTGGATGTATAAAGTTACATTAAAATCAGTTTATTAAAAATAAAAATTAAATAATACCATTTTGAATTATGCCAATTTTTAACTTAGCACCATCTGTTATTAACTGTACGAACTAACCGTACTAGTAATGTCATCTGTTGTCAATTGTGAGAACTAATACGTAGTACTATTGCCATCTATCGTCAACTTGTTGAACTAACCCCAAGCGCGTAGTAATACACTAGCCTTTTTACACAAATGTCCTCCTACACCTCTTTTTAGAAAAAAATAGTCCTAGACAAATATTTTAAAATATGCACATACTGTATTTTAAACGTGATATTTATAGTAATAAGCATTATGAAAAGTTTTAATATTAATATTTGTATCTGAATTTTTATCACAAAACATATTTTTATAGTACACATCTTCAAAAGTCCAAATCAGTATTATTGCCATATTCAAAAATTGCAGGCATAAACTTTAACTTCTGGTTCACTGATTGCAAACTAAAGTTTAGTTTTTATTATTAAAATGAGAAGCTGCAGTAGTTAGTTTTTATATCTTATGATTTCTATACTAAAATTCGATTATGGTCACTTACTCCATTGTATATAAAGTCTTGTATTAAGTTTATGTATTTATTTTCCAGTAAGGGCTTTACCCAAAGTGTAAATCTAACGAAACACATCCGAATTCACACTGGAGAACGTCCATACATCTGTTCAGTTTGTGGCAAACGCTTTACCCAATCCAGTTCTCTGGACAAGCACTCCAGAACCCACTCAGGGCTGCGCCCCTACAGCTGCACGGAGTGCCCCAAGCGTTTCGCCGAGCGGGGCACCTTGGTGCACCATCTCCGAACCCACACGGGGGAGAAGCCCTACGTTTGTGCGGTCTGTGGAGCCGCTTTCGCTTCTAGCAGTGAACTACGACTCCATGATAGAAGACACACGGGTGTGAAGAGAAATGTGTGTCCAGTTTGTGGGAAAGACTTCGCTACGCCCAGTAATCTGGTTATTCATATGAGGAGCCATACTGGGGAGAAGCCCTACGGGTGTGAATTGTGCGGGAAAAGATTTGCGGATAAGGGAAGTTTGAAGAAACATGTTAATAGACATCAGGACAAAAGAGGCGAACAAGATAGATTTTATAATATGAGTTAATGTAAATATTACTTGTAGATAAAATAAAATTTTAATAGTACACGTCTTGAATTTTATTATAAATTAATATAAATCATGATTAATAATTGCAAGCTGAGATATATGTGTCAAGTAATTTTTATGAAGGTAAGTAAATTTATAAATAAATAACTACTTTAAATATAAGTTATTGCTCCGTGTTCTAAAAAAATTATACCATAAATGCGATGTTTCATTTACATTTACGTTGCATTTTATTTTTTGAATCAATATTTTGTGTTTACTAATAAAATCATATTCTTAATAAAAATCGTAAATAATTATGTTATAAATAATAGTATATTATCATACGAGTTTTATAAGCTGGTACATTGTTCCATGAGTTGTTTGAGGCACATCGACAAAACGAGTGTAATATACTATTTTTATACTTTGCGTCACTTATTTTATAAAAAAAACTCAAAAACATAAGTTACAAAAATTAATTAAGTATAATCTAGGAATTTATGCGAAATATGGCCATATATAATATTGTGAAAGAATTTAAATTAGTTTTGTTTTCATATGTATGATAATTGCAAATTATTGCATAAAAATGTTTTTAAATATTTGAGGTTATCAATTTAACATTTACCGTGGGGCGCAGTACTTCCATGTAGCAATTTTACAACAAAAAAATACCAAAAACAGTACAACAATATTCGATATTATTAAACCATTTTCGATATAACAATAGAGCAATTGTTAACGCAAAGTTCCCTTTTATAGAGCGCTTTTGTGACGTCAGGTCTCATAAGATTATAATGTAAAAGCACATTTTCTAAAAGCGCTTTTATTATAAAAGTGTGTTTCAAATATGGGACGTTGTTTTTTTATGAATTTAATGGACAAATAATTCTCTTTAAATTGAACGTTTTTATTATTATTCTAACCAAAGTTACACAGAAATTTTAATACAACCAGCAATACATATATGTAAAGTCGAAACATATATATTTTTTATTGAATATGTACATAGTATGATACTTAGTACAAAAATATATTGACAAAATAAAATGTGTAATATATAATTCAAGTATTTTTAAGAATTTGGCTTGGTAATACTGTTAAATATTGAAATTTGGATTTGTAACAACCCCTACCAACAAGATGGCGGACAAAATAACCGTTATGGAAGCGAATGGCAATGTATTTCATTTTTGGCACCTGAAGCAATATTTCCAATAACTCTCTATTTATTCCTATGTATAATAGATCAATTATGAGCCCCCCCCTTCTCTAAATACAGCTATCTGGTTTTAATCTCCATAAAACCAAGAAGCCAGCGTCTTAAACTAATCAGGGTAATGTTGTGTTGGCCTGGAGGTTATGTACAGGAAGACGAGATCATGATTAATGCGAGCATTACATGATACCATCGCATTTCGCACAAAATAAACTCAATCAACTCAATATGAGCATAGGATGGGCCATCAGCTGTCGATATATGCATGATGCGATGAGTTATGAAGGTTACAATATGGAGGGAAGGTTTATGGCGATGTTCTTGGAAGATATACTCACATTTGATGATATATTTAACTGAAAGAGTTATTTTTCTACATCATATGCATTTGTTTGGACTGTTTAATAACAATATTCATTCAAAGAAATGTTTTTCACTTGTTTTTAACACATTTATACTTCAGATTGCCATAATCAAAAACAGTCATTTTATATTTGACAAAAAAGTGACTTTTTATAAATTTATATACTATATATATAAGATTATATAACAATGTATTTATTTAACATTTTAATTGTTCTCAAAAAAGAAATATAAGTAAAAACTTCATAAAATATATACAAGAATTTTTTCCACGTTAACGAAAGAGCAGATGCAACCAACTTTACACCTTTGTATTGTGTTAAGTATTGTTCATATTCTCAGGATATTATTTTTATACCATGAGTATATTTTAATGTGAAACATGGGGATTTATTATATTCATGGTTACGACTTGATATTTGATTGAGAGCAATATATTTGAAATGAAACATAGGAAATATCAAGTCATAATCATGGATATGATAAATCTCATGTTTCACGTTAAAAAATACTCATGGTAGTCTATAAATAATGTATTTAAATTAATATAAATAAATTATTTTAAGTAGGATAATAATTTTCTTCTGATTTGTTATTAAGTTTTATTGTTTTGTAAACAGATAATTTTAGCTGTATTGGAAAGTTCACTACAAGGTTATCTTTATTTAAAAAAATATTTACTTCAATTATATTTAATGTATGACTGTTAAAAAATGTAAATGTAAAACTTTTAATATGTAATTTTTGTAATCACGGTGATTAAAATAAAAGTACTATCTTTTGTATATCACTTAAGATTAATACATGGTCTAAAGAAAGCTTCCTGCAGCCTAGTTTAAAACAAAAAGAAAGACATTTATCATCGTTGCATAATGTCTCTCTTGTTGCATACATTACTCCATATTGTACATTATATAGTCCCATATACCCAATTATTCACAACCCCTGATGATGTAGTATAGTATGACAGAACTTTCCGGAAGACTGTGCCGTACAGGGGCGGCTGAAGGGGCAAGAAATCGCAGGGCAATGACCCGATGCATAAACATTCATGCAGATTGGGGGTGGGAGATATTTATCACAGGGTGGGAAATAATTTCCTTGCAATTGCAATTTGTAGGTTATTATAAATCAATAGGAGATAATGAAATGTTAAATATATCTATTTTACACATAAAATTGTATCTCTTGTGCACTCTTCTTGTCAGCAAAAGTATTTGGAGTTGGAACAGAACCGGATTAATGTTTTTTTGGGCCCTGAGCAGTAATGATTTTGGGGCCACCTCCCCTTCCCTAATTCAGAATATATAATCATATATTTAAATAAAAATAAACAAATATGAAATCATTTAACTAAAATGTACAGACATACTAAAATATTTTCTAATCTTCTATTGGGTAAATTATTTCAAAGATTTCTCGTAAGTTAATGACTCTGACAAATCGTTTTCAATTGCTAATATTGATTGATATTTTAAATGAACATGCGACTTAGTAGTTTTCAAGCTTTATATAATGTGAGAAAAATGCCACTCTCCATAGTGGTCGTAGAAAAACAAAAATACAGACAAGATATTCCTGGAAGAAACAATGTTTAAAGACAGTAGTAACTCATAGTGAATAGATATGTGATTATAATCGAATTTCAGTATATAAGTTATAAAATATAGAAACTAACCGCTACAGCTTCTCATTATAATAATAAAAACTTTACATTACTTTGCAATTATATATTTATTAGCAATTAAATGTTCTGGAGAAGGGATATGTGACATCAGCATGGTAGGATTTTGAAAGAAGACAAGTATATAGACTATCTCTTTCGCTCCCTGTCTACCTCTTTTCTTTTACGATTCTACCACGCTGACATCACAACATCCTTTTTTTAAATATTTTTTTTCTCGTATATTAGAAATAATGAATCCATTTAAAAATACGGGTATTTTTTATCTAGTATCTAGATCAAAATTTGGTCACATACTCCCTTTTATTTAACTCCAGTTCGAACCTTGTCAAACCATATTCTTTATAATTTATTTCCCAGTTTCCCACATAAAAAGGCCACTGTGGTGTATTCTCCACATCAGCTAGAGTCTGGTAAATGTCTAGTTTGGTCCACATTAGTTATATATCTGATAGAGCAAAATGACACACCCAACAATGGGTAATCAATTGTATAAAATATTGATTTATTTACAGTGTGCGATTTTTTTTATTAAAAGTTGTGATATAAATTTTTCTAGTTGTGAATGTCTGTCCAATAGTGTCTCACCCTGTACAACCGGGCAACAAGCAATGTGTAAATGTAAGCTATCGGCTGTGTGATCTTGATTACTATAGTGGGCAATGTTTTGTGTTTTGTGTCTCAGTGGAAAGAATGATTCTAGACTGCGCGCGGGTTCAAGAATCTATGAAAGTTGTATGATTGTAATGGAGCATTTTTACGAGCGTAGAAATTACAGCTCGCGTTGTACCAGATGTAAAAATATGTAACTAGTACTTGCAGCGGTAATAAGAGAAAAGTGACTGCTTACTATCCACTTGCTTCATAAATATGGAACAATGAGAATCAGTTTTATTTTCTATTGAAAAACGAGTGTGTTATCACATCGGAAAACAATAATTGCTACAATGAAACTGTAACTATAAATATAACAAATAATAATGTCTTCGAACTCGCTATACGTATAGGGCAAGTATTTTTTTATAGATTATAAGTTTTATTATAATAATTAATCGATTTATTTGGTAATGTGAAAATTTATTTGAAAATGTTGTTAAAAACAATTATTCATTGGATCAAATATATGTATGTAATTATTATAATAATACCTAAACGACTTAATAAGTTATGGGGTGGTATAAATGAGATTCCGGAGTTACTAAGAAACATTATTGCTCTCGACGAGTTCGATCACCAATTAAATTGTAACACTCTTTAAATTATTACCTTATAACAAATAAATTTATTTGTATCTGTCTAAAGTTAAGTATTTGGTAAAATTGAAGTATGTGAGTCAACACCGTATATTTAGAAGGTACCCGTGTTACAGTTTCTAAGCATTAGCTGCTGGCAAGGTCGCGTTATATTCGGTTTTTATTAATATTAATATATTCAGCATTAAAATACTAATATAACAGTTTTAACGGAAATTTCAAATTCTTTATGCCAATCTTACAAAATATAGAAACGTTTTGTCCTATTTTTACGAAGATTGCATTTCGAATATGCACATCATTTTATTATGAAATCAAAAGTATGTTTGATTGTTAATTAAAACTATAAAAATTTCATTTTCTCTAATTGGTTGCGGTTCTGACAACCCGAGTTCAAATACGGTTAAGGTAAAACCAAAAGGTAAAAACATAAAATCAGAACATTAACAATTTATATACTTGATTTGAATCTTGAAATTATTTTTATAAGAAAAATACCTTTAAATATATATCCCTGAAATAATTTTGACTAGTATTAAGCAGTTTATTCAACCATAGGCGAGTAGTGAAATTTCTGACAAAACTTTAAAGAATTTTAACTCAATTTCTAGATGGTTTACAAAAAAAAAGTTACTAATATATTAGTAACTTTTTTTTCGAAATATTAATGCAACAATATTTATAAATATTGTTGCATTAATATTTCGATGCGATATTTTTCTATTAACCGAAGGTTAAGGTAACTGGCACCTTAACCAGAGATAGAAAAACCAGCTCTAAGAATATTTATTTAAACATTTAATACTACGCACTATTATTTACATGATATTTATATCACCAACTATTTATGTTCGCCACTCGTATTAACATGAGAATGTCCTCCCGGTCTTTTCTGCGTCAACTTATATGCCAGAGCAATTAAGCTCTGGAATATTCTGGCAGCTTCGATGCGTCAGTACAATAGAACGATGACTAACGTGTCTCGATCTGTCTACGGCCGTTGTGAATAAATTAACCACAACTTATTTGGTAACACAGAAGACCTATTAGGAATGATTTGTGCCAGATTTGTCCAGGCACTTTTGCTGCTGTGGAGACTGCATCACATATTTTTATAAATTGTAGTATGTTTAATATCAATAACTTTTACTGATAATTAAAATATGTAATACAACGTTTTAATAAGGCAGGTAAGTATTCATGGTTTGTGTTCATTGAACATAATGCATCTGAGTGAAAACAATTGAATCACACTAATTGTTAGGATTCAAGTGTTTCGCCATTTCCTTAGTATGCAACTGTTTGATTTCTTCCATCATGGTTGGCGAGGCGAACTGCGTGGCCGTTGCTATTTTATTTGTTACGCTTGGTAATCTAGTGCGTTGAGAAACGTGTGGTTATGTGTATGATAATTTTGATCGTCTTCTATTTTTAATTAGAGTTTACGATGTGTTATTGTTTTGCAAAGGTGATTGTTCGAGTTGTTATGTCAGGAATGTGCGACAGTTTTTTATTGTTGTTAATTGTAGATTTGGCAATCAAATTTTTGTTTATTTTACAGGAACATCTATTGTTTTGGACTTAATTGTTTCTATGTTTCTAAATAAATAATTGTTTTACGCACATGATCGTTTTTTCTTAGAATGATTAAATATTGCTCAATAAAAACATTTTATAAATAGTATTCTTTCATTAAATAACAGTTTCTTTCTTCATTGACACGACTTCCTGTTTAGGATAATTTGGCGGAGTTAATTCAATTAATACTTGAATATTTTTACAAGTGTCCCTTCAAATACTACGCATTGCACCTACGTTGACATTGTTACGTATAATATATGTTGCCACATGATTTGAAATACATTCTTGTTTTGCTGGTGACATGTTTGGTAATATTTATTTTTCTTTAAACCAATGGGATCTCGAGAACCGTAAGAGATACGACGTCGGTTAAATTGGGGCAAAGTTGTCCATTTCAATGATGTTTTTGTTTTCAGGAAAAAATGCATAGGTCACTAATATAAGCAAAAAAACTGATTTTGGCCAATTTACTTTTTGTTTCTAGTTTGTTCATTCTACTGACACTTTTTTACGAGTAATTGACAGGGGTCAAACACTTTTCGAGAAATTCATACTAACTTCAATTTTCATATGGGGTTTAAAGTTATACTTTTAAATAGAGATATTTTTTCTCTACTCAATGATAAAAACATATTTACATTAAAATGAAAATAAAATAAGAAATTAGAAGATTATTGATTTTCTTCATTTCGGTTGGAAACAAAATTGAAAATCTATTGTTCTATATCTCAATGGTTAGGCTCTTAAAACGTTCATCCTGTATTTAGATATGATGAGAAATTTCAATAAGGAAATACATGAAAAACAAATTCCATTTACTGTGCGATGTATGTTACCATATGGTGTTAAATGTATTCATGTTTTGCTGGTCACATATAAAATTCTTATATATTAATTTGCTTTTAAAATATAATATTTATGATGGGTGGTACTGTTAGGTATATTGAAGAATTATTTTATTATAAAGTACTTCATAACTAATGAATAAAATATAGAAAACTTTTTATGTGAGTTGCTATTTTTTTGTGTGGTATACTTTTAACAATAAAAGTAAGACTGTTATGACAGGTTAATTATATAAAACATCCGACTGTCAAAGATCCAGGCCAAATTCAAAATTACATTTCTCATCACTGGCCACAATTAACTCTTTCACTGATTGTGAGTGAAAATATAATTACGTGTAATTACCACGCATTATCCTATTATAAATAGTTTTTCTACTTGCAGTTAGATTTGCATATCAAGTACAAAAATGGCGAATGCACCGCTACGAAAATTAAATGCCCAACATGCAAAAGGATAATCAAAATCGGAATTTACTTTACAGTATTTTTAAGATGCAAGATAATGGTTATTACGCTCTTTACTCGAGCTAACTATGAGATAGGAGTGTTTTATTTAGATCACTTAAGACCGCTAGTTTCTCTAAAAACTGTTCTAATCTTATAACGATTACCGATAAGAAAAATCTCATGTAAACAACATATTATTTATTATTTCCTGCTATTATATCTTTAAACAATAAATAAATAAATTTACTCTCAACATCACCACTTTTAGTAATAAATGGTTTAATACAATACTCATCTTGCTTTCGAATTCAAGAAGCTCTTTTAATTTCTTTTAAATTTCAAACCAAATTCAATTCATTTTCTTGGGGAAGTTATAATATCGGGCTAAAAATATCGAGATTTAATAAGTACTTGTTCCAATTTTAACAATTTTATTGTAATATCTTTCGCTGTGAAAATGAATTTAAATGTTTTATTATTAAAGGTAAGAATTGTTTTGATTTTGGGTACAATTGATAAACTGATATCAGTAATCTTGAAGCTCACAATATATTTGATAATTGACCTTAAGGGATCTTTTCAGAATTAAAAATAACTTAATAACATTTTTTAAAAATCAAAAAAATTATTACTAGTATTACAGAACTCAAAATCGTCCAGAAACTCTCTGTTTGCAAAATGTAGAAATCACAACTTGAATATTTTAGCATTACATTGTCAAAATTTTTAATTTTATTTTATTGGAAATGTAAAACATTAATTAAGACAACTATTTTTGATTTATTATTCATATTATACTCATCTTGTATAGTAGTAGTAGTAGTAATAATATTTCTTTAATAAATTAAAAGTGTCATCGGCATAAAAAAAAATGTGTATCACACGTCCAGAAACTCCTTTGCGACATCTCGCATTATTTCAGGCCTCGCTTTCAGCTCGGTCTGTCAAAATAAGCTCGCTCTTGCAAAAGTTTAGTTTCTGAACTTGTGATACAAATAAGTATTGTTTTATAATTAGCACGTCGAACAGTTACACCCTTTAATTTTTTGTCTTAAGTTGCGGAACTCCCTGTATAAATGAAAATGC
Organism: Stenolophus ochropezus; assembly: GCA_035578165.1. Lineage (NCBI taxonomy): Eukaryota > Metazoa > Arthropoda > Insecta > Coleoptera > Carabidae > Stenolophus > Stenolophus ochropezus. The sequence goes on along the minus strand of JAQOWZ010000005.1, from coordinate 26,544,603 downwards.
AATGAATAACTTCTTGTTAAAAAAGTATCAACACATCTTTCTTAAAATTAAAAATAATATAAATTTCCAAGATTTCTTGTTGATAAAAATACTGTTTTCTATTGTTGAATGCAAGATTTGATTTTTTAATTTTGAAAAATGATATGTAATTATCAGAACCTTCATATGAACGCATTCAATCCTCCAAAATATAAAAAAAATTCTTTCAGTATTCCTCGTTGATAAAATACTGTTTCCTATAGTTGAACGTAGGCCTGAACTCTTCACCTTAAAAAAAACTTAAATCACTAGAACTTCCTGTGGAGGAAGCAAAGAGCATCTCCAGAATTAAAAATAACCTAAAACCATCCTTCCATTCCCAAAAACAGTTGAAAAAGTGTCTCTAAATATACGCCTTGGCGTCGCGTGCCTCGTTCATACCAAACTGACCAATGGCAAGGCGGCGTCGTTCTCCGGCCACAGCAGCTCGCCTTGCGGCAGTACCGCCTCGACTTTCCTCCTCGCTGGCATCTAGCCGCCTAGCACACCATAAACAATAGCCTCAGTGACAGTTCGCAAGCCATGGCTGCCTTGGTTAAAGTGACAAGTGAATAACTAGCTGTTGGTGTGTATTACGTACTTATTAACACCGCTTTGCTTTTGCACTAACTACGATGGACTTCAAATTATTGGTGTTGTCAATATATAAACATAAGTGTTGTTATGGGTATTGCTTTTGTTTTTTATGTTCAGTTGTTTTTAAACAGAAAATAATAAAAATTATTATAAACACTAGTGTTATTATGTATATGTAAATGTTTACCTATATTATGGTTTTGGTCTTTCCATTAAAAACTATAAAATTATTAATAAAAATATTAGCTGCTCAGTTGTTTTTGGAGTAAAAATAATCAAAAATTTCAATAAACTGTCATAAGAATTATTATTAGCACTAAACTTGTTAATAAAATAAAGAATAGTGTTGTTATGGGTATTACTTTTATTTCTTTTATGTTCAATTGTTTTTAAACAAAAAATAATAAAAAATTTAATACACTGTCATAAAAATTATTATAAACACTAGTGTTGTTACGTATATGTGAATGTTTATATTATGGTTTTGGTCTTTTTGTAAAAAAACTATAAAATTATTAATAAAAATTGTTATGTGTATAGCTTTTATTTTTGGATTAAAAACAATTAAAAAATTCAATAAACGTCATAAGAATTATTATTAGCACTAAATTTTTTAATAAAATAAACAATTGTGTTGTTATGGGTATTGCTTTTATTATGTTCATATTATATTTTTGATCTAAAAATAATTGATTATTACAAACATTTGTTAATAATATAAATATTAATGTTGTCATGGATATAGTTTTTTGCACTAAAATTGGTTGAATTATTGTAAATATTTATTAATAATTGAACGATATTTTGTTATTATTACCTTGTCAATAAATTCTGTACCAATTAATTCATTATTTGAATATTTATTACTACTGCCCATATTCAGAAAAAGTTTGTTATAGTTATAACGTTTCGTTTAAAATTTTCTTCAATAACACAATTTTAGTTTGTCTACTATTTTATAATTTGTCAAAACTTGGCATTTATACCTTTTTTATATATCATTTGCTATTATTGCTGAACTATAAAAATAATTGAATAATAGCAAGTATTTGTTAATTAAACGATATTTCATTAAATTCACATAAAAATGACTATTATCATTAATTTTGGCAATAAAACCAATTATTTAATTAATTAATTATTTGGGACACCTGCTCTGCCTATTTACAGTATATTTGTCAAATAATAATAATAAAAAAACAGTGAAAACCATTTATTCGTTGTTTTCCCAATAATTTATTTAATTTTTTGCTTGAGCGATTGTCAATTTTTTATCACCTTGTATCACTTACCCACTGTAAAAACAAAACACTAACAATTTCACCCATTTGAATCCTTGCACGCTAATTAAACAAAAACCTGTCAACCAATGACGTCACGCTTCTGAAAAATGAATCCTGCTTTTAAGAAAAATGAGCATCGCGGTTTTCTGAATCATATCCTGCGAGGATAATTATTTATTCGTTAGTACGAGTTGAGAAAGGGTTATTATTTGTCATTGATATGCAACAGATATGTTTATATTGGAATTATTGAATTTTCTTGTATGGAGGTTAATTTTAGATTCTTAGTGGCGCTGAAACAGCTGAAAGCTGCCAGTAAGGAATAGTAAGACGGCTGTGAAACAATAAACAAAAACAATTGCTGCAAGTGTTAACAACAATGCATTAAACAATTGAATTTAAAGCTAAACAAAATTTTATTTTTTAATATCGGCTGTCAAATTATTTAATATAGTTAATAAACATATTTATATCGTACATGGCGTTTACCAGATGTGTCCTAGGCACTTAAGCTGATGTGATGAGTGCACCATAAATAATTTTTTTTTATAAACAAATTAAGTTTTATAATATTATACATTATTAGCAAGGTAAATCATTTTTTACAGCGGATAAGAGGAATTAGCTGTTACCTTGCATATACTGTACAATAGTTAATTTGTTGTTCACTTGTAAATAACATTAAAATCAAATTCAGTTAACAAGTAATGTGTCAAAAATAGTAAACAATGCAACTATTAACTTGTAAATTTTTTATAACTTATCTGTCAGTTTTACAAGTTAGTAGCTTATAATGGCTAACATACCTATAGGATTGTTATGAGTATTATAACTGCCGCAGCGTTATGTCAAAATTTGTAAACAATGCAAATTATTAACTTGTAAAATTTTTACATATTATCTGTCAATTTTACAGGTTAGTAAATTGTAAAGATTAATTTTCATGGTTAGTTCAAATTTATTACGTCTTACAAATGAGTAACAAATAAAAGAATTTGACCCGGCAGGGTTTGAATTCGAATTCTCAAATCAACAATTGGTCATTCTAACCATTATACTAGGTAACACTGCATTCTTTAAACAATTCTTGTAAACAAATTGGTAATTGCACCTAACAATGTTTGTAAAAACTTGTTATATTTAAAGAAGTGAAATAAGCCCTTGAATTATAAAAACAACAATAAAGTCTGTTTATCTGTACCTTAATCAGAACTAGTCACTAAAAATAGTTAACCCTCATGCTTGAGATAAGCCGTGATAGCGGGCGATGATGAAAAAATTTATAGTTTTATTATTCACCCCCGAAATTGGGGTTGCTGTGACGGGGTATCGAACAAGTCGTAACCTACTTCGCGCTTATTATTTTGATAATTTCATCGCACGATCTAGTGGCCCTTGTCCGAAACAAGGGAAGTGGTACACCCCAGTAGGCCACGGAACTGATTTCACACACCGATTTTTCTTTCCAAAAGAAACAGATGTCTTCGGTTCTTACATAAATAAATAAGTAGGTATATCACACTCGGCTTATTACCCAAGGGTTGTTGTTATGAGTATCATAACCGCTGCAGTTGTCAATTTTCAGACATCTAAGATCTAGTATAATTCATAACATTTGTGATTTGTCCATTAGTTTATTGGTATCAGAACACCAAGACTTTATTAATAAATATTGTTTTATAAATATTTCTTATCTTATGTTTTTGTGATCAAGTCTGTATGAGTTAATATGATGTCTTGGTTACAGTTATATTATCCAATTATTCCAAGCTATTTTGACAAGTCAGTACGGTAAATATATTACTAGTGTCCGACTGAAACACTATTTTCAGCCGAAACCGTAACCGAATATTCGGTTCCTCTTCTGGTTTCAGTCCAAAATGTAACCGAAATCGAAACTTATGTAGTTCAGTTAAAATTTAGATAAATTTATATTAAACACGGAAATCTAGTGCTTCTCTTACCTTTTAAGGTATTATTTGATTATTAAATTAAATAAAAGTCTTTAATTTATCAGAAAAATATAGATACAGTTATAAGTTAGTTACCTAGCTTCCTTTTGTCTATGTAAACAAAGGCTTCATATCCTGAAACCTTTAAATTTGATTTACAAGTAAATAACAAATAAACTAATGTACAATAAACATAAGGTAAATGTTTAACTGGTTTCATGGAGGTGACAGTCAATTCCTCCTCTTAGTAATAAAAACTGTTTTATCTTGCTAATAATGTAAACTACTATTACTATGAAGATCTAATTCGATGTGTATCTCTGCTTTAGAAGGTTATTTCATACGTTAACCATTATCCTCACGAATCAGATCATTGATATCATTAAATTATTTCTTTTATTTGTATCAACAACATTTGAATGATAATATTGCAAAAACTACCTCGTAGTTTTTATTGGCGTAGTGAAGTAATGGGTAATCGGTAGCATAATTGATCTATTTGATGAAGCACACAGTGTAACAAGCACAAGAGCGAATTAAGTTGCAAAACACGGTTGTGTTTGAGGATTTTTTGTGCGGATAGCTGGGTATTGGTGTGAGACGTTGCATGAGACGATTAACCGGTAGACATCCGGTGATATCGACGCGAGGATCTGACAGGAGATAGCGGAACATCGTTGTTTTCGCCTAATTTTCTACTTTTTGTTGTACTTTCTTTCAATACTTCAGTTGACCGGTATTACAAACAGTTAAATTTAGTTTTCTAGTTCATTATTTATAACCTTAACTAGAAATAGCTACCTATATGAGTATCATAATCGCCGCAGGCGTGATAAAATCTGTGATTTGTTCATTTGTTTACCGGTTTCAGAAAATGAAGACGTTATTAATAAATATTATTTTATAAAATTCTCTTGTCTGTATGGATACTGTCCTATGTTATTTTGACAAATCAGTACGGTAACAGTTGTTTTTACTGAATTGTAAATAGTTTCAATTTATTATTTTGAGGTTGACAGTTTGACATAGTTGTTTTTATGGTTTGTAGTTCCCGCTATTTACTAGTGATGTGTCAATTCTTTCAGTGTATTATGTCATCGAAAAACAGACAAATAATGGTCGTGGAAAAAGTATAGTACATAATTCAAGTTGTAAACATGTAAACCACTTAATATGTAATACATTATTAATCTTCATTATGGATCTTACTCTCAGTTGTAAAATATTAGAAATAGTCGGTTACACACTTTTATAAAGATACATTAGTTAATCCTATATACGAGTTTTCTTTTTTTACTATTGTTCAAAAATTTCTGCCATAAAAGTGCGTTTTTTCTTCGTAACATGAAAAGAAATAATATCGTATGTATAAAATGCAATTTTTAAACCAGTATAGATAAAATCATTTTTAATAAATAATAGAAATATATTATTTAATAAATGATAAAATAGTAACAATTTTCTATGAAATATATTAGGAAAATCGACTTTTGATATGAAAAGTATACTCTTCCACAATTATTTTCCCTTTATATATTATAGTATTTAGCATAAAACAATTAAGAATTTGAGTTGCGGAAGTGAAAAATTCTTAATAAAAACAGCAATTAGACTTTGGTAGCGATTTTCTTTAAATACTTTCGTACCCTGAATAATAATTTCCCTTTAATAACAGAGTACCTGTGTTACTTCTAAATATATCTCATACGCGTCTAACGATTTTTCTGTCTAAATTTATTTTTTGTTAATTATACATCAACAAATTCTCAACCCGTGTGAACTATCAATTAATAATGAACTAGATTCCATATTTCACAGTGTTTTAAAATTATATAACATGACACATTCTTATTTAAATTTTTCTGCAATTTATGGAAAGTGTTCTAATTTAATTATGTATTGCATGTAATTGCGAACTTTAATAAATATTCAAGCGGTTTCTTCTGGCATAACAATACGCCATTTGTTATAATATGCAGGATTTTATGAAAAGAATAGAAATTAATATGTATCTCACATTTTCTAATACTTCTAATATGTTAAAAATTAGAAAGCATATGACTTGACTATTAAAGAAATCTTATAAATAATACTTTTTTATTAGTTACATATCACAACTTTTTATTTATTAACAACGCATCAAGATGATAGCTGAAAAATGGTGGAGGCGCGCAATAAATTTTTTAATCCACAGATCAGTGAAAATGAAACGCACGTTAGTAGAAAGAAATGGAATTATTATGTATCAACATCTTTTTTTTAGATAAGTAAATAATTAAAGAAAGTACTTCTTTGAAACGCATGTTACTTTTTTATATTTAAACTTTTATATTCAACAATAAATAAAACTTAATAGTGTACATACAAGTACAAAAAATAATCAGCCGATTTTAACATTTCAAGACTTTAATGCATGGAAAAACTTGAAAATTAAACATAACTAGATTTATGCATCTTTTATCATTTTAAGTAAACATGTTAGAAAAATGCAAGATAAAAAAATCTGATTGTGGACACCACATGATTTTCTTGTTCGCCTATTAAATTATACACATTTTTTTCTTTCATTTGAAAGTGAGATCATTCTACGGCAAATAGTATTTAATTTATGTGAAAAATTAAAAAAAATACATTTAAGCATAGTGTTCTTTTAGCACCGATTGCAATAAAAACAAATACTTTAGTCCTTAGATATACAATATTTTTTTTCCGAAATCAATAAATTATTAATTAAAAACATAAATAAATAGCATGATGTGTTTGTAAAATGTCAGCTAGTTATTGAGACAGGGATGGCTGTGATAACGAACGTACTGTCAAAGTGTCAAATATTTCTTTATAATTTTCATTTAAGTTTACACATGCTTAGACGTCGTCTGCATGAAATCAGATAACTTATTATCAAAGTAAATAATAAATAAATTCAGGTAGTGTTAATAGTCCGTAAAGTCAAATTTTTACATAAGAGTCTGTAAAGTTTTACTTTAGCTACTACTTTGGCTAAATTCGCGGGGTGATATCGTGTACTTTAGTATCGATTTCGAAAAATATATTTCTTTACATCTAATGTGTTATGACTTTTACTGTTTCATTTTTTATTCGATGGTATTCATTTTGGAAACCATAATATCGATACTAATAACAAATAATTAAAAAAAAATTGTATCACAAATGGAAACCTATCTGACTTCTGTGTAATTATAACTGAAACAGAAGCTAAATGAAAGCACTTAAATACAAGTAGAAATTGTACACATTGTAAGAGTAATATTAGGTATAAAAACCTTATATTACTGGATAATTGTATAACATTGTAATGAATTTCTTTTCTTGATAGTAAACACGTACATTTGCAATGGTTTCTGGGCCATAATTGGCTACAGTACGCACTGATGCTTCTTAATTTATAAAATTAACGCTAGGATCGCTAGCTTCGCATTCTGGACACGCTCTAGAAGCTAGATTCACTGGCTTGCAGAAGATGAAATTTTTATAGTTTGTTTTGTTAACATTGCAGACTTCATGCACAATTTGTTTGTTGTCTATTGTTGTAGATCAGTGCATTCGTAAATCTCTTTGAGTCTAGACATTAAACAATACCTTGATCTAGTTTCCACATAAATTAATTACTAATTAACATATTTGTTTGGTGTTCATTGTTGAGGATCAATGGTTTCATTATTGAATCATTGTCAAATGTTTTAGAAATCAAACAATGCCTTGATCTAATTTTAATCTAATTGCCATTGACATTAATTAATTAACAATACATTTGTGTGCATAAATATCAAATTAATTTTGGAATTAATGTTTGATGGTCAGTGTAAATGGGCATAAAATTTGGTGAAAATCTTGACATATGGCAAACAGTGTTCGCGTTCACATTTGTCAGGAGTTTATAATTAATTAGTAAAAAAACTTTTGTTACATTCGTAAACTGGAACGACAATTGGTGAAACTTTTTTATATATGGCAAAAAGTATAAATGTTAAGTAACAAAAATCAAAATAGGTATTACTATTATTACTAATGATTCTGTGAGACGAGACGAGACGAAATTTTTCTTTTTGTATTATTATCTAGTTTAGGAAATTTCCTTAAATCTAGGGAAATTGAACAATCTTTTGGGAATTTGGGAAGAAAATATATATTTAGGGAAATGTACAATATTATTATCTGCTCCATCTACATTTTGTCTTATTGGTCTGTCAGTTGTTGATTGTTTTTAGTAACTTCCTTCATAGGTTATCTAGTTTTATAAAGACATTTAGAACTATATTGCAGGTTTCTATTGTACTAGTTTTTTATTATTTGCTGATTCTACAGAATTCTTTTATCTTTGGTTGTGAAAAATATACTTTGTAATGTGTTAAAAGAAAATAAGAAAAACATTTTTAGATCTCGTATCAACCTATCTTGAGATGTATCGTATTTCATAAAAATCTGTTTTCTCTTTATCACAAGAGATTGATTTGAATTTCTGGACTTTCGTTATTCATTTCAATTATCAGTTACTGAAAATTCCCACTTATTGTGAGTTTCTCAAACAGTATCTCCTTTCAGTGTGAATTCACACATAATCCAAATTCAGAAAAACGAGAGAACAAAGAAAAGTTAATATTATGCTGATAATTACATGGCACTCTGCTTCAAGATTTGTGTCAATGATAAGTTAATACACTCAATGATTAATATACTCTTTCGAATGCGACTGTTCACCTTTATTAAATGACATCAAAGTTAAATATATTTGTAGTTAACGTAATTTTACGAGTGGTTTTACATCAGACAAGAGGTCAGGAACTCGGAAGCTAGTCCCTGAAGAGTTATCTGTTTAAAAAGTTATATTAATACTTTAATAAATACGTTTTTTATTCGGCCTTAATCGTTTCAACCCCACATGGGTCTTCTTAAGTAAATGAAATTTGAAAAAAATATAGCATGACAAAAAATATAGGAAAAATGAAGACAATGGTAACAGGAAATACTGATATGAAACACAATATAAAGATAAGGAGAAGAAAAAGAACAAGTAGATAAATTCACATACCTGGGAGGAATTATAAACAGTAAAGGGACCCTGGTCGATAAAATTAATGAAAGAATTGCCAAACTCGAAGAATTTTCAACATTAAGAAATCAAAATTTCTTAATCGAAAGGAGATACTGCAGAAATAAAGGCGGAAGTCGTCAGAAAAGTAGTAAAACTAACTCTTTCCTTTACGTGTGAAAGCTGGACAACAACAGAAAGATAAAGTAGTAAATTAACGAGCACTGACATGAGGTTTTTGAGAAAACTTCAAGGAAAGACGAGAAGAGATATGATAAGGAATGAAATATACAGAGATCAATGTAATATCAATCGAAGTGACAATACAACAGGGTCAACTAAGATGGATGGGACATGTACAAAGAATGGACCAACATGGGCTAACAAAAAGAATATTTGAAGAGAGGGAATCCTGAAAAAGAAAAAGAGGTAGATTTAGAAAATCATGAAGGGATGAAATAAGAAAGGCAGCGTAGAGGAATCAAGTGGGAAGAAATACCAAGAAAACAGTGGAGAGACATTTGGAAGAAACTACCCTAAATTCGCTCTACTCTGATAAACTTACACCGAATGGTAACAAGGTTCAATGATTAAGTAAGTAAGACGAACTAACGATAATAGGACTCACAGTTTTACAAAGTTTAAAAACTTATTGAAATTTTTTTTTGACGGATTTCCGTTTTTTTGATATGGATATAAAAAATATATTCTTTTGTTAATAGCTTAGAATGAATCATTACTTTAATGTTTGGTTTATGAATACAAGAGGTAAAAAACTGTAAGTTCGTAGTTGCGTCAGTAATTTAATCGTTGATGAGCACAGTTGAAATAATAGTGATTAGAGCGGCAAGGTTGCTGGCTATATTTAAGAGAAAAAAGAAGAGTAGAAGAAGCAAAGCCTCCTGCGAATCGAAGTCGCGTGTGGTGCAACAGTTTATAACGGCCGGACTTTCCGCATACACCAGATTTAAACCCCTACAAGAAGCTACATCACTGCAAACAAACTATACAACGTTTCATACACAAACACAAATATATTTCAACTGTTTAACATTTAACCAAATTGCATTATTACGGGTAATTTTTTATGAACGTTTAGTGACTTTGGAATCATTGCAAAAAATACAATACACGCCTGAAATATTTAAAAACTACCTATTCCTGGTCTAAAATTTTGGTTTTATAAAATACATATTATATGTTAATACTACATAAAGCTCTATTTTTTTGTATATTTCAATATAAGAGATTTTAATTCTACGGACAAAGATGCATAACGAAATGTTTTCTCTTCCTGTACGTTCTTTGAAACGATTGGATAAAAAATAAGGAAAAAGAACAAAGCTACATTTTAATTTTTCATGCAGTAACTTTTTTTTCATAAATAATATAACGATAGATATGAATTTATTGGAAAAATTTACGAATAGTGAAGCTGGAGTAATTTAAGAATGATTTTTGACTCGAGTTGTCGATATTTCGCAGAAATTATAAGTAAATTTTACCGATTAAATTAATAGCTCGGATTCTATTTGCATGATTATTTCACGAAAGACAACAGTTCAAACATAAAATTTTTCAGATCAACAAAATATAATCATGGCGATTGCTACTGTAGTTTTACAATTTCTTTTTTTGAAATACTGCTTATCATATGAAACATTCTGACTAGATGTTTGGAATAATTTCCTAAATTTTTTAATTTATAATTTTCCGTTCTAGATATATTAGCGTTCAGTGTTATACCTAAAAAATAGTTTTTTTAGGTTACCCTTTAAATTACATAAGTACAGAAGAATACAAGTTATCATAGTTTCATCTCAACAGATTCAATGTCTTTATAAGAAAAAACCTGAAAATATTTTACTAAGGAAGGGGCGACCGAGAACATCTAGAGAATTTTTTCGTCAAAAATTTACGAAATCGTGCCCAACAAATTATAAATAAATAAATAAAAAACAGAACCTGCCAATGACCAGTTTCTAACAACGTGGCTTCCTTAGTTGAGAAGAAACCAAATTTCAGACGACAGATTTCTGGGTCTTACCTATTTTATTAGACAGACAAAGTATTGGTTAGGTGTAACTATACGATAAATGCTCTCTATTTAATATATGCAATAAACCGGACTGGTACATTTTGCAAAGGGTAATAAGCTAGTGATATATTGATGTATGAAACTATTATAGCTGTTTCTCTGGCAATGTGATTGTGTTGTAAAAACAGTAATATTTGGGGGTATTAATTTGTATCTAAACAAGCGCGCAGTTAGTGAAATTGTTGCATGTGAACCGGTCCGAAATACTCGTATCTTGTGCATAAAAATCTGAGATATCTATTTCTGTTCTTGCATATCTTATGCGCACGTTATTTCCTCAGCTTATAACTTGCCGGTACATACCACTCATTCTCAGTTACACCCCTACTTTTACAATCAATTTCAACTATAAACATAAATGTGCCACCCAAGTTTTATTCAAGTTTTGCTTCAATTCCTAAACAGGCTATTCTTACATTGGGGTGCAATTTATCAAACTTTATAAAGGAGTTTAAATGCTTCTGTTAGTTACACACAATATGAAGTATAAAATGAAATAATTAATGTTTTCTTACCTTAATCGTTGGAAGGATTTCAGGATTAATATTGTTGTCATCTTGGATGCTGAAAGAAAAAGAAAAATAATTAAATAAAAAGAAATACAGATATACTCGTAGTAACACAAATACACATTATGATTCAATTAAGACCGTTTTAGACTAGTCTATAAATTTTACAAGATCTTGCACCATTTTTGGTACAATTTAAATTGGCTATATATTACTCATATATAGGCTAGTCTAAAACGGCCTTTACACAAATAAACTACAAAGAGATTTCGAGGACTAAGACTAAAAAATAGATGATTTTGTAAATCCAGAACGTCGGCTATATAGAGATAAAGAGTGAGAGAATTAGTTAACTATTTTGAAAAATGGAATGACAAAGAATTAATAATTCTGTGAATTAACCGATATCTTGCAATGTTTAGTATTATTTCAACATTATTTCTAATTAAAATATTAATCATCTGACTTCAATAGATAAAATACTTCTAATAAAATGAAGTGCTTTAAACATATCAGTTCTCCTTAACATATTTTTTTTTTTTTTCTTTCTATTGCTACTCTATTATTATGACCAGTATTACCATACTGACTTGTTAAAATAATATGGACGAAAACATTTATTGAGAAGAGAATTTTATAAGATAATATTTATTAATAACGTCTTAATTTTCTGAAATCACAGATGTTTCGAGATGTCTTAAAATCCTCGCTCTACGATCTCAGAATTCAATTGTCATATGTGGTGGTTATGATACTCATAACAATACTAAATATGTTAATACCTATAAATTTTGTTGCTGTTATTTTACAGAATACCCATTTAGATTTGTAGTTGGTACTTAACAAGAACTATGATTATTTGTAATTACAAATTATGAAATCCCACACCCAGTAATGTTTATATTTTATAAAATAAATAATTGGTTCATAGTTTTATTAATGTAAGAGTATATCTGGTATTAAAATCGCCTTATTAAATAAATTGCTCTATTGGTCAATATAATTTGCATAGCAGATGTTGTGATATACCCCGTATTTCTCGCTCAACTGTTTATGTTTATTTACTTTTATTTTAAAGGTAGTAAAATATAAAGTAAGAGATGTGCAAAATCTCGGTGTTATGAATTGTTTGTGGACATGAAAGAGACGGTGTAAAAGAATCGATAAAAACTTGAGACTAGTTAAGGTCAGAAGTAGGTCGCACGAGGATCATTTTATAATCAACAATATTTACAAATTGCCAACAGCTATAGCTATTTTTACCCTCTGTACTTCATACTTCACTCCCACTATTATATTCACTTTTCTTTTTTATGGTGTGTAAAAAGTTTATATGCGTTCCAAAGAAGTACTTTCTCTTATTCTTTATTTATTTTCAAAACATTTTGATACAATTACTTTCTGGTGTAGTTACTGAAAAACCACAAATGTAAAAATTAGTAGCAAAACAATAGGTATTTACTTCATAAGTCCGGTATATGAGTTTTTATGGTACGAATAAGATGTTTCTGAATGAGGCAATGAAAGAGACGAGTCAGGAATTTTGAAATAAGTACCGTCAAAATCATTTAACCTAGAACTTATATCACATTTTTCAATTGAATCAAAGGTTGATTTTGATGCTTTGAAAATTATTAAGTAAAATGGAAATCTTGATGTTATTGGGAAATTTAAGAAGCAAAACGCTGTCATCTGTTCTTATGACATGTAAATCATAAACTTTAAATTTAAATTTAGTCCTAAATTTATGAAATTTATATCTGCATCAATCAAATGATTTAAATCATCCCAACACTGCTTGAAATTAATTATTTATTTTTAAAATTGGGAAAGGTCTTGTTAATTTTTTTGTACACCATAAAAAATACAATGTATAAAATTAAAAAAAACATAATTGAAAAATATTAAAATCTATAAATTTTAGGAAGCAATATGTTCATTGACTGACTGAATTGAGACTTACAGAAACTACTGAGACGTCGTTCCATCCATTAAAAAAGTGCCACTAGTTTTATGGCCGAATGTCCCTGTCCCTATTAAATACAAATATAAATAGGCATACATATAGTATAACGGAGATTTCGAAAGTAATTTGTCCAACTCAATATTTACAAATTCTTTCGTGTGTTAATTTCGCACGCGAAGCATTATAGCCATATTACTTTAAAATATGTCAGATTCCCTACATAGATTACAGTATTTTAAACTTCATGCACTGCAGGAAAGAATTTCAAGAGCATCACACCATACCATAAGAAATCAGCCACAAATAATAAAACTTATTCTAAGTATTAAAAAACTTTGAAATTTTGTTATAATGAGAGCATAGACCATAATGTGACTTTCTGGGTACTATAGCTAGTAGAGAGTAAACCACACGAAAAATTTTTAAGTGGAAAACAAATGATAACGAAATTTACATGTCGGTAACAAATTCAGGTTCTTCTGATCATTTTACTTACTAGATCTTGGAACACATATAATGAATAATTATTCATTACGAGTTACATGATATAGAAATCGTAAATTATAGTTGTCTGAAGAGATATCTAAAACTGACTTATACAGGAGTATGTATGAAGTGTTGGGAAGCTTAAACCAGGCGTAAAAGAAACAAATTTATACTGAACCACAGTAACCTCTCTACTTACAATAGGTGATTTTGAAGGAAGGGTATGTTGTAGAAGGATGTGAATAATTGGGAAGTTATGTTTATAATTCCTCTTACCCGCACTTTTATTGTCGAAACTTACTTTTCAAAAAACTACTGAATCGCAGCGGTGAATTGTGCATTTCGTAGTCGTTACAAAATTGAAGTACATTTAATATTATATTATCTACTGAGGAATTAAAGTGCATGTTTCAATCTTGAGAGTGTAGGGAAATATCTCTTCGTACAACTATAAATGAGTATTATTAATTTATTTTTAAAACCGATCACTTGGTGTGAGCTGTATACCTACAAGTAATTTTTAAAGTGATTGACTTAGATAGTAATGAGATTTGAAGTTTCGTAATACTGATATGAATAATACCCTGTTTATTGTAACATGGACCCGTCCGATGTAGTTTATAGTCTAAGTGAAGTTAATTCCGGTGTGAATAAATTTGCCGACATCACACAACGCTTTACAAATGTAAATATCTGCTTTCCGCGTTGCAGTCTCAATGTATATAACATGCTTTCCTTTCTTTGTGCACCAGATGCTGAGCCCATGAAAATTACACATAAATACAATTACTGTTACTTTATAAATAACATCTTCATACCGCACTATTCATTACTCAAGTCTTTATAATACTATTTTAGTAGATTATTTTACATATGAACATCTCGATGAACATTGACAGGTGTTAATTTTTTTTACATTTGAAGGATGCTTTGTCCGTTATATCAGAATTTCGGTATTTTAAGGTTAGTTATATTATCGAATTGTGCTTTGAATATATTCTATAAAATTACGTATTAGGATAATAATTTCAATTTTATTAACGAAGTATATAATTATTTAAGTTGCAAGGAATATAAATATATTATAACCTTTGGGAATGTATGAAATGAGGCGAAGCTTGCGAAGACAAAATTCTTGTTAATGGACGAGAATAATTGTATTAAGTACCTAAATCGCTTATTATATTTTTCGCGCGACCAGCAGTTTTTTTTACATGAATAATGAAGCCCCGAATTGTTATTACGGCTGTTTTGTATTGTGCTCCGATTACAGTGAATCAAGAATTAGGATAGTCAGAAGTGTTCTAATTCTTGGCCTGCTGAAACCAGTGCACAGTCTGGAACAGTTTTGGCTACTCTGGATTGTGCTCTGGTTTCAGTGGGTCAGGAATTAGAACACTTAGAAGTGCTTGCTCTAATTCTTGACCTGTTGAAACCAGAGCACATTCTAGAGCAGATTTGGCTCCTTTGGAATGTGGTCTGGTTTCAATAGGTCAGGAACTAGGACATTTTGAAATGTTTGCTCTAATTATTGGCCTACTAATATAAGAACACATTCTCGAACAGTTTTGACTGCTCTGGTTTGAATGGTCAAGAATTACAGAAGTGCTTGTCCAGTATTTATTTTTTGTATTAATTTATGTTTTGATTTTGGTCATTATAAGATATTTTGCCCCCAAGGAAATTTACTAATACTTATATTTTTGTTACAGATAATGTCATCATATGAGAAGAAAGCATCAAACTAAACAGTTTTTAAAAGAAACTAATCATGTATAAAAGACAAAAATTTAAGTTTCGCTCGTTTTAATACTTTACTTCATATCAAAATGAAAACATTATTATTAATTTCCCCACCTTTATATCAATGACACGTTTCGTTAATTAATTATTTTATATTTAATTCATTTATTTTGGTTTACTTTTTTTACAAATTCATTTATTGGTCTGTGATTCATAATGTAACACACTTTGGTAAGCTTGGTGTCACGTGATGGCGTAGCGGGTGGATGTCGAGTGCAGTGGCCACACCCACGCCTCCGACGATGAGGACGCCCGAGTACGGCCCGGGCCCAGGGGCGCCCCGGCGCGAGGGGAAGACGTTCCAGAACGAGTACTACCAGTACCTGGCGCCTGAGGCATTCACCGTGCTGCCTCCGGAGAACGCGACCGTCGTGGGCGGGTTGCCCAGTCCGCCTAAGGCTCCCGAGCCCTACAAGTAAGGCTCTAAGGTTTATTTACTTTAGCTGACAATTTGTACAGAAAACAGTGGCGGGTTTTAAGGGGTGGAGCGACGGGGCGATTGCCCCTTCTTAGATTAACAAGGTTTTTGAATTTCAGAAATAAGAACAAATAAATTTAGAGCGCAAAGGCGTCTCATATATACAGACATTATATAGAATTGTTTAATTTGGAGCAGATTTGTCAAGAACAAAAACTATTTGCCGAAACTTATAATAAATCTGATATACCCGTCATGAATACCTATTGGTTGGAAAAATAGTTTATGTAGGTACCTAAATAAATTAAAGCTAAAGTAGTAGTAACAAGAGAGCAAGTAATTTTCAAAGCCGCCGATGTTGTATTTTTGCGTAAACCTGAAAATATTTGAAAATGTTGAATTTTTAATTTGAAAATTTTCAAATTTTACAAAATTTTGTTTGTAATATTTTTTAAAGAATATGCTACGTTGATACCAAATTTACAAACAAAATTTAATTATCTCGTTTCATTTCGAAGATATTTGCTCTCAAAGTTGTACCACAAAAAAGTGTGTTTTTTGCGGATATTTCAAAAATGAGTAGAGATACAATCTCTATTACTTTACCATTCGATTCTACGGAAAAAGTTATATAAAGAAATGTTTTGTCCGCATATACGTTCTTTGGAACGATTAGGTGAAAAACAAGAAAAAAGAAAAAATCTAAATTTCAATTTTTCGTCACGAAACTTTTTGTCTCCAAAATTTTTAATTTTTTGGACTTAAGTAGATATCGATACGCTGATTTCAAATTTTCAAACAGAATTCAATTATCTCTTCCCGTTCTCGAGATATCTTAGTTCAAAGTTATACCTAAAAAATCAGGTTTTTTTAGGTTTACCCCTTAAATGGTTAGGTTTACGGCTTCGGCGACCTCACCAATCGATTCTACGGGCAAAATTACATAAGTGTACCAATTTTCAGATTTTTATCTCAATAGATACAATTTCTAGAAGGAAAAAACTGAAAATGGCCAAAAATTGAAAAAAATGCCTGATGAACCCCTGACGATTTTTCTCGATTTTTGCCATTTTCGTTTTTTCGCTCTAAAAATTGTATCCGTTGGAATAAAAATCTAAAAATTGGTACACTTATGTAATTTTGCCCGTAGAATCGATTGGAGAGGTCGCCGAAGTTGCAAACCTAACCCTTAAAGAGGTATACCTAAAAAACCTATTTTTTTAGGTATTCCAAAAACTCAACTTTGAATACGAATATCTAGAGAACGGTAAGAGATAATTCAAATTGGCTTGAAAATTTGATATCAGCACATCGATGTGTACTTAAGTCTAGAAAATGAAAAGTTTTGGAGACAAAAAGATCCTGAGGGAAATTTTGAAATTTAGGTTTTTTCGATTTTCTCATTTTTCACCGAATCGCTCCAAAGATCGTATATGCGGAGAAATAATTTCTTTATGTAAATTTTCCCGTAGAATCGACTGGTATAATCGTTGATCTTGTATCTCTACCCATTTTAGAGATATAGTCAAAAAACTTTTTTGAGGCGCAACTTTGACAGCAAATATATCACGAACGAAAAGAGATAATTAAATTCCGTTTGAAAATTTGAAATCAGCGCGTCGAAATATATCAATGTGTACTTTTTTCAAAATAAAAATTTTGGACATAAAATTGAGTATTTTTGGGATATTTCGCGTTTGTAAACACAATTTTTGTTTTAATATTGTTCTATGGGTTGTTTTAACTCCACACAACTTCGATATGGGGTTATAAATAAAAGTTAATTAATAAAGCGACATAATAAAATCGAAAAGGCGTAATTAGATGCAATGATGATAAATCTCTGTTAAAAGTTTTTAGTTTGTAGACGAAACATTGTACACTTTAAATTTGATATGAGGAATGAATGTGGGTGAAATTTTGGCAATGAAAATATTGTGTATGTATGAGATATTTGTTATCAGAAAATAGTATGCATGAATTTAGCATAGCGACATGATGTATGGGTCTGAGTGGAAGCTCTCTGCCTGTATGCCGTGACAGCGGCGCTATTTCCACAACAATACGACACTCTGTCCAGCCGGGAATTCGCCAAACAGAACAATGAGTTTTATTTAGTACGAATGCGGTATTCTGCGGAGACGTACGCTGTGAACTACTTGTAGCGCCATGTGGAAACTTATCAAATCCATCCTAAGGTTTTCTATTTGCTATCATAACGTATTTACTTCATATTTGAAAATAGTATATAATAGCATATTGTGCAACAAGTGCAGAAAGTTAAGGATATCGCACATTGTTCCGATCAGCACCGACCGACAGCGCACTGATTGGCACAAATAAGTTTTCATAGTTTGTTAATGTTTCTTATCACACACGTCTAGACCACGGGAGTATTCATTAAAGGGACAGAAAACCACGTGCTTTTGTGAATTCGGATGTTGAACAACCAATTACGATTCACGACTGATGTTAAAGAATCAATCACGATTCACGAAAGTACGTAGTTTTCTGTCCGTTTAATGAATATTCTCGTGGTACAGAAAATAGTCGGCTCGACAATAAGGCGATGCTGCCGGACGACTCGACATTCTCTGCAGAGAATATTTTGCCGAGCCGATCGCGCGGTAGTCAACAAATGTGTGATAGGAAACGACTGTATCGGCAATATATCTTGATTTGAGCTATCCGAAAGCAACCAAAATCTTTTGTTTAGTCTATGTTTATTTATATTGAGTCCTAAATAAGTTATATTTTTAAACCATGAATGTCAAGGAAGAAAAACTCAATGATTTAGTTACTTATATTTACTCAAATCTTCTTTTTTTATTTTTTTTTTCTGTTCTTCTTTTTTCCATTTCTTTTATTTCAATTTCTTTGTAAGCTTGAGTCACAATTACTGTTTCTTCATCTGAAAAATTCATATTCCGTATTTTATTTCTTTGCTTCTCAAACTTTGGCTAATACTGTGTGGTAGGATCAGGTTTTGCCGATCGGCGCATTGCCGATCTGTTCCGAACAGTGTACGTTGTTCTTCATCCATTTCTATAAGCTGTACATATAAATATACACTCAGAAAATGAAACGCCATATGCTGGTCGTTTAATGTAATCTAAATTTTGAATGTAGAATTGGTTTTATCGACTGGATGTTAATAAAAGTAGGTCTTTTTTGGAGTTGCAATCATTTAATAAAAATCCATTAATATACTAACGTTTCGACTATAAATCCGTCTTCATTATTTATCACCCTGATAAAGCCTGACTTATAGTCGAAACGTTGGTGTATTAATATAGGTATTTTATTAAATGACTGCAACTCCAAAAAAGATCTTCTTCCAAATTTTGAAGACAGATAAATGACTACAACTCTAAAAAAAACCTTCTTCTAAATTTCGAAGACAGATTTTCTAGTAGACGTATCATCCCTGTTCTAACTCTTCCTATTTCCCTATGCAGGTTGACGCCGCACAAGCGCCACAAGCAGCAGTCGTTCGCCATCATCGCGGAGGCGGGGGGGCTGAGCGCGCCGGGGTCTCGCGCCGGGAGCCCCACGGGCCGCGTGTCTCCGTTCCGCGGCCGCGGCTTCAACCCCGCCGGCTCGCGCCACGCCTCGCCCGCGCCCTCGCCGCCGCCCGGGGAGCTGTCCGACGACGCCATCCTCCGACAGTCCCGGGAGATGATCAACCAGCTCAGGAAGTCTTCCATAGGTAAGGGGGATCATAGGCGGAATCGTCATCAGCATGTTTGTTGTTCTTTTCCGTTTCTTCTACATGTATAGTAGATGGACTCACTAAATTTCTTATTAAAAGTATATTAAATTGTAAACGTTTGTAAGTCTTTAATCAGTGGTGAAACTACCGGTGTCCCGCGTATTCAGTGGAACATGGGCCCGGTGACTCAGAGGCCCGACTGACTTAAACACAAGTTAAAAAATTATTTTAATTTTAATCCAACCATATGCAATTTCATTGTAAACTATGGGCTATCAGCTTAATGACCGACTAACGCGCTTGCCTTTGAATGAAGTGTGTGGTCTCGTAGACCAACTACGAAGTATGCGATGATAGGAGTCAGCGTCATGTTTTGATAAAACTCATAATTATTTTTAAATAGAGTCGAACCAAGTCCAAAGACTAAAAACCAGAAGTCTTGGATTAAATGAAGTTCATACAACCTCTCGTGTTTATTCTCCAAAAATTTTATTTAATGTTTTTATTTTTGACGATGTTCCAGTTCCTCTCACTTAGAAATTGTTTTTAAAAACATTTATCCAAAATTAATTCCATTAGAGAATTAACTGAATTCATTTTAATAAAAAAAATCTACATGGGGCCCCGATTGACATCTAGAAAATGTCCAAAATATTATCGGCTAACTCAGTTCTCTGTTCGAGAACATAAGGTGTAGATGTAGACAGTATACATTCTTTGGCAGCTTTTGTTTATGAATCAAATGTAGAAGCTTTACATTCTTTGGCAGTTTTTGTTTATGAATCAAATGATCTTTACATTATTTGGTAGTTTTTCTTCATGAATTAAATGTAGAAAGTATAAATTCTTTGGTAATATATTTGTGAATAATTTTTTTATTACAAGACTATTTATAATTTTAAATCCCAATAAAAGTCTCCGTGTAGGGTGGGTACACATATTAATTAGTTGATTGTGTGTGTGTAGGTAGGTCCCAGATCCCGGTGCTGCTGAGCCGTCGGGAGCGGCGTTCCTCAGCGGAGGACATCCTGTCTCCAGACACGTCACCTCCAGACGGCAGTCCCTCGGCGCTGCAGTCGCGCTACAGCCGCAGCATGATCAACATCGCGCCGCGGAACCTCGCCAAGAAGCCTCCGCCGTCGCCCAGGCGCTCGCACCTCAAACCCAGCTTCGTGCGCCTCTCCCCCATCATCGGCAGCAGCCCCGAGGCCGGCTCCGACCACATGTCTTCCCCTTCTAGGATCCCCAGGAGTCGCAGCCAGCCGCCCTCTAGGATACAGTCCCCCACTAGGATACTCTCCCCGTCCGAACGACTTCTCTCTCCGTCCGACAGGCAGAGAAACACCAGACCTGCTTCTAGAAACGGATCTAGAAACCCCAGTAGAGAAAACTCCCCAGGAAGATCTCCTTCCAAGATTCCAATGAAGAACAGTGCGTATAAAAACATTCCAGCTAAAGTAGAAAGTTTTACACGAGTGACTACTTCGTCTAAACCAAAAGTGCCTCAAAAACCAAAAGTGTATTCTACCAGAACTAACGTAGACCGGTCTAATAGTACCCGCAAACCTGTAAATAAACTAACCATCACCAGCGGTAGATCGTCTGGTAGTAGATCATCCGGTAGTAGATCTCCCAGGTCTCCTAACGCCAGATCTCCTACTGCAAGATCTCCTAATGCTAGATCTCCTAACGCTAGATCTCCTTATGGTAAAACTCCTCACGGTAGAACTCCTCGGAAAGAAATAGATGACACAGAAACAACTGATACTGAGATCATCCCAGTAAGAAATCGTAGACCTTCTGTCAGTTACTCCAACAATGTTTCCCGACGAAATTCCATGAGCAAACCTGGAACTTCTGGTTATAAACCACCAAGAAAACCAGAAGAAAAATCCACAACAAGAAACAATAAAACAGTAACAACAACGGATTCATACGACAGGTCTTCAACATCAACTGTTGTTGGTAAAACAACTAAAGGTAAAACTAGTAGCCAAACGTTTAGACGAGATGACGGTGCCAAAGAAAATAGATCTAGAAGAAATGAAACTACTACAGCTACAAGTACGACCGAAGAGTTATCCAAAACAGAAGATGAAACTACGGAAGATGGAAGAGACGACGATATTCTTAGTGTTACTATTGATGAAATCATTGGTTCCCAAACTACAAAAATAGTTAGCGCTACTGCCGAAACTGTAGTTAAACCATTAAATATAGAAGCGAAACTGGTCAAACCAGCAGAGGCAGAAGAAATTGCCAATTCTACCACAAAAACAGGCAGTACCACACATTCCACCATAAAAAGAGGAACAAGTCAATCAAAACTAACTAAAACAGAAGAACATACGGGTACAACAACCAACAAAACCGGTACTACTACAAGTAATACAACTAATACAAGTAATACGAATAATACAAATAATACAACTAATACAAGTGTTCCAAAAAGTGTGACAGATAGTACTACTCATTCAAGTAAACCAGCAGTTAGTTCGGGTACCCCAAGTGCTCCATCATCAAATCCTCCTCCTGCAAATCAACCCTCTGTTCCCATCCCTCCTGTGAACGGCTCCCTCCCTACCTCAGTGCAAGAATCCCCCACAGAGATCAACAACCTGAAGCACATGGCGTCGCACAACTCGCTCACGCCGACCATCGACATGAAGAACAACCTCAACAACCTCACTCCCCCCGACTCGGATAAAGTGAGCGCCAAGTCGCTAATGGACTCGTCCCCGTTGACCAACTCCGCCAAGATCAAACAGCGGACTGTCATCGTGGACGAGATCAAGCCGATTAAGATCACAGTGCGCGAAAAGAGTGGGGATGTCGAGGTACAGTCCGGGAATATTGCCTTGCCTAGAAGTGCCACCAATGGAATCGCCGAACGGCCTCAGTGAGTACCATTTGTTTTTTAAGCTTTTTTGTTTTTGGGTGCTTTCAAATTCACTGAAATGAAAGATCTAGGCATCATTCCTAAAATTACATATGAATGTATCTGAAGATTTCTGTCCTTTTCAGGACTATAAATCGTCAATTTTTGTGGGTGAAAACGTGACCCACGTGAGCGTATTTATTTTTCAATTTTATAGTCAACAATACAAATTAAATAATCGAGAGACAATTATAAATTCCAACTATGATTTTACCTGATCCTAAAAAAAATTAATATATGTATTTTTTTTAATAAATGTAGATTTTATTAAGCCAAAAAATATATATTTAAAGCATAATAATATTGGAGAGGCTTTAGATTTTTTTTATTTTCGGAACGTTTCGGTTCTGAATAGAACCATCTTCTGGTCTAAAAGTTTTTTTTACTTCCTTAATTTTTCGCATAATTCAAAAACGACTAGCTGTAGAATGTTGAAATTTTGTTTATAGAATTGCTATAACATTTAGTTATACACCTCCATTTTTTGTTCCAACCGGGAATCAAAGAAGCACTTTACTTTTAGCAGAAACTTTACAAAAATAATAATTTAATTAGCTTTTTTTTACGAAACATTTGATTTCTTGTTAACAAATTAATATTGACAACTGTCAGAATATATTTCACGAGAAATATGTACGAAATAAATGAAAACAATATCTCATGCTTTGCAAGTTTTGAGCGATTAAAATAATTTCTTGGAATGCAATAAGAAATAGTGATCAACATTTTAATAAAATTTTGAAAAGTGTCCACATCAGATTTTTACGTAACAGAATTACAATTTTTGAAGTACATAAATATATTTGTTATTTAAATTTTTGTACTTTAAATATTATAATACAAAAAGTTTTTAGACCTCAAGGTGGTTCCATCTCAGAACCAGATTACCATATTTAGCCAGTACAAGTTTTTCTACATTATAAATATAATATACAATCATTAATTTACAATAAATTTACGATTCAGCTATATATCCATTCTGCCAAGAGTGCGAAAAACATAACATTACAGTGAGGAGTTAAAAAATAAATACTATAATAATGCTAAAAATCGCATCTCGCTGCTAAGGTCTCTAGAATCCGATTTTAGCAGTTTTATGATGATGTGTTTTAACAAATAAAAAATAGTACATAGTGAGTCAGTTTGTTTTTTCATATAAAATCTTATCTGTTAGAGATAGATGTATATAATACAAAGAACACCTATTCTTAAGTATGAATAAAAGTCATAATGATATATGATTACTCTATATTTGTTACAGCGCGAGAATATTTCAGCTTCAGCGCTGAAATTTCCCTGAAGGCGGTGCGTGGCTTGGCCCATATTTAGAAAACAAAATTCAAATTGTTACTCTGTCTCTTTCTTTCCCGCCTGTCATTGTATAAGGCTTTCTCTGTCTCGTGGCCAAGTTCGTGACGTGATATACTGACCTGTATATAATATCAACGCATGCTAGATTTAAATGTGCCCAAATACAAGGTCGCCAAGTTTAATTGACTAAGTTTTATTGTTTTTTAAACGAAGACTTTGTTTTTATTTAATTACTTGTAGGTAAATAATCTTTTGTTTATGTGCGTGGGATTTAAATATAGGACCAAATGGCAATAAAATGTTTCATTTGCAAAATAATTAAGAAAAAAAATATACCACCTTTAAGATATTTGCTTGTTGTATGTTTGTTATTGCTACGGATACATTGTATATTGTAAACATATTTTCATATCTCACGGTAACCATAGACAACGTGAGGTATAAATTCATAACTACCAATTCTGTAAAAAACAAATTGTACCAAATATGTCACCTCATATTTTTTTCTTTAAATTTTCGGTAATATATTTATAAACGTTACTTTCGAAGGTTCTATAAAATTTGAGGGTGTTAAATTAAGAATTTCTTCGTTGTCACTTCACATTTTTACCTCGTAATGTCTTGAAACTTAACTTTTATGAGAAATAATAGTTTAATTTTCGTTTTGTAACTATTTGCTAAGATACTCATTGTCATATTCAAGTAATGAAATAAAGATATATTATTATTAAAATATACATTAATTAGGAAATAATATCGTGGTCATAGAAAACGTATAGTGAACAACTCGCTTGAAATGTCCATTTCATACTTGTATGATATGCATTATTCGCCTTCGGCTCATGCTTCTAACTTTCACACTCGTATGAAACGAGTACTATTCCATGTTTATTGTATCTATTATTAGATTTTTAAGATTAAAGATTTTTAATTTTGTAGAAGAAATGTAATATTTTCCTGAAAACTACGGCACATAAAATGGGTTAAAAAGTGTAATTAGCCCAGTAATAAGTGATAAATTATTTTAAGTACCACCCTGCAATTAGCGCTTTTAATTTACTTTTTCCAGGCTGGAAATTCAGGAAGTAATAGTGGAAAATCAGATTTCCAGATAAACGGGAAAATGAAGTATGTATTACTGTGATGGATGAATTGTTAACTCTACGAAGTTCGTATATCATAACCGAGTAATTATGCATTAAACTAAGAGTTAAAACTAATACACATGTTCATAAATATGCAACAATTGAAATGGAGAATACAAATTTTAAGTGTTACATGCATTAATATGCCATTACGAGAGTAGAGCACGTTATAAAAACTGTGTTAAGTAAATTAAAATCATGTATGGAAAATACTTTCAAAAATAAAATATTGTATTTCATATCAAGAGCGGAACAATTCATCAAAGAATATTATTTAAAACATAACCTACTTTCTAAATTTAAAATAAATTCATACAATAAAGACTAAATAAATAAATAAATATATCGGAGCATATTCTCCATAATTGAATATTCAAAACTTTTACCATAAATATATTTTACCTCTCGCCACTCAATAAGAGATTTTGCTTACTAATTTTTTGTGTATTAATGACTTGAGTAAACATAATAGTATTTTACATTATTAGCGAGGTAAGACTATTTTTACTGCTGATAGGAAAAATTGACTGACAAGTCTGTAATCTTTTTGAAACAGTGAAACTGTTACCTTGCTTATATTGTACACTTGTAAATAAAATTAAAGTTATAACCAAATCCTGTCAGTTATTAATGTTGTGTTAAAAAAATAACACAAAGTAAACAATACAACTTTTAACTTGTAAAATTTTTACAGTTTAGTAGATTGTAAAGTTTGGTTTCCGTGCGTACACAAATATCAATTTTTAGACATCAATTTTTTATCCACACTTTTTGTAAGAAATATTTATTTTCAGCTGCATTATGAATTATACTTTTATTCAAATCATTACAATGTTATAATTGTTAAGAAAACACTCTGACATTTCTAAATACAAAAAAAATTAAGATCAAATCTTAGCATAATTAATAACGTAAGATTATTTTCTTATGTGTACATTTGTGCTGTAACCTAAAGATTTTTATTTTAAGTTTGTCCTTAGTAAAAATGCAACATGGTTAGAATTTTACTGTTCACAAGCTCACATAGAGAAATAATTATACACAAATAATTATATTTTCTGATTATCTCGTGATAAAATAATAAATATACCTCTCTCAACTTATTACCCAGTTTATGACAGAATGGTCAGTTTTTGTAAAACAGTGCTCTATATTAAAGTATTATAATTCACAGTTACATAGAGGAACAATTAGATATTCCGAAAATTATACCCGCATTACAAGAAAATAATTACTAGTACAGTTTAAATGACTTGATATTAAATTTAATTATTTCAAAACTAAAACTTTACTACGAATATCTTTACTTGGGAAATTTTGTGTGCAATCTTAATAGTTCTGTTTACATTTTTTAAATGTCAAGATATTCATGTTCACTTCAAATAATCATTCCGTCACCCTCAAGACAAGAGATTAAATTCCAGAAAACAAAATCATGATTCACTCCTACGTAACGATTCTTATTAACCCTTGATTGTTATCGGTGACGACATACGTGACTCATACGTCATCGTGATGACGATTTAAAAACAAATACATTACAACGAGCACATTACAAGAACTCATTATTTTCACAGAGTAATTTGCTGCCCACGCGAAAGTAGAACAAGTTAAGAAAATCGAAAAAGAATAGAAATTTTTATAAATATACGTGAGGTTTAATGTCGCACAAATTGCAAAAGAATTGGATGAAAACATAATTAATTTAATATTATAAATATATTCTGAAACTTGTACATGTTTCTCACATAATACAGACCCGCGTAGTACATTCTCCAAACCAGTTATTGTGCCTGTCAAATCTTAACTCAAAGAAAGGGGAGGCTACTAACCTAACTTAGGTTACGGGAGGCCACTAACCTAAATTAATTTAGCAGTTAAAAGCTCACAAAGCCACTAAACCTAACTTAGGTTAGGGGAGGCAACCAGCCTAACTATATTTAGCATTTAAAAGCTGTCATAAAAAAGGCAAAACTTAACCCAACGAAAAGGGAGGCTACTAACCTAACTTAGTTTAGGGGAGCAAACTAACATAAGTTAGGTTAGGGGTGGCCACAAACCTTACATAATTCAGCAGTTAAAAGCTGTCATAAAAATGTGAAAAACTAACCCAACGAAAAGGGAGGCTACTAATCTAACTTAGGTTAGTGGAGGCCACTAACCTAGCTTAATTTAGCAGTTAACAGCTATCACAAAGCTAGTAACCTAATTTAGGTTTATTTTAATATAATTTTAACGAAATTGTATAAAAAGATGAGAAAGTTGCAGAGTAAATCTAGGGGTAACATATTTCTATTAATGAAATTTGTAAAGGGCAAAGTTTGAACTATTTAATTAAAGCCCAGCTGAGAACATGAATAACTTTTTAGTGTTTTTGCATCCCGTATTGTATTTATAGCATAATTGATTTAAATAGCACAACTTTTAATTATTGATTAGAGGATTTTACTTTCGTTTGAAGTTCATGCTTATTTCAATATATTTGAAATGTCATTTAACTTGACCGTAACATATGTGTAACCCTGAAACTACAAATACTTGTTTCCAGGAGAAATAATACTTTAATAACATATGCGGAAGTTTAAAAATAAAAAATACAAACTTTAAAACATAAATTGAGTTGAGAAAAATAAATTCTTTCGAGTAAAATACCAAAAAATCTTCCTCTAACCTCTAATGGCCAGTTGCACCAATATTACTTAAATTTTAAGTTTCCCTTAAATGGACAATATCACATCGAAATGAAGTGTCAAATGAACTATTCAACATTGCTGTCAAAATTTCGATTAGCGTTTTTTTGTTTAAGTATTGCTTAAAATTTAAGCTTTGTTGGTGCAACTGGGCATAAATGTTTCTCTTTACGACTCAAATTCTTATTTATAAATTGTACAAATATGTCATAAAACTTAAAGGCATATAAAAGAAAATTAGAAGGTTGTATTTTCCGAATTTGGATTTTTAAAATTTTAACCATGTTTTAAATAAAGAGGGAAGATTTAACAGGGGTGTACTTTATAAAAA
The DNA here is from genome assembly GCA_035578165.1 of Stenolophus ochropezus. Classification (NCBI taxonomy): domain Eukaryota; kingdom Metazoa; phylum Arthropoda; class Insecta; order Coleoptera; family Carabidae; genus Stenolophus; species Stenolophus ochropezus. Next base: position 26,516,296 of record JAQOWZ010000005.1, on the reverse strand, counting down.
AAGTTGCTACAAAAAAGGGATTATTATTTAAAAATCAAAAAAAAGTTTCAATATTTTTTATGGCTACATAAATTTATAATATGTGTCCTTTTTAATATTTTATATAAAACGAATGAGCAAATGAAAATAGCTTTTATTTATAAATAAATAATAGGGTAAAATTGAGGGGTATACACTGTAATTTTTAAGTGTATTAACCTATTATTTAATATTTCTTTGTTGTTCAGTCAAAAATAACAAGTTATTGAACTCTACAAAAACATTCCTAAGATTAAAGATTATAAACATTAAGACATTTAAAATTTGAATAAAAATTTTGATTGTAAGATTAATTTTATGTTTAAATTAAAATATCCATCTTACTATATGCAAATTGTCATTCTCATTAATGGCTTTTAATGATGAATTGATGATATATCCTCCGAATATGTAAGCAAATTCTAACATCCCTCTTCATCCGTGGGTCACGTGACTGCTGGTCAGTGATTGCTGTGATACTGACTACCGTCACGCGACCAGGGGTGGCCAAAGTCTAGTCTACTACAAGCCTTACCTCATGTGAACATGTACTATAGAACATTCCGATGCTGTGATTGGAGGAGAGAAGTAGTGGGACATAGACGGAGTTGGGGAAATTATAGTGGGGGTGAAATTGTGATGTGTTGATAGACTAGATAAAGAAATTAAAGGAGGATTATACTATTTAGGGATTATTATGAATAAATTTATATGAGGTATAATTTAGTATTGGTTTGGTTTTAGTTTGTGTGTGAGGTTGAGGTTTGGGGTTCAAATCCCACCTTCGCCAATTTGTATCCAAATAAAAATACTATACAGGATTTTTAGAAAAAATTTTTAGAAGAAATGTTGAAGACAAATGGACTGATTGTTTTTTTGCATAAAATTAATTTATTAAATCTGCCATTCTCAAACAGTAACAAAAAGGTTTTGTTTCTGATTTCAGTCATGTAAAGAAAATATAACCAAACATTAGGTTTTTTCGGGAAAAATTAAATTTAAAATTTATTCTGTACTAATAAGACGAATCAGCATAATGACTGAAAAAAAAACACTTAATTTTTAAATTTGTAAAATTTTTTGACAACATATTGTGTAAACTAAAAAAAAAGTTATTATTTTTTTTCTATCATTATACTTATCTTAGAAATTTGAAGCCCTGTTCCATCTAAGAATGTAGTGCTACAGATTATGATTAAATTTTTAATCAAAAATCTTATTTTTTTCGTCAAGACGTACATTTGATGAAGATGATATTTTTTGTCTTTTTGAATTTAAGAGCCTGTTTTGTGATATATTGTCTTAAAGGAAATTCCTGTGAGTAATTCGTATGTTTCCGGTGTCTGGTCCCCTATAATTAGGTGTAAATGAGGCGTGCACGGCACTGGAGCTACAGTATGGTCATAATGAGGATATAATATGCAGGGGTGTGCAAACCAGTGGCGCACGTGACCACGCTAGCGGGCGGGGGACACTTGAAGGCCGTGCAAAATATAAATATTGATCAACGCATTAAAGAATTTACTGCAGCGCCGAGAAAATACAAAATGGACATTTTAGTTGGTCAGTACACTGGCCGCACGCGAAGGAGGGACAGATAGTAAGATGAAGGGGAGAGTAGGAGGGATACCTCAAAAAAATTTAAAAAAATAAAAAAAATTTAAATACTTTTTGATGCATTTAATTATACACAAGTTGTTATACAGATTGAGGACATATTACAGTTGATGTAGGTTAGTGTTAGGGTTGGAAAGATAGCATACAGATAAAAAAATTGATTCTAATAAATTCAAATGCACAGAATGTCCTACGGATTGAGGACTCTGAATGTGATTCTTCTTTTTAATAATTGATTCCAGAAAATTAATTACAAAAATGTGGAATTAAATTCGTTGTTTATTTGAAAAAATAGTTTGTGATGTATTGGTTTAACCACAAGTAGTCACACAGATTGAGGACAAATGTAGTTCAAATTATTAGGAATTAAACGAGCACCGAAGGCTTATTTCGTTAACGCGCTCCGACTCAAAAAATACGACTGTGTTCGAATGTAGCAAGTTTTCAGAATATTTAGACTGATAACTAATTCTACCAGAATGCAAGAAAAATTATTATGGAACTGGTGAAATTTATCTCCTACAGTAGTAGCGCCAATGAGGGTTTCCAATATTTTTAAATTTTTTTATATATTAATCTTTATAAAAATATTAGACATGTATTTTTTTATTTTTTTAAAAAAGGCTCACATCGATTTTCTCTGCTACTAAATGGATATAATATATATCTTTATTATTTTAAATTAATAAATCTTAAAACATCTATTCCTCCGTGAGATTCGAGCCCAGACACCTAAATTGTGAAGCCAGGTCAAAGACTAGCTCTACAGTGCTGTTTTTATTTCGCTATAATGTATTCTTGCCATTCTTGGCGTTCCGATTTAAACTTCTTGCATTGTACCAGTCCTCACGTAAATCTGCTAATGTATATGTTTGTCCCTCCCAAGCGTCTAGATCTGTGCGTGTACAATTCTAATTTTTGTTTTGTTGATAAGGCGGCGGGCGATAAAACCGCTTAAAATCGAAAACCATTTCAACCTTCTACCAACAGTCCAGACGCTTCCATTGTTGGCTCATGTTACCATGTAATACAGACTTTATCCGTGCATAATTGTTGCCGTGATGACGTCAGTACTTCGGAACATTTGAATGGAAATGTTTTGTAAGACAAAGATGAAGATATACATTCACAATTGCTACAAAATCCATCCTACATTTTTCATAACCTATTCTTTTTTAGTCTTTATTATTTATTTCCTTTAAAGAAGTATTTTTTTTTGATGAAGAGTAAAATTAAAATGAATGGAATTTTAATGAATACAAATTATACTTTTGAAAACTACTTAAAAGAAGATTGTCAAGATCATTTATAAAAAGAACCTGACGTAAATCCTAACTCAAAGAAATGGTTAAAGATCTGAAGTACTTCCGGAACTCAAGACCGCACTTAAGTGCTGCTAATAGCGAAATTGATTTCAATTAACATGACAGGAATTTTCAGCAGGAAATGTAAGATTTATAAGGAAATTTCCTGCCAGGAACAGTTCAAGGATATGGAATGACCAATGCTTTTAGTTTTCTCCATTCTCAGTAATTCAATATTTAATTGTCCTTTTATAACCACAATTATTAATAAATAAATAAGAGTATAATTCTATTTTGCATTAATCTTGATTTGATATTTTAATCTCTAGTTTAGATTTGGAACACTTTATCTTAGTCAATGTAAAGTGTAAAATAACTAAATAATAAGTATGCTAGAGCGTTATCAAGAAATTAGGAAATCTAATCGCAAATGCAACCAATTTCACACGACTGCATTGCTGGTAACATACGCAAACTATAAATTACTATAGGACAGGACTGTACTTATACATTTTGGATTATGCTTACATGAAATATACTTAAATGTAAATACATATTACTAAAAATTTACTCATTACAATAATTACACCATGTATAAATAATAGTTATTTGTGTATCAAGGTTCTAAAAGTAATCTTTTTGGGCCGAAACCGAAGTTTGCAGCCGAGGCAAAGCCGAGGCTACAAATCAGATGAGGCCCAAAAAGAACTTTTAGCCGAGGTGCACACAACATTTTTTAGGCGATTACAACAAGAAATTATGAATTTTCATTCAAAATCAATTTTTGACATCTGTCAAAATTTACTTTACGGCCGCATTTACTTTACGGCCGCATTTACTTTACGGCCGCATTTACTTTACGGCCGCTATTTTAACTCGCAAATTCATTACTTTTTCATTAATATTTTTAAAGGAATAGTTAAAATTTTACTTACATTTGTTATTATATTCTAAAATAATTAATCACATTAATATGAACTATGTAAATCAATAATGAACAAACTAGCGGCCAAAAATTTTGACTTTGACAGATGTCAAATAAAAATTGATACTTTAAGGTTGCCAGCAGATACAAAAAACAACAATTTATGTACCAGCCGCCTAAAAAAAATATTTTATTAATCGTCTAATTTTCTTTAAAATTTTTATTTTTTGAAATCGATACTAAAGTACACGATATTACTCCACGAAATTAGCTAAAATAGTAGTTAAAGTATAACTTTACAGACTCGTATGTCAAAATTTGATTTTACGGACTCATCTGTCAAACTGAATTAACCTAAAGTTTAATAGAATTCTATTTTTGCAATTTATTTTGGCACTACCTAAAATAACAATCATTATTGATGATTTTATTTATTATTTACTTTTGATAATTATTTATCGGATAAATGAAAATTATAAAGAAATATTTGACACTTTGACAGTACGTTTGTTATCACAGCCATCCCCGTCTTAATAGCTAGCTGACGTTTTACAAACACATAATGCTATTTATTTAGCTTTTAATTAATAATTTAACGATTTCAGAAAAATTATAATGTATATCTAAGGACTAAAGTATTTTTTTATTATTCATACTTTAGTCCCTTGATATACAAATAACTATTTCACAAAAAAATATCGTGTCAATATTTTGTGTTTAATCCTTTTTAAATGATTTTTATAATTATTCAAGTTTTCCGCAAATATTTACCCCGTCTAATAATGACTCAAACAAGGTAATTACCTTAAACAAAAGAAAATCACGACGCCATTTTCCATAATTACCATCATGCAGTCATGCTATCAACAATGTCTCGAGACCTGAGACGCAAAAGCAACAGGAAGACAGGATTACTCACTAATCCTAAAAACAACCCCGAAAATTATTTAAAAAATTTTCACCTCGACACGATTTGGGGATGACATAAGGGTGAAAATTGCGTGCTGGAAAGTAAGACTGACCGTAAGGTGAAGTAGAATATAGCGTGATACGGAAACGCATAGCCGTAGGAACAGGGCAGCGATTTTGAGCTTTAATGATTTTTACATATTTTATTTATTGATAAAACGTAATTATTTATATAGATACAGACATTGGAAATAATTTTGGTTATGTTTTTACGGTTTAAAGTAAAGTTTTGTGTTATATTTATGGATTTTTTTCTGTGGGGAAGTGGTACGCCACTGGTTTCGATCTTATTTGCAATTTATGCGTTAGTCCAGCTTGACCACTTCTACATTTAACAACAGAAATCTGAATAGTCAACAATGTTTCATACATATCCTACAAAAGTCATCAATATTTCAATAATTAACTTCCACAAAACAACATCTCATCAATATGTGAAGAAATAATCATAGTAAAGTGTTCTTTTATAAATATGTGCGTGTTTTTTCTGCAAATTTATATAAATCAATAGAAGTATGAATAATAATTCGCAGAACAAAGAACCGTTTGGTGTTTGACAGGTTTTTGGGTAGTTTTTTTGATTTTTGATGGCAATAGAAAGTATGTATGATTAAATATGAAATTTAAAGGGTTAAACGGTAGTTGTTTAAAGGCCCCAGTTAAAGATACTACGAACATGACATTTATTTATGTCATGCCAATACATGAAAATGGCAATGGCATTATTGAAAATACAGGGTAAGAAATTTTACTTTAATATTTATCTGTCAAATATATTTTTAAATATTTTTTTGCTTTTTGATAATTGTCGGTAATATATTTTTACAATATTTTTGTTGGTAATATTTAAATTTCGGATTCGCATTGTTAGAATCTAGAATCATAATCATGTAATAATACAAGTTAAATATTTTAGAATATACGCTTCTCTTATTTGTATTGAAGTTTTGAATGGGTGACATTTGAAATAAAATTAAAAATGGATCTGAAAAATGCTACTATGTGGAGCAAGGAGCAAGAGTTTCAGCTGTTTCTTTACAATGTTTGTTGGATTTCGACGATGTAAGTCGAATGCAAAATTTTTAAATTTTCATATTTCACTTTACTTATAAACTTTTAAATTTATTATAAAATGTAATGTAGTTTATATTTCATTGAATTAAATTTGAAAGATAACTATAGATACATAAAAGCACGTCATTTTATTGCACGCAAATTTTAATTTCTGTTATTTTATGATCAATTGAATCTAGAGAACAAAATAGAATGCAAGTTTTATTTCTATATTTTACGACATTTAAGTTTATGTGACGTAGTTTTGTACTGTATAATGTAGTAGAAAACTATTTAAATATTTCTTATTAATTATAAACTATGCTTATACTTATTACAAATGATCAGTAAAACTAGGATAATTTATTTTCTTTGTCCAGATTCATATTATTTTTTCAGAAAATTGTGACATTATTTATTAATAGAGATTAATATCTATTTTCTATTTCAAGTTTATATAACTTTAGCACGATAGTCCTTTGCATAAATAATCAAGAATCTAGAACACACAAAATATAGAAATCTATGTTTTTAAATAGTTATAATAAATTTAAAAAAAAACTATTCTATAAATAAATTAACCATATTACTGGATGTAGCAGATATACTTCGTAACAATTATTTGTAATGCTATATTTATGCCAAGGAAGGCGTTTACCAAACGTCACCTTCCAGCCACTTCAACTGGCATGGAGAGTATACCGCAATGGTTATTTTTATGTGGGAAACAGGTGTTAAAGAACTATTAGATCACAGAATTATTTAGATAATTATTTATAACTAAGATTGCATATAAATCCGATAAAAAAAAACTAAAAATATTTTTTTTAATTTAAAACGGAGTTTTAAAACAGTAGTTTTATTTACTGAGTGATATTTCTGTTTGCAGTTTACCACCATCGAACAACCCGACAGCCGGCAGCCCAGCCCCGCCGGCCGGGTCAGCGAAGCCCCGGCCGTGCTCCAAGCTGTTCTCCTGCTGCGGGAAGAAGGGCGGGGGTGAGGCGGAGGCCGCGGGGTCGGCGGCCAGCGTGCACACCGCCCCCGCGCCCGAGATAGAGGCGGAGAAACCCCGCCGCTGGGGATGTTGTAAGAGCAGTAAGGTGGGCGACAGCAAGGGCTGCTTCCCCAAGCTCGGCAAGGGCAAGGACAGCTGGGCGGACAGGAGGGATAGCATACTGAGCGAGCCGCCCAAGAAGTGAGTAGTTGGATGGGGAATAGTAGAGATATTTGGATATTATAAAATTGTTTTATGGAACTTGCGATTCATTTAGGGTGGTACTTTTTTCTGTTCTGGACCTTATCACAGAATAGTTACATACAGAAGCGACACCCTGTGTCGGTACCTTTCATGTTACCCTATTCAGTTCTATGACCTTGGAGCATTGTGTAGACCTTTAAATTTGTTGACTTCCCCTATCTCTCTCTAAGATGTGACGAAACTTTCCGATTTTAAACAATGAGCCCTTTAAATTTTTGGTTTTCTCCATCTCTCTCTAATTTTCGTTTCTCTGTCTTACTGTCGCTTCTTTATAAACCTATTCTGTGACCGTATCTAAAATATGTTTTTACGGTGTTTTCTAATGGGGAATGTGACCAAATTTTGATTTTTACATACATATATGATACTACACCAAAAATATAAAATACCCATATCTTTTTTAAATCGATTGATTATTCCTAGTACCGAAAATAATTATTAAAAGTTTAGGGAAGATATATTGTAACATCAGTGTGGTAGAATCATGAAAGTAGACAAATAAACTGGGAGCGAAAGAAACAGTATACTTATTTTCTTTCACGATCCTACCATGTTGACTATTTATCCTTTCTCCAAAACATTAAATTCTTAATAACTATATTATTGTATACTAATGTATAGTTTTTATTATTATTTTATTGAGAAGCTATAGTGGTTAGTTTTAATATTTTGACTTATATACTAATATTTGATTATGGTCACATACCTCATGAGTATAAAAAGGTTATTTTCAAAGTTAATCTTTACAGATTTTGTTCAGAATTATTACCAGGTTTAAAATTTAAATTACCGAAGTAGTCAACTAGTTATAAACGAAAAATTTAAACATTTTAAGCTAAAATTTTTGGTTTTACACCAAACATACTTATTTTTAGGTCAAAAATTTTGATTTTACAATATAGTGTAAATAAACCCATCTCGATGCGCTGATTCCAAATTTTCAAACAGAATTTAATTATCTTTTTTCGTTCCTGAGATATTTGCTTCCAAACTTGCACCTCGAAAAAGTGTGTTTTTTGCGAATATTTCAAAAATAAGTAGAAATACAATCTCATCGAGTTCACCATTCAATTCTACAGCAAATGTTACATAAAGAAATGTTTTCTCCATATATACGTTCTTTAGAACGATTGGGTGAAAAATACGAATATTTAAAAAACCTAAATTTCAGTTTTTCGATGGTAAACTTTTTCTCTTCAAAACTATTTATTTTCTGGACATAAGTAGATGTCGATGCGCTGATTCCAAATTTTCAAACAGAATTCAATTATCTTTTACCGTTCTCGAGATATTTGCGTTCAAAGTTAAACCTAAAAAATCAGGTTTTTTAGGTATACCCCTTAAATGGTTAGGTTTCCCAATTCGGCGACCTCACCATTCGATTCTACGGGCCAAATTACATAAGTGTACCAATTTTCAGATTTTTATCTCAACAGATAGAATTTCTAGAAGGAAAAAACTGAAAATGGCCAAAAATCGAAAAAATCGTAAGGGGTTCATCAGGCATTTTTTTCTATTCTGACGATTTTCGTTTTTCCTTTCTAAAAATTGTATCCGTTGGAATAAAAATCTAAAAATTGGTACACTTATGTAATTTTGCCCGTAGAATCGATTGGTGAGGTTGCCGAAGTCGTAAACCTAACCATTTAACGGGTATACCTAAAAAACATGTTTTTTTAGGTATTGCCAAAACTCAACTTTGAACGCAAATATCTCGAGAACGGTAAGAGATAATTGAATTCGGTTTGAAAATTTGGAATCAGCATATCAATGTTTACTTAAGTCTAGAAAATGAAAATATTTGGACACAAAAAGTTCCTCGGCGAAAAATTGAAATTTAGGTTTTTTCAATTTTCTCATTTTTCATCGAATCGTTCCAAAGAACGTATATGTGGAGAAATCATTTCTTTATGTAACTTTTGCTGTAGAATCGAATGGTAAAATCGTTGAGATTGTATCTCTACTCGTTTTTGAAATAAACTAAAAAAACACACTTTTTTGAGTTGCAACTTTGAGGGCAAATATCTCAGGAACAAAAAGAGATAATTAAATTCGGTTTGAAAATTTGAAATTAGCGCAATTAGTTTTCTTAATATACATTAAAACAAAATTTTGAAAAATTTGGAAATTTTTGGGAAAAAAATGACGTATTTTCGAATATTTTGAGGTTTCGCCCAAAAAAGAAGTAAAACAGAACATCAGCAACATTTGTAATTAATTCGTTTGAAGTTAGTACATTAATAAACAAATTTTTAAATCAATATTCAAGAAAACACATTTTATATAACAGATTTTTCAAAATAAATTCTATTTTATGGTAGGGGAACACATTACATTCTGTTTCTTACATATTTCTTTTTATAATTTACAATAAAAAATCTAAAAATGTCAACTCCATGATAAAATAAATATATTTAGCGCCTCCACTTGAAAAATTAAATTACAAATTTGCTGTTTACTATGTTAATATTATAAAAGTAAAATGGTACAACGTAGAAAATGTTGCGCCGTTCATTTAATACACAAAACATAAAATTTATTTATTTTATATGCAAAGTAGTATTGATTCAAATAATAATACTAAATTAGTTTCATTTGAACTTTAAACTTTAAATATATTACCGTATCATACACCCTAGTATTTTAATATTAGAAAGCGAATATTTTTATAATAATGCAATAGTTAAATGAATAGTTGCAATATTTCTAATATTTTATTTATTTTGCTACATTAAGTAAAATGAGTAATAAGGCTTGCATGATATATTTTATATATTGTTTATTTATTTTAAATATAAATATTAAAATATTTTTGTTGTAATTTTCAGGCAACCATTTTCACACACTTTAAGGAAAATATTCTGTTGTCCGTGCGTAAAGTGCAAAAAGAAAGAAGATAGCGTAAGTCGCAGGACTTCAATGATGAGTAAGAAAAAGAGCCTGTCTTCTACTATGCAACCACCACCTGAGGTAATTTTATATTTTGCATTTTTAAAATGAAATTTAAATGAAAATTGAAAACGCGTAAAACTATAAGTGTTTCTCTGTTGATCCACACGTCATCAATTTCTGCTACAAGAATTATTAAACTTTTATCTAGCATCTTTTTCTAATATTTCACCAGAGAAAATGTCATTAATCCCCATTTTCCCTTGGCGATTTGTTTATGTGAGGATCAACTTACGGAAACCGACTCTAGATGTTTATACGTTAGGTTATATTAAAACCTTAATAATGTCCTTGGTACTAACTATTATTTTTTAATGAATAAGTTTTCCATTTTAATATTTTTGTGTTTCTTTGTGTAATTTTAATTGCTATAATTTCGTCCATATTGATTCTACACTTAATTTCGTGTACATTTTCATAATTGGTACAATTAGACTAATTATAAAATGGTGTTTCTTTTTCAGAACAAAAAAGACAAAAAGAAAGACAATGCTAATAATGTGGTTAAAGTTAGTAAGATAAACTTGAATGCTTCTAGCATTGCTAAAGCACTTCACTCTCTAAACTGCACCTGGTGCAAACTAAATCACTCTCTAAAAGCTAGAGCTATAAAACTCATCACTAAATAAACATCACTTAAAAATCTTCTAAATAATTCTAACACTCTTCATGGAATTTTAAACTGAGTATTTTTTTATCAACTGAAAACTTTAATAAAATAATTCTAATTAAAATAATTTAAGTATAGATAACAATTTGAGAATATATTTTGGAAAGAAAAAATTATATAACCGAAAAATAATTTATTTATAAAGCTCAGTTTAAAATTTTCTAAATAAACTATGAATATATTTCATACATTTTAAATAAGTGAAATATATTCTTTAATAAAATATATTTCCTTTCTTCTGTCTTCTTTCTCTAGGTCATATCACGTCTTATTTTCACAATCTTATTCTTCCGTAATCTACTCTTGTATATCACTGTTGTTTCACGTTTACTCTGAATTCTATCCTATTTCGACGTATTCGATGGTAATATTGTAATATTTTATAGGATACTGGACCAAAATTGGAGGCAAGTTTAGTAGAACACGCTTCTCACATGAGAGGAGCTATTCCAGTTCTACCTGTACCTTTGGCATGGATATGTCTTATTTGCAACGTCTTCTTGCCAGGTTTCGGTAAATAAATTAATTTCTTAATATTTTTCTTTATCAAATAATATAAAATTGTTACACCACCAAGTTTTAAATAGTCATACCCATAAATGGGTGTGAGATATACTTTCGGCGACGTCTCCATTGAATTCCTCGTCTCAAAATATATATGTATACAAATTTGAGTTTAAAAATTCCCACTAGTGTATTCACAATTAAAGATTGAATGCGAACCAATCAAATGCGAGCTTTTCAGGTAGCAGGGTATATAAGGAGGGTCCTGCGACAGGATTAGTAACTCCTGCTCCGGTGGGGGTCCTGGGAGGCTGCCTGGCCTCGAGCCTCCGCTCCTCCCGCCTGGTGATCTGACTAGATCACCTTCCGGGGCATCTGTAGATGCTCTGGAAAGTGGTCTAGTTCAGTGAGTCGGGAATTGGAGCACGCTGTGTGCTCTGATTCTTGGCCTGCTGGAATTGTATCACATTCTAGGGCAGGTTGCTGCTCTGGATTGTGCTCCAGTTTCAGTGGGTCAAGATTCAGAGCATTCGCAAGTGTTTGCTCTAATTATTGACCTGCTGAAATAAGAGAACATTCTAGGGCAGATTTCTGCTCTGGATTGTGCTCTGATTTCAGTGGATCAGGAATTAGAGCACTCAGAAGGGTTTGTTCTACTTCTTGGTCTGCTGAAACCAGAGCACATTCTGGAGCAGATTTGACTGCTCTGGTTTCAGTGGGTCAAGAATTAGAGCATTCTAAAGCGTTTACTCTAATTTTCAGCTTGCTGAAACCAGAGCAGATTTGGTTGCTCTGGTTTCAGTGGGCCAAAAATTGGACCATTTTCAAGTCTTTGCTCTAATTCTTGGCCTACTGAAATCAGAACACATTCTAGGACAGATTATTGCTCTGGTTTAAGTGTGGAAAGAATTGGAGCATTCTGAAGTGTTTGCTCTAATTCTTGGCTGTTCTGGATTGTGCTCTGGAGTTAGTGGGCCAAGAATTAGAGCGTCTTTTACTTTAATTTTTGGCATACTGAAACCGGAGCCGATATTAATGCTCCGATATTTGTCTATATTTTAGTAGAGCAAGAATTGAAGTACTTTATAATACCTGTTGAAACTGGAGCATATTCTGAAACATTCTGGATGTATAGTAGGTTTAGGGTTAGGTTTATTATACCCCAGAGTAAATTTAATTTGACTCGCATTTAAATTCTCAAAATTACAGTCGATCATTATACGCGGTAGACTACATGATTATTTTTTTGCGATGCATTTAATTTGAGTGAAATTTTGTGTTTGTAGGTACTATACTGAGTGGCCTATTCTGCCTATGTATCGGTATCCCAAGATTTTCTCCGCGAGACAGTGCGAAGGCCCGTTTTGGGGCCTTCCTCATAGACGTCATCGTAGGGATCTCCCAGTGCTTCACAGTTCTCTTTTGTCTGGTCGGCTGGGGGTGGTCTATTTGGTGGGGAGTCATCATGCTCAAAATAGCCCGTAAGAGTATCCAAACATTTGTTTATTACAATTTGATTTGATACATTTTGTGTGTACAGGGAAGCACAGAAAGATCAAACAGGCAGAAGAGAATGCAATAGAAGACATAGCCGTACCATCAGTGAACGTGAACAACAGAGACGTGGAACGTGGTTCATAAAATAAAACTAAAGCCCTATGGTCCAACTAGAAACCTCGATGTATGTAACAAAACAATCAAATGCGACAAATCATTCATTCACTAAGCACAAACTAAAATAAGAGTTAAACAAACTTTAAAAACAATTGCTATCAGAATGAATTTAAAAAATTGGAAAATAAATATTTACATTATTTTGAAAATTCTTGGTAGCAAAATTAAACTTGTCACTTTGTGCAAAACTAAAATGTAAATAACTAAAATTTTATATACAAATATTGCATCTTCCTAATTATGTAGATATGAAATATAACCTTAAATTTGTAAATAAGTTATATTTTTAAACATGTTACATATTTATAAGAGTTAAAAAAAACTATAAATTCAATGCGAATAGCCTTATATTTAAGTTACCAATTTACCAAAATGTTCTTTATTAATTTTAATTTTAACAAATATACATTGTAGAATATTTTAATTAACTTTGAAACTAATACTACTACAAACCAGGGAATGTAACTGAAAAATTACCAATATTATCAATATATCAATAATAGAAAACCAATTTTCAAATATATAAAGTAAAAATAAAAAAGAAAATGTATGGTTTACTAAATTTTATTTATGTTTTCAGTTAAAGGTTTAAAATATTGGATAAAATATGTTAAAAATTACTATTTTATGAGTAAAATATTGGTTAGTTTTTTAGTTCCATACCCTGAACTATATACAGGGGCGTAGTCAGGATATTTTTATAGGATGAGAGCCAGAGAAAATTTGTATTTATTGACCTAGTTATTGACAGTGAAATATTTATCTAAATTGATTATCAATATAAGCAACAAAAAAAATCTACATTTCGTTATATTTTATGATAAATTTATAATATATTTTTAGGGGGTTAGGTTCACGTTGTCCCACCATTATCTACGTCCCTGCTTTTGCTATATTTATTTTTATCAATTCAGTTAATTTACTATTTAATTAATGGTACCTGTAGTTGATTTGAGATTCGCATTTAAATATTTAAACTATATCACTGCATGTAAAAACTGTACATATAGAATACCACTTTTCCATTTTGATATATAAACTGTTGAGCAGTTTATCAAATAGATAGAGAGTATCCCGTGGCTATAACACACGTCGAGTAAATTGCATTTTAAATTGACATGTTGTATATATCTAACTCGAATCTAAATAGCATTGAGATATTCCGACGTTGTGGGATGGCGACGAGATGCGACGCACATCAAATGTATATTTTTTAATGTATATTATAACAAGTTAACCAAACTGCCTTTGCAGATTTTGAACTACGATAGATTTATTACATTTTTAGATAGTGTTGTTGTATTTTTATTATTGAGGGAATGGTTTTATATGGAGAAGGATTATATTTTTAAAATTGTTCTGTTTCTGTCTTGGTGATTAATAAATAGCTATAATTTTTAGACGATTTTCATTGTGAAAATGAAGCACCCTTCCTAAACTTTTTGTTGTTATTGTACTACATAATTTTTCATATAATGTTTATTAATATACATATTTGTTATACGTAATTTTAATACTTATTATCATTGAAATACATGGACAATGTGAATAACATGTATGTAACTATTATATTTATTTAATTATAATATTGAATGGATATTGTAACCAAAATAATAGAAGCACATTTTGTTTATAATTGTATTGTTATAATTACTGATCTAAAATATTTTGAAACTTGTATACTATAGTAACTTCGACATAATACACATATTTTCATATATATTTTAATGCAACCTGTAGGAGACAACAACAATCTTTATCGTACTTATTAGAAACATACATAATAATTTCCATACTTCACTACGCAGTGTATTTATTAATACACAAAATTTATGTTATAATAACAATATAAAGAACAAACCATAGCCATTTTGTACCTTATATATTTCATAAACAAAAACAATTCTTCCTACCTTTTGAAGTCTGCACCCTTCAGATTTTCACCAGGAAAGTCTCTATCACTTGGAAAACACTTACACAAGTTTATTTCACTATAAAATACAATATAACATGCATAAAACACTGGGATTTTGACCGGCATATCCATCCACCACCACGCGCTAAAACAACTGACAGGTCGGACTTCGTTTGTTACCGGCTACGGGTTTTCAATGGTATAAGGGAATGACACATGCATGATGTTCCCACTTCGTATATTGTGTGATGTTGATGGTGTACTGGAATCGTTATATTTAACTGTTATTGTTTAAGTATATCATTGAGTAACAGCCAAAATATGAAAGAGTTACGCAAAGAGAATTAGCTAACACTAAAAAATTATTAACTTCAAATAATTATTAGTTAACACTTATTTTATGATTATAAATATTACCCAATAAATGGAAAGGTATGTTTATTGTTTTTATGATAGTCCATATTTTGGCTGTGGGTGCTTACCTGTGTAGGAGGTTGTATCTAGAAGAAAGAATATAGAACATAGTGGATACTGTACAGTGGATCATATAGTGTGAAATGAAACTATGTGTAGTGTTGTTTCATGTTACACAGTATTTATTATGTATTTAGATACTAACATAAATCTCAAACATAAATGATAATGGAA
Organism: Stenolophus ochropezus; assembly: GCA_035578165.1. NCBI lineage: Eukaryota > Metazoa > Arthropoda > Insecta > Coleoptera > Carabidae > Stenolophus > Stenolophus ochropezus. The sequence goes on along the minus strand of JAQOWZ010000005.1, from coordinate 26,500,789 downwards.
ACTAACATCCAGCTAGTTTACATATAACGTGAATAGTAGTTCACAGTGTAAGTATGTAACGTATGTATCAGAGACCTCTATAGATAACGTATATTCGTTGATACCAACTGCTGTTTACTAGTTTACGCCCAAGAATTTTGAAAGACGCACACAAGCTACACAACATCAAATTTGAATCTATTCACGAGAAACACTAAAACTAATCTAAATCTGTACGTATATGGAATAAAATTGGAATTCTTAAACCTTAATTCAAACCCATCTCCTGTTATAACTATGCAAAAAATAAAATTTCTAAACCCGGTCGCTAAGGCATACCTAAAAATTAACACATAACCTCGTATACCATTACAAAATGGCTGCTATATATACATACACAAACTCTGTCCCAACTTAACAAGTTAAAACAAATAAATATATCAATATTAAAATTTTGAAGATAAATAATAATTGGGTAGATGTCGTGCATGTGATATCGGCCATTTTGTGACAAGTAAATATGGCGTCGTGTGTGAATTAGGTTAGGTGTGCTTTAGAGAGGTGGGCGTGGTTAGAAAGCTAAGTATAATAAGATACGCTAACACATAAAGAAACGTTTATACGCTAGTAAAGTAACAGCTAACACAACAGATTCACATTTAAAGGTTATGTTTACAAGGTATGTCAGATATGTGTTTAACACTAAGTTACATGCATATTGGTCATTGAATATAAAACAAGTTGTGTGGGTGTGACTCACTTGTGGAGATCCAATTTCTATTTCTATTTTCTGTTCTGTCAGTGTTTGTAGTTGTCCCCCCTTGTATTCTTATAAAACGTGTGGGGTGTAGTAGTGTAGTGTGTTTCGGAGAATGTGTCCCAAAATGAATCTGAAAAAATAATACGAGTGAGAACCAAAAAGAAAAAGCTACGGCTACGATTTCGGGACCAACACCTTTGCTGCATCTCTTCGTGACGTCACTACAAATTCAAAATTGAAAATAATATAACAAATTAGATTCTCATCCAAATAACAACTTAATTTTTGAATTTGTAGCGTGGTGTAAGAAGAGATGTGATGGTGTAATGTTTTTTTAAGAGGGGCCTCTTTGACTTACAGGTTCAAAAGTTACATATACATATTAGATTTTCCATATTTCGTATATTTTGCTTATCTGTAGCGAAACGAAATATTATTTAAAAATCAATTGACTTTAATAATACTAACGTATCCATCTGCACAGGCATTCACAAACATCAAGGATCGTTATAGAACTGTTTTTACAGATACAGAATACTAGATTGTTTGGCATACACAGTTGCGGTTGTTCCTGAATTATATTATATATACACATAGGGCTATCTTTACAACAGAACGGGTTGTCGCAGTACACATATGGACATACACAACGCCGGTCGGGTATGTATATGTGTGGTGGGTTTGGTTTGAGTGGGTATGTCTGTTGGTATGTAATTTTGAACGTGTAAGTTATGTGTCACCACTTTGTGGATATACGAATGTAGTATTTAGTCACAACAGATATAAGCAGCACATTTACATCCAGAACACTAACTTGTCCACCAAATAACCTCAAAATAATTGAGAAAACAATCAACTTCTTAGGTATTTTTACATAAAAATACATTGTACATATTATTTTTTAATTTGTACCACTTAAATGTATCTGTGAAGCACAAATACATTAAAATTCTTATAAAAATAAATCGTTAACATTGTAAATAATTGTTAACAGTGTACGACGCCATATTGAAATTCGTATGATGCTTATAGGTACGAAACAAAACGAGCATTTTGGAAGGAGTGCAGTGCGTAGCGTCTTGTTTGATTGAATGCTTGATATGGTAAGTAATGGTGGACAAATATGGGATGTTAGTAACATGAACAGAGGAGAATTCGTATAAACACAAAGCACACAGATAGTAAGAAGTGGATAAGAAGACACGAAACTACCACATTGCTAGAGGCACAGTTAATTGACTTGCAACTAATAGTTTGTTACGAGACACCAACGTATATTGACATAGTATCAGTAGAGTAGCTATTAACCACATAGACAGATCTTGGCGCGTGTTGGTGGCGCTGTAGGCAACAACTAGCGCAGGGGTGGATTCAGCGTGAATCTAGGAAGCTGTGAATACACCCCTGGACCACCAACACACTCCGAACACACTTTCAAGTTGGGAAACATTCATCAGAAAATAATCAAGACTTCCACTGATCGGAAATGGTTTAAAAAATATTGTAATTGAAACTTTCATTTTGGTCCACACACATTTTAAAAATTTCTTACAAGTTAAACAAACATTTTATTACAATATTTCCTAGAGTTTGAGAAGCACACAACAAACTGCATTTTTTAAACCATTGATCAAAATGAAAAAATTATTCTACTTAATTATAATAAGATCTAATGTAATACTACAGTGTTTATAACCTAATAATTCTAAACCTATGTCTTTTATTATAACACAAGAAACTGGCTAGTTGCGTTCTTGTTTTGTTATTTTTTTGTCGTTTTATATTTTGCTCTAAACGCAAATTTATTGCACATAATTAATCTATAAATATATGGCATACACAGATTATAAATGACTTCTCTTTATAATACATCAACATGGTATGCTAATTATGTGTTCCAAATCAATATCTTCCATACAGCTATATACAACACAGAACAAACCACGTGAACTTGAAATTACGCGCCATGACAGCCCATGTTCGATTCATTAGCACTCTCGTAGGTACAACAATACGGGACACATCTAACAACACAACAGGGGGGGCGTATGCGTGCCACCACCCACTACACATATCCCTTCCGGGCCAGGGGGGTAGCACGCATGCGCCAACAGAAATGAAGCAATGACTCGAACATGTACGAAATAAAGAACAAGTATTGAAAAGGAACACTATATAATAGAGTATATAGGAAGACTGTGAACTAAAACAATATAGTACACAAGTGGGGCGGTAGATGGCCCCACTTTGCAACAAAGATAAACGTTTCCACGTCATTTGCTAACCACGATTTATTGCACTACACATTTATACATAGACTATTGACTTTATCATGAAACAGGTCCGATAATACTAACTTTTAGGTTAAAAAACGCACACACAATTAGGCATTGGTACATGACATTCATCTTGCCCGATCGACCAACTACTGCTTACGTCTTTTAAGTTTTATCATTTATATCGGCCGTATTTTAGTTCAGTTGAAAAAATTATAAAAAAATAAGCTATTAAGAGCTGGTCATCTCAATAAGACATACAGAAATAGTTTTATCCTTTAGTTTTAGTTATATTTACGTTTGTAGGGTGATATGTTAAGAATGATTTTATCAAATTGCTTTTAGTGACGCTTTAGGCCCAACTGCGCGCGCATATTGTCCAGGAACTGACAAGTCACCTCGCGCGCATCCCGCATGGGGGCGGGAGTACCTTAACCTAAAATCACCTTGCTCCTCGCATCAACGCAAACTCAATAATTATATTACACATTCAAAGATAATTTACAATTGAGATTATTTAAAAAACGTTAAAAACCTCCATGCTGGACGCGCGCGAGACCGTAGATGAGTAATTGCAATTTGGCGAAATGTGATTTCGTTAGTTGGGCGTGTACTAAATTTGAAAGAGGAAATGACGTGTACTGTACACTGGGATATGTTATGGATACCTTCGTTACTTTACATTCAGGTTTATACTCATTTAGAACGAGACAAATCGTATTATAATTTACAACTTATAACAATAAATAAATACATATTAAATATACAGCTAAAATTTTATAAAATAAATAACAAAACGTGAACTAACCTGTCAGCGCTGCCATATTGGGTATAGCAGCTCCACGGACATAGGAAGGGAAAAGAGGAATTAAGATTACACTAGCGAAATAAAGGATCTAGAAATAAATTATCTTAAAGACGCTACACGTCTTGTATAAGTCAAAGTAATGTCTTTCATAGGTAGTGAAAATTTTTACACCCTTAATATTAATAAATTAATCCAAAAATATTTATGAAAGTTGTAACGATATGTATCGTTTAGATTAAACAGAACGTGAATGATGATGGTAAGGATATGTGAACTATGGTCGTTGGTAGGTTATGTTATGTTAGAGGACGTGGAGGACGTTTACTGGTCCTGGTCCATCTTCATCTTGTCGTTAGTGTTGTTGGCGTTGCCGTTGTCGAAGTTGTTGCGTATCGTCATGTTGCGCGACGATGAGAAGCACAACTTCATGATGAATGGGAATTTCGTGCCTGCCAAATAAACATACAAACATTAATCCCCTTACTCTAGCGATATAATCACTAAAGTATATGCACTATATGTTGAGACAAGGTTCATTCAGTTCTTTTTTATAAATCAATTCATAAGATTTGTTAAAAGTGAATCATTAAGGAATTTCTTAAATGCATTAAACTTTGCTGCCAAAAGACCAATTTCGTAAATTTGTAACAAAACCAAAACCTTTGATTTAAATTGAAAAATGTGATACAGTTTGATTTTCACGGTACTCATTTCGAAATATATTTGTATCGTAAAAACTTATTTACTAGACAACTCTAGTTACGCCACTGGCTAGGATGCAACTAAACGAATCATTTTGTAACCAGGGAATCACTTTAGTTCGTTCACTTAAGTGATTCGTTAAATTAAACGAATCAGTCAGCGAAATGACCTTGTCAGCACGATATATCTCATAAATTAAAATTGTCATAATATACTCTCAATAGAAATAATTAAAAATGCAATTGCAAATATTGCAGGATGTGAGCAGGTCACTGCTTGAAATTAATTAAATGCAAAATATATTGCATTCTAAATATTATCAAACCGCAATGTACATTCATAAGGGAAAATATTTATGGAAAAAACAAATTTAATCAATAAACAATATTTATTTTCCGCTGCTGATAAATATTGCAGGAAAAATATTTGTAATTTGGTACATTGGTGTTTTATTGCATTTTTGTTAAATTAGCGAGCGAAATGGGGGCTATACATTTTATCCTTTACACATGTTATATTGCTCGACATTGTACCTTGTACACATTTAATCTTACACACCTTTTATCGTGCACACTTTTAATCCACAAAAAAAGTTATTTCACATTCACACACATTTTATCTTTCAAATCATTTTATCATCCACACATTTTATTTCCACTCATTTTATGTTCCACTCATTTTATGTTCCACACATTTTATCTTTTACACATTTTATCTTCAGAAAAATTTAATACTGAATATTTCATCTAATTATAACTATGTTAATTGCATTGGCAATGAAATGTATGGCAGGTACAATTACAATGTTTTAAAGATCAAACGTTGGCGAAGATAAAATGTGTGGAAAATAAAATGAATGAATGATAAAATGTGTGGATGACAAAATGTGTGCAAGATAAAATGTGTGTAAGATAACTGTTCTTAGTGGATTAAAAGTGTGGAGTATAAAAAAAAGGTGTGCAAGATTAAATGTTTGAAAGATACAACGTCGAGCAATATAAAATGTGTGGATGATAAAATGTGCGCAAGATAAAATGTGTGTAAGATAACATTTCTTCGTTGATTATGCAAGATGTAATGTCTGAAAGATACAATGAGATGAGAGAGTGTTTACCGGGGCTCTCGATGGCGGCGTGGTTGCAGGCCATGACGGCGGCGACGGCCTCGCTGGTGGTGTCGAACTCCAGCAGGCCGGAGCTGGAGCGCTCCGACTTCATGGGGAACAGCTTCACGGCCTTGGGCGGCGCCACGTCGTACTCCGTGAACACGTTGATCAGCTCTTCTTCCGTCACCTGCGGCGGGGTGTTGAAGAAGTGCAGGATCTACACACACAATCAACACCACGGTGTACTTTATAGTCAACTGAATATATGGAATGTAGGTGTTTACCTTGCTGGGTGGCTGTATGCGGTTCTTGCTGGCCATGGCCGGGTTCATGAAGCGGTTGTTCTTGTTGGTGATGTACTCCTTGAAGCTGGGCGACTTGTCGGGCAGCGGGTAGGGGTTGGTGACCTCGCTGAGGTAGGGCTGCTTGCTGAAGGCCAGCTGCAGCTTGTGGTCGGCGGGCTGCGCGTTGTCCTGGCCCGCGGCCGCCTTGGGGCACGCTCCCGTGGGCGCCACCACCACGTTGTTCAGGTTCTGCACGCAGCGCTCCACCGCCACGCTGTCGCCCATCTGCACCATCGCCGTGCCTTCCTTCGTCTTCAGGAACTTAATCTGCAAACACACATATACCCAATGTCAACTACATATGAAACAGGATCTCAAGTTCCTAAGATATAGTTCTAATGAGAGATAGTTGAAATTGACTTATGCAAAGTTAATAAGCTTGTATGCACGGTTGGGAAGTTTAGTGGCCAGGCGTCAAAAATTATAACAAATCTAAGGCATCAGTTGAAGACAATGAAATAGACAGTATTAAACAAATTCATACTGAATTTATTTACTTCTAAAGAAAATTGTCAATAAAAAATGTTTCTAGGTATTTCTCTAATGCCGTAATATTTTTATAACTTTTCAAATTATAATTGTTTTTTATGTATTAAGGATATAATCAAAAGATTATAATACGAGGAAATGTTTAAAGCTTGATGCGGAACGAAGAGCTTTACATTTCCTGAGAGCCCGTGGTACATACAACGTTTTATTTCATTTTGGTTCTTGAAATGAAAAAAATCTGTAGGTAAATATTCCATACTGTAGTTTCTTTATAGTTGGTATTGTTAGATTGTTTGTTCTAAAACAAATTTATAGTGGATTCCGAACCACTCAAGATACAATAGTATTTTTATTTGGATAAAGATTGGCAAAGTTGGAATTTGAACTCCATTCAATTCGAATTAGAGCGCGCTAAACAACTGAGCCACCGCTATCCAAGAAAAATTAAAATACATTACTAATATTATAAAAAAAAAATATGTTCGGAATTTCTATTTTATTTGAAATAACCCAATTCATTAATCTTTACAAACATTAAAAAGAACGAATACAATAGCTCCAGTATTTATTTTTGGTAAGAAGGTGATAAAAGATATGAATGTTGATTAAAAAATTCTCAAAATAGTAATGTTTTAAACTTCAAAATAAATGGACTTATAAAAATATCCCATTGACTTTACTTGATATTAAATATACTCGAATGTAGCTTGTCTTACATATGTGCAATGTTGGTTGCTTTCAATATATTACAGAGGTACATTTTTCTTTATTTTTCGTACAGAGTGTTTTCAAGTTATCTACTGTGCAATTTTCAACTAGGATATAAAGGTTTTCAATTCGGTTTGAAATAAATAATAAATAAATTTGCGATGAGAAATCCTGGGAAGCTTCGTAATTGAACGGAATGGGTATTTATCTGTGAAGTTATCCCGAAGCGATTCAATAAGCGCTAACTTCATATCGCTTATTTATTTTTTGTGCGCGCAACAAGTCGGAGGTCGCGGGTCTGTCCCTAAGCTGTTGCTCGGGTTTATTCAGCTGTTAATAGACAAACTTTAGCCGCTTTGCCACCCGTTCCCATTGATTTTTTATGTCACGATAGTGCAGCAGCAACTTTAAACCGCGTTTTTCTCAAACAACTTCCCTCGGCTCTTCTAACTTTGTAAATAGTTTACGGGCAATAAAATACTCTAAACGGCCACTTACCCAAACATCTCAAATCTAAATGGGCGAGAAAAACTTTCAACAATCATCATACTACATCAAATATGAATACATGACATTCATATATTCTACATAAGTACATACACTCTTAAAAGAAGCCGTTTATCGTTTCCTTTTAAAATTAAAAATGTTTTTTTTTCGGCACCATTTTTTTGTCTCCTCATGTAATATGCATTTATCAATAATATTATTTTTGAAAGGAAATGAATTACAGCAAATGGTTGAGCATTCAGTGAAGGTATTCCAGTTTTTGATTTCATTCCGCAATAATTTATCCTGTGACAATACCTAAAGATAAAAGGAATAGAAGACAAAACAGATAAAGGACAATTAATTAACGTAAAACAAATGCCAAACAAAAGGGTACCAAGAAAAGACTACGAAACAAGAATAGCAAATAAGAAAGCTGCATACAATGGGAACACATAGGAAGAGACACATAAGACAGAAAAACATGGAAAGAAATCTGGAGCAGACCTACAAGTAAAGGCCGTTTTAGACTAGCCTATATATGGGACAATATATAGTACAAGAAATGGTACAATATTTTGTACCAAAAATTATTAGATTTTGACGAAGTTTTGTATGATACTAATGCAATTTATTGTATAATATATTTGCTCTGATTCATTTACATGTAAAGTTTGCAATACTAACAACTTTATCAGTAGTAATACTAAGTTTTTTTATAACCACACTACATACAATAAAAACAAATAAACGTTAGAAACCCGTGAAATCACAAATTACATATGTATATGCGCATGCTCACAGTTAAATTGACTGATAGATTGTATGAAAAATAGAAACACACTTAAGATTGTATAAAATATTTCAACCTATATGCTGTTACAGTAGCCATTTATATTGTACCAAAAATGGTACAAGATCTTGTACAATTTATACGTTATTCTAAAACTCTCGAAAAATAAGGGAAAAATTTGGAGCAAATTCTAATAGCTAGGAATTCAGAAGGGTATTTAAGTGAGTAATTTTGTACGAACAGTAGATTTTTTCTTGACCTAGTATAGGGTGCAGGTAGTGTACGTTCCCATATAGGTAATGTAATTAGCTATGTTATTTAAGATTATATATTTGTTGTTGGCATGCTCGTGGTCCGTAGTGTATTCAATTTGGGTAAGAGCCGTCCATGGAATATTTATCTGTATGTATTGTGTTGCGCTGCGGAAGATATATTGGTTATGAATGGACGATAGTACGACATGCGAGGAACAGTGGTCGGGATTGAATAACCGCGAGTGCAGCGCGGGTGAATAATGCATGTGACGCGACGTCTGATGCTGATGTATTCCGGAGAGGAACGTCTATTTACAGCTATCGATCTCGGACAGCGTTACTTGCGCGACGACGTTCTATTCCCAAAACTCACAACCTATATTGCTAACACAACTCTAAAGTCACCTTCATCCTTAACTCATCAATTTCTCATGCAACAATTATTCAACTTTTATCTAGCATCTTTGTCCCATTACGCATGGCATAAATGACACTTTTATTCGCTATCCCATTGTCGAATGTGTTACAGAGGGTTATATGTGCTATCTGCATTTAACCAATGAAAAAAGTGGTGTAATTATGGTAACGTATATTTTCAAATATTTAAAAATTTGAATGACATTTGTGTCATTTATGAAGGTGTGGACAATTTATGCTTCATTGTGTGTTGGTAGTTTCGTTTGTTTAATCTGCTACTATTTTATATGTCTCATACATTATTATATTTGTATGTAATACTATTAGTTTTGACATTTATTTATTTCGGAAATCACATCATTTCACTCGACAAAATGATGTCATCAATCCACCTTTCCCTTCAGATCAAGAGAAGGATACCGATCTTATTTTGATTTCAGATTTGAGGTAGAGAATGAGGAAAGTCTACGTGCACTGAGGTGCGAATTGTTTGAGATTTTTATACGATTAATGTGTTTATTAAAACGACCATGTCCGGTAAATACTTCAACAAGGAGTTTGAAATTATTCCTCAAAAGGCTTGGCTTAGAGATAAGAGATTTCGTCTGGTTGGACTTGTAAGGGAACCAAAATCAAAAACCGTCTATCTTTTTTCTTTCTCAATATATGTGATTTTGAAATTATCAATATGCCTATTTATATTTTGCATATTTCATTCAGCCACTTAATTGGTTGGTTTGGAAGAATTATCTGGAAGTAAGTTCTCATCAGACATCTTGAAAATGGAAAAGATCGAGGGTATTTGGCTTTGGGACATTTCTTTTGGTACCAAAAAAGTTTGAAAAAAAATCCAGATTAATATTGATTGGACAGGTAGTGAGGTTCTCTTGTTAGGTCTAACATCCCAACCTAATGGTAAGATGGGCTTTGGACCTTATTGACTAAGTATAGTTAGGTGAGTGTGAGTGAGTGTTACATTACCCTGGCGACATTCCCGTAGAGACACATGAGGTTGAAGAGCTTGTCGGTGTTGGTGCGCAGCGGGTCGAGGCCGTACACCATGAGCACGGCGCCCTGCTGCTGGTGCGGCAGGAACTGCGGGGCCCCGCGTTCGCCCACGCCCGGCACGGCGCGGTCCCGGTAGTCCGCTGCAGCGGGGGGCGGCGCGCCCTTCAACGCCCCGCGGTACCCGTCCGCGCCGCCACTGCCGTACGGGTCTCCGTACCCGGGCCCGCCGCCGCCGCCCCCGCTGCTGTAGTCGTCGTAGCGGCTCTCGCCTCCGTACCCACCTACAAACACAACAGCAAAAACAAATTAGTTATTATCCAAATAGTGTGGATTATTATTAATTGTCCAAAATTTAAATGCCTGTTCTAAGGTACATTTCATATTACCCTATTCAGTTCTATGACCTTGGAGCATTGTGTAGACCTTTAAATTTGTTGACTCCCCCTATCTCTCTAAGATGTGACGAAACTTTCCGATTTTAATCAATGAGCCCTTTAAATTTGTGCCTTTCCCCATCTCTCCCTAATTTTCGTTTCTCTGTCTTACTGTCGCTTCTGTATAAACTTATTTTGTGCTTTTGTGCTTCGACCAGTTTGGACCTTAGATGAGCTATACCTTATCTAAAGACTATGACCACTAGATATACAAATTTATAATTTTTATACATATCTACGAGTATCTATTGGATGAGTTACCTCCTTAGCACTGAACGTTACTATAAACGAAACCATCGATAAAATTCCGCATCATACCATTCGTTAAAATGATCTGATCTTTATCTTACTGCATAGTGTTTTTTATTAATCATTAATTAATTTAAAATCTTCATTACCATTGCGGTTAAGTCGCTAACTGTCAATTTTAACCGGGTAAGAATTCACCGGTTAACAATTATATTGAACCAGATTAGCAATTGAAAAACACATCTGTGCATATTAACCATAATTATAACTACCCGGAGCACTTACAAATTATTGAAAAACCGGCCCTTAAACCACTATTTCTTGCATATTTAAATAAATATGTTTTATTAAAATTATTCGCCAACATTTGCTCTCTCAATCTAATAACAGAATGTTAGTTCGGAGAAGATTTTTAGATAAGCAGTATATTCGCGACATAATTATCAACCTCTACGTCAAGTTAAGGTAGTTTATCGGCCCTCGATCTTCCTGTAAATTGATGGGGATTCCCCAGCGTCTCGTTTCGTTGATTACATTCCCTACCGGTCAATCCGCCAACCTGGCAACTTTAGATCTTCACGCACTCAATACGTGCTGCAATACTCCCATACGTGCGACAGTAATCACAGACAATTCTATTCACAGCAGCTGCTCAGCGAAACATGAAATGAAGTTATTGATGGAATGTGATATTACCGATATTGATGAAGTGTCAAAAGGGTGATTTTAAAGCTAAATAGCTTTTAGATTCTACTGATTGGCTGATTGGATTATTGGAGTGAATAGATGAATCGGGCACTATTTTATTGAAATATGGACGTAATTTTATTATTTTGTGCACTTCGGCTATGATATGAGTTCTTTCACAACTTGAAATGCGCTGTTCAGTTTTATATGCATTTCAGTTTTATTCATATTTCCCTCGTATGTTTCAAACAGTAATTTTTATTTGAATAATAACTTTTTACACTTGCGTTTATCCACAAAGATCATCACTGTATTTTATTTTTCTCACTACTAGCCTAGACACTTAACAATCATAACCCAAGTCAATAATACAAATTGTCACTTTTTAAAGAAAATCAAGCTTCCAAATCCAAATAATATATGATTCATTAAATTCAAGAAAGTCTACCTGCCTTTTTTCACAAACCTACCATGCTGACGTCATCATATCCTTTTTCCAAAACATAAATTGCTAATGAGAAGCTATAGTTGAAATTATCTGAATATCCGAAGTTCATTGTCACAATTAAATTAAACTATGTAATTGTTCCTTTAAAGAACTCATCAGTGAGAATTGTTCCCGAAGCAGTATGTAATATAAATTTTAGAGCAAAGATCGTTATATTATAAGATTCAATGCAATAAAATAAATATGATACTGTAGGGAATACGAAACTCGGTAAATGTTGAGTAACAACGCGTTTCGATCTTTCGATCATCATCAGGTAACTGGAGAGAAGGATTTATGTAACTCATCATTTACCGAGTTTTGTATTCCGTACAGTATCATATTTAGTTTATTGCATTGAATCTTATTATATAACGATCTTTGCTCTGAACTTTATATTATATACTACTTCGGGAACAATTCTCACTGACGAGTTCTTTAAAGGAACAATTACATTGTTTAATTTAGAAGATATAGTGATAAGTATTTATATTTTATGACTTATATGGTGAAATTTGATTATGATCTCATACACCATTGAAGTGAATTATGCGTTAGTAGGTAATATATCCATATCGAATTAGGTTGATATGGTATCTGGTATGTACATCTTAACGGGCGGAATTAGGCGAGCAAATTGGTGTGCCACAAAGGCTTTGGCGGGGGCGGATTAATTGATGGGCGGCAGAACGCACTTGGACCCTGTATTCATTAACTTGTTGAATATTTATGACGCGCATCATTTCTCCAGATCAACTAGTTCCCATCTAATTTACGCTGACAATTCATTGGCCCTGCCATTTACAATGTACTTTAAATGCTAATTACTACAAACTACCACGCAAGATTATACCAACTCATTATCATGGGAACTAATAAAATTAATATAAGATATTCTTTTGCACGCCTATTAATGATAAATATTTGTAGATTCTAGAAATAATGCTGTTCCAGCTATCAAACAGGTTCCAATTTATTTTCGTATTTCATCCTAGCAAGTTCTTCTATGTACGCCACTTTTTGTATTCGACATAATGTCATTTTCTCCCCGCAATGTTCCTTGTCTTTAACTGTCGTTACATTTATTTTTTTGAACTATAATTTTATCATGATATTATCAAATTGCCCATAATAATGTATTCTTTATTTGAAAAATTTGCAATTCTATTACGTTTTTTTTGTGATTATTCGATGCAAGCACTTATGAACTGACATATCTATGAAGAAAGCAGTTGCATATTTTTCTCGACAACCTAAACTAGAACTCGATAACCATGGTTAATTTAATCGGAGATGTCTACATGATTGAAAAACGCTCTTTGCTTTATCCATGATAAAATTATGCTGGTTATATCTAATCATGGTTAAGTTAACCGTAACTTAACTAGATTTGAAATGAAAAACCGGCCCTTCTTGTTTCATAGACGAAGTCCATATTATTTTAATCTAGAATGATATGTAATAAATTCTATAACAAATATGAATACCTTTATCTGAGCTTACTACCAAGTAAACAATCAGTAATATATCGTGATGACCTCCGTATTTATTAATTAATTTTGTGGCAACTAATACTCGTAAGGTATAAAGTATATGGATTTAGTAGGGATTATATGGTCAAATATGCGCACATTTTTAATCTGTTCAAATAATTGATCATCCAAACAGTATGAAATAATGCAGTTACCCAATGCGATAATTGAACAGAATGAATTCAACAGCGCCAATGGCATTTGAATATTTAATTCGCTTGCCTGTGCATATTTCCTACCCTGATCAATTCAATTTGTCATAACCAAAAAACAAGCAAAAATAATTGCGAGGCTCATCACGGGCGATTGTAGTCGCAGTGACGCAATTAAAGTGTGATTAAATTGAGAAGCATAACCTAATTGTCGAGGAAAGAGGAAAGTTCCGCCAACTTCCAAGTCCGGTACATATTTAGTTACTCGTGAGTTTGACTTCCGTACGAGAAAACACTGCAAATTACGTCCTCTTAACTGCTTATTAATTCACTTGCCCCCGTTCTTGCAATTTGCACCGGAACGAGCACTACTTTTTGACCTCGAGCCAGCATTGGACTTCCGGACACAACTATTCACCAATTATTAAAACCTTAGGAAATTAAGAATATAATACTTTATACTGTGCTAAAACTCTTAAACCGCTTAGATTTTAATCGCTTTACATTAAACGATTAACGAAACATTTTGCATTACCTTCATTTTTTCATATAGACAGAATAAATCTTTTCTCCGAAGCTTTTCCTGAGATTTTCAAGATTGCGATCGAATATCTACCGAATATAACAGTATATTTCATATTTGCTAAAAATGTACGAAAAATTTTCGTGGCCCACTAAACGGGTGGGTTAGTATTTTTTAGTGATATTTCTAGATCGATGTAAAAAGATTTTCAAAATTGTTTGTAAATTAGGTAAATAAGTATTTACAGTTTATATAGAATCAAGATACATTTGGTCGTCTAGCAACGGGCAAAAATTAAAAAAGATGCAAATCAATAACATTATTTGAAGTTAATTGCTGCTGGTGGCGCGAAATATTAAGCTCTTCGTAATGTAAGTGCCCAATACAACTTTTCTCGTACGGTAACATAAATTCTGCAAGCTCTGTGTCAGTTCATACATTCTCGAAGGTTATAATGTACTTACATTCCTTGCAGCATAAATATGTATGAAGTTAAAACAGAAATTTAAGTTAGTGTTTAGGGAATGTAATTCGAAAGGTGTAATTTAAAATATGGAGAAGATAAATTAACCAAAATTTATCATTTTAAGGAATTCTCGGAAATAGCAGAAATTTCCCAATAAACTGAAACCATTTATTTAAGATATCAGTACTAAGTGTGCGTGTGTTCTGGTAATAAGAGGCGAACGATTCTGAATGTAATATAAATTTTATAGATATCTGGAGTTCCAAATTGTCTTTGGTAAGTATTCTGCTGAAGCATACGGTTCGTTCATTTGAAATTCGGTGAAAACATGTCATTTCCCAAGTTGAAATAGTGCAATTAAATTAATTGAAATAATTAGAAAATCGAGTTGATTACAGTGAAGAAAATTACATTCTATTGTCTGTCCCGTCCTATATAAATTACACTCTATTCATCTATGTAATGCGAACTATAATAACTCATCTGCAGTAATTAAATTTAAAATTTCAATTTCGCGAAAACAAAATCTCGCTGCGTAATTATGCTTAGAACAAAACCATAATTAAAACGTTTTTCTTCGCGGAAAACATACACTAGTCGAAACAAAAGCCGGTGATTAGCACTCTACGATGTGCATTTGTCAGTGAGCAGCTGTTTCCACCGCCTCTCCGAAGCTTCAAATTAAAATTTTTGATGAATTGCATTTTGAACTTTACGGGAAGTTTCATATTTAAACTCCAAAAGATTTATGAGGTTAACGCTTTCTTTAGATAGTTATATTATAAAACGCTAATTTAGCCAATCTTTACACCCTAGTTTGTAAACAAATTTATTTTCCCAAATTACTAGATGCATACCTAATTTCAGAAGCTCACTTAAGTATATTTACAAAGTAAATTTTCACTTAGATAGAATGGAGAATTTTGAACCACTAAATTTTAACCTACGCATCATATTATCCCTATAAATACAATAACAATTGTTAATATCTAACAAAGAACTAAAATTATCTATTCTAAATCTAAAGGAACGAAACGAGAAGCACAGAATTAGACATTAATGGCAGACACAAGCACAATGACGTCACAGACAGGGCTTTTGTGTATAAATATTTCTAGTAATATTTTCAGTTAAGAACCCGTGTATTGCGGGTGTAAAATTGTATATTTTGTATTGTTTATATTGTATATTTGTATATTACTTCTGTTATTGTACTCAATTGTATTTTACAGGTATTGAAATATGTAGGTACATGTTGTTTTATTATTTCAGAAAAGATTTCAGCAGTAAAGATTGTACATTCATACATAGTCTGTTTGTATTTGTCAATATTTTATTGAAATAAAATTTTGATTAGATACCTAATTTAGAATATCTGAATTGTTCATATATTTCTACTAAATTATTTGGTGTCGTGTATAGAAAATATGAACACGAATTTATTGATTCTTCAAATAAAATTATATTTTGTATACAAATTTTATTTTTTCTTTGTAATAAATTGTGTCCCTTTCAAAGGTTGTCATAAGCATTTAACATAAAAAAAAAACAACCTTTGATTTCGTATGTCGTTGTTCTAACCCCTTAATCATGAATTGACAACTGTCATTTTACTTGTAATAGCTATTAACATATCTAGGATTATTATGAGTATCACCAACTGCTGTAGATGTCAATTGAATCCCGAGTACGTAGAACGAGGATTTTAAGATAACTAAGGCATGTTATGATTCATACCATTTGTGGTTTGTTCAATAGTTTACCGGTTTGCACGTTATTAATAATTATTATTTTATAAAATTTTCTTGCGAGAAAAGTTTTTGTGATCATGTCTGTTTGAATTGATATGGCAACTATATTATCCAATTGTCCCACGTTATTTTGACAAATCTTTATGGTAATATGGTGGAGGCGCCAGAAATTTTTTATTATCGATTTGGGATGTCTTTACATCAAAAAGTTAGAGTACCACTAGTGTAGATCAATGAAAACATAAGACGAATTTATTTTGTAAATTTTATACAATTATGATATTAAAATGAAGTAGCCTTATATTAAATAAAACCTAGGGATACATGTAGAATTGGTTTTCCGAAGTTAAATGCTTATGAAAACCTTTAACTAGGCTCTGAGGTAAACAGTATACATGTAGACTTGTACAGGTATGGTGTGTTGTGTGATATATGTGTATGAGAAGGGATATGTATGTAAGCTTTGATGTACTGTCTTGTATACCTATGAGGTCAGGTGTTTGTGTTTGTTGTGGACGCTGGCGCTTCTCGTACGGTTTCCACCGATCTAGCTTCCGGAATCCTAGAACCATCAACCAATACGGTTTCTAATATATTTTTTAGAGTTATTCATGATAACGATTAGCAATAAGACTATAGATGATAGAAATGATATTAAAAGAAGAAATAAGATGAAACTGATTATAAATAGTATGAATGAAGAACAAAAGAAAAACGAAAGACCTAGAAGAGATTATAATTATACGTTTTTTAATTTAAATGTATGTGAATCTTGTTTAAGTTTGTATGACCATATGATGAATGTGTAAATAAAGCAATGAAACAAATAAAATGAGTTAAACAATACAGATGTTAATATAGTATTAGTTTATTACATATTTACATATATTTTTAAGCATTGACCGTTTAATGACACCTAGAATTTTTGTTTAAAATGTGGCAAAGCAAATATAATAAATATTTCAAACAAGTATCAGTATTTATGCTTTATAATTTATGGGTTATAAAAGTCATTCAAAAATTGTTTATATGAAGCATTTTATGATTTATAATCACTAATTTAACCTTGACATTTACATTTTAATATTTGAGTTAACTCCAAATTCTCTTTACGATTGAATTAACAAAATTGTAAAATTACTTTCTTTATAAAATATTTATATATACATAAGTTTTAAAAATAAGAAAATTTGAGAATTGATTTAAATAATAAATCAGAAGATATAATTTGGTGCATCTTTGGCTTATTTCTTAGTTGTAAATTTGAAATAAGCAGCTCTAAATTCAAATTTTGCTATTGATATCACTTTTTAAATGTGTACCTAAGACAATAATAACGAAATACCGCTTCCTTAGCAACGCTTAACAACGGTCAATAATGGATTATTATTGACCATGGTCAATTATGCGAACTGTCACTTTTTAAAGAAATTTACGCTTCTGAATTTATTTAACTCACTGAACGCAAGGAAAATATTATATTTAAATTTGCCGCCTAATTTCAAGTTGGCAATAGTTAAATTTCAGATTAAAAATTAACTATCTTATTCTGTGATCTTATTTCTTGTCAAATTTTTCGTGCGTTCACATTATATTCACAATGCAAAATGTTAATTTATGTATTTATTTATTTATTGCAATATTTATTGTTAAATCTTTGAAAAGGTAAGTGTTAATTGTTATATCATTTTAATTATCTTACTTTGTACATTTTTTTTAGGGTTATAATTACATTTCTATGTAAAAACACAAAACGGGTAACATTTATTTGTTATTTATAGTTGAAATTGATAGTGCAATTGTGACAAGTCAAATTTATTGCTGCAGAACCCGTATTCAATGAGGTTTGAGTGTTTCCTATATTTATTGTCGCATTTTGAATTTCTGGTATCATTGACTGAGGTATGGGGATTGTTGAAGGGTTCGTAGCTAGTAGTGAAAAAAATAGTATATAAACCACGGTTGAGAAGATCATTATTGACCAGGCGCCTTGTATCACTCGGGCTTCGCCCTCGTGTTACAATCCTGGCGCTGGGTCAATAATGATTATCTTCTCAACCTTGGCGTATAATATACTATTACATATTCAATTAAAAATTAATATTTTTTTATATCTCAAAGTTATTTCCAATCATAATTAAACATGAAAAGTTAAAATTTTTAGTGTTTTGCTTAAAATTTTTTCATATACAGCCGAAAAAATAAAAAAATATTAATTTTTAGGTCAAAAATTTTTGTTTTTGAAAATACTTTATATTGATATATCTCGTTGCGCTGATTTCAAATTTTCAAACAGAATTTAATTATCTCTTTTCGTTCCTGAGATATTTGCTCTCAAAATTACGCCTTAAAAAAGTGTGTTTTTTGGGTTTATCTCTAAAATACGTAGAGATACAATTTCAACGATTATACCAGTCGATTCTACGGGCAAAGTTACATAAAGAAATGTTTCCTCCGCGTATATGTTCTTTGGACCGATTCGGTGAAAAATGAGAAAAACGAAAAAACCTAAATTTCAGTTTTTCATTCCGAAACTTTTTGTCTCCAAAATTTTTCATTTTCTGGACTTAAGTAGATATAGACTTGCTGATTCCAAATTTTCAAACCGAATTCAATTATCTCTTCCCGTTCTCGAGATATTTGCGTTCAAAGTTATACCTAAAAAATCAGGTTTTTTAGGTATACTCCTTAAATGGTTAGGTTTACGACTTCGGCAACCTCACCATTCGATTCTACGCGCAAAATTACATAAGTGTACCAATTTTCAGATTTTTATCTCAACAGATAGAATTTCTAGAAGGAAAAAACTGAAAATGGCCAAAAATCGAAAAAAATGCCTGATGAACCCCTTGCGATTTTTTCAGTTTTTCGCCATTTTGTTTTTTCCTAATAAAAATTGTATCCATTGGAATAAAAATCTGAAAATTGGTATACTTATGTAATTTTGCCCGTAGAATCGATTGGGGAGGTTGTCGAAGTCGTAAACCTAACCATTTAAGGCGTATACCTAAAAAACGTGTTTTTTTAGGTATTGCCAAAACTCAACTTTGAACACAAATATCTCGAGAACGGGAAGAGATAATTGAATTCGGTTTGAAAATTTGAAATCAGCGTATCGATGTTTACTTAAGTCTAGAAAATGAAAAGTTTTGGAGACAAAAAGTTCCCAAGTGAAAAATTGAAATTTAGGTTTTTTCAATTTTCTCATTTTTCACCAAATCGTTCCAAAGAACGTATATGCGGAGAAAACATTTCTTTATGTAATTTTGCCTGTAGAATCGACTGGTATAACTGTTGAGAATGTATCTTTACCCATTTTAAAGATATAGCCAAAAAAACACACTTTTTTAAGGTGCAACTTTGAGAGCAAAAATCTCAGGAACTAAAAAAGATAATTAAATTCTGTTTGAAAATTTGAAATCAGCGCGTCGAGATCTATCAAAGTACACTATTTCCCAAAATCAAAATTTTGGACCTAAAAATGGGTATTTTTGATTATTTCGGATGTAAAAACAGAACTTTACGCTAAAAAAATCTACAGACATCATAGCAATGGATAGTATATAGCAATTGGAGTTTCCAAATTAATTATTAATGCAAGATACAAAGAAAGTAAGTTCTTTTAACATTCGAGAAAGTTGTAATTACATATAACTCCTATTCTGGTCACCGAAAAATATAGTAACAAAGTTGTGCAAAAGTAATTTATATTTATAATGGGTAAACACTACAATATATTATTCCAAAATTAAATGTACAATAATTGGGCAGAGGATGTGACCTTGCTTTAATTGTCGATTTAAACTCGCTCGGACACTTGTCAAATATAAATGGCCGGCCATTACAGAATGTCCCGCGTTGACACTAGAGCATTTTTCACTTGTTGTGTCACAGCCAATCGCTTCAAAGTTGTCCCAGATAGTTCACAGCGTATTAATTTCAAATATGCCGCCATGAGTTGGAGCGGAGTAATTTTAGCTGAGGGTAATGGGGAGGAATCACGAAGTGCGGTTATTTCGGGAGAGATAAAGGTGAACAACATTCGCAGATAAATAGAATCAATAGTGCAATGCGAATTAGTGCCTTCCGCGTTCTCATTAACAAATTACCTCTCCTTTCAATTAAATATACCTTATATATTTGTATAACAGAAATAGTAACATTTCATTACTATATCTTTTAAAATGACGTATGTACCTCTAATTTGACAACTGTTATATCAAATTTTGTGATCACACAAATATAATATTTGTAAATGTGTAAAACCAGAAGTTATACGTAAAATATATCAAGTTAATGAGTAAAAATTAAAAAAAATTGACAGACTGTAATGCTAAAATATGTAAGTTGGCACACCTACATTTTGCCAGCCTAGGTCGGTAAACAGAGAGTTTCTGGACGATTTTAAGTTCTATAATACTAGTCATAATAGGACAGAGGCGGGAAAAATATATTTTGAGGTAATTTTTGAAGAAATACACTGTAAAACATAATGTATCATTTATAGTTCATAAATAATAATCAAAATAATCATATTTTTATATTGCCGACAGAGATATTGATGTGTTTTTATATTAAAAAAAAAATTTAGCATGGAAATAATAATATTTGATTTTTCTAATTTCCCGAGGAAATGTACAATTTCCCTAGATCTAAGGAAATTTCATTGGGTCTGGCAATAGTGTTCGTTTGTCTATTTTCACGATAAATTCATGGCTCTTATTAAATTACTTATGAAAATGTGTTTATTCATAAAAACCTTGATTTGCGATTTTCGTATGCTTTGTATATTGACGGGGAGAGGTAAAAATGACGCATTTCATGTTTCCCATAAGACGAACTTTGAGTAATAATACACTCTACCAATAATAATGTACTGGTACATATATGTGCGTAGCTATTAAAGTAGGATGCTTCCTGTTCCGTGGCTTATTTACATGGTAGATTACTAGCTCGCAGTGAATATCGCAGTAATTAATGTGTAACATACAATTAATTCGATAATGAAATTTATTCCGTGATGAACATATTGTCGTGCCATTCAATTCAGGTAATTGTATTATATCGCCCTTTATGACTCATAATGCTGAAATTTTTAGTGTTGCTGCCACTACACTACGTGTTACATGTTTATTTAATTATTTGGAACAATTGAAGTAGTATGGTTGCAGTGTTCATAATTAAAATATCGTCAGATTGAATTTTAGCGTGCGTGATTTCATTATAATTTCAATTAAAATATTACCTCTTATATTTCAAGTGCAATCAATTCCCAGTAGTAATTAATGAAATGAATTACTTGTAATAATTAGTGTTTCACGAGAGTCTTGTATTTTTTTTTTGGTCCTGCATCAGTCTTGCAAAAATGCAAGACAAGAACAATATGAGAGCTACAAATTTCAAACTAAGACAAGGCAAGAAATTGTTTTGCAAGAAAAGTACAAGAATAGCAAGTTTTCTTCAACTCTTGTACTTTCGCGTTTTTTTAAAGCACAAAATGCTTTCTTTTTACCAAGGAACTTTACAAAAAAGCTTTTCTGCTTGTATAGATGTCGCTGTTGTGCTAGAAAATACTTTATAATAGTGCAGCTGTACAATTTTTTGTTTTATAATAAAAAAAATGTACACGTGATACAAAGATTTGTTATATATTTAGTTATTTGCGAATAGGTGAATCCATGACTACATTTTAACCTGCAAGACAAGAAATATGCAAGACAATTATAAACAAGACAGTTGTGAAAGACAAGTTATACTTAAATTTCTTATCTTGTTTTTTGAGATAAGACAAAAAATAACAAGACAAGACAAGAAATCTTGTCTAGTGAAACACAAGTAATAATAATGGTGCTTGCATAGAAGATCTGTTGTGAGAAGTGGTTATGAATGCTGATATATTAGATTCTTTCATCATCTGACGTCTCATCTCCTCATAATGCTAATCCCATGTTAATCCAGCGATAGAAAAGAGTATTAATGTGCGTGTGATGTTGGGGAAGCCACCATCAATTAACGCGGCGCGAAGTTGGGACACGTATGAATCATGTTTACACGAGTCGACATGAAAACATTCATATATCTCCCGGTTGTGGCTGTGGGTTGCTCGCTCGCGCATCTGCACAGGAATAACTAAAAATGCAGCACATATCTGGGTTAGAACGCGACCTTACCGCGTCACTTGAAACTCCGCCAGCAGGTGAAAATAAACGCAGGTTCAAGCCTGCAAAAAGTTTCCCAACGATTCTACTTCAGTAGCGTTGCTTCTACTACCCTTCAACTTGTACATCAAATCAGTTCAACTATTGTATTGTAAAACCTAACAATCCTGTAAGGCAAGTTTTTTTATATTTAAAAAGTTGTCCCATAACTTCATATCCTCATCTTAAGGGGTTTCACTACTAGCCTTTGAAATACGCCAAAATACTGTTTAGTAATACCCTTAGGGTCACCTTAAAAATAACACCGTCAAAATATAATAAAATAAATTGCCCTCTTTGGAACGTCAAATTAATTCTCATTTGGTACCACAAAACGGTGACTAACCAGATTAACTGGAGAGGAATAACCTTGCTCAGTAACTCAAGCAAAATACTATCAAAAAAATTATTCGACAGAATAAGAAGGAAGATCTTGCACAGGACACAAACACAAAACAAATGATGGAATTTATAAGAAACGCTGTACCTAATATAGATAATGAAATCTTTCAGGAAACCTAATTCTAAAATATTTACTGTAAATGTTTCTCCTAAATTTTAAGGATAATTGGGGCGGTATGCCTCTCGTAATATTGAGTTTATGTATTTTCAACTTAAAATTACAAAATACATAGATGTTGTATTGCAGAAAGAACGTTGTTCTATGATCGAACAACGCCTAAATCATTAAGTACATTCTAATCATAGACAATATATTACAAATAATTTTACAGAGAAGTCAGCAAGAAAAGAGCCAATGTGATTTTTTATACAATAAATAATCTAAAATATAACATAAAACCGGCCCTGTTTATTATATGTACTTATTACATTGGCTCTTACTAGAGTAGCGGGAGATTCTGGAACTAAAGAATTCTTAGGCATTGTTTATTTCAATTTGGTAATTATTCTAGTCGAGTATTTATTTCTTTTAAAGCCGAACATGGTTTTGCTTTCATTTACCAAATTAAATTAATTGGCTTGTTTTTACAAATTACAATGATTCTTTCTTAATGTGCTCCGATTCCTATTAAATGGACTGTGGTTCAAATCCCAACGTCGATGTTGTATAAGATGTTCGGAATTCACTACAAGCTGTAGTTAACTAATTTAATATTTGTTGAAATGATTTTTCGTTTATAATGCAAATAACGCAATTTGCATTATGAGTTAATCGTATTTGCATTGTTGTCCGTTTAATTTCTCAATTTGTTTATACTTTAAACATTGAATGTTTGGTGGCGAATTTTACCTGCTATATAGCACGTATGAAATGTTTACTTTAATATAATTAGGGTAATAATTGCAAGTACTAATAATAACTACATGCGCAATATCGGATCAGTGTTCGATTAGTTATGTTTGCTCTGTACGAGATATTTCCGTTAATATTATAGCACCTCCACCATATTTTAATCATAACGATAAACATTATGAAATATGCTGTTGACTTTCGTATCATCAAAACTTTTCTACGACAGTGTACTCTCTTGTGTGAACGAAGTGGGTTTGTGTGTGTCTCCTACCATTCGTCATTCATAGCGTTATCCAGAGACAAGATTCTCTATTGTGCAACGTGTTATATGTACATGTCCATGTAATGTGGAGCATAACATCTCAAAGTGCATTACAGGATCATCCTAACTTATGGCAGACGTTGTGCTTTGTGGAGATAGCAAGACAAAACATGGACGTGAGATAACTAAAGTTTGACCTCTATAGTTGTAAACACCAAAATCTCATGTGACCACCTCATAACTTCCTACTGTACAAGAAGTTAATTGCTGCAAGAAGCAACTACAAGCATAAGGTCGGTTTCTCTGAGTTGATCCCTAAGTCATCAACCAAAACCATGTGATACAATTATCTTTCGGGTGACATGTCAAAACTGACAAATATAATAATGGATTAAATATACAAAAAAAAAGAGTTGTACATTAAACTAACGAAACTACCAACACACAATGAAGTACAAATTGTCCACGTCAAAATCACCTTAGTTAATGACATTAATGACTTTAAACTTTGATGTTTCGACGTGGATAGCATAAAATTATATATGCCTTTGTAATACGTACGATATTCTATGAAAAGCGTATACGATAAAGTTTAATAATTCTTGTAGCAGAAATTGATGACGTGAAGATTAACTCCAATAAACCAACTTTATGATAGAAATTTTTCGAAATTTCTACTGAATTAGACAACAAAAATAAACACATCGCAATAAGAAGATAATCTTCGAAGGAATATAGTAGCCACTAATAAAATTACTTTTTCAATTCTGGTTCTCG
Source organism: Stenolophus ochropezus (assembly GCA_035578165.1). NCBI lineage: Eukaryota > Metazoa > Arthropoda > Insecta > Coleoptera > Carabidae > Stenolophus > Stenolophus ochropezus. Next base: position 26,475,888 of record JAQOWZ010000005.1, on the reverse strand, counting down.
ATAACCATATATTTGTTGATTTTCTAGACATGCCTTACTACAGGATGTCCATTTTAAGAGGCAAGCACTGGGATCTCGAGAACCGTAAGAGATACGAACCCGGTTAAATTAGGGAAAAGTTGCCGCATTAGTTGGCCATTTCAATCATATATTTGTTTAACCGAAAAATGCATAGGTCACTAGGTAAGAGCAAAAAACTGATTTTCGCCAATTTACTTTTTAACTTATAACTTTATTGTTTCAAAATTTTGCGAGAAATTCATCTTATCTTAACTTTCAATTTTCATAAAGGACTCAAAGTTGTCTTTAATACTATTACATACATTTTTTTTTATTTCTTACGGTTCTCGAGATCCCAATGGTTAGCCTCTTAAAACGGAAACCATGTATACGAATTTATTTAGTTCCTCTTCAGGATGTGGTGTAAGTGTCAGTGTACTAGGATTCTATAACTTCAGTTGTTATCATTTGAACTTTTTATGATGGAACTTACGATTCTATAACAGTAATCGTTTTTCGTAGTTAAAACTCCTTCCTACTGAGTAATGAGAAAAATTGCACGTTAGCGAATCGAGTTCAAATCTTGACGATGTCAACCGGTTTAAATTTATGTATTATATTCCCCATAAGTGTAACATCCCCAATGAATATTTGAAGAAATGAAAAATTCTATTGTGCTACTAGTGTTGAGATCGATCGAAGAGCAACTCGGCTTTACAATTCCTCCACAGCGCCTTGTTTTGTTCAATTGTTTCAGGTGTCGCAGCCTGCTACGACTCTCACGGGAATATTCACCATCTGAAAATTGTGTTTCGCGCTTTTGCCGTCACCCGTGGCGCCTTCAAGCCCTAATGACGTCAGCAACACCGCCTATTCAAATTGTAAAATTCATAGCACATGGGGAGAATGTGAGAAGCTTAGTCGGCAGACCGGGAAAATATTATACAGAGCTTCAATGAACAAGGGAGTTACTTCAGGACCTACAGTAATTAGAGAAGAGGCACGGAAGTAAATAAGTAATGAAAATAAGGACAAGTGAAATATGTAAGAATCACGAAGTCTCAAGTCAAACTCATTTCATCTATTTGTGCTGCAAGAATTATTAAACTTTTATCTTGAATTTGTGGCATATATGAGACTTTTATTCGCTATCTCATTATCGTACTATCTGCGTCTAAGCAACGACAAAAACAACATAGAAACAGTAGAGTAACCGCGGTAATGGATATTTTGAAATATTTAAAAAAAATTAATATGTCTTTCATGTCATTTATGAAGGTGATTTTGGTGTCGACAATTTGTGCTTCAATGTGTGTTGATAGTTTCGTTAGTTTTGACATTTATTTATTTCGGAAATCACATGATTTCATCTGACAAGATGATGTCATCAATCCCCTTTTCCTCTAACGATTTAAATCACATGTAACTAAATAACTATATATCTTTTAATACATAAAACTTTTGAAAAGGTATTAATGACGTTTTTAGCTTTTCAAGTTTATAAAAAGGGTTGACAAGGATTCATTAAACTTTCAATATCAATTATAATCACTTCCAAATTCAATTTTCTTAAATTGTTTTTCTAATTTAAGTAATAACACGTTTAACAGAAATTTAATAGCTATTATTAAACCTGTGGTTTAGAGAAAAATTGTACCAAAAACATATTAGTATGTATTTTGTTACAACTCAAATCACATTGCAAAATAACAAAGGTTGTTCGAATTTGCGAAATCTAAACGAAACAGAATATGTATTCGTCTGAATGTAAAATTGTTTGCATTCCTGAAAAAACTATGTATTCGGAAACGGAAAAACTGAAACTGCATTCATAATACGATTTGTTTGAGACAAAGGCTGAAATAAAACGATTAGATGAAAGTGCTACGTTTGATAATATCTAGCAATGGAATCCGCTGAAAGTTGAACTGTTTCAGTCCATTACACGTGTTACAGTTTTCAATTAAATCTCGTCATAATGAAATTCGCGATTGAAAATGAAATTTTTCAATTACGGGAAGTTTAGCGGGGCCGGGGCCGGCTGATAAGTTTGCCCATTCCGTCCCTGTAATATTTTGTAGCGGGACAAGTTAATTTCCTGCAACGGGCCTCGAGATGGACTGGCTGATAAATTTTAGATTCGGGGCAAACAGAGGGTGTTTACTGTCGACATAAAACAACGGGACAAATAATTTTTTGATTACTTATTGGAAATTACTTCTTACTATCTTTACTTCTTCGTCTTCATAGATGGTCAATACATTCCAACATATTATATTACAGGACCAACTGTTCGTTATAAGTTTGTATGGGGTATTAATATAACTGAAAACCTTTGATTTTGTAGGACGTTACTCTATCTTTATAATCACGAATTGACAGATGTCATTTTGGACGTGTAAAACAATAAAAACATGAGGTGAAAAAATTTAACTTTAAATAATTTCCTTCGGGCTGTGTTTCAATATACAACACCGCGCTGTAAAATACAACTCACCACGCTTAAAATGTAAATAACTATTTGAGTTTTGAATGAAACCAGAAAAGTTAGTAATTTTACCATATTATGCGATGAGGAAGACTTAGGAATTTTGTAGAGAAATTACACCAAGTTATTGTTTCATGTGTATTTAGTACTCAATTTATTAAATCAGTTTATGATGTAGTTATGAGAGCAACGCAATATAAATTATGTTAAAACATCCATTCAGATATTAGTGCGCCATATATTAAAGCAGTTACCAGCGTACGGCGTCTTAACTAAATTTACATTTATTATTTTCATCTCTACAATCGCTAGCGACCATTTATTAGCGCGTCCGCAAAATGTCAGATAAATTAAACCTAAAATATTAATAGTTAAAAATATCGGCCGTCACCCAGACATCCCGCAGCATAATTCACGTGGAAGTGATGATAGTTGTACGAAAAATCATTTAACAAATTTAATTTGACAAATGACATTCGGTGTAATTTTTTGGGTGACATGCAGGTAGTAGGCGCTGGAATGTAACCAATTAAATGGGCACAGAAATAGAAACTCACTCATCGGCAGGTGGGCACTTATAAACATTCCCTAGGATTAAATAATTACAGTGACGCCAAGGAAACTTACAGTTTTATTTGAAAACTGACTCTATTCCTTCTTTCTCTTCAAAATTTTATTACATAGATATTGGATAATATTACGAACGCCCTTGTATAATAGAAGAGCTTTTAGAAAACGTGCCTATACAATATAATCTAATGAGTCCAAACGTCACTTTTAACAAAAGCGCTATATAAAATCTAACGCGCCTCCACCAATTTTATCAATAATAGTATTTTTTTCACTACTAGTCCAAGCACCCACTACTACTAATTTTTTTTCACTGCTAGCCTAGGAAGATATCATTATTAACCTGTTACTGAGTTGTTGTTTTTCTCTACCGCTTCCTTAGCAACGCTTAACAACGGTCAATAATGGATTATTATTGACCATGGTCAATTATGCGAACTGTCACTTTTTAAAGAAATTCACGCTTCTGAATTTATTTAACTCACTGAACGCAAGGAAAATATTATATTTAAATTTGCCGCCTAATTTCAAGTTGGCAATAGTTAAATTTCAGATTAAAAATTAACTATCTTATTATGTGATCTTATTTCTTGTCAAATTTTTCGTGCGTTCACATTATATTCACAATGCAAAATGTTAATTTATGTATTTATTTATTTATTGTTAAATCTTTCAAAAGGTAAGTGTTAATTGTTATATCATTTTAATTATCTTACTTTGTACATTTTTTTTAGGGTTATAATTACATTTCTATGTAAAAACACAAAACGGGTAACATTTATTTGTTATTTATAGTTGAAATTGATAGTGCAATTGTGACAAGTCAAATTTATTGCTGCAGAACCCGTATTCAGTGAGGTTTGAGTGTTTCCTATATTTATTGTCGCATTTTGAATTTCTGGCATCATTGACTGAGTTATGGGGTTTGTTGAAGGGTTCGTAGCTAGTAGTGAAAAAAATAGTATATAAACCACGGTTGAGAAGATCATTATTGACCAAGCGCCTTGTATCACTCGGGCTTCGCCCTCGTGTTACAATCCTGGCGCTGGGTCAATAATGATTATCTTCTCAACCTTGGCGTATAATATACTATTATTTGACCTAAGAAATTGTTTTTCACTAACGCTTACTTTGTAACCATGGTCACCTAGATCAATAATGAATTATTCTTAACCATGGTCGATAATGAAAACTGTCACTTTTTAAAGAAACTCAAGTCTCCAAATCCATATATTGTTTGAATCATTTAACTCAAGAAAAGTGTAAAGTATGGATTTATAATTTAAATATGTCGTCTAAATTAAACAAGTAAATAAAAAAAAAACCAAATTTAAAATCAAAAGTGAGTTGACAAACTGAAACGTCAAATATAAACAATGTAGTTTTCTGATGAAGTCAATGATAGCTCCAAGAGTCAAGTTCTTGATCTCATCTGAATGTGTTCCGATGATTTTTCTCCTGTTCACAGAATAGACAGATTGACAAATTTTTAGCATTATTTGTTGAAATGGAAATGTGTTATTTGAAAAAGTTTTCACAATTTGACAGTTAATAATATCGTGAAGTTGACAACAAATGTTTCATTTTAAGATGAACACTCTATTAATTTGCTGTCAAATTTGTAACCATGGCTATGACAATATAAATTCTTTTCGTCCATTTAATGACATTCGAAAGAATGAATGGATTATCAATATATATGGATTATTTCATATAAATTTGGCAGACAGTTTGTTAATAAATGAGTGACTTTATTGACGACATTATTTCTCTATTATTATATTAACTGCTATACATGTACCAGTATTATTGATATTATACATGAATTAGTCTACTCGTATGTACGTACTAAATATGCCCCAATTTTGCCTTTGACAATACCTTATGTCTTCACTATTCCCTTATGGGTAATTCGGCCAAAATATTTCATGTTGTCTGTGTTTAGTGTGTCACATATGACGTATGCGTACTCTAGGGCCTATATGGAACATGTACGCACCTGCAAACAGCTCAGGGACTGCGTATGTCATCCCTAACTAATGGCTTCTAATGCCAGAGTTTGCTAATACCTCCCATGGGGATCGAACTCGCGACGGTGCAGATAACGATACTCGTTTTTGCAAGTAATGTGAACATAAGTCACTTAAACTATATCAGGTTAATATAATTTATTTTTTACTATTAACCTACTCACCCATCATTATTATTATTTGACATGATGAGAAATTGTTTACTTGATAACCATGGTAACCTATTATTAACCTAAATCAATAATGCAAACTGAAATTTTTTGAAGAAATATGATTTGACTAATTAAACTTAAGAAAAGTGTATACTATGGTACGGTACTGTATTTTTATCGCTTTTGTCACCGCGACCTAGAAGATCTATTGTCTAACCTAGTTGATTGAGTTTCTGTGTGGATACGGCTGAGCGTTCACACAGTATGTGTGCCGCAGATTCTTCGTACTTTTTACCTGTCTTTATTCTAAGGTCCTTTTTGCTGAGAGCTAGTAGCTCCTATGCGTTTGTCGTAGCTGAATAAATGAATTTTCTTGCTTAACTGAGGACTGGAATGTTTTTCCAAAATGAGGATATGGTAGATTCCTACTAGTTTTTGACCAGCTTGTTATAGTGGCTTTCTGGAAGACCACATGAAGGTTCCGATTTGTAGTATGAAAGTTTAGCCCCTTTTTTGCAAGTTCATCAGCTTTCTCATTTTCTAGGATTCCCTCGTGCCCTGGTACCCACCATAGGGTGACCTGGTGTGCCTTGAATAGCAATTGGAGGGCATTTAGTACCTTTAAAGCTGTCTGTCATTATATTGACTGTTGCTCCTTTTAGAATTTTCTCTAGGTTTAAGTGCATAAATCTTAGTTTGAAAAATTGTGAAGTGTAAACTATGGATTTACAATTTAAATTTGCCGGCTTAGTTAAACAAGTAAATCAAATAAAAACAAATTAAGAACTAAGATGAAGTTAACAAATTAAAACATCAGATAAAATATAAATGCAGCATATTTAATTTTTGTGAATATTAAGAAACGAATAAATGTTCATGTCAAAATATTTGGCCCATATTACGAATAGACTTTTATAATAAAAACGCTTTTAGGAAGTCTTCTGTTACATTGTACTCTTATGAGCCAAGACCTGTCTTTTAACAAAAGCGCTCTATAAAAGTTTAAGTGCAAGTAGTGCTACCAAGGTTGAAAGGACCATTATTGACCAGTTCCTTGTATCCCCCGGTTGCAACTTGCACTTTTATTGTTCTTTTTTATTATACTGTCTTGTCTTGTCTTGATAGTCAAGAACAAACCAGGAACAACATTTGTGACAATTGTTTTCATTGGTGGTTTGTTTTTTCTGTGAGGATTTTCTTTGTTAATCTGTGTAAGTGGTGTTTGTGTTTGTTTTCGCGCCAGTACTAATGTTTTGTTATTCATTTGTTGATTGTTGTTTATAAACCGGTTAAGAGGCGTTAAGGCTGTGACGGATCCCGTAGCCGTGAGTAATGGTCCAGACCGGGTGAATGTTCGGAGAAAATTGATCATGTGAACAATGTGACGCGCGAGATTTCCCAGATTTGCTGGTGGCTGTTGCACCGATACAAAGCCATCGGAATTCATCACTCATGTGGAAACATTCTATGAGGATGTCATCCCAAATACAAAAGAATTGTTGCACAAACCCACAATGAAAGCGCCATTTATTCACATCGTGTGCACTACCCTCAATTCACCTCTGACAGATTTCCTAACCTCAAAAACCACCAATACAAATACATATCAATTTGTTTCCAATATTATACATCATCTACCGAGTTATAAAATAACGCTTTTGACTCTTATTTAAAGTATGGGAAAATCAATCATCTTCGTTTTTGGCTTAATATTCTTGGAGTAAACAAGAACCTAAGGTACTTGTTTCGTGACAAGTATTATTTAATAGTTGACGGCGTTGGAATTTGAACCCCTGATCTAATACTTCACTCGTAACAAGCTGATGTCACTGAATGTAAAATAAACCATTCCATAAGAATTACAAATTGCCGTTGTAAAAGATAAATTTAACTTGTGTACTCCGTTTCGAATTTCTTTCGGAAATGAAGAATTTAGGTGTAAATCATAAATTTGTCCAAAGCATGCTGGAATTCGCATAACAGAAAATAAAATTTCCCAATAATCACGTACACAGACGAAATGTTTAGACTTTCAGAACACCTATAAAATCCAGTCAACAACATGTTTGTTATGCACTCCAATTTAAATTTGATTCCGCACTAAAATCAAGAATCGGGTTTCTATAAATATTTACTTCCCATATATTTCTACTTGCGTAATAGATATCCGAGGAGATCTACGAGAAATTATGTTAACTTTTATATATAGAATATTGTAATTACTGCGAGAAAAATCTAAATATTTGATCCTCGAAAGAATAAATTGTATTGTATTGTATGCGGTTAAATCTGTTCATCACATTTGGTATTTTTCTGGGGATAGTAGTAGCAAGTAAAGCTATTTCGCAAGATTCCTGAATTCGCAAGAGTAAAGCCGTTGTTAAGTAAGAGATTTATAGGTTCAGGACGCTGTTATTATGAAAACAGCAAACACTTTAACCCTCGTAGTTTCTCTCCACAGATAAATTCTCTAAGACTATAGGGCCCGCAAGGTATTGTGATGCTTAGATATCCTTATCTACGGGGCTCCACACAACGAATTTATTTCCTAACTTTTCACAACAACACGTCAACGGAAAAACAAGGGGAAACCGCAAGAAAAATGTGGCCGGAAAGGTATTAATAATAAACAGGTCCCCTAACACGCTAAAAACTACATAATCATTCGTTTTCTTCTTTTCTTAGGAAAGTGATAACATTCTTGAAATAGTAGTGCCTCAAGTACTTTAGGTCATGTGATTTAAATCATTGGGGGAAAAGGAGGATTGGTGACAGTGTTATAGACAAATATAATAATGGATAAAACATACAAAAATGGTTGTAGATATAACTAATGAAACTACCAACACACAATGAAGCACAAATCAGCTTAATAAATGACCCGACGACATTAATTACATTATATTTTTAATAATTGAAAATATCAGTTACCATGGTTACGTTGCTGTTTTTATTTTTGCTGTTGGTTAGACTAGACGCAGATAGTATACCATGAGTATTTTTTAACGTAAAACATGGGGATTTATCATATCCATGGTTACTTGATATTTGATTGACAGCAATGTATATTTGCTTGTCTTGCGATAATGAGTAAATCTCATCTATGTTATGTGTATATGACAAAGATGCACGATAAAAGTTTAATAATTCTTGCAGCAGTAATTGATGATGTATGGAATAGACAATAGTATTGTATTTGAAACTGTTGGTGAAGCTAATATGCTGATACCAATATGAATATATAGTGTTTAATAATTGATTTGGAAGGTATGATTATATAGAATTAGTGTAAGTTTACCGCATGGCCCAATAAACGTCAGCAGCAATAAATGCTAATCATGTAGCCATCAAGTTGAGCTAAATATGCGAAAGCCGGGACGGTGTAGCTTGTAATTACAGAACTGGAACTGTAATATGTTGCTGCCTGTAAGATAATTACAAATTTGCTGATTATCAGCATAAATTGAAATGTAATTGTAATTGAAAAGCGCGTGTCTCATTTACCTATGAATGCTATTACCTATTGATTCCATCAACAGCATATTCATTGCTGAAAGAGCCATTCAAAATTGCCTTCATTGTTCTAATTTACTGCATGTACATGTAGTCTATTTCCCGGACTTTATCAATCGTAACCAGGGATGGAAAATGTAACGTAACGATACCCGATAATGTTATAATAAAACTATACTATACACTACACTAATTTTTTTTTAATAACGTAACAATATCAAAATAACTATAGATAACCGTAACATAACAAATAACGATACACTATAACGTTATTTGCAGTTGGACAATATAAATTCCTAATTTACCTACATTTTAATAATTATATGTATTATATATACATAGATGTCACTAATACCGTTTGAAGACTGTCTTTGATCGTAACCGTGTGATTCTAGTAATCATTTTTCTCTCTTTGTTAGGAAATTGATTGGGAATCCTTGTTTCTTAACCAGAGCAATATTTTATGTGTGTTGAATGCAATGAAAGCGAGAAACCCTCGAGATCAAGAAACAATTAATTTTTATTTCGATGAGCTGGACCTTCTAGATTGCCGCTTTTTTCTCGTCTCATCAATTTCTCGGGATAAAAAATGTTTCGTATTTTTATAAAGAAGGCAATTTCCGAAGGATTTCCAAGTAATTGTTTCAGAATTAGGTGATACCGAATGGTCGGAGAAAAGAGAAATTCAACGCGAACAGCTCTGTTACTAATTATACATCCTTAACAAGAAAACGGTGGCTTACTGCTGCTAACAAGACGGTTGGTGCTAATCTTGTACATAAATACTGCATTTAAGTTTTTATGCAATGAACACTTTTCTTCATTAGATTCAAAATTTTTCTATAAAATATCCATATTTATTATAAAATTTTGGAGATTAGCAGATTCGAAAAACAAAAGCAATGACATGAAATATGTGTTGCAACGTAATTTGTAAGGTTATACATCAAAATGAGATGTCATATAAATGTTTAAGTATAACAAACGATGATGAATTTGTTTATAACATATTTAGGTTAAGTTTGAAGAAGATATATGATATTGTATACGAAGTTATTTTCTTTTTAAAGTAAAATGCTTATCATTAAAAATAGCAATTTGTTATAGTTGTGTGCCGTAGCGAAACTTTTTTATTCGTTTCTCATGTATTATACATTGAGCGACTGCTGAATATTCATGTCTCTGATAACGCGTCGCTCACTTTGCACTACATTACACTGAAGATATTTTAAAAAATTCAACAAGCAAAATAATCCACACAATCAAACTCCGACTCAACATTTTTATTAAAGTTTCTCGTTTCTCTCCCGCTCATTATAATGTCTCGCTTTTGCAAATCATTTCCAGACTGGCAAAAAGCAATTATCACTAGAGGTTTTTTAGCGACAAAAATAGGTAAGTCTTCATATAAGAGAATAATTCATCAGTCACTTCCGAAAACTTAATAAGAGGATCTAGAAATTGTATTACTCCAAAAACTGAAAACTTTCTAAAACAAAAGTACCCGGACGAAAAGATGAAATATAGTTTTTTCAATTTTTCATCCAATCGTTCTAGAGAACGTACGAGGTTTGTAGTAAGTTAAGTAATAAGACTGATTTTATTTTTAAATGTTCGAATAGAAATTCAGTTCAATATTGTCCTCGCCAAAATAACGTCCTTGGGAAGTCACACAGTGCTGGAAACGGTTCTTCCTATCCTCATGGCAGTGGTGGAACTCGGATACTAGAATCATCTTCAGCTGGTCGATTATAGCCGTTTAAATATTTTGAAGTGTCCTAGAATGAGTTCCCTTGAGGTGCTTTTTCAATCTCGGGAAGCGTAAAAATCACAAGAACTCAAGTCACACAAAACAGGTATGTTGTTACACACCAAAATCTCATTTAAAAAAACCTTTTTGCGCAGATTTTTCTCATCCCTAATGAATTAGTCAAAATTTGATGAATGGTGGTGTGAGTCAAATTTGTCTTCCACAATTATTCAGTACTGATCGACGATCTATACACACAAGATCTCAAATTCTGTCAACATTTTCATCTTTCTGCTGCGTGTTTCATTTCAATAGACTCTTTTCCTTCTGAAAATGCCTAAAACCACAGAAAAATCTGGCCCCTTGAAATAACACTATATCTGTATGATTATGTTTTATAAAAGTTTCCATTGTACTTTGCCCAAGTTTGAACTAAAATTTAATATATTAGTTTTACAATAATTGTAAATAACTTAGAAATGCAAAGAAATATTCAAATTTCCATTAAAAAAATGAATATTTCATTATTTACTAATCCAGCAGTTAAATAGACAATGAGTTGAAATTATCACGAATAGTGTAATCGTCGGAAGCCAAACTATGATTGGCTGCAATGGAAAAAAAGAATGTATATTTATTTGGTTATATTTATAACACCTTGTTTTGTTTTACTGTGCCTGCTTGTGTGGCACTGTACAGTATCAAAGAGCAATTGAGACAGTAACATTTCCTATTATAAATTCAGAGTTCACACGCCATAAATTTGGTTCCATCACATAATCTCTTAGCGCATTTGTAGATTACAAATCATCGTTCATGTGGGCTCAGGTGGTATGTATGCATCAATCAACGTAACAGTGCCGCGCTTATGCAGTTGTGAATGTCGCGAGCAAAGCCAAGACTCAGCGCTTCTTTCATGTCGTGCCAACAACTGTCGACTTCCACTGCTAGATAGCACCACACGGGAGATAAGAATACGGAGTATCTAATGTCATCGGCTATTAAAACGACATTTGATCGGAGATTCAATCTCGAATACCCTATCACTTTGCATGCTGGTTCCTTCACAAGATTTTTATATTAATATATCACTCACACCTTATTACCCATTCCTGGAGTATACCAGTTTGATTTAGCATATATATTGGTAATAACATAATTATACCGAAAAAGGTGTATACCAAATACCGTCTCCTTGGCACTCTAGCTGACTTGGAGAGTACACTACAAAGTCCATTTTTATGTATAAAAATAAATAATAACACTCATAGCTTATTACCCATTGAGTTTGTCACACCCGTTTTATTGTAGATATCGATCATGATACATTTCTATCGTAATAGCTATTAGCTACCATACCTAGTATTGTCACGAATATCATAACTGCCGCAGATGTTAACTGGATGGATTTTAAGACATCTAAGGTATGGTATGATTCTTAACATCCTTGTTTTGTTCAATAGTTTACCGTTTTCAGAGAATGAAGACGTTAGTAATAAAAATTGTTTCATAGTTGTCAATAACACCTTGTTATTAAATCTGTACTAGATTATATGACGCCATGGTTACAGTTATTTTATTCAAGTTGTAATGAAACAAGCATCTTAGACACTTGAGGATCTGTTCCATCTAGGAATATAATACCATGCAGCAAGATTTGAACTCGGGAACATAAATTATCAATAAAATGAGTTTTCGCTTTTCGTACCCTGACCGATCGGAAAGAAACTTTTTAATAGAATATGTAATAATAATAATTTGGTGCAGGGGCAATATTCAGTATTAATCTTTATTTTTTTTATAAGACAGTTATTGTTATTATTATTATAATTATTATTATTATTATTTGAATCATCTTACGGTTTGTGTTTGAATGTAGAATTGTTTTTATGTATTGTGTACAAACACAATCTAAACAATATTGTTCACACTATTTGTGAATAATGTCGGTGATTTGAAACAAAACAAATTCTTTCCTTCTTGGCAGCTGATCAAGGAATGAGTGTTGGGAACGACGTTGTGAGTCAGGCAAGCAGCGTGGATTTGGCCGCGTGTAGCGTGACGTGTTGCGTGCATGAGTCACGCGCACTCCCGACGTCAACTGTTGCGCAGTCGGACACAACCACTAGCCAGTCTTGGGGATTTGGATAGCGATTGGAATCGGGATCAACAGATGAATACCTTCGGGGTCCAACAATCCTATCATACAAAGCGACAGATTTTGATACTATACAAAAGAAAATAATATCACAATTCAGAATTCGAAGATATGAAGATTGTAATATATTGAGATTTTTTGGTGGAGGAGCCATACAGAGGTTCGCATGGAAATCGTTATGAAGTTATTTTGTTTTGCATCTATAGTACACAAAAATATTATATATAATCTATTATATGTAGATTGTAATATATTGTGAAGAATTTTTTGGTGGAAGAGCCATATACAGTTTTGCATGGAAATCGTTATGAAGATATTTTTAGATAATATTTATTTAAAGCAGGGTTAATTTGCCAGAGGTTGACATTTAAATTTAAATCCCCAGTTAGCGATGAAATCGGTAATACTTGAAATGTCAAACAGTGAAGTTTGAAAATATTCTTCTTAATTAAAAACTGCAAGTCGGTAGGATAAAAATAAACTATAAACGTAAAACCGGCTGGAATAAAAAGAGAATCTTGAACGAGGGACGCTCAGCGAAACATTTTCATAATCCTATTATCTTCTACACCGTCTGACAACACGAATGCAAATGGAAATATTTTTCAGACCTAATTGCTCAACTTTCCTCTAGATTTAATGATGAAACGGAGCGCTTTCATTAGGACTTCATCCCTTACTGTTCATTATTTCATTACAACTCGTCAATTATAATAACTAACAAGACCACCTAAACTACTACATGGCATAAAAGAAAAATGCCAATGTTACAAATTCCTTGTTCATCCAATTCACAGATGTTAAGGGAATGAATGTAAAATTGTAAATGTAATCGAAGGCAAATCGAATTTTCCACTTGGGACTTTCGAAGCTGTAAATAGGAGATAAACAATGTGAATTTGCGGGTATTGTCTTTAGGCCACAAGCTTTCTATCTGGAAAAAGACATAAACGAGAAAGTTAATGGTGCAAGTTTATGGGCCGCTTAAATTTTATTTACAGTTGAATTTGAACTTGAATCACTAACGAGACACTAAATAGTGTTTTTCATCTCTGTGAGATTTCCACTCTGCCAGACCATTGATTTATGCCTTCAAGAAAGATAAACATAAACGCATGACAAAATCCCTAAAAATATTAATCTGTCACTTTCAAATATTTCAACCCACGCAAATTTACTCACAACAAAAACCTTTAAAAACCGTCAGATTCAAATATTATTACGTAAAAGGAAGGTCTTTTTGAGTTGCAGTCAGAAATAAAATCCATTAATACACCATCGTTTTGATTGTAAATCAGTCTTCATCAGGTGATAAATGGTATTGGATACATACACACAGAGACATACAGACACTACGGTAAAAATAGTAAAATCGTATTCTAGGGATCCTAATTCATGCTCATATGTTGAAAACTCATATTCGAGAAAATTGACCAAAAACATTTTAATTTTTAAACTAAGAATATTAATCTCAACCACAACGATAGTTTGGAAATTAATTAAGTATGACTTCCTATATTACATGAGTTATAATTTATTTCTTAGTTACTCTTTTACTTGTTTCGTTGTAATTATTATTACCCTGAAGAAATAAATAATTACATAGAATTAAAACTAAAAAAGTTGTTTTATTCAATTACTATGAGTTCTGAAAAATATTTTATTAATATCCAGTCGGCAAAAATCATACTTTATTACGTAAAATGATAAGTAGTAAAACTTAGTAAATATGGAAGATATATTTAATGACAATTCGAGTATTGTGAGTGTAGTAGTCTTTACAGAGGCTGCTTTTAACGACTTTAGTTATAACTGCATTATAACAAATCTGGAATGGAGAATTTTATGAGTATTTGATGTGACGTTTTATCGTCAAGAAGATTCGTTAGCATCACAAAACAATAACATAAGAAGAAGAGAAATTCAATGAATTGCATTTACGGATTTTATATAGGTATAATAAAAGAAATGGTTAAGTGGAAATCCCTATTGAAATAAGTTAATATTTAAATGTATGGAATTTATATTAATGTACTATTCGCTAAAAGGAAAAAAGTTGGTTGCATTTATAGAGTTGATGCATTTGAGAAAGTTTATGAAATATGTAAATTATTTATTTTATAAATGGAAACCTTCATTTCTGGGTTAGTTTATTCATGTTTATAAATGCAAATTCGTATTCGTCTAGTAATTCCTTTCATTGTGTCAAAAGTCGTAATCCCTGTGTGAGGTGTTTATTTTGGCAGGGTTGCACAAATGAATGTTTGCATTCGCGTTGCATGCGGCGTTTGTATAATGAAGACAAGTAGCGGTGGTTCGGACCGGCAATGCTGTAGCTGCAGCATACCGTAAGGAAGGAAATTGATGATGATTTCGTGTTTTCCTGGGGGACGGTATTGGATTGCTTTCACGTGTTCTGGAAGTCCGAGGAAATTGATTGTGGGGTCACCCTGGATTATCTGGAGGGCGATGTGTTCACTAGGTGAGGAAAGATTGCTCTTCGAACAATACACCCGGAAAGATTTCTGTCTCTAAACATTCTTTCATTATATTAAAATTATAATCCACTTTTCCGTGAAATATTTGTTTTGTAAAAATTGTTTATCAAATGTTACCTCTCGAACTCTCTAGATGGTCTGAGAATTATAACACGGGAGCGATATCTGTGAGGAAATAGTTAGAAAGGAAATAACTCGGTGAGACTCGTACTCGGGTTCTCTGAATAACGGTCATTCCGCATTATTAAGAGTGTAAACTTTTTTAATAGGTCTACCATTCTTATTGTTATTTAAAGAAGGTATAGAGATTATGGAATCTTATTAAACTGTTTATAATATATCTTTATTTGGATTGTACACAGCGTATGAATTTTGAGGCGACTCCACCATTTTTATCGTCTGGTTCCTTCATAATACCTATTAACATACCTTGGTTTGTTATAAGTATCATAACTGTCGCAGATGCTGATTTGAAATTCGAACTCGTATAGTGAGAATTTTAAGACATCTAAGGTCTAGAATGATTCGTAACATCCGTGGTTTGTTCAATAATTTATCGGTTTTATGCCCATATTCAAATTGACAAATTATGAAACAGTGTACAAACGGAAATTGTTATTTTTCTTCAAAGACGAACTGTCTTACTGGAGAAAATATTTAACGAAGCATCAAAATTATAATGAACGTTTATGAATACGGGCATTAGAGAATGAAGATGTTATTAATAGATATTATGTTTATCCAACACTGTGTAATTATAACGCTATAACTATGGTGTTTTTAGATAAATAAAGTAGGTCGTAAAACACATGCGCGTTAGAAGTTATAGCTCACTGTTTGTTGGTTCGTATCATAGTA
The DNA here is from genome assembly GCA_035578165.1 of Stenolophus ochropezus. Lineage (NCBI taxonomy): Eukaryota > Metazoa > Arthropoda > Insecta > Coleoptera > Carabidae > Stenolophus > Stenolophus ochropezus. The sequence goes on along the minus strand of JAQOWZ010000005.1, from coordinate 26,459,871 downwards.
ACTACGTTATAAAATCTTCTCTATTTTATATTTTTATTAAATGTGGTTTAAAAATGTCAATTTATATATTTTACATCAATCATTAAAGGTGTTGGATAAAATGTTTTATGATACACGTGTGTTAATTAGGTTCCTAAGTCATAAGTCAAGTTGTATGATAATAATTATTTATTATGTATTACCAACATACTTTTGTATCTGTAAACAAAGGGTTAATATCCTGAAATTGACAAAGGTTTAAGATTGTAACATATATCACATGGCGAGATTTTGATAGTAAGATTTAAATAATAAAGAAATATATAACGAAATTTCAATTTATACAAGTGGAAGGTAACGTCTTGTTCGTAATGGATTCATCCGAAAAATAATTAATTAAGTTACATTCAAACCAAGATTAAATAGTTGAAACTATGTATGAGTATCGTTGGCTAATACAGCCTAAGTTTCCAAGTTCCAACGACTGAAACAATAATCCAAGTAGTCTCTGAGCTGCAGAGCTCATATATAACTGCAGCTTGCTGCATTCAATTCAATAGCTATTCACCAGGACGCGTGCTGCCATTGTCTACTCGTGTACAGCATACATTCATACACTATTGGTATTTCTGTGCTTGATTTATGGAGTGCGCGCTCAAGTGATTTATAGAAACGCAACAGATTTCAGAGAATTACGAGCAAAAGAAAATGAGAAAAATTTCAGTTTGCTTATTTTTATACGCCATAAAAATTATGTGAATGTAAATATTTATTTTGAGGTTACAGCCTCTCAAATTTAGTGTTTATTTATAGAGAACACTATAAAAATTTTATTTTTCAATGGAATTTACACTTTGATCAACAATGCCAATGAGAATGAAACAATAATATTTCAAATTTGAAGTCAGGGAAAATATAAAATGTTCTTCGCAATAACTTTGAAGTTTACTGCATTGTTATTTTCCCAGATAACAAAACGTCCAATTTCTTCCAGTCACAAAACCTCAATATACGTAAGATAATCTCGCGTACTTTATAATCCTAGGAAAAAGTAAAACTAAACACATAACTCATATAAGTACAGCACTGTAAAACACGAGACGAGTATACGACACAGAGACGTTGTGCACACAAGTACAAATACAATTTCGCCAACATGTATTGGACCCGAAATCTTCCTCTTTGCCTTTTGCTTTAATATGTACGGATACAGGGACGTACACAGGGATTTATTCATTACAGACTTTACACAAAATGGCACCGTATCTAGGGATATACGATACTAAGAAAGTATGGATACTTAGGTATCAAAAATATCAAATAAAATTATCCTAAATAGTACAGGATCGAAAGAAAAAAGAAGGCAGTAAAGAGAAAATAGTTATTTGTATCACTAGTCCAGAAACGAACTATTGCGAAAGCGAGCTTATTTTTTGTACAATTTATTTCTTATTCGTTGATTCTACATAGTTCATATTAATAAGTACTTATTTATTAAAAGGAGCTACATTTTTACTCCGGCGACTTAGAAATTAAATTTCTGTCTGACAAAAGATGTCACTTTTATGACGTTTGAATAAAAACATATTTTCTATTATTCTTATGTTTTACAATGAAATTAAATGACCACATCTTTATTGCACCAAGAAAAAGAAATTTAGAAAGGCATTTTCCCAGAAAAAATAAAAAAATATCAATAAAAAATCAATCAAAAAACCTGATATTGACATTGATATTAATAAAATATCGAAAGAAAAGTATCTATACGTCTCGTAATAAGAGTAGAGGAACATCCCAAATCGTATCTTGTTTGGTGGATCCACAATAACAATTCGTCACAATTTTTAAATCTTTTTATCAGAATTATAAATTAATATTGTCGGTTGCATTCTAATCATAACCTGTGATTCTACCCCAAAATTTCCATAAGAGCATGTCTTGTAAATCGCCCCCGTTTATTTCTTGCTAAGTGGTAGATCTTTCACTCTTGAAACCTACTTGAAAAATCACTTACCCGGGATTGGATTAAAAGTAAAGAAAGAAACGAACGCGATATTCGCTAAATCCCTCGACAGATAGATTGGCATTATGCGATCAGCTATCAATCAAATTTTTTGATTGCATTCGCACTTCTACCTTTGCTTTTTCCCAACACATTAGTTCCGATCAGCATCAGTAGATGGCAGCAAAGAAAATGGAAAAGAACTGGAATTGATGGAAAAACCACCAGTGCTTACAAGTCAAATTGTCCTTATTGTTTTTAACACACGAATAAAAATTTAATCAGTAAATTTAAAGATTAAATTTGTTTATAAAACTTTAAATGGGTGTAACAATTCTGTAAAACCGAAAGAAGAGTAAAGTTTTGATGTTTTAAAATGTCAGACAATTTCGTTTAATTTTTCATCTGCTATTCGCAAATATTATCTTTCGGAGAACTCCAATTATAAAATGTTTTTCATTCATCGCTTTTGTTCCGTTTTTTTGATAAAAGCAAAAACGTATTATCTAGAGAAAAAATTTAAAACGGGATTGTAAATGAAGGAATACACACAACTGGGACTTTGAGGGTGATATTTTATTAACCGTTTCATCTGGAAAGGGGCTTACAGAATTTTTATCGCGCTAATTTAATAACGGACTGTTTTACTACACATGTAATTCTTTTTGGAAATGAACCAACACAATATTATATATTTTAATGTGTGTCACAAATTTTGAAAATGAAAATATTTGTATAAATAATTCTAAGATAAGTCTATACATTTTCTCTTCAAGAAATATTTTTGAATTCCCTAATCTTGAGAATATAATCTTGAAAGTGTCCTATTGAATTTGCCCGAATCTGTAAATAATCCAGTAATGTAATATCTTTAGAAATAAATCCTTAAATAAATTTATTCAAGTGTCAATTTCTTCGGTGAATGTTCTAAACTTCCCACGTATTCTTATCTGGATGATTGAGATCAGCTGAATTTCGATTCACTGCATCTGTTTCTCCCAGCATCATCTCGGATAAAGCATCCCCCAGAATATGCTGTCTTTGTCTTGCTAAAGCAATGTCATATGTGATCCAGGGCCGGATTTACATAAGTTTTCAGTTTTCCAAGAAAGAAATTAACAACAAATTTAGTTGAAATATGGAATGGGTACAGCAAGAAGTGAATTGAAAATAACTGCATAATTCTTTTTTTCTCCCAACATCCTCGAGAATGTTCTGTCTTTGTCTTACTAAAGCAATGTCATATGTGATCCAGGGCCGGATTTACATAAGATTTCAGTTTTCCAAGAAACAAGAAAGAAATTAACAACAAGTTTACTTGAAATATGTAATGGATACAGCAAGTGAATTTCACTGTTTGAAAAGAACTGCATAATTATTTTTTTGTTCTCCCATTTCACGAGAAAAATAAAAAAAAGGTTCGTCCTTCTGCAAGTAAAAGTAAAAAACCTCATAAAAACTGAAAATAAAATTTTTAATGCGAAAACTTAAACCTGGAGAGAATGGACGTAATGAGACGAGTGCACGTTGTGATCCAATATCGCGATGGGGCTTCATTTTAATATCTGGCAGGGCGGCGCAGACTGTACCGGGATCATCCCAGATTATACTCAAGTTCCCGGCCCCGCTTATATACTCTGACAAGCGTTTTAAACTTTAGACTTCGTGAAAGATGATTTTTTATATATTATACAGCAGTTGGGAAACGTTAATGCCGGAAAAATCCACACGGATTTTCCTTCCATTTAAAAGAAAATACCAAACTTACGAAACAGCAACCGCCACTTCTACAATAAACACATCAGGTTTTTTTAAAGGTGATTAAACTTACAACGATTATGTTACAGTCAAGAATTTAAATGCTTAGATCAATCAGAACATTCTTAGAGCGGATATTACATACACTGGTTTTACATTAAAATTCCAAATGGCACTTGAAATTGTATGTTTTCATTGACGAAAATTGTAAACAAATTTGTAAGTATTACAGATCTATAAATCTCTAAATAATGAACAAAATCGCAACGAAATCACTCACTCATATGTGTAATTTTATATTAATCAATAAAAATTGATGCGTTTTTGTTTGTTTTTCCAGATTTACAGATCTGTAAGATTCTGTTCACATCTATAAGATCTGTAAGCAATACTGTAAGACCTGTGACGCTTACGATCGAAATGGCAATTCTGATAACTTCTGTAGCTTACAGAAAATTTGTAATTCCTTGCAGATCCTTTAAACTCTTGCGGTGACAAAAACCTGGCAGTAAGCTTGTGAAAAATGATACAACAAAATGGTTCAAATTTATTGGAATTTTGTTGAAAGGAAATGACAATAGATAAGTTTTTATAATAACATAGTAATTTTGTTAATTTTATGTTAAAATTAATAATGAATAATGTGGTATGCGATGTTATCTCGCAGGAATCTGACAGATATTTGAAATCCATTTGAAATTTCTGATTATTTAAAGAAAATGTTTAGAAATACAACTACAGTGTTACAATTCATTGAAAGTGTGGATCAATTTATATATTTATTTCCTTTTTAAAAGATCAATGTATATTTCGTACTGATTACTATAATACGTAATCATTAAATTCAGAATAATACTTACGCTATATTTATTAAAACATATACCGAATTGCGACGTTTCAAAATTTAAAATTTAACGAAGAGTTAAACTGTAACGAATGAATATTAATATTACCATAGAAACTTACTGCAAACCAAAAGTAGAATGGTCAATAGTTAACTACTAGTTTCGTAGTTTGGATTTTGTTTTATCAGCAGTGTGCCACCAAATACCTGTTTGTGGATTATAGTGCGTTGGAATTGGCTGCGAATTCCCTTGGGAAGGGTAAATAGAGTGGGAATGAATTCTGTATATTTACATCGGCAAGGCTGCAACAGCAGCAAAGCTTTTGTTTCGCAGAGAATGGCAAATAGAGCTTTCATTCCGACGGATCAGACTTTCACCCGTAGTGGCAAACAAAGACTGGCATTTTTAGAGCATTGAGGACTCTGAATGCTCAATGTGTTCCGTTTCACTCAATACCAAACATCCCTGACATTTATACTCGCTTTTTAATTATCATGAGTGAACTTAAATTGGACAGCATCAAACAAAACTATAAACGACAACTACATTTATTATTGGCTTCATTAGTTATTCTACAAACATACATAAAACAGTGAAAGAAAAACCAAATTTTAAAAGACTGCTTTAAAAGTCAAATTGTTGTGAAAAATATATCGATGGTACCTGAGAACTGGCCCTTCTATAATTGCAATGCTTTATAATAAATGCAAATCAACATTCTGGTCAGTGATTAGAAGATTTTAGAACAAATTTCTAGAATTTAGTCAATTATGGAAGCCGATCATAGATACTGTACTTATTATTGGCTTTATTAGTTGTTCTATAAACATAGATAAAACAATGAAAGTCGAATCAAATTTTAAAAGACTGCTTTAAAAGTAAAATTGTTATGATAAAAATATCGATGGTACCTGAAATCCTGGTCCTTCTATAATTATAATTCTTTATAAGAAATACATATTAACATTTTGGTCAGTGATTAGAAGATTTTTAGAACAAATTTCCAGAATTCAGTCAATTATGGAAGCCGATCATAGATGTCACCAGTAGTTCCTAAATTTAGTAATTTGATTAAGGTCACCTACCCCATTGACTAAATTCTAGTATATTGTCCTCTACGTGGTCAGTAATGTAGAATTTACGAACCCCGAGGAATATAGCCAGAAGAAAATGATTTGGGTAGTGTATTATAGCCAACAAGGTGTGATAATATGATCGTTTATATGGAGGCAGTATTCAGCGATTCCGTGTAATACAAAATTCAACTAGTGTTGGGTATTGTCGGGCAACAGGTTTGCTTAGAGTTGAGCTGTAATCCGGTCAGATTAACGTTCTGTATGTATAATTTATTTCGCTGTTTATTAAGCACAACATAAAGACAGGATTCGCTAAATCCATTCTAAATAAATTGACAAGCGAATCGATAGAATGCTGGACAGCTTTATTTGTTTTTATATTTTGCTTTCATAAAACACATTTTACGAATTGGAAATTTTTCCCTACACAAAAATATTAGGCGTTACAATGCTGAACTATAAAAGTACATTTCCATCAACTGCCACAATGCTTAGGAACAATGTTAAAACAAATGTTTGCAAACTCCAAAAACCTAGCACATGTCCATATGCATATCCATCTGATGGAGACGTATACATTTTATCCTCAACACATGTTATATTTTTCAACATTGTACCTTGCACATATTCAATCTTGCACACCTTTTATCCTCCACACTTTTAATCCGTGAAAAATGATATCCTGTACAAATTTTATCTTCGTGTTTGCGTGTAATTATAAAACAAAGAAGAAATGTAGCTGTATTGGCAGTAGGAAAGTTTGTCTTACAAACTTTCATAATTGCGTCAATTTGACAAATCAATAAATAAATATTTCAACAAATGACAATAGTTACTAAGCAAAGTAAATGCAAATGTTATATCTTGTATATGAAGTAAAAAAAAATGTATCGAGCTTAAATCATTATGGCAACTCGGTGGAAACCAGGCTTAACTGTAAATATATTCCAAATTTTCGATGAATAAGAGCAAAAGAGATATTTAAGCAAGAAGGAATGAAGATATACATGCTTTTATTTAATGAAATGAATTTCTTATCACACCGTTTTCGTTGAAGCAGGAATTGTATCCCAATCTGTTCTCATTTGGCGATTGGCGAGATTAGCTAAACAAATACATTTCCCGGGATCGAAGTGAAAAAATGCGGCCGACCCTTCGGAATAAATCAGACTGTGAATAATTTAGGCGGCAGGTCGTTTGGGCAACCGGAAGTGATCCTTCAAGAAGGATAAATAAAAAATTCCACTTAAATCGTCCGCTGCAACTGCGAGAGAGATGTTTCGGTGTTGGAACGGCGCGTTTTTTCACCCAAATATCAAAAGGTTCGTTTTTTGATGTGGTTAGTTTGATTTGTGCCCAGTGCGTGACTCGCTCGTCAAATTCAACGAAAAAAGGAAATCTGATTGTGGAAAACACAACAAAGTTTCTTCTGTCGGTCACACCATCTTTCTCACAGAATATCAAAGTCTACCTAAAAGGAACTTGCAGATTCCGTACTACTCGGACAAAGGAACGATGAGAATCATATGAAAATGAAAACTACTATTAACTAGAATAACATACGTAAAGTAAAGTCTGTTTCTACGAGTTGATTTTCACGTCATCAATTTCTGCTGCAAGAATTATTAAACTTTTATCTATTATCATAGATGCGACGTTTACAGTGGTATATTTGCTATCTGCATCCAACCAACGCCAAAAATGAATCAGGAATAGTAGGATGGTAACAGATATTTACTGGGGAAAATGTGAAAACATCATTTGTAATATTTGTTTTCATTACTCAAAAATGTTAGCAACGGGTTAAAAATTAACCAGAGAGTTATGGAATAGGCCCCATTGTGTGTTTATAGTGTCGTTAGTCTACAACTCTTTTTTCTTTCTTTTCCTGTTGGCGATTTGAATCACATGGTAACGATTGATGAGGTTAGGATCAACTTATGGAAATAACCTTTAGGTATTTTAGACAACAAATATTCCACAACAAATAAAGTGTTGTATAAATATGTTCTGACTTCTCCGTTCAGTTATAATTAAGTAAGAGTAGTATTAGATTTATCTGAAGGTATCTTCTCGTGTTTAATAATTAGCATAGCCTTGAGCAAATTTCTACATTCCTTGTTGCATGGCATGTACAGCGAGAAGTTCCTTGTCTTTGTCCTTATTAAAACTTCAGTTTGTGCCTTGATTGAAATTTCAAACTTCCAGTATCTTTGTGTAATTATCAACGCGTGCAACTTGGGATAAAGAACCGTCAGAGAAAAGAATATTGGAAGTTAATGAGAAATCGTTTCTTTTATTGTCGCTTCTTTGTCTGCAGGTTCATAATTACATAACCTTACAATCCTTAAAATATTCAATCCATTTTACTTTATAATCACAAAACGATACTTCCTTTCATAGATTGAAAAACCTATTATAATAAATTACTTTCCGAAATTGGTTTGTATGTTATCATCCCAATATTTGGAAAAAGCGAAACATGGTGTTTACATGAGCAATTTAGTTCAGTACACATAAGTAGTTTAATCTTCTCCGGCAAACATCATCCCCTTATAAACCGTTTACGCGGGAGTGAGATCGAGGTTAACGATATCAGCAGCCTCCGCGGAAATAAGGAGTAGTGGGTGTAAGCATGGGGAGAGGAGAACAATTTACCCACCAGAAACAGCCGGATAATTTATTGTTTATTTACTCTCATTAGGTGTTACGGCCAAATATTTGTTTTAATTACATTAGTAAGATTGAGGCTTGCGTATATCTCAAATTATTAACTTGTTATACATACAGTGTGTAACAGAAAGTATATTAAATTAGAACTCATTTAAAGCAACAATATTTACTATTAACTTTTCCTAGTAAACCTTCCAGAAATTAAGTTGTTGAGATGAATATTAACATTAACTTTTTCTATTCCATTTCTCTATTTCGTAATGCAGTTTATTTATATTTTGGGATCAATATTATTTATTTGTTATCTAATTAATTTATTTAATTTTCTCGTTTGATATGAATGAATAGTATATATTTTATGTTATAAAATGTATAAATTTTAAATGAAGTAAGTTATACTTACGTCAATGGTGGCACGGAAAGTATATATATTCTCTATTACTGAAGATAATCAATAATAATATGTTAATTTGAAATATTACACATGTTATTAGTTAAATTAACCAAATTATGAATAAATTTGACACATACAATAATAATTATGAAATTTAGATTCGTACAATGCAATAAAATAAATTTGAGTTGATATTGATTCCAAATTATTGTTTATTCGTAATGTAATACGTTCCAATTTATCAACTATTTTATTTATTTCATCATTTTATAAATAGCTACTCTGTACAGACGGCATTCATATTAAAATTTTAATTTATTTTATCATGCATATTATTTATTTTAAACTAGATATGTATTTAAATTTTAAAATATTAAAATATGCATTAAATTGAAAAAATATGTTAAAATTATTTCAAATATGAAATTGTAGGTGATTAAAGAGAATTTTTTATAGTTATGTAAAAAGCAATAAAAACAGAAGGGCCATATTCGGTGAATATCAGTATCAGTTTGCATGTCACCACTCTATTTTTATCATCCAATACAATAAATCGTAAACGCGAACGACGTTATGACTATCTCCATTGATTTGCATTCCAATTTTATTTCGATTGCTTAGTAACAAGATGTTTGTTATCAGATCCGAAATAAGGGGGAAGAATATTGCGCATTTCATTCAAAATAATAAAATAGTAATTTGTGATTTCCAAATCAAGTTTCTAATACAAGGTTTGTGCACATAACCATTTCATGTTGAATATTAAATTAAGGTTCAGGGTAAATTTTCTGAAAGTACGGTCCTGACGAATCGCAATTGATAAACTAAAGTGAATTAATAAAATAGTAATTTGTGGTTTCCAAACCATTTTTCTAATACAAGGTTTGTGCACATTACCATTTCATGTTGAATATTAGAGTTAAGGTTCAGGGTAAATTTTTTGAGAGTACGGTCCTGACGAATCATAAGTGATCAACTAAAGTAAATTAATAAAATAGTAATTTGTGGTTTCCAAATCATTTTTCTAATACAAGGTTTGTGTACATAACCATTTCATGTTGAATATTAAAGTTAGGATTCAGGGTAAATTTTCTCGGAGTACGGTCCTGGCGAATCGCAAGGGGTTTAATATTAGCGTGACAGTGTCATCAGTTGAGTTACAGCCCCTGGTTTTATTTATTCATCAGTGATAACACAACGGGCCAATTCGATTTCTAGTGAATTTCAGTGACCTATTTGATTCTGACATTGTGTGCGTTATGAGATATGGCATGCCACTATACTTTATACGGAGGGTAATGTATTCAATTTATTATGCTACATTAAGTTTAACATATAACGTTTATGTTGAACAAGTCAGTTTCAATTTTTGTATAAAACACAGAAACGCAGAGAAATAAAAATAAATAGATGTCATCACGGATTATTATTCATGTGCAAAATGTTTATTTTTATTGGTTACTTGTAAATTGTTTTTTATTTGAAGTGTTTATTCACCAGGAAACTAATCTTTATCAGTTACTAAATTGTAAATTTCTTACTTGCATTGTTTACATTATTAAAGTTGTGTTTTGTTTCTGACATACTAATTTTTGACACAACATTAGTAACTTACGGGATTTGGTCATAATTTTAATTTTATTTACAAATAAACTATTGTACAATATATGCCACGTCCATTCCAACGATGTGGATATGTTATTTAAAAAAATGTATCTCAATTTGACAGTTAATAATGAATTTGACAACCTATGTTATATTTTAAAGTGAACGCTTTGATACATTTCTGTCAATCAAATGTGAAGTTGTAACCATGAATATGGCAAATCCTATGTTTCACATTAAAATAAACTCACGCTATAATACCTATATTGTACATTGCTTGTTAATAATAAAATTTAAAAGAAGTAAATGGAACTTATATTGTTCTGTTCTATATGGTTACATCAGGACTATAATATTTACTTACCGACCACGGTGAATTGTAAGTAAATATTATATATCACTCAACATCGCCAAACGATTTCAAGCACTGTTTATTTACGATTCATTCCTTTATTTACGACAACAATCTGGCAGTTGTAAATTTTGAAACATACTATACATTTTCTTCTACTTGTCCAATTTTTGCAAAAAATAGTTCACTAACCACGACTTGTAAGTGATTTTTAAAAACTGTCTCCTATAGTACAAGGAACGTAATATGCTATTTAGTATTTATCGCATTGGCGGTTTCTTTAAATGCCGGTTGTTAGATTGAACTCCGCCATCCAATTATGACCCATCTCTATAACCATTAATCTAAGTATTTTCCGTATGCTCCAGTTTCTTTCTTTCCTGTTTGTAGATGAAGTGAAGTTGTCGTACAAATCGTCCAACTTCCACAACTAAGTTTTCCGCTAAGGAAGTCTCCTCCATCTGTTTCTGGAGTACCTAGCGTGTAATAGTGCATTAGTGTCCGCGAAACACCGCGTCAGCCAGAAATGAACTTACAAACTCAAAAATCTTCCCTACACCTGAGCGAGCTGGAAACTTGGGGAAACACTATTACATTCCCCCTTTGTGATGTCAATGCACCTTACGGATATTGATAGCAGGTGGAAATACAGTGTCGTAGAACACATAACGGACGCATAAAATAATATTGTAGCGGATTCCGAACCAGTCTGACAGAGTATTTTTAATTGGGTAATATTAATGACGGTAGGAATTAAAGTTCAGGTCTCATAGAAATAAATAAAAATTTACAAGAGTAGTATTGGATTTTTGTAAGCTATGCGAAAAATAAGGTATAATATTATTAGGATGCTCATAAAATTCGGTATGTTTTATACCTAGAACGAAACTTACTTCTCCAACAATAGAACCACCGCTATAAACGTTCTGGTAACCCCTTTTAAATAGAACTAGGTACACATACTAGAAATAAAAGTTTTTTTATTAAACCTGAATCATAAACCTTGTTTTTCTACGACCACTAATGGGAAGTGGCACTTTTCTCACATTATATAAAGCTTGAAAGTTGCGTATTTCCCACAATCTTCTATGTTTAGCATAGTGGTCGTCGAGAACGTATTGTGTGCCACTTGTGCAGATTCATCTATTTTCCACCCTCTGTGATTCTAGTACTCGTCTTCGTCTCGTGCATGCCGAAACTTTCACGCTTCGTGGGAAATAGGCGATTTTCTGTATTTGTTGCACAATATACTATTAACAAACTTAAAGACGTGTAAAAAAATTTTGCTAAGTGTCATCTCCATGTAATAGTATATTGTGTATCTAGTAGGAAAATTGATATATTCTCGGACGATGGTGGACAATAATACAAGAAGTTCGAGAAGACACTTTTCCTACTTGGTACACATATGTTTTTTTCCATCTGTTTTTATTTAATAATTATAAAATTTGTATTTATTTTAATGTATTCGTCTTATATATTATATTTAATTAATATACCTATTAGTAAAAGTAAGGTAGATCTCTATTGTATACGAGTATAGATTTTTCGACTATTAATATTTCTCTCATTCTCATTCTATAAAATATTATTGTAGAGATTGTTTTGAATAAAATAAAATATTTATGTGTGCTGTAGATAATAGTGCCCCCCATTGGTATTCAAGGCTCGCCGGCACTGGCGAAATCACATTCCGTGGTTACTTGAAACTTTGCGACATTCGATTCGGAATTGAAATTGGACGATACGGATTCGCGGAAGACTGATCCTTTACATGTAACTCCTGTGAAATACACTCGTACACCCCCAACTATCAGCTATTGATCTACTTTGTACCGCACGTTGTTCATATGTTTCTTTCTTTTCTACCTGCGCTTTGCACGTAATCCTTTACGCAAACTTCTTCAAATTCAAATTATTTACTCATTTCACTTTTGCTTTATGATTTATTATTTGCTTGTTTATCATTTATTTCAAATTTTATATTAGTATTTTGACGAGTTATTATAAATACCACGAAATAAAAATGCACAGGAAAAATTGTTATTGAAAATGTAGTATATAAGGGAATTTAACATACATGTTACTCCTGTTTTTTTTTATTTCGTAATATATGGTTGAATGTCAAAAAAAAATCACTTACTGTATGGTTGCGGGCGTGATCCATAATGTGGTTCTTGTAACAATGGTTGTGGTCTTCCATTCGTGTTGTTTTCTTTAACTGCAACAACAAACCATATTAGTTATCATACCTAATTCTATTATATTATTACTATTTTTATTTTCTTCATTTTGTATATTCATAGTATACTGTGCAACAAGTGTAGAAAGTCGCCTATTTCCCACTAGAGTAATCACACAAGTTGGGAATTAGGTGATTTTCTACGACTACACTGCTAAATGTTACATTATAAAAATACATGCACGAAAGCTATTTGCCATAAATAACAATAGGGCGGACATAACCTTACAAAGAGTACCTTCACGCATGCGCAGTGTAGGCAAGTACAGTGAGAAATAATATTTCCCACACTGCACATGCGCAATGTTGGCAAATACTGTGAGAAATGATTTCGTACACTTTAACCCACTTTGAAGTTTTATATAGTGTGAAAAGTGCTACTTTCCATAGTGGTCGTAGAAATAATAATTTTTGTTAATAACATATTTATACTGCAATAAGTTTTCACGGCTTATTACCCATTGTTGGGTGTACCAGATATGCTTTATTTCCTATATATGTTTCTCTTACCTGTTGTAAGTATTTCACAAAATAAAAATTTAAAAATCATGGAAAATGCAGCTATTTGAGAGAGATACATGTTTGCAGAATTAAGAAATAACTGTTGTCTTTAGCGTGTTCTTATTTCACCGCATTGTCTTTGTTATTTTTTGCTTGTCTGAAGTTTATTTGCGGAGTTTATATGCTGGCAAGAAAAACATTTTGTTTTTTGCGAGTGTATGAAGTATATTAAAGTTCCATCTGTCGAAAGAATGTAAAAACACTCATAAAAATTCTTGAGGCATATCTACATATATTAGTTTTGATATGAAGCTGTTTGATATGCACATTTTTAACGTGTAATCTTGGCTTGTATTAAATCCGAAACTAGGAAGACATGACTAATTCAAGACGTTCAATTCTGGCGCTAAAGTAGTTGAGAGTATTAAATTATGCTAATGCTCAGATTTAAATGCGCTTAAATGCAAACTTGTAACATCTGGGACTTCTAGTTGCTGTTTGTGTCTGTGGACGTCTGAACAAACGTCACCAACTAAACTACCCTGTCATCTGTTACATACTTCCTATTATTTCCTTTCAAAACTGTTTTCCTCATAACACTTATTACTTCTTATTTCATTCATTATATTTATACAACAAAGAGGTTTGTGTCGTAATTGTTTACTATTTTCTAATATTCTTAATAATCGATAAAAATTTTAAAATCTGATGTGTCCAACACATTACCTCCCGCCACTGTAGTAATATATTCCATAAAAAATTCTTTAGTACATTAAATATTTAGTTTTAAAATTAGTTTCTTCAGAGTATTTTTAACTTAATTCATACCTGAAATTTTCTTGCATCAAATTTCTAAAACAATTGTTTTTGGCTAACTAAAATCTATTCCTTGTATAATTCTTCCATCTTTTTGTATTTTACAATAAAAAAATTCATATTTATTTATTTTATCTTTCAAAATTATACACGTCAAATTTTGTAAACATATAAATAACTCATCTGTTTTATAGAAATTCCTTAGCTTGAAGGATGTGTAAAGTTAATACATTTAATTTTTTTTCTGTTTAGCCACAAGTTATATATAAAGTTTAATTTTTTTTATATGTATCATATTCGAGTTATCGGGGACGAAAAATCGTCAAACACACACGGACATACAAACATCACAGTAAAAATAGTAAAATTGTATTCTAGGAACCCTAATTCGTGCTCATATGTTGAAAACTCACACTCGAGAAATTTGACCATAACAATACCTGCCTTATCTATAAACTGATAGGCAGGAGGTAAAAACATTTCGAAAATCGTCTGTTCCTTGAAGAAATATCGTGCCACTGATAATGTATTACGTGTATAATACTAAAGTTTAGAAGTGTATATCAAATTACGATTAAAATTAAAGTGTGCTGCTAATAAATTCTTACAAAGTGCATGTTAGTTCGCAACTTATAATAAATTAATCCTATTGCAATTAGTGGCCTAGTAAACGCTTTCCGGTACTTCCGGTGCCAATAAACAAATGAAAATCAATAACCGCCCACGTGACCATACTTCCGTGAATGGCGTCCCCAGATACTTCTCCATTTTAATTAATTAGTTTTGTTTTGTACGCAACAGACCGATCTATCTTTTGCCAATAGAATTTCAACCTATTTTATGCTACAACGCACGCTTAGTTGCTGAATTTATTCCACCAAACATAAAATGGGAAGAAAAAAGTGTACTCTATTGTCTGTATTTATTCTGAGATTCTGAAATCTTATCAAAAACAAATTGACTTAGTAATGAATTGTTGTATCTTCAAAAACATTTATTTGTTAAAGTAAAAAAGAAACAATTGTATAATGACTAATAGTGTGACAGTACTAATTAATGCAGGAGAGCCAACTAGATAAAACTACAAAAGCATTTTCATTTAATTGAGATATACACTGCATTGTAAAACATGCAAATAAAAATGTAGATTGTTCAATTTAAATTATTTTCCTTTTGCACAGCCAAATGTTAAAAGTAACTAGTTTAATTGCTAAAAAAGATAACATTTCCAATTTACATGTAAAATATTTGGAACGTTCCAAATAAAGATTTCATTCGTATCCATCGAATTCAAATCACTTAATTAACACAGGATCGATATCACAATAAAACAAAGAAAATTTTAATTAAAAATCTTAATCAACTTTCTACATATTTACCGTAGGGAAAACTAGCTCGACAGTTTTATAATAATGGCTTTGAATCTGTCCCAAACGGTCACCCATCCAAATATTGCCCGCACTTACTTTTACTTGACAATATAATGTGTTGTTACAACAAAGATTTGTAAGTAGTAAATACATTTTCTAACATTAATTTATCTACAAAATATATTTTTTTTTCAAACGTCATAAATGTGATGTTTTGTGACGTGATTGACAAGACAAGTTTAATTAAAAAAAAAAAAAAACTTCAGATCTTCATGAAAACACTATTTCCAGTTGCATGATTAACACCAAAATGTAATCAGATCTAATTTAGGGTGTCAGAATATATTATTTACTAGTATTTAAGTAATCGTTACGAAAACATACATACATCCATCCATCCATCCACACACACGGACAGACATAATTGTAAAAACGTTAAAAATGGTGTTATAGAGATTCAAACCTACTTATCCATTAAAAACCCACTATCCGATTTTTATCATGAATCTATTTCCACTCTTACTGAATGCCAAGAGGTAAAAAATAAGATCGTAAACACTTGTATTATAAGGCGCCTCCACCAAATTTAATAACTGGGTTAACGTCGTATCGATGACAAAAGCAAGTGTAGGTATTTATTCTTGTGACAAAACTGTAGGGTTTTCGGTCAATTTGACCAGGTGAGTCGTTTGAGATCGGGAATAAATTCGGCGGTTGTCTTCTGCTCAATTTCCGTTCCCGGGTTCGATCGCTTTGAACTTTCGCTTTTATTCCGTAGCTTTATGCGGTGGCCACATCTCGCGATGATTGTAGAGTGCTCTGGCTTTCCGCCGAAATGAAGTTGGGAAGTTTTTTGCTCCAATGTTGGTAATACCGGTGTAGGCTGGATTACAGCATTACGGGATTACGAATGTAATGGTTTGTGACATATTTCAAGTGGAAATATTTCTAGGGATTCAAACTTTGACACGCCGTAAGATGTCTCGGAATGACACAAAATATCAACGCAGATAAACTAGATTTCCCAAAAAGGTCTGATGCTGGTAGTTTATTTATTATTAAACTAGTTCTGTTAATTATATTAAATAACAATATATTTCTATTGTTGAATGTCCCAGATTTAATTTGTAGAAGGAATTGGTAATACTAGAGTTCGGAAAATATGCAAAATGCATATATTAAGAAAATTGAATAATGCGTAGGTTAAGTGGGAGAGATATGGACTTTTGGTTTTAAAAATTCATTACAGTGATATTTCTCATAGGTAATATTAATTTTGTTGTTTGAGACAGTGTAAGTAGCCGGTTGAAAATTAATGCAGTCAACACTGAATAACCCAAGATTTACTTTAAAAAATGCAAAAAAATGTACCTTATATACACAATTAGTTATTTACTACTTCGATAGGTTTAATTATTTATACACATATTTTATAAACATGTGCATAAGATTTAACGTAATCTAAAAATGTGGTTCTATCTGTACACAGTCATATGTAATTTAGTTGTCCATGTAACTTCTGCTCAGAGGACAGATGGATGGCATCTTATGATGATAGATGGACCAGACGCGGAAGCAGGGAAAAATAATTGGCACATAGAAAGGTAAACCATCTAGTTGCTATTCCACGAATTCTGAAGAATTGTTTTCAAATGGTTAATCAGAGGGTGATGATAATGAAGAAGCTGAAGATTATGAAAAAGGATTTGTACATTGGTTGTCAGAAACACAGTTTGACATTTTACCTTACAAAAAAAATCAATTCAAAATCGCATTAAAATTATAAATAATTCACTAATAAATACGTACTTGTAAGAACTAATTTCAAACCACAAAAAAGTTGTGTATCTTTTTAAGTTTGTTTTTATGATCAGAAGAATTAATTCGACATTACCAAAAACGAAATTGTTCAATTTGGACATAACCTTTTTTGTAAGTGGCATATCTTGCGGCTAGAATAAGGATTTTGACCCGAAATCATCTTGTTTAGTTCAATGCACTGACCACCGCACCGTGAATAGATAATAACGAAATATCTAGAGGTCGTTGGAGCATGAAACTCTTTGCACCCGAAGAGTTTCAAAAGTTTAAACATAAAATTTCATTTGGCGTTTTGTTTATGGGTGCTTGCAGCGTTTATGTTCGCATAGTGATATTTATAGAGGGAGCATTATTGATTTGGTGGCATGTTGGAATGAATTAGTAGCACCTGTGGCGTAATTCTACGCATTGATAAATTAAATTTGTTTTCTATTGTGTTGAATTATTGCAGGATCATTTAGTTTTACTGTCATTTATAGTAAATTTGACAAGTGTAAAACAGAACGAATTTGGTGATATACTGCGAAAACATAACCTAGTTCTAAATTCCCGGTAAATTCTAAATTATAATCAATCAGACGTATTCATAGAAAACAAGATAATCCTGGATCTAAACGACCTAAAAGTTTGTTCTGATTTAGTTAATGTTTTTGATTTTTACATTGATACTAGACAATATATAAAATACCTGCATTTTTTTAAATCGTTCATAATTAGCAGTTTATGGGAAAATAATTATAAAAAATTTGGGGTAGGGATGTTGTGACGTCAGCATGGTATAATCGCGAAAGAAGACAGATAGACTGAGAGCGAAAGACAGTCTACCTGTATTCTTCCACTACCATGTTGACATCACATATCCCTTCCCCGAAACATTAATTTGTTAATAACTATATTATCGCAAACTTATATTTAGTCTTCTTCTTTCTCAATGATTTATTTTGCTGTTACGAGTCGAGATTTGATTTACATGCATTTTAGTAGAGATTGTCAGCCAACTGCTTCTGCAAGGGATAACAGTATATAGTGGGTTACGAACAACTTGAACACAGCGATATTAATTTTTGGTCAGAGGTTTATCGTTACTAGGATTTGACCCCAGAAACTAAGCTAACCAACTAAGCCACTACTGTCTAATATTTAGTTTTTACTTATGAACTGAAATCCGATCATGAAATCACATACCTCTATCATTTTCCTAATTCTTACAGAAATATGGGTTTGCAAGTACCATTAATATTAGTTTTAATAACTTAACGTATAACTGTATATAGTTAAATAGAAAGATGATATGTGATTAATTTAATGAATGCAGCAGTAAATTCTGTGCTGTACATAATTTGCATATTCCGATGAATGAAGCGAGAAGTTTGGACATATGAAACGTTCAGTGATTACATCCGGAGCGTCTGCTTCCGGTGCACAAGTTCCCAGATCTGAAGATCTCCAGTTTCCACTTGAACTCGAGAACGAGAAACGGAATCGGAATCTGATAATGCCAACACCAACGCCCACATACACCAGATTCCTCAACTCTCACATCACAAATAAACATTATAATCCCTTCATTACTAGAGTCAAATAAAGATACATATAAACTGTAAGTCCTTTAGTGACAACCTGCACCACAAAAATGCAAGCGAAATTGTCTTAAGAGATAGAACTATCATTCTAATTTCATTTATTTTGATAAATGGAATGATAAGTTGGGATAAATACAAGGTTTATTTATTACCAGCAAATATAGATGTCGCCGCATGTATTTTTTTAATTGCAGATGAAAAAATCTGTGCAAGAATGATTAAAAAATGAG
Source organism: Stenolophus ochropezus (assembly GCA_035578165.1). Taxonomy (NCBI): domain Eukaryota; kingdom Metazoa; phylum Arthropoda; class Insecta; order Coleoptera; family Carabidae; genus Stenolophus; species Stenolophus ochropezus. Next base: position 26,440,624 of record JAQOWZ010000005.1, on the reverse strand, counting down.
TTTTTGGCCAGTAAAAACTTTTCTATGACTTCTCAGCTTCTTAATCCGTCTGATTTCAATCTTTGTGACTCTTCCTCTTCTCGAGATTGAAAAATCACCTCAAGGGAACTCATTTTAGGACACTTCAAAACTTTCAAACGGCTGTAAACTACCAGCTGAAGGCTACTCCAGTATCCGAGTTTCACCAGGATTAGAAGGACTGTCTCCAGCACTGTGTGGTTTCCCAAGGAACTTATTTCAAGGGAGACAATATTGAATTGCAATTCTATTCCAATAAATAATCTGATGTGGACACCACATAACTTCATTGTACTCTAATTATTAACATTTTTGCTGCACTTCATTTAAACTTATTTTATTTGAAGTACGGCTAATCATTCTTCAACTTCCATTCGTTTCATAACTTCACTTCCTTATTCCTACACAAAATTATTTTAATCGCTCAAAAACTTACAAAGGAAGAGATATTGTTTTCATTTATTTCGTACATATTTGTCACGAAATATATTGCGACAATTGTCAATGTCAATTTATTATTAAATGTTTCCTACAAAAATTAAAAGGCATCTAAATTATTATTTTTTATTTATTTATAAAAAAACTAGTCAAAATGGAGTCAGGGATACTCAAAACATATATTTCCGTTAAAATCTGAAAACCATTACTTCGTACAAGGAAGAAAAAATTTAAAGAAAGTCAGCCTCATTGCTTTACACACCTCATATTTGCTTAGTGGCTTGCGCTTGATAACAAATAAGTATTATGGTGATTTTCTCCCTCAAAACATCTGTCGATCATAATTTTGTTGTTATCTGTAATCCGTTTAGGATGTCCCAGCTTCGTCGGCGATTTTTTCCGTGATACAGTGGCAGCAGCGAATGCAAATCGGTCGGGAATGATCCTGGTATCCTGGTTTTTATGCGCCGTTATGTGTGTTTTATTGTCCTAGTTTAAGTTTTTACGAGAGGTGATGTTTGCGGCATTGTACATGTCGGCCGGTTTCATGGCGGCTTGTAGGGATCTACGTGTCCTTTGTTCCTTCTAAAGGACTCGCTTCAAAGTTTTGAGGTTACAAAAGACCAGGCACTTAACAAAAATGTTCAATGCTAATGAAGGAAACGCTCACAACAATTAGCAATATTCAACAACACAAGAGCAGCTTTCGTCATAAATGCCACAAATTGCTAATTCAAATTTCAAAGTTCAAAATAACCGAAAAAATACCTAAATGAAACCAACACTTAGGGCCGGGTTTTCAATGTCCTGATAAGTGTTTGATAAAAGTTAAAATAATCCTCATTATCACGAATTTCGGGTTTCAATATCTTGTTAGCGTTACAAGAGGATTAATCTTAGATAACAGGAAGATAAACTAACAGCTAGTTTATGCTGCCGATAAAACTTTGCCAGTAAGATAAATTTACGAAGTTGGTCCAAATATAGCCCAATGTAAAATATTTTGTAACATTTATCAAATTTTTGACAGTTTTTGATAATATTCTCAAAATTGAATTAGTACAATGTATTTTGTGAGAGAGACGACGAAGAAGAATTAATAGATTTTTACTAATGTGGTGTATAGAACTGCCCCAGTTATTTTGGAGAGTTGGTAGATTTAACCCATATAGGTTCAATCCGTTTACTATCTCTTTCAACTTGTGTTCCTTATTTTCCAAGACATGTATGACAACACTGCGGTTTGTTTTGTAATTAAATGTTTATTCAAATGCAGATATAAAATACAAAATGAAATAAACGACACAAAGTTTGACATTTATTTTGACATAACAAAAATTATTTTAAATTTTTATAATTACTAACGTAAAATAGAACATTCACTTGGAAGTAAAAAGATTTACTTCTGGATCAGTTCAGGATTGATCCTAAAGCTACCAAATAAATACGGCCAGAATTTCGACATTTTTGTACAACTTATGGTGACCCTTTTTCTAATCTGTCGACTGCAGAGATCGAACCCATATTACATTCAATTCATGAACGCAAGCGTTTCCTGTATGGCGGTAAAATTTGTTACATGGAGATTAGTGTTAGACGTAGGTATTAGAGCATAAGAGACATAAGGATTACAGTTGAGCTTCGGGTCCTACCGTCTGAAACCAAGGCGCTGTTGTCGCAAAACCTTCCCATGCTGAGAAGAGACATGCACCGATCTTAATTGATGGAGGATTTATAAGGGTTAAGAAATTTATCACGAATGAAAACATTCTAAAGATCCTTAATCGATAAAACATAATTTTCTGTACTTATTTACTTACAAGTAATGACTGATAATTTTATTGTAAAATTCATAATCTTCCTCCTATTTCTGTATTTAGTTCGTAAATAATAATTTAGCATTGTCGTAAGTGAAAAGTACATTAAACCATCTTGAAAAGATTAAAACTTAGTCTTTGTTTAACTTTGAGTAATTCGGGATGCACATACATTAAAAATTTACTGGAACTTTAATGACTAAAATCGTTTTAATTACTTTCAGTTGAATACACTTTTGTAATTAACAAAACAACTCCAATAGCAAACAATGCTAAAGTTTTGCAGTCGAATTAAATAAGGTTTTGTCGAATGATTAATGTTTTTCTTAGTTTCAGGTAAAAAAATATATAATTGGACAACTAGAAATTGAAATATATTTCCTTGATATTTATTGTATGTATATTATTGAAATATGTTGTTAATTAATCAAGGAAAATATCCTTATATGTTTCATAAGGTTTAATTAGGTTTGTTAAGGTCTAATATTTCTCGATACAATTATCTTTGTAACCTTTTCCTTGTTTGTTCTTTAATAAATAAACAAGCAAAGTCTTGTTGCTGATTAAAGTAAGCCATGAGGCGTGAAGGTAAACAGTACGTGTGTATGGTTCAGGTTCTTTCGTGTGTTGTAGGCTGATGAAATGAATTATTAACCCCTTAATTCGGGGCGCTGTTGAAAAATGAACAGGCTGGCTCTAATACAAGATTGTTTTTTTCAAGATTTCTCTTGTTTGCACAAATTGGTTCAGGGAAAAGCAATTATTAATAGCGAATTGGCACAAAGTTCTTACCAAAATTGATAGGATAAACTACAGTCACGTTATCATCAATAAAAAGTAACTAAGTTAAGGCAGAAGAAGAAATTAAATTCTCAAATGATATTAACTTCTTAATTAATCTTCTTTTTCGATACGGAAGTATTATTTATTATGATCCAAATATCTTCCTTTAACAGGTATTCATTATTATTCGCTGTTCCAGTAAAAAATAATCCCCCAGCAAGTTTGCATCTAAGATAAGAGTTGCCAACACAGCAGTTTTTCCACTAAATATCAAAAATTATATTAAGAGCATTCATATGTCTTACTTAACACTTTGTATATTTTAATTTCTGTGGTGGAGTTTAATGAAAAAAGTTCCGAATACAGCATTATCCTTTATGTTTCCTTGGAGAATGTTTTTAATTAAAATTCTGGAATTAAGAGCTGATTATGAACTCACGGTTGTTCATGTGTTACATTTTTACCTCCCGCCTATCAATATATAGATAAGGGAGGTATTTTTTTGGTCAAATTTCTCGAGTACGAGTTTTTAATATATGAGCACGAATTAGGGTGTCTAGAATACGATTTTACTATATTTTTTTATAGAATATGTTATTACAGTGGCGGGATGTAATGTGTTGGACACATCAGATTTTTTTAATGTGGAATCATGTAAATATATTGTGTACCCCAGTTTTTTAATTTGAATTGTATTAATTTTGAAATACACCGCTCTTGAATTAATTGGATATTCGAAAGAGATAACTACATATAAAATATTATCTTTACCCCTTGTTAATACACGAATTTATATTGGGCACGCATATATTATCAATTTATGATCAGATTATATTTGGTTAATGTCATCTTCATTATATATTCGCATCAATGCAAACAAATATTATTCATTTGAATATATGATACGTAAAACAATACATGTTGAATTATCGCAGCGTATTTGTTTTAGCTTATTTAGAGAACTTGTAATACAAGATTAAATTGTTGAACACAAATACCAAATATAATATACAATAACTTAAACATGGTTTCACAACATTATTAAATGAACAGTGCATATTCTCTTCTCTACATGCGAATAGAATACTATACTTTATCCACAACTATAGCAGGAAAAATATGTTTATTGCAACCAAATATGTCATCACCTCATCACACTTTGACAGATAAGTAACAATAGCTTGCGTCACTGTTTCACAGCATACTTAATGCAAGACAATTATTTCTAGTGTTATTTAGCTACATTTTAAGCTTATATAGAAAAGGAAAGTATGAAAAATGATAAAACTGGTAAATAGTAAAATAGTAATTTGGTTTTTACTCTTTGCCAGGTAAGTTTTAAATTGACATAACGATTGAATAATATTATTCCATCGAACTGTCAATATTATTCAATTAGGAACAGTAACGAAGATCATTAATTTATAAAAAAAAAGATTGAATTCTAGGTAAATTACTTCACCGTTGTGGATAAAGTAATGCAAAGGTAATTAGAGTTATGCAAGTGTATGCAGCTTGGGTGACACGGTGTTACTGTAAGCATAATAGTAAAGTTTGGGGTTAATCCAGTGTAATGTTATTACAACATAACTATCCTAGAGCGCTGACTCTACAATAACGTCTTGAGCGTCTCTAGGCTCCGTTAACTGGATTAATTTTCATTTTCTAATATCCGTTCGCTAAGCGCACAGACGCTTAACATCTAGATTACATTACCGACTTATTGTTATTATAGAATTGCCATAACCGGTAATGGCCTCACCAAAATACAGAACATAATTAACTACTACAAATCAATACATCGGGCAGTGGTGGCTCACTTAGTTACCTCACTTTAACTATACTCTGTTTTTACTTCTCTGTACGAAATAAAGGAAGTAATGTAATAGCAAAAAATTTCAGTTTTTCTATTCCAATGGTACTATCCATTTTGACCATCTCTGAATCTATTTAACTAGATCCGGTGTGACGCCTGCACATGTGTATGCATCTCGCATAACTCAAAAATGTTAAAATTTTACACCTCCCTTTTTATTGCAATCGGCAGTGTCAAAAGGGCACTTTCCTGGAAGGGTTTTCTGAATTTGTCGCACAACTCAAACACAATTAGTCGTAGAAAGTAATTTTATGTAATAATATCTAGTTATGCATTTCTCGTAGAAGGAACTTATGTGATGTACACATCAGATATTTAATTAACAGGAGCGAATGCGAGTCATATTTACACTACAGAAAATTGTCTGAAAAAAGTCTAGATTTTTTTTTCATTTCATATATTTGATTGTGTTTATTTAGTTTAAGCCTTTTTTCAAAAAGTAATAAGATAATTAAGAATGTTTCGAGTCCATAAAATTTTAATCAAAATGAAACTGGAAGAAAACTGTAGATTAGTATCGATACTAAAATGCTGGTTTCGAAAAAAAAGGATCATGTTGTTCAGAATCCACCATAAACTGTAAGATCCTTGTAGAGGGTATATGCAGATAACGTCACTAAAATATAAGTAAAACGAAATAAGTACCTCAGGTTCCATCCAGGAATGTTGTTTCATAGATGATTATTTTGTATGAAATGTATATATTTTGGATAATTTGGTGGAGGCGCTATAGATCACATTCAAACAACTAGCCCAAGGATATCGGCAATCGCATATTATTATATGATTTGCACCCCTTCTCCTTTGAGCATAGCAGATCAATTCCCAATCTGCTAAGTCCCCCTATCAATTTCAATAATACAGAGTTTAATTTGAGAGGCACGAGTGTGTGCAGGTAATCACACGCCGGTGTTGCTAATGACCTACAACCTGTGACCTCGTTGCCGCATGTCCGTGGTTAGGTTAGGGCTGCGTGTGATGGGGATGCATACATATCACATGTGTTGTGATTGTATCGTCTCTCGTCTCGTAACACCACAGATTACATTGCACATATACCTGCAAGGTGGATACAGTTAAACTAGTATAGGATCTAGGAAAACCTTTGTGTTATATTTGTAAGAAGGATGACAAGGAACACTAATTTGGATAAAAAAGAAATAAGTTCAGTTCGACTGAATGTTTCTCAAGACAGATTTCTTGTCTTGTCCAGTAATTTCTTATCTTGTCTCGAAAAGCAAGATAAGAAATTTAAATATATCTTGTCTTTCATTACTCTTGTATATAAAAATCTTGTTTTGTTCGTCATTTTCTTGCATATTTCTTGTCTTGCATGTTAATATTCGCAAATGACCTTGAATCACACGTACATTTTTTTTTTTGTTTAGATGTCAATTATCAAATATATTTCTTATAATACAATTATGTATTTTTATTAAATAAGTATTATAAAAACAAAAATTGTATATATCTGTACAAACAGAAAAGCTTCTTTAAAGAATCCCTGGTTATAAGAAAGTATTTTTTTTCTTAATTCTTGGTTACATGATTGCGAAGAATAATTATATTATTTTGTCAAGAATTATTACTATTATATATTTTTCGAACTTGAAATTTACTTACATATTATATTAAAAAATTTAGGTAGGTTCTTATAACAAATCTAGATTTAAAATATGCAAAAAATGCGAGAGTACAAGAAATAAAGAAAATCTTACTATTGCATATTTCTTGCAAGACAATTTCTTGCCTTGTCTCGCTTTGAAATTTGTAGCTCTTGTCTTGTATTATTTCCAAGATTGAGGCAAGAATAACAAAAATACAAGACTTTCGAGAAATAGTAGTTACTATTGCATATTTTCCGAACTTGAAATTTACATACATATCATGTTAAAAAAATTTAGGTAGGTTCTTATAATAAATCTAGATTTAAAATAAGCAAAAAAAATGCGACAGTCCAAGAATTGAAGAAAATCTTGCCATTCTTGCACATTTCTTGTAAGACAGTTTCTTGCCTTGTCTTGTTTTGAAATTTGTAGCTCTAGTCTTGTTCTTGTCTTGCATTTTTTGCAAAACACGAACCACTGGTCCTATTATATTGTAATCTCGAGGCATCTCACGGGTTCCATTTGGCTGTGATGGCGATAAGCTATTCCATCACTATCTGCTCCACAGTGCGTGGTCGTATTTCACTATCAGAGGGTCAGTGCGGTGTTCAGTTCCATTTCAGTGCCATCAAATCAATATCAATTTATCAGAGCAGCAGAACGCAATTCCATTAAATCGAATTAAAAATGGTTTATGTCCGTTCTCTAATTAATTTACGCTATATGCTCAGTCAGGATAAACAATAACGCACGTTTATTTCCTAATTCGCTTTTAATCTTTCTGTTTGTAAGCATACGTGCAGTTGTATGAGGTCATTAATAAATTTCACAAATCTAAATTGAAGGGTTAATAATTCACATGGAAAGTCATTTGGGAATTAAAACGCAAAATTAAAATCCACAATATTTTTCCGTATTACACATTTTTACTAGCTGGTATTCTGTGGTATTAACTTCAAAATTCATGTACTTCATGGGAATACGTAGTTGGTAATGTAATACAGTTGCTTGGCGGCTATTCTAAATGTTACGAAAAGGACTTATTTATGGTGAAAGACTTGATGATTGAGAACTTCTGGATTTCTACAATTAAATGGAGCTTCAGAGTACGAAATCACTCCCTATTGAGACTCTTGTTGCAATCTTTGACTAAATGTTAAGACATACCTTGTTATTTCTTAGAGAAATAATCAATAGGGTGTATTACTGTGTGTAAAGATTCTCTCTCGTGGTGTAAATTTGTAAGTAGTTTTAATTAATGTATTCTTAGTGAATTCGAATCATTGTAGATCGCTGTATAAAGGTTTTCAAAATTGATTGTAAACTAGGTAAATACGAATATACAGTCAAGTTAAATTTATTTCAGTTACTGACCGCGGTTGATCATTAAAATTTATATAAATTTGTTATTGTTGGAATATCGAGTTAAATTCAGTCCGTCCTATTCCAACTCCTGTCTTTGTGACGTAATAGCACAACGTGTAGGTAAACTCTATTGTCTTAATATCATTACCCTGCACCAATTTGACCATATTAGTAACTTCGTCTGATATCATTATTAACGTTCCATTGTCTGCTTCTATCACGGCAGTAAAACAAGTAAAAAAAAAGTGAAACTCATAAATTTAATGCCCTATGTCAGGTTTAGCACCTGACCTCGTCTTAGACGAACGTACCTCTTACAATACCTTCCTATTAGATATAGAAGGTTCAGGATTCAAAACCCTTGATGGATTGGTAAAAAATTTCTTCAAACTTTTTGTTATTGGAAATGTGGCTGGTGTTATTTCAAAAAGCAATTTAGTTTGAAATCTTTCAGCATTTCTCATAAATTGTCGGTGTTAAAATTAATGGAATTCTGGTTTGAAACAAGCTGATTTCATTTGTTTGAAATCCCAAACTTGCAAACAATAAATCAATGTATTTTTCCAATTTATAGTAGCACAAACATCGTGACGAGTTGAGTTGAGAGAATAAGAGCAAAGACTGCTAGTAGGTGAAGTGAAGGAACGGTTGAATAATCAATAACATGTGTCGAGGTATCGTCTTAGCGACGGCTAACAAACACGAGAGGTTTTTATTTGCGCCTTGACTCGACTTCAATTACACCGTTTGGCTTGTTTTACAAATAAGGCAGATAAGCAGCTACCTGTGCAAACCACTTCACAACAAACAAATGCGCAACACCCGACAAAAGTACAAACAACACTGGGACACTTGCTTTTCACCTAATTGCACAAATATCACACAATGTAATAGTTGTAGTGAAATATTATTAATAGAAAATAAATAGCAAACATCTCTGACATAGACTTTGCGGATTGGAGACCATTGGAGGCGTAGCTGTCTTTTATTTCATTGTATCACATCCATTCGACAGCTACTCCTTTTGCTAGTCAGATCAGATCAGACGGATCAGTTGGATTATTTCAATTATTCAGTGCAAATGGAATGTCTTTGGATCAATAACATATAAAGGTTATAGTTTTATTATTATTATATCTATCTTCTTCGATGGTTGGTGTCTGCATTATAAATTTGTAGTTTCTCCTTTTCTTTTACTTTATTCAAAAGTACAGCAAACTTACGTAACAAATTTAACTGGTCTTTCTGATCTGAATCAGCGGATGCATTAATTAGGATCAGTATATTACTAAAAGAGGTATAATGATTTATTCAAATGGAATGATAAATAAGTGATCCACATTCAAAATGATCCAATGGCCAATGGAATACGTCTTTAATAGTTGAAAGGTCGTTAAATATTAGAAGACATGAAGCACTGAACAAACATGAACTACTGGGTTTCAGCAACTAACAATGATTATATTTACAACATCGACGTTTCGATCTACCCGGGATCATCTTAAGGATCTACAATATTTTTAATTTATGAAATACATTTACACGTAAATTTTTTGATTCTGAAGATGTTCCCGGAAAGGATCGAAACGTGGATGTTATAAATATAATCATAGTTAATTCCTGAAACCCAGTAAATCTTCTTGTAAAATGAAACATATTTTTGCGTAATCTTCTTTGTGTGTGTAAAGGATAAACTTTCCTCGTGCTGAGTAAGTCCCTAGACAAAGCCAATATGATTTAAAATCAATGGAATGTACGTGTGGGGATCCATGTATAATGAATGTGTATAGAAAGCTTGGCACAGCACCCGGGTGAGCTATTTAGCGAGAAATGCGTGCGCTGCGCCTTTGGCGGGTGTAAATATTGTATGTGCTCGCTTCACCATCACGTACCAACTACACCGAGCCTCTTAATCACAATGTACACCCGCTCAATTTATCACCCATGTTGCTTCAAATCATAATATTACTAGTCTACAACTAGAGACATCCCAACAAAATCCTTTGCTCTTTTCTACTGGTGATTCTGTGAAACGAGACGAGACGATGTTAGTAGCCTACAACTAGAGACATCCCTACAGTATCCTTTTCGCTTTTCTACTATCGATTCTGTGAGACGAAGCGAGACGAGATTTTTCTATTTCTCGTATCGTCTCATTTTAAATGTAAAATATTCTATCTCGTCTCGTTTATGCCTCGTCTCGAATATTATTATCTCATACCAGTCTCGAATCTCGCCGAGATTTCTCGAGTTTTCAACGTTGCCATCTGAGCGTATTGTTTCCATACCTAGGGAAATTTACCTAAATCTAGGAAAATTGAACAATCTTTTGTTAAATTAGGAAGAAAATATATATTTAGACAAATGTACAATATAATTATCTGCTACATCTAAATTTTGTCTTTACGTACCAGATAGTCATAAAAATCTGGTTTCTGATTTTGTTTTATTGGTTGTTCACCGGTGTATGTAATTTTTAGGTTATCAATTTAAATCTGTCAATTGTTGATGGTTATTAGTAACTTCATTCTTAGGTTATCTAGTTTTATAGTGACATTTAGGCCGATATTGCAGGTTTCTATTATACTAGTTATTTTTTACTCGCTGATTTTACATAGTTCTACAAAGTGTTTTCTTTTGCTTTTGTGAAAAGGGGCGCGCTATAAAAGCAAAGTTCACAATGCAGTAGTTTGTAAGGAGTGTATATTTGAATACAGAGTAGAGTAGTACACGCACTGGGCTTATCTGGCCATCGCGTTACCTGGAAAGGCCTGTAATATCATTTGCAGAATTAGATTCCCATGGTCGTGGTTGCCGTTTCTAAATGCCATCCAACTTCACAGCGATCGAATATCGAATCCCGCACCGATCTTCAAATGTCATAAACTTAACCTTTATGCAAAATCAGCCTGCCCGTTCCTAACTCCACTTTCATTCTTCCTAAATGCAGATACGGATTAGATTAATTTACTCAATTATTGCTACTTAATTTGTGCATGGGGGTATACAGTCCCTATGACTTTTATTCGTTAGAAGTGGTCCTTAATATTGACAACAGTTTATCAAACTAATCACTAATTATAAGTGTGTACTTAAAGAACATTTTTAGTTCTCATAGTCTTATTTCTACTAAAAAAACGTTTTCTTCGATGTTTCTTGTTAATATAATAAAGAGTCGTATCATAATACTTTCTAGAAAAGTTTATCATTTATAATTATATGTACAGCCGTATAACTTAACGTCAAATACAAACTGAAGAAACGTCAAATATGTCAAAATGGCACATTTTCATCCATGGGCGCATGCGTCACTTCGAAATGGAGTTACTTGTATTACATTACAATTTAAATACGCCACTGGTACAAAATTCAATGGGAGGTATCTTCCGTTATTGGTTGTTCAAAATATGAACGAAAATGCGTCTTTCGCGTAGGTCCTTCCTATATGAGACGAACTACAATAACTGTTAGATTTAATGATTTTGAAATGTTTTGAAGGAAACTGGAACGAATTTCAAAATCCCTTGTTCTACCTTCGTGTATGTCTTGTGCATAATTATACTAGAGCCGGCACTGTGCGATGAAGACCATTTTGAAGTGTTGTTAATTTAAACACGTACGTAGCTTCAGGCGCTTTGAACACGACTAACTTCTACTAAAAGTAAATGCATGTGCTAACACTTTCTCGTTTCTCTACTAATATTATTTCATGTCTTTGCGCGGCACAAACTAAATAAGAATTTTATGCATTAAATTCTACCTGACATCAAATATGTATGGGATAAACAAAGTTCACATCGCCTTTTCAAATGAAAAATAAATTAAATATTTTACCGGTTTCAGGATGCTAAGACTTTACTTACAAAGACTAAGCTTGTAAGTTATTATTACCGCGCTGACTTGTCAAAATAATGTGGGACAATTGGAAACCATGGTGTCATATAAACATATACAGACTTGATCACGAAAACGTTATTGACAAGTAAATTTTATAGTATAATGCTTCTTAATAACGTCTTCATTTTCTGAAACTGGTAAACTATTGAACAAACCTCGAATGTTAAGAATCATACCAGGGGTCTGTTTCACAAAACTACAAAACATGTAATACAAGTGTATCACTAGGCAACGTTTATCAAGTTATAAATTCTATTGGTACATATTAAAAATTTGACAAGCGTTGCCTAGTGATACAATTGTATTACAAGACTTGTAGTTTTGTGAAACAGGCCCCAGGCCTTAAATGTCTTAAAATCCTCGCTCTACGAGCTCGAATTCAATTGACATCTGCGGCAGTTATGATACTCATAGTCATAACAATCCTAGGTATGTTAATATCTAAGAATACCTTTCTGTTATTATTTTCAGCAACGTTGTATTGTGAGGAATATTGGGGAAAACTAGTTTCACGGCAAGATGGTCAGTTTATACATTAGGATCTGTTCTTTTCTATCTCTCGTATAATTGATAGTTTGATTTCAGTAGTTTTATTTCCTGACCTGAATACTTCAATCTGCTACGATCGTAGCTGTTTACTTGGATGTGAGGGAAGTATGTTCGTTGGGTAATGTAACAAACTCGTTTCCCCGTATGATGATTTATAGGTCGCAATGTTTTTCGCATTAGCTGACTTCCCGTAAGTGTTTGGAGGTGATTTGTACGCTGTTGATTTTGCGCTTGCTCGATGACTGTTTCCGCTGCTCTTTTTAATACACTTGACTCGCGAAGTTGAAAGACGAATGATTGCTTTTAACGTTCGCGTATTCCGAACAGCTAAACGAATTTGAATTTGAATGGAGGTAGAGTTCGCGATTATTTTATTCCGTTCTTCGCACTTTTCTTGAATTAGAAATATTGTACTTTTAACAGCAGCTAAGGGGAATTTAAAAGGGCACGTCAGCGATAAGGAAATGTTCAGAAATTCATAAATAAATTGGGTATTTCTATGCACTCAGCATAAAATTCACTAATCTGGCTAGAGTTTTACCAAGATCTCTTATAATCGGACGAATAATTCTTATAATAGTATATTATTTAACAAGCATAATATGTAGACTATATTACACGAGGATGTAATTAAATATACGAGCGGTAGCGAGTATTTTTAATCATCTGAGTGTAATGTAGCCATATTATGCGAGTCAAATACTATACTTTATCTACAACTATCAGGCATATAAAAAATCTGATATTATTTGTTAAATATTCAGTTAGGTCTGGATAGTTCATATATAGCTTAACAGATGGCGCCACAGTAGCACTTAAATGTCAAAATAACTTTTCAAATTTTATTTATTATACTTTTATAAGTATTATATATTGATATTTATAATAAAAAATATAGTATTAATAAATTAACAGCTTATTAAAATGTTATGTGTTATATGCTCTATTTATTACAGAAAAGTGTAGCGTGTAATATAACGTTTCATATTACACTTGTGTAATATGAGTAGTATATTATATGTAGTATCACACGTATAATGTACCCATATTTCAATAGTTGTAGATAAAAGATATTTAAAAATCAATATAAAATAGATACGCCAATTGCCCCTTTGGGACTTGCGGTAAAGGTTCCTTCCTATAGTCATTTTTTTCTCTCCTGGACCGTATCCGAAAGTTGTGTTTAAGATTGTTTCTGATTATGTACTTTTAAATCTAGATTAAATTATAATAATAATAATAATAATGTATTTTAAATTTTATTCAATTTGTAACTTGAAAAGAGATTAAAGTATCATACAAAACTTCTTTAAAATCTAATAATTTTTAGTACAAGATATTGTACCATTTCTTGTACGATTCATTGCCCCATATACAGGCTAGTCTAAAACAGGCTTAAAAGGTTGTAAACTTTGCAATTTGCGTAAGTTATTTTCAAATATCTCTTAAAAGAACTATAAGTCTATATACGATCAACTATTTCAAAAGATACTGTACGAGTATAGTTCTATAATAGTACAATAACAAATAAAAATTTTATGATACTTTAGTTTGCATATCAAAGAGTTGTTCGTTTGAGAATAAAATAATTTTAGAGCATGTTTTGATTGCAAAGTCTATAGAGAAGTGAAATATTGCCAAAGGTATATAAATTTAAATGAAAATACAAGTAATAATTCATGTGCACTTTGTTTGAAGTATAAGAATAATTCATTCCACACACAACAATAGTTTTATTGACATTTAGTGGGATTAATCAATTTTTCCTGTCATATATTCAGTTTTCAATTTAAAAGAAACCTCGCAATGAAACCGCGAATGACATTTTTCGCTAACAAATCCGATAAATCCAAAATATATATTTCCCTTTGGCAAGGAGCAAATAGAGCAACGCTGTAGATAAATCATGGCGTAATTCCAGCCGATATAAAAATTCCCCCATTTAATCTCTCCACAAACATGGCGCTCTCAGGGGCGTTCGTAACTCGATCAGCGCCTGATGAATTGCCCCAATGCTACGCCACTGGACAACCAGCGAATTTAAAATTGGGATACACTCAGTGTGGACTTTTTATGGCACATGCCTCGATTGCAAAGCGGCCAATTTTATCGGCGGACTGAAATTCCATCTGTTTCCAATTTACTTTATTTCAATTGTCACCGAATTTTTGCGATACATATTGTTAATTCTCGAATTACCGCACCGCCAAACTAAAAATTGACAGTAGAAAACAAAAAATTGCTTTGAAAATCCTATGAATTGACCAAGCTTCCAAACATTTCATTTTTTGGTACGAAATAATTAAATTTTAATCATTAAACTGGATTTATATCTGACATAGTATATAGAAGATAATTTAGCATAAAAAAAAATATAATTTGGTTTGGGGGAAATCTCAACTTTCTATATCTCCCCCAAATTAGCGTGCGGGAAATTTTGGAAAAAACACTGCTATTTCTACAGCAATTATTAAAAAACAACATTTACAAAGTTTTAGCATTGTTATTAACATTGTTTTGCCTAACAATAATAAAAGAAAATAATAATTATTATTATTTAATACAAGATATTTTTCAGTCTGAGTTTGTTATCACAACAACAAATATCGTTCACTGAATTTAATATGTGGATTTATAATAATATATCCCTACGATAATTTATACAATAATTTATTATCCGCATTGGTGTATAGTTAATATGGCGTCAATAAAAATCCTATTATGCAAATTAATAATATTGAATATTTGTATTAAATAAACCAATATTGTTGTTCGGTTTAGTAAACAAATAATATTCAGGATTAAATGAATGCTTTTGTTGGCTACTATTGTGTTTTCAATATGTTGTATGGCTATTGTTTATCAAATGATCTATTAGTTGAATTGTCACTTACATACTCTGTTGGTGTAGGATATTTGTAGAAAAACTTACCTGGAACAAAAGAAATAATTTATTATTAGACAGATACATTACAAACAATTAGAGCAAGTATTTCTTAACATTTGAGGAATGAGGAATGATACATTTTTTGCACCACCTTTGACATAAATATAATTTTTCTACAACCACTATGGAAAGTGGCACTTTTCTCACACTATAAAGAGATTCAAAGTTCCGTATTTCCTATATTGTTCTTTATGTCAAATAGCTTTCGTGCATGTATTTTTGTTCTGTAACGTTTACCGTTTTAGTTGTAGAAAAAGATTAGTGTGCCACTCGTGCAGAATCACATATTTCTCATATTGTGTGATTCCAACACTCGATTTTGTCTCGTGCCGAAACTTATACCTCGTTGGTAATGTGAGACTTTTTATACATGTTGTACAATGTAGGTAATATTATTTCCATAGCAACATAAGTCGTAAGATTATAATACCATTAATTATTTGGTTATCATTGTCAACGAAATGCTATAGAAAATAACTGTCTGACTAGTAGGGTAATTACAAAAATCTTATTAAATTTATATTAACTATAAAAAGTTGCACATAAATTTGAACTGTTAAGTGGTCAAAATTCCCAAAATCTTTAACATTGTTTGAAGTTAAACGCTGCTTGTGGTGAAAAAATATAATAAGCGACTCGAAATGTAAGAATCCAATATAACTTTTCTCGTATGGTAATATGAATTTCGGCTCCGCAAATTCCGCCCCAATTCATACCAGCTCGAAGGTTATAATGTACTTACATTCCATGCAGCTTAAACATCTATTGTTGCTGTAACGAATGAAGTGATGTGCACAATTGTTATAATATACGAGAAGAGATAACCTTTAAAGAGCGCAATATTAATAGCCTTATTTCCTTTTAAAATATGCTGCACATAATCCTACACGATAAATAAAACTTCACATAAATCGTCCAGATTAGCCAGCTTCTCTGCAAGAGCAGCCACAAGCACTTGTGAAGCTCCGAACCGTTTATTCAACCATATCATTTTCACTAATGACATTTCAGTGTAGCACGCGCGCCATGTTGGATATGTGAGTAAGTATGTGTGTGTGTTTATCGGGAGTAAAAAACGGGAAAATTCGCGAGCTTGCTGCTGCATGCTTATCGAACGGATGTGATTCTGCTGGTGATTTAAAGCAAGGAATGATGGATCTTTTAAATGATGCCATGGGTTACGTTCGATACTGAAAACGATACCTGAAAAATGTCATGTTGCACACTATTTTCTAACCCTAATCTAATCATTATGTGGCAGTATAGATTTTCACTTATGAAACTATAGATTTATACCGTGTTAAAATATTTCACACAATTCCGATAGGTGACACTACTAGGATTATAGATGCAGTATTGATGTAATACAATTCACACACCTACAAGAGTTATTTACATTTTGAAAGCGGTAGGTTGTATTACAGTAGTTTACCGGTTTCAGGATATTAAGCTTTTGTTTACATGGACAAAAGTAAGCAGGGTATCTACGTAATAGTTGTATACCATGTAATTTTAATGTCATTATGGTAATAATATTTTTCTACGACTGTTAAGATATTTGCTTGTTGTATGTTTGTTGTTGCTATGGATACATAGTATAATGTAAATACATTTTCATTTCGCACGATAACAATAATCGTAGAAAAAGTATAGTGTACAACTCGCTTGGAATGTCCATTTCATACTTGTTGTACAATATACTATTACTGTAAATAATTGTCAAATTAACGTGGGACAATTGTCATATCATATCACGCCATACAGACTTGATCACGAAAACGTTACTCACAAGAGAATAATATCAAATAATATTTATTAATAACGTGAAACCGGTAAACTTTTGAACAAACCACGTTACGAATCATACCAGGCCTTAGATGTTTTAAAATCCTTGCTCTATGAGCTCGAAATTCTATTGACATTTGCAGCGGTTAAGTTATTCATAACTATTCTAGATATGTTAATAGCTAATACAGTATTAGTGAAGTAAAACGGTACTACCTTAAACGTCAACTATGTGTAATTGTTATATTTACATTTAAAAAGTTCAAAATATGCATTACATAGCAATTTTGATTGACGACAATACTGAAATTGTTGTAGAATGATTCATAAATATGTCTATAATGGTTGATAAAGAATTTGTCTCGACGAGAATCGAATTCAGGTTTTAGAACTCTTAATCTACAAGATATCTATTTTGAAATAATCTAATACGATGAACAATGCAATGATGTGTGCCCATTTGCCTGTGTATTTAGTCCAAACGTCGCGACGCGTCGAGAATGCTTAACGCGACGTCTGCGACGCTCTTAGCGTCAGAATTCGCAACGCCAACGAACCGGAACCGAATTTACGCCTCTTCTCAGCAAATTATTAAATTGAGATAAAAATGTTCCACAAGTGAAAAGGAAATTGGGCTCCAGGTATACCAACTGCGACGAATTAATTCCCTCATTGTGATTTCGTACGCTCTGGTGGAAAAATGAAAAGTCTCTGCTGTGGATAAATGGATATCGTGTGCATATTGTCATGGAAAATGAAATAATGAAAATAGAATCCACCATTTTGGTTCAACAATTTCACAGTTTGGTACAGAAATTCTAACACTTCGATAGTTTTTTCAGTAAATATTTCTAATTTGTTGTTTCACTGTTTGTGAATAATGCATTATTTATTAAAAGTAATGAGTATGATCGCAAACAACTGGAATGGTGATTTCACCCTCCTGATTTTCCTGCTGTTGAATTATTCAGCAGCAGGTAATGTGCTCCTGCTAGCAACTAGTTGGTTTACTTAACATTGAGAATGAAAATCTAATTACGAAATAATTATCTACATAAAATAAATACGGAATAATGGTACAAAGGGGTATAGGACCATAATCGAATTTCAGAAAAGAAGTAATAAAAAAACTAACCACTATAGCTTGTCATTATAATAAAAACTAGTGCTCGACCGAAATTTTTGTTTCAGCTAGTTTCGGCCAAAATGCTAGTTTCAGCTGCAGTTTCGGTTTTAGCCAAAACTTCGCCGAAATTAGGTTAGTAATAACAAAACGAATAATTTATCAGGTAGTAATACATAACTAAACTCTTTACTTCTTTAGTAAGGATAGTACCTCTACAAAAATAAAGTGATTTTTCTATTAAATTAAAGGTAAGAAAAACACTAGATAGACTGTCTCATAAGCTTCTAGTATATCTGTCTTCTTTCATGATTGTACCAAGTTGATTTTACAATATCTCTTTTTCAAAATGTTTATATTTATGTTGCCGTGACTACGAATAATGAATCTAAATAAAAATACAGTTATTTATTTTTGTCTAGCATCATATATATATATATAAATTAAAATTTGTGCATATACCTTGTTTTAATAAAAAGAATAAAATTATTTATTTTCATCAGAAAGATTATGTTATTAAAAGGATTAATATAAATTATTTTTTTAAATTGAAATGAAAGCAAAAAATCTGATATAAATTATTAATTAATTTTCATATTATATAAAATTTTAAATTACATTATTTTTCATGTGACACGACATTATTTGTATTTATATTCTAAAAATAAATAAAATATCACATTATTTGTATCGTTTTGAATACACTTCTATTCCTATAGAGAAGAGAGGTTTTTAGTAAATTTACTTTCCATAAAGTTTCGATTTTGAAAGTGAAATAAATATCATTTTTTGTGCAATATGTTTTGAAACTTCACCCTCCAAACATCGCGAGAGCTTGGAAAACTTTGCACCTACCTGTCGAATATAAACCAGAGCTAAAGTAAAATTATGTTGAAAAGAAATCGAAATATTTCAAAAGTTCAACCCTCGTCAATAAATCTACTCCCGTTTACCGGAATCCGAAATCCGGAATACCGGAGTATGGTCCCTGCTTTGCGTGCACACAACGATTAACCTTTGGGAGGATGCACTGCAATATATATTTTTTATATTTTAAGCAAATAATAGCTAAAAATATAACTAGGGCATTGATTTTTTCCTGTACAATACCTTGTTTTCTTTAAAAGAAAAATTTCATATTTTATTTTTATTCACAGTATCAACCCTGTATTTATCTTTTCCAGAGTTAATTATATATTAATGTGGGATACACTGAAAAGTTGGAACATGTTATGAAATATTCACATGTATAGTTTTTTTGTAACTTTTAAGTACGGTACAGAGTAGGGTCCATTTACCAAAGTATAAACTGTTTTAAATTGTTATGTGTAAAGTGGTTTAGGCCGACACGAAACTTCAGTTTTAAGTAAGGTAAAAAGTAATTTCCTAAATTCATTGCAATCCAGAATATTACTGCCATTATTTTTTTAGTTACGTAATATCTATTAACATACCCAGGATTGTAGAGCGAGGATTTAAAGACATCTAACATTCGTGGTTTATTCAATAGTTTACCGATTTCAGAAAATAAACACGTTATCAATAAACATTATTTTATAAAATTCTCTTGTCAATAACGTGTTCGTGATCAAGTCTGTATGTTATGACTACAGTTGTATTATCCAATTGTCCCATGTTATTTTGACAGTACAGTACAGTAATAGTATATTATGCAACAAGTACAGAAAGTCACCTATTTCAAGTGCAAGAATCACACAAGGTGGAAAATAAGTGTTCTGCACGAGTGGCACTCTATACTTTTTCTTGAACGTTACAAAATATAAATACACGCATGAAATCTATTTAACATAAAGAACAAGATAGCCTATGTAACCTCACAAAAAGTACCTTCAAGCATGCGCAGTGTTGACAATTACTGTGAGAAATGACATTTCAGACACTGCACATTCGCTGTGTTGGCAAATACTGTAAGAAATGATTTCTCACACTTTAACCCACGATACGAACTTTGAAGCTATACATAGTGGTCGTAGAAAAAAGCATTACAGTACAGATAAAATTATGATAGTTATCCTGCTTATTTTTGTTTATATAAACAAAGGCATAACATCTTGAAACCTATTATTATTTAGTTTTATAGACCTCTTCAAGTATTGTAATTAAGAGCGAAGTGCTTAATTATAATATGAATAGCGCTAAAATTAATATATTTAAAGCAGTTAAAGTTTATATATAGTTGAAGTTACGAAAGATTATTTATTAATATAAAATATAGTATGAGAGGATGTATTCCCTAATAAACATAAGGTAAACCTCGGAGCTTCTTCTTATTAACCCTGCGACCACATATCTCCTCCCTCCCTCATATATAATGCAAAGATGACCTTCCTGTTGAGTAAGGGAACGTGTGTATGTACCTCACTTGGAAATCAATACATACAACTGTGTGGGTTTCTGTTGAAGTGTCGCTCAAATCTGATTGATGTATGTTGGACGTTCGTTTGGAAAAAGGAAAAAAAGACGGACGAAATGAAAATCGTTAATATAAATATAAATTAATATACCGGTTTCAGAATATTAAGAGTTTGTTTACATATACAAAAATAAGCTGGTAACTAAATAATTTTTGGCCAAACATAGAAGGATGGATATAATATTTAAATTTCCTTAGGGAAATTTTTTTCATTTTGGTATTTGAAACGAAAAAAACTGTAGCTTATACTTCATATTGTGGTTTCTTTATAGACAGCTGGCATTGTTAGATAGTTTGTTTTTAAATATAATATAATCAAAATTCTGGCGAAATATTAGCGGAATTTGAGGCTATACAGACCGAGTTGATTTCTAAAAATTGAAAAGATTTATATGAAAAGGAATTTGAATAGTTTTGTGAGTGCTAAATACTTCCTATATATAATATTGTTTGACATTTATTCATTAATCACAATTTTAATTTGTTTGAGTAATTATTGCTTAGCAACTCGAGCGATAAAAGCCAAATTACGCCCGTATTCGAGGGCCTATAAACAAGTTTATAATACTAAAATGAAATAAAAAAAATTTTGACATGCAGTGTCCACCTCATGCAACAAAGAGGGAAATATGATTTGTCCTTCTATGGTTGACCAAAATCTGGCCTATCTTACGTATCTAGTTACAATTGTATGATCTAAGATGACAATATTTTTACCATACTGATTCAACATTTCATAAGACAATATAGTTGTAACCTTGGTGTTTTATCAAGCCATACAGATATGATCATGAAAACGTTATTAACAAGAGAATTTTGTAAAATAATATTTAATAATATTTCATTTTCTAAATACGGTTACTTAGATATCTTAAAAATTCAATTGTCATCTGCGGCGGTTATGATACTCATAACAATCCTAGGTATATACATATTGAGAAAACGGTTGTATCGTACTGTGTGATGTTTCTCCCTTAACCAGCATCTTAGTAACGATAAAGTGGATTCTTTATTTACTTTCCGTTCACCTTTGGAGAAAAACACGGTGGATCTGTAGATTTGTTTTGTTTTCCTCTCCGGGTAGGAATATCTCGCTAGATTAAATTCTCACCGGAAGCCTGGCTGGGATTGTTGATTGACGAAGCTGCGGGCGAGAAAGAACCGGAAGTAGTTGCCAAGCCGGAACCACCCCCTCCACTACTCTCTACAACTCCCTGCCTTTTAATATTTTACATCGCAGGAGCATAATGAGGACACGAGGAAAGATTATGAGAAAAGAGCAAGGGAGTGTTTGGTGGAAATGGACTTATAATAATCATGCAAATTGTTCATTGCGTATATTGTGTTATAGTTATTTAAGGTATAAGGAATGTAAGTAAATTATAAACCTTCGAGAAGGTATAAACTGAGGCGAAGCTTGCGGAATGATTAAAAGTTGCATTGTTTGTTTGAGTAGATGTACAAAAGTATCAAAATTATTATTTCATGCATAAGTATTATAAATATCTTTTTTATTTAATGTTTAAAGTAGCACGTTTTTGACGTTACAAATTTTCTCTTTTAGCTTTCGGAAAGATTTCTTCAAAAAAGCACGTAAGGTTGAATCTCTACAGGTATTCATAAAGTAATTCAAAATTCTTCCAAAGTATGTTTGAACCTCTACAGGTACTCATAAAGTAATTCAAAATTCTTCCAAAGTATGTTCAAAGCATATTGACAATTTTGTACAATGTCAAATAAGTTATGATTGATTTTAAATCTGACCTTTAAATAATACTTCCGACTCCAAAAAGAGAAGGAAATCCATCCTTCTATGTTTGGCCAAAAATTTAATTACTTACAATATAGCCTGTATCTAGTGATATATGATCTAAGGAAATCTCTCATTAAAAGCCTTTCTTAACAAGAATATCTTTACTGTTTGTATTTTAGATTTTATTTCTCGTTCAATGTAAAGTTGAAATTCTATAAAGTTGCGTCTGCATTTTGATTGATCCGGGCTCAGGATGATATTTACGATACACCTGGGCGGATCAGTAAATCCTGTGTATCCATATTTCAAACGTGCAATCGTTTTGCCGTTTGTCATAGTGTAGTGGTAACTTATCCCAACGTGTATGCGGCTAAATTTTTTAATCTGTAGGATGTTTTCGTACAAGATGGAATTTTAAATTTTAAACGTTTCATTTCCCTTAAATCTACATACAGAGATGGTAGTGTTTCCCACATTTAACAGTTTATTCGAATTGTGGTATTCATTAACTATTAATAACCGTACTACATCAAGTATTAATTAATTGTCCCCAAATATTGGGCCCCTACTCTGTATATTAATAATCCATAAATATACAATATTTTAAATTTTAAACGTATTTCCCTTAAATCTCCATACAGAGATGGTAGTATTTCCTACAGTTAACAGTTTATCGAATTGTGGTGTTAATAATTAACAACCATAGTACATCAAGTATTAATTAATTGTCCCCAAATATTGGGCCGCTACTCTGTATATTAATGATCCACAAATATACAGGCATGCCAATAAATCTCCACCCCGGTCCGCGCGTAATGCGCCTCCGCCATTTTTCCCAATTACCCGTCGGTATGACACATGGCGTGACATGTAGCTCGTCATGTCACGCGTCACTCCGGACCTCCGCAACATTGTTAGAGTTTAATGGCAGCGCAGGTGGCAAAAAGTGCCATGCCACTCCAGCCAGTTGTTAGCATTGAATGACACGCAACGCACGGCAACAAGTAAAAATTTAACAAGCTGCAAACTCGTAACACGCCCGCGTTTTTGTGAATTTTTTACGTGACAGGTGTAAGTTTTAAATAGGATTAGCCTTGCTTTATTTGGATTTTATTTTGGTCTACATTTTCCTGCTCAAATTCAAGAACGCACTTGTCTTCTATACAATTTTAATACAGGATTCAAATAGTTATTTAAATATTAACGGGCAGCGGTGGCTCACTTGGTTACCGCGCTCCGATTCGAATTAAACAAAATGTAAGATCTAGGATTCAAATTTCAGCTTCGCCAATCTTTACTCCAATAAAAATTTTACCGTGTCCAAGTGGTTCTGAACTCACTATAAACTGTAGGACGTACAGTCCTTTGCAGAGGTTGTACACTAACAACTTATCCCCCTAAAACGCAAGTAAAATATGTTGTACAAAGAAATATGCAACATTGTAGGAATTGAAATAAATTTGTTGTGTGCGAAGTTTATCTGCAAGTTTCTTTTATGTCCGAAGAATTTCAGGGCATAAAAATAAAATGTACATGTGATCATAAAAAGAAATTAGAACAATAACTCTTTCGAAATTAGCATATTTTAATATGTGCTAGTCTTAAAAGGCCTACGGTATAAAGCAGCCGTATATTAACATAAAAATAATTACAAATTTCATGAATATGTATACAGAATTTATCAACTAGTGGTATTTTTTATTTTTACCTCTCATAAATTAAAAATTTTCTTCTTTATTTCCAAACATGACAGGCTGTTTTACTTCACTTCATTAGAGAAAAAATTTCATATAGTAAATTCTAATTTCATGACGGTAAAAAGAAACAAAAAAATTTATCTCATATTTTCCAATTTATTTTACCACGAAACGAAATTTACTATAGCAGTAAAAAGAGATATTTGAAACTCATTATAGAATAAACAAATTGCCCCCTTTAAAGTTCTATGAGACTTGCCGTAATGGTATATTTAGGCAAGTACTTTCATTGTATCGTATAATACAATGGACCGAACCTGAAATTTATGTATTCCAAATAGTGTATGTAATCATAATCGAATTTCTGTATATAAAATATAAAAAGTAACCACTATAGCTTCTCATTATTATAATAAATATTAACATTAATCATATAATATACATAATAATGTAGTTATTAGCAATTTAATGTTTTGGAGAAAGGTTGTATGTGTCTTTCGCTTCGAGTCTTGTTTCACGATTCTACTACACTAACGTTACAACAATACTTCCTCAAACTTTTAATAATCTTTTTCTCGTAAACTATTAAAGAAATACGGCTATATTATTTTTTTATCTAGTAAATTATATATTTACATATAAAAATTTGGTTACGTTCCCCATTATGTATTATAATATGGTTAGAGAAATACGAATAGTCGAAAATTTAGTATGAATTTCTTTCCCTTTTAACGAATACTTTAATATGCAGTAGCAGTAACCCTCCATAAAAGGTTCTAAACCCTAAAGTCAGTTTCAAATATACCTAGTATTGAATGATAGAGAAATTCAAACATGTGTATTGAAAAGGTATATGCAATAACCCCTGTCAGTTTCAAACAAAAGAGATTAAAATATTCCATCTCCATCTTTGGCACAACATTCCTATGTGGAACAGGGTCTCAAATACGTGAGGTACTTGTTTCATGACAGGTTTTACTTGCATTTCAGAGATTCAGGTTGTCAGCCTACAGTCTCTGCAAGGTTAGCACACATCGAGCCGTTGTGGGGTAACCTATCCAATTGGACGATCAGACAAAACACGCCACGACCACACAACCGTACTGGCTGACAAAATTAAAATATTATAGGGATAGAGAAATAAAAACATGTATTGAAAAGGTATATGCAATAATCTCTATCAGTTTTGAACGAAAGAGATTAATATATTATATGGAGAAATACGAACAGTCTTTCCCATCTAGTGAAGTCTTCAAGACTATAGCTCTAGTATAGAAGGAAGTGAAGGGGAGTTGGTTGGACTTACCTGACGTGCAGCCTCTGTTGACGTGGGGGTGGGGCAGTCTCGGCGGAGAGGGCCCCCCAGGCGCGCGCCAGCACGGCCACGGTCACGGGGACACCTGCACACAGTCAAACATTCCACTTGACTCCAATCAACGGGATCTCACATCGGATCTCTCAATGTATTCGTTAGCGAGTGATGTGGATGTTTGTCAGTGTGCAGGCTTATGCTTTACTACTGTCACTGTTCTGTTATTAGCATGTTGTTGTAGTGTCTTCTGTGAATTCTGGGTTCGGTGGTCTCCATGTGCACATGTTGTTTCTCTATGTTTCAACTGTCCTCATCTTCTTTCTTGTGTATATGAGGTACGGGTATGTACAAACCTGGTATATGCTCTTGCTATACATTCTTATAGACTTCTTCATGCAAAACACACACTACTTCTACTGTAACAGGGCATGTAAATACTGGTTAACGGTTAACCCTCATAAAGGTTTTAGTTTGAAAACCGGTTTAAACCAGTTAATATATCGGTTAAGGGCCGGTTGTTCCACCAGTTACCTTAACCATCAATTAATAGAAAAATATCGTGGTGTAAATTCCGCGGCAATTTCCAGTAACTGACAATTGTCAGTGCGATTTAAATCTGATTGGTTTAATTCACCAAAATACTTTGATTTAATTGGATGACAAATGTTCAGTGGAATTGTCACAAAAAATCCCATAATACTGTAGCGTACCCAGGGTCGCGGCGCGGGCGGCGGCGCGGGCGGCGACCGATAGCGTGCAGGTCAGAACACGTCCGTTCGGTCCCCATTGTTCTGATTTCAAGGAATCAAAGAATCTTCTAGAATGATGTATTTTAATATAAATACCCCGACCAAAAGATCGCGAGGACAGTCTTGTATCGATACGGGTAGTGAACAGATGGTGATATAAATAAGTAAAGAGTGATATAAATATTGTAAAAATAAATATTGCGTAGTTATAATTGTTTAAATAAATTATCCTAGTGTTTAAGTCTTTAGTAATAATAATTAGTTCTAAATTAGTGTTTATATTTGTTAATTCTTAGTGTTAGTTATTTTTCATTATTCTTTATAATTCATATTTCTTTCATTAAACATAGTTATATAAATATTAGTGTTATAATCAATTTTACACTTCACCTAAATAAATAAAACGTTACAATTGGTGTCAGGTGTGGGGTTAATAAACTGTGAAGTGTAAAATAAAAATAAATAAAATGGCTACTAAACAAGTAAAATTAAGTGAATTAAAAGTGGCTGATCTCAAGAGGGAGCTAGAAGAACGAGAGTTGGAGACATCGGGAACCAAGTCTGTTTTACAACATCGTCTACGGCAAGCTTTGGTAGAAGCTGGTGAAAATCCTGATGACTTTTTATTCGAAATTACGGGTAGCTTGCCCGATTTTGGTAAAATTATGGAGGAAAAGTTAGCAGAAAGTTCTAAAAAATCTGATGAAAACTTACAAAAACTGGTAGAAAACTCTCGAACATTAGAACAAAAATTAGAAGAAAATTCTAGAACTTTAGAACAAAAGTTGGCGGAAAATTCTAAAACTTTAAAAGAAGAATTAACAGAAAATTCCAGAATATTGAAAGAAGAGTTAATGGAAAATTCTAGAAAGTTTGAGGAAAGTTCCAGAATATTGAAAGAAGAGTTGATGGAAAATTCTAGAGTTTTGGAAGAAAAACTGAATGAACAACTGATAGAAAGTTCTAGAAATCTAGAAGTTAAATTGGAAGAAAAAATGGCAAACAATTTGAAAAATTTGAAAGATGAATACGATATGAGGATTGCAGAATTACAGAAAAATGTCTCTAAAATTACGTCACCAGCGGTTTCAAATTCAAATACAGCTAAGACTGATGAAATTCAGGAAAAGAAAACAGAAAATAGTTCCAGAATCCATATAAAAACACCAGAATTTGACGGCAAGACATCGTGGCCGAATTATTTAAAACAGTTTGAAGCTGCTGCTAAAGCAAATGGCTGGACTTCCAAAGAAAAAGCTACTGCGCTGATAGTTTCGCTACGTGGAGAAGCCATCGATATCCTACAAACGCTAAAAGAGGATGAACAGGAAGACTACGAACAACTTGTTAAGCGATTGGATATGCGATATGGCAATGCGCATCTGGAGCAGGTGTACCAGACACAACTGAGGAACCGATATCAGAGTTCAAAAGAGAACCTTCAGGAATTTGAAGCGGATATAGCTCGTTTAGTTCGTCTCGCACATCCCACAGCTCCTGACAGTGTTTTGGAATGTCTAGCCACACAAGCATTTATCTACGGGGTCCGAGACAGTGAAACTCAGCAGGCACTACGATTGGCTCGACCAAAAACTCTCGTTGATGCACTTTCATATGCCTTAGATCATGAAGCTGCAAAACAAGCTTCACGCAACCAATCGCGAGTGCGAAATATCGATGCTGAGAGGCCCGAAGACACCGAAGATCTAGAAGACAAGATAAGACGAATTACATCCGAAATTCATGCTTCTGGAAGAAAGAAACTCCGCTGTTGGAATTGCGGTGAAGTAGGTCACCCGCAAAGGCTCTGCAGAAAACAACAGAGGAAAGCAGAACCAAGAAAGGAAGAAAGGGAGTCGGAAAACTAAGTCGGGTTGATGCGAAGGGGCAATCGTCGACCCGTAATCCAGTAGCCCCAGAATCTATTACTTATGTCGCATCCCTTCATCATCAAGCTAACAGCATCTATGTAGACGGTTCTATCGACAGAAGGCCGCTTAAAATGTTGCTGGATACGGGTGCGACAAAAACAATAATCAGACCCGACTTAGCAAGAAAAATATGCAGAAAACATCTACTCCCAACAAAGTGGCAAATACGCACAGCCACAGGAGAACAAGCTACCGCATCTGGAGAAATAGATTTGAGCATAATTATTGGAAAAACGTGCATTAAACATCGCGCACTGGTAGCAGACGTAGAAGATGAATTCATTCTGGGTATGGACTTAATGAAAAAGCATGGATTTAAACTTGACCTGAAGAATGGAGTGATGATGGTCAATGATGAAGAACTGGTATTAAATCCACGAGACGACAATGCCATGCGAGTATTAATAATGGAAGATGTAACCCTCCCAGAACGGAGTGAATCAATCGTGGAAGCACAGATAGAGGGTAGCTTCTGTGAGGGAAACATTGCCATGCTCCAGCCGAAAAACGATGATGCCAAAACTGGGACTGGAGTTGTAATTGGAAAAGCCTTGTTTAAGACCGACAAGATAATCCCAGTTCGAGTAATGAACATTAATTTTTATCCCGTTACACTGAAGAAAGGGACCATAGTAGGAGAATGCTCAACGGTATCATCGATTATTCGAACTGTGAAGGCCAAAGATAGCACAACCTGTGAAGTTCCGGATATTCTATTGAAGGAGCTGTCAACATCGTTCCAGGACTTGACCGCCGACCAGAAAACCAAGGCTAAGGGTTTAATTGGAAACTTTCAAGATGTGTTCCAATTGGACAAGAAGGACAAAGGAAGAACCAATGTAGTCCATCATAAAATAGACACCGGAGACGCAAGACCCATCCGCCAAACAGCAAGAAGATTACCACTGGCGAAGCGGGAAGAAGCAGAAGAAATTATTGAGGACATGAGGACGGAAGGTGTGATTGAACCTTCAAGCAGTCCATGGGCTTCACCAGTGGTGCTAGTGAAGAAGAAGGATGGCTCTACAAGATTTTGCGTCGATTATCGTCAACTTAACAACGTGACGAAGAAGGATAGCTACCCGCTACCAAGAATAGACGATACTCTGGACACATTGTCAGGATCAAAGATTTTCTCTACTCTTGATCTAAAGAGCGGATACTGGCAAGTGGATTTAGACCCAAGAGACAAAGAAAAGACTGCATTTACCATCGGTACCGGTCTTTGGCAATTTACTGTTATGCCATTTGGGCTCTGCAATGCCCCTGCAACGTTTGAACGGCTTATGGAAACCGTGTTGGCTGGACTATCGTGGAAAACATGTTTGGTCTATCTCGACGACATTATTGTGGTAGGAAAAACGTTCGAGGACCACATGAAAAACTTGGAAGAGGTTTTCCAAAGATTGAGAAAGGCTAACCTGAAACTCAGTCCAAAGAAGTGTCACTTATTTCAAAAAGAAGTGCATTATCTTGGACACGTAGTTTCTGGTAAGGGTATTGCAGTTGACCCGGAGAAAATAAGGGCTGTGAGTGACTGGCCAGTACCGAGGGACAAACATGAATTGAGAAGTTTCCTTGGTCTCTGTACATACTACCGACGTTATGTACCTGGATTTGCCAACATAGCGAAGCCATTGACAAGGCTTACTGAGGAAGGCAGAAAATTTATCTGGGAGATGGACTGTCAAGCTGCGTTCAAACAACTTAAATATTCCTTGACAAGTGCACCTGTCCTAAGTTATCCTTTACCAGAAGGAGAATTCGTTCTAGATACAGATGCCAGCAACGTTGGAATTGGTGGCGTTCTTTCCCAGATACAAGACGGACAAGAGAAGGTTATTGCCTATTTTAGTAAGACCTTGTCAAAACCAGAGAGGAATTATTGCGTCACCAGAAAAGAACTTTTGGCTGTCGTGAAATCCGTGGAGCACTTCTACAAATATTTATACGGTAGAAGATTTCTTATAAGAACTGACCACGCTGCTCTCAAATGGCTGCTACAATTTAAGAATCCTGAAGGTCAGGCAGCTAGATGGATTGAAAGATAGCAAGAATATAACTTCGTTATTGAGCATCGAGCAGGTACAAGCCATCGTAATGCTGACGCATTATCAAGAAGACCTTGCCAAGACGAATGCAAGCATTGCAGTCGTCTAGAGGAAAAACTCTCTACCATCGCCAGAACAACAGTAGTAAATGATAGTTGGCAAACGGAAGACCTTCGCAAGGACCAAGAGAATGATTCGGACTTGAAAATCATACTTGATTGGAAACGTGGCGATAGCAGACCAGTTTGGGAAGATGTTGCACGACACTCACAAAGTGTAAAATCGTACTGGGCGCAATGGGATTCTATTGTGGTTGAAGAGGGCCTCCTGAAACGTGTCGTAGAAAATACTGAAGGTACTGTGAGTAGGACCCAGCTGATAATTCCTAGGAATAGAGTACCGGAAGTATTGGAGGAGATCCACGACGGATCTGGACATTTTGGAGTGAATAAAACCCTTGAGAGAGTGCGCGAACGATTTTACTGGGTAAATTGCAAAGAAGATGTTAAAGAGTGGTGCAAGAAATGTGTTGTCTGCGCGGGAAGTAACGGGCCACATAGGAAAAGAAGAGCTCCAATGCGCCAATATAACGTTGGAAGTCCCTTTGAACGCATTGCGATTGACGTGGCCGGACCATTCCCCGAAACAGATGATGGAAATAAATACATAGTAGTAGTAATGGACTACTTTACTAAGTGGGTTGAAGCCTATCCATTACTCAACCAGGAAGCCGTAACGGTCGCTGAAGTTTTGGTTAAAGAATGCATCTGCCGATTTGGAGTACCGCGAGAGATACATTCCGACCAAGGAAGGAATTTCGAGTCCGCCCTGTTCCAAAATATCTGTAAGATATTAGGAATAAAGAAAACCAGAACTACTGCATTACACCCGCAGTCTGATGGCATGGTTGAACGGATGAATAGAACAATAAATCGGTATTTGTCAAAAGTAGTCTCTAACCATCAACGAGACTGGGACCGACATCTTCATCTGTTCTTGTTGGCTTACCGTTCATCAGTGCATGAGACAACAGGGCAGACACCATCTAACATCTTATTCGGGCGGGAGTTGCGCTTACCATGCGACCTGGTATTTGGCAGTAAACCCGGTGAAGATCTAGCCGGGGAGGACTATGTAACGGACTTACGGAGAAGAATGAATGACATCCATGAACAAGTCCGCACAAACATTCAAGGTGCCAGCGATCGGATGAAGGACCAGTATGACGTCAAGGCTGAAAAAGGTGGTTTTCAACCTGGGAATTTGGTGTGGCTTTACAATCCACAAAGACGACGTGGCTTATCACCGAAGCTGCAAAAGAATTGGGAAGGTCCCTACGAGATCGTAAAAAGAATAAATGATGTGGTCTACAGAATTAGGAAAACACCTAATGGAAAGCCGAGAGTAGTCCACTTCAATCGGTTAGCCCCTTTTGCTGGCGATAATTTTGACGATCATCGTGGAGCGACGGTTCGCCGGGTTATAGCTGAGGAACCCACATTTGATGACTTTATGGAAAGTCATTCCACTGGTCACAAAGCACGGTATGGCGTGACACGAGAAGAACAACGAGATCTGTTCACCGTGTCCCCAGAATATTCCCTCGCTCACTGTGTAGCGAAAGACATTAAAATGTCCCGCGGCATCGCTTCAGTTTTTAAAAGAAAATTTGGACGAGTACAAGAACTGGCCAACCAACGTCCAACTGTCGGGAAAACGCTACAACTGAAGGATGATAACGTAGAACACAAGCGGTGCATTTACTATCTCGTTACGAAACAATACTCACATCAGAAGCCGTCATACCGCAATTTATGGGACTCACTGTGCGACATGAAGGACCATCTGTTGGAAAACGACATCATGAAACTGGCAGTACCGAAGATAGGCTGTGGACTAGATGGTTTGGATTGGAGGATTGTTAGAAGCATGTTAGAAACAGTCTTCCGCTTTACCGGAGTGGAAATTCTAGTTTGCAGCTTCAACTCTACCGGCCAAGAGGAGCTCAAACGGACCGTCGACTGTTACTTCTTCAAGACTTCCAGATGCACCAAGGGTGATGCATGCAGATTTCGTCATAACGAACTGTTCCGGGACGAAACAGTCTTAAGGAGGGGGCAATGTAGCGTACCCAGGGTCGCGGCGCGGGCGGCGGCGCGGGCGGCGACCGATAGCGTGCAGGTCAGAACACGTCCGTTCGGTCCCCATTGTTCTGATTTCAAGGAATCAAAGAATCTTCTAGAATGATGTATTTTAATATAAATACCCCGACCAAAAGATCGCGAGGACAGTCTTGTATCGATACGGGTAGTGAACAGATGGTGATATAAATAAGTAAAGAGTGATATAAATATTGTAAAAATAAATATTGCGTAGTTATAATTGTTTAAATAAATTATCCTAGTGTTTAAGTCTTTAGTAATAATAATTAGTTCTAAATTAGTGTTTATATTTGTTAATTCTTAGTGTTAGTTATTTTTCATTATTCTTTATAATTCATATTTCTTTCATTAAACATAGTTATATAAATATTAGTGTTATAATCAATTTTACACTTCACCTAAATAAATAAAACGTTACAATACTTTCAGAAAAATGCTGGTCACTTGCCTAATGGTACCAAAGAGTCTATCTATATTTTTAACACTCTACAATAAAATGTAAATAAATTGCAAAAACTGGCATGATGTCATGTCACTAAATGATATTAAAATAAAGATTAATGTTCGCTAAAACCGGTTTATTTTTTTATTTTTTTTGGTTAACGGATATCAGTATTTTTCGCAACTTTCGTTCAAAATATCGGTAAACGGTTTTTACTAACCGTTCTTTTTTTAACCGGTTACATGCCCTGTTTCATAATAAGGGCATTATAAAGATGTTATTCTACGACCATTATGACATTTGTTTGTTGTATGTATGTTATTGCTACGGATACATAGTATAATGTAATAGTATATTGTGCAACAAGTGCAGAATCTCGCTTATTTCGGCACGAGACCAAGAAGAAAAATAAGCGAGTTTCTGCACTTGGATATACAATACTTATGTCTTATTGTAATTTCTTAATGATCTAATTAATCGATCAAATATTTATAATATAACTGTTTTATTCAAAACCTATATGTGTGAGGCTATGATATGAAAAGTCAAATTAATTTTAAATACAGTTCTTTATTATCTGGAAAATTTCCAAAATAAAAATGTAGTCATTATTAATTCAAGCAATTAGACTGTGACAGGTAAATGTACATGTCACTAAAATTAATATGAGAAAATCAATTTTATTTTATCTTTTGGTGTTTTTGAAATACATGACATTGCAGATATTATATTGCCTTTCATGAAATATATATAATACGTAAAATATATAGCCAGTAATTATTTTTTAGACCAAACTCCTTTTAAAAATACCGTACTACTTTATTATTTTTATAAGCCCACCGTTGTCACCTAATTTATATCCATGTTTTTGTATATGTATTCATGATTAAAATCATTAATATTTATTAATATATTTTTGTTAAACTAATTCCAATCACAGTTAATCTTTAAACATTAGAATGTAACGTTTTTTAATGGAAAATCAAGTTTTAACACTTGAAAATTTCGAAAAATAATTAATTTTCGGTCAAAAATTTTGAATTTTGAAAACAATCCAAATTGATAGACCTCGATGAGCTGATTTCAAATTTTCAAACCGAATTTAATTATCTCGTTTCGTTTTTGAGATATTTGTCCTAAAAGTTGCACCTCAAAAAAGTGTGTTTTTCGGGTATATCTCAAAAATGGGTAGAGATACAATCTCAACGATTCCACCATTCGATTCTGCAGGCAAAATTACATAAAGAAATGTTTTCTCCGCATATACGTTCTTTGGAGCGATTCGATGAAAAATGAGAAAATTGAAAAAACCTAAATTTCTAATTTTCAGTCCGAAACTTATTTTCTCCAAAAATTTTTATATTCTGGACTTAAGTAAATATCGACATACTGATTCCAAATTTTCAAACCGAATTCAATTATCTCTTACCGTTCTCGAGATAATCGCGTTCAAAGTTAGACTTAAAAAATTAGGTTTTTTAGGTATACTCCTTAAATTGTTAGGTTTACGACCTCGGCGACTTCACCAATCGATTCTACGGGCAAAATTACATAAGTGTACCAATTTTTAGATTTTTATCTCAACAGATAGATTTTCTAGAACGAAAAAACTGAAAATGGCCAAAAATCGAAAAAATTGCCTGATGAACCCCTGACGATTTTTTCAGTTTTTCGCCATTTTGTTTTTTCCTAATTAAAATTGTATCCATTGGAATAAAAATGTGAAAATTGGTATACTTATGTAATTTTGTCCGTAGAATCGATTAATGAAGTTGCCGAAGTCGTAAACCTAACCATTTAAGGGGTATACCTAAAAAACCTGTTTTTTTAGGTATCGCGAATTCTCAACTTTGAATACAAATATCTCGAGAACGGTAAGAGATAATTGAATTTGGTTTGAAAATTTGGAATCAGCATGCCGATATCTACTTAAGACCAGAAAATGAAAAGTTTTGGAGAAAAAAAGTTCCTCGGTGAAAATTTGAAATTTAGGTTTTTTCAATTTTCTCATTTTTCACCCAATCGTTCCAAAGGACGTATATGCGGAGAAAACATTTCTTTATGTAACTTTTCCCGTAGAATCGAATGGTAAAATCGTTGAAGCTGTATCTCTACTCATTTTTTAGATATTCCCGAAAAACATACATTTTTGAGGT
Organism: Stenolophus ochropezus; assembly: GCA_035578165.1. Lineage (NCBI taxonomy): Eukaryota > Metazoa > Arthropoda > Insecta > Coleoptera > Carabidae > Stenolophus > Stenolophus ochropezus. Next base: position 26,405,732 of record JAQOWZ010000005.1, on the reverse strand, counting down.
GCAACTTTGAGAGCAAATATCTTAGAAACGAAACGAGATAATTAAATTCTGTTTGAAATTTTGAAATCAGCACATTGAGATCTATCAATATAGACTATTTTCTAAAACCAATTTTTTTTACCCAAAAATGGGTATTTTTGAAATATTTCAGATGTGTAAACACTATTTTACTCTGAAAATTCATAAATTCTAATATTAGCTTGATCTCTTGTCCTTCTTTACTGAAATGGTGGAAAATAAAAAGAATACTTGAAGAGACAGTTTGGCGCTGCCACCAAATTTCCCATTAGAATGTGTGTTTGAGTTGTGTGAATCAATTCACAAACAACTTAAGGATTAATTTTGCTTATTATTGTCCTGACTCCGGTATAATACAGTTTTGTTAATAATTACAAGAGTTGTAAATTAGTTCCAAACATAGGTTAGTAGTTGGGAACTATAAAATAATTAATGCTTTGACAGGACCATTTTCATTTGCATAAATGTCAAATTAGTTCACATTCGCAAATGTAAACATGTCAATAATTAATTACATTTTTAAAATATATTTGATTGACAATTTGATTTGTTTTTGATTATAAATAATAAATTATATTATGTTTTACAATAATTATTACAATTTTTATATTATAAATTTATTTCGAATTGAAATTGAAATATAAAATGTGAATTAAAATACCTATTTTATAATACATACAATATTTAAGCCACAAGGAATTTAAATACTATTTAACTTCGAAGAAGTTTTTCCAAAGTTGTTATAGATCAATAACATGCAGTGGCGTGCGGTGATAATTTGATGGTAGGGAAGCTGTTCCATAAAAATTAAAAACAAACATAGAAATACCGTTGAGCTAAATAATGCTCCTTAGAAATTTTGGAGGTCGTCTTTGATAATTTTTTTTAAAGTCTTTTATTATGATTTGCATTTAAATATAAACTTTAAGTAATTCAAAGTACGTTAAAATATGAAAATAACTTATTACATGCCTAGTAATGTAATAATTACAATACGAGTAACGTGGAGTATGTATTTTTATAATAAATCAAATGTTTATTTCCGTAGTCAATTCTATTTGGAAAGGTATACTTTTATATCAGTTCTATTTATATCCAGATCTAGATAAATAAATTCAATATATTTTACATAATAATATCAACCTATATTTTGTTTCTTAATATAATTAAAATTAAACTTAAAAATTAATTATCATTATTAATTCCTATTGCTGGATATGGCAGTTTCAAAAAATTATATGTAGTTTAATAAAAAATAAATAATGTGTGTACCATAGAATTTCTATTTTTAAATACTTTATTTTACTTAATATGATTCAATATATGAAACAGTAATATTTAAAAATATACTTTAACATGCATATAAATTAATCCGTATTTCATTTTTATATTGACTTTCTATTATTATTTAAATAAATTTTATATATTATTTCATATTTAGTAATAGAGTTTCAATGCCGTTAGCCTTGCTTTACGTTTTTACGCAATTCGATATATTTATAGCATTAAAAATTTTCATACACAAATGTGTTTTTCATTGGGATTATTATTTGAAAATTGTTTATATACGAATATTTTTTTTGTTTATTGTTATATTTTGCACGTCATGTTAAAACAGTATTGTCACATTTTTTGTAATGTTCATTATTTTGCTACACAGTTGGGCTTATAAAAGTAATAAAAATTTAACAGCAAAAAATATTCGCGTTATAAAAGAAAATAAAACCGAATAAAAAATACACTAGTTTACGTCCGGATTGCAAGCGTATATGTGAATGCTGGAATTTTAATCATTGTTAATGCTCACCATGCTGAAAACTGCAACTTACCTTACAAAAATTATTATTGTAAAACTAAGAAACTTGGATGTTATTTTAGTGAATGGAACAAGGAGTAAAATATAAAGTTTCTAGGAAAATTTGTTCTAAGTATTAATAAAAGTTCTGCGTATTCCTACAGTCTAAAAATAACAGGCCATGTACATCCATATGTATGAGGTAAATGTATGTTGGATAAAATATATTTTAGTTTGAAATGTCACTGTTTTTGTAGGTGTTACATTTTAGTCTTCAAACAAGTAAGGGAATATAGGTTACTTATGTAAATTAGACACAGTTTCTATATTTTAAAGAAACTAACTTTGAAGTTTGTTCTATGTAAATAAGTAAGTGCAGTCTATTTTCTAGAGTTGATGTATGTTTACTAGTCTCATTTAAAATGATACATAGGGAACTAATTTAACATTTGCTTTTTGGGATATAAACTTTTCTGACAAGACAACACCAAGTGCAACAATTTTGAATAATAATACCTTTGTAGGAAATGGTAGAATAATAGATGGTCTGCTAGATCACTCGTTCTTACATATCCAGATTTTTTTTATTGGTGACCTTTAATATCAGAAAATTCAATATCTAGATGAATGAAAAATTAAAATTTTAAACATTTCTCAATATACTACAATTGCCCAAATATCATCGTACGTAATTCAAAAGTTTTATAGCAGATTGACTCGTTGCTTAGCAGTTAATGGATGGATTTTTGAAAATTGTAATTATTGTTTAATTGTTCGTTCTTATATTTACTTGTTGTGTAGCAGACCATTCTACTATTCTATCATTTCCTGTAAAGTTATTAATGGTTCTTAAAATTATTGTTGCAGTTTGTGATACAAATGTCAAATTCGTTCCCAATGTTTCATTTTAAATGAGACAAGTAAATATACATTGCTGTCAATCAAATATCAAGTCGTAACCATGGATATGATAAATCCTTATGTTTCACGTTAAAAAATACTCACGGTATATAAATTTCATAATGGATGAATTATACAAAGAAGAGTTATAGATTAAACTAACGACTAACTAACCACATCACATCAATAAGTGACACGAATGACATTACTCTTTTTTAATATTTAAAAATATATATTATCGCGGTTACACTAGAGTTTCTATTTCATGTTTGTCGTTGGTTAGTCGTAGATAGCATATATACCCTTATGTATCACGTACGATAATGATATAGCGAATAAAAGCCTCATCTATGCTCTATGTATACGATAACTATACTAGATAAAAGTTTAATAATTCTTGCAGCAGAAATCGACTGTACGTGTATTTATTCTTGTATTGTTTATTATAATGTGTTCACTTGGAATAAATTCCAAAATAAATTGAGGAACGAAAGCTCTCCGATTTGACGCGATATTTTGTACCTTTATTATTTCATGTTATGTTATATCTTGTTTTAAATATAGAATATATATTAATAAATAGTGACAAATATATTAATTTGACGCGATATATTGTACCTTTATTATTTCATTTTATATCTTATTTTATATATGGATAATATATTAATGAATGTTGATAAATCCATTAGTTGAGAGTGGTTAAACATAGCCTTTGAACATATGTGAAATCTATTAGACATTAGCTATGATCCAGGCGCCTACATCCGTCGGGTTTAGTGTCGGTATCTCATCCCCGTTCACGCTCACGCGCTCACGCAGGCGTCACGCGCGACACCTCTCATGAATATGTGAACACGCATGTGCACGTGATGGGAAATAGTGGTGGTGGGTACTGGGAGTTATTCGCAAATTCCCGAAGTCTATGTAACATCCCAACGAATAAATGAAGAATGAAACCTTCATGCTTTTATAGATCATGAGATCATTTTTCTCTAGACATGAATATAGTAAAATCTTGACCTAACTGACTTCGGGTATAATGAATCAAATGAACGGATCAAATGTTCGATCAACTGAGAAAAATGTTTTTCATTTCATAAGATCATTCTTTTATAGAAATAAAGATGGGGCTTCGGCTATTATTAAATACCTTAGCTTAAACATCATCTATTAAACTGTTGATCCTCACGTCATCAATTTTTGCTGCAAGAATTATTAAACTTCCCAAAGCCTATAAACATCAGAAGAAATAATTGAAAAAATCTTCTGAATTGTTTTGCGTATGTTAATTTAAATAAATTCGGAAAACATATTTTTATGTAACAGATTTTCGGTTTTAACGGTCACCATCTCGAGCGTATAAATTCGTTATACCGAGGTTCTATGTACTAGACAAGGGACTAACTAACTAAAGAGAAAAACAACCTATCCATACGGTCAATGTCATAAGATTTGATGACCAAACAAAATTTGCAATAATAAAATATAAAGTCACAAGAACGTTTTCTTCAGTTATACACTGAACTGAACTGAAGATGGATACACAGTAACCGAAATGTACATTTTGTATCATAAAATACTTTGTGAAGAAAAGGTTTTTCAAAAAATTCCGCTTGAGGCTTTAAAATCTTTATAATTTTCATAACAAAATACACTGAAAGTTTCTTGTTCATTGGCTATATCGATCATATTCTACATATCCTTTCAACATTATTGTATGTACTACATCATTCCTAGAATGACAGCTAGTGAAGGGTACTTCACGTATTTGAATTTAAATTCATAAAAATATGAATAAGAAAGGTATTTGTAAGGATATTTGATTGTGAAATACGGCCCTGGTGAGATCAGGCACAGGTAGTTAGGTAAATGCAGGATATTTAAAGTTAAATGTTAAATGATATGTGAGAAGAGGTCGGATGGTTGGAGAGGTGATTTGTATGCCAGGCAAATTCGATTTCTCCGTCCGGTTCCTCGGGCCAAAGGTTTTATACGCACCCGATTCAATGATACTTAAACTGCCCCCAACGCGAACAGAATATTCAACACACATACATTAAAACTAAAGTTTCACTTACGACCTACGAGGCACGTCCAGAAACTACAAATACTACATTTTTAAAAATCGAAAATGGAATATATTTTTAGGCGACCACTACAAAAAATTATTCATTTCAATTTAATACACCATCTGTCAAAAAGAACAATTGCCCACAGCTTATGATTAGGTGACGGAAATAGTATATTTTGTAACAAATGCAGAAAGTCACCAATTTCCCATGAGGTGTGAAAATTTCAGCACGAGACGAAGTCACACAAGGTGGAAAATAGCTGATTCTGCACGAGTAGCACACTATACTTTTTCTACGACCACAATGCTAAACATTAAGGCAGTTACAGACTCACTACTCTTACTTTTACAATGTGCCTCGTATCTACATATCAAAATTAATAACAATATTATATGTGTACTGCGCTTCTTTCAATCTAAGGCTGTATTTATTTGGTACCTTTAGGTTTAACCTTGAACTAATCCAGAAGTAACTCATTTTACTTCCAAATGAATGTTCCATTTTATGGTAGTTGTTATAAAAATTAGCGGCAAATTTAAAATAATTTCATATTTTTTTATGTCAAAATAAACGTCAAATCTTTTGTCGTTTATTTCTTTTTTTATGCTATATTACTTTTGAATATACAAAACAAGCCGCTGTGCTGCCATAGTAAATAAGGTACACAAGTTAAAAGAAAGAGATGGCAAACGGGTTGAACCTGGGTTGAATCTACCATCCCTCAAAAATAGCTGAGGCAGTTGGATCAGTTCAGGAACTCTTCCGGATTACTTAAATAGAACCAATTAAACAAAACTAATCTATCAGGTTACTATAAAAGTCCCAAATAAATACGACCTATATACCATAAAAGATTTAAAAATTTATATTATTTCTTTACTTCTAAATTAGATGTATTAATATTTTTGATGTTGGCATTATCAAGGTTATTCCTGCAAATATGGCTTTTACAATAATTTCGCCGGTAGAGTTTTGTGAAAGTATGGTTCAACCTATTCGTATCTACCCGCTTCAATTATCTTTATCATCGACCTGGCTATCAGATGGCAAATCTCGGAAATTGCGAGCAATTCGTCACAGTTTCCGCTAGCGGCGATATCCGCTCTCAAAAATCAAAGATGGCTGAACTAGTTTGCAGGTTATGTGAGCTTACGCAATTAGTGATAACAGGAATTCTAATCAACCAAATGGAGGAATATTCCTATATTCCTCGTTAGCTCCCAGCGTTATAAATGGCGACTATATTTTAAACCGCGGCGACATTAATAATGGAGAAATATTTGAAATATTCCACTGAATATAATCTATCGCCTTTGCAATTATAGTATATGGAAATTGTAATATACGTTATTTGCTATTTGCTAACAATAATAAAATATAATTTATTTTATTATTCAATAATTTCAATGTTTAAGCGAAATTTGAATTTTTACTAAATATATGTATCTATGTATTAACAACTAACTACATTATGTTTTTATTATAATATTGTTTTAATTATTTTGTAGAATCTGTTTTGTATTATGTACGTATGTAAGTAAACTTTAATATATATGAAAACTAATATCTACCAAGCATAAGTAAGGTTATGCTTATCATTCATATAAGAAATATATTGTAAATTACTTACGACCATTGACTTAAATGTGAATGTAGAAAGACAAGACACTTACCTGAAACAAAGAAAAAGTAAATTAGTACATTTTACATACGAAATAGGTAACATTAAGGTACATTTAGGGGCGTATACATTTTATCCTCTACACATGTTATATTGCTCGACATTGTACCTTTCAAACATTTAATTTTGCACACCTTTTATCGTGCACACTTTTAATCCGCGAAAAAAGGTATCTTGTCTCATTTTATCTTGCGCACATTTTATCATCCGCACATTTTATCTTTCATTCATTTTATTTTCAATAAACTGAGATGTTTGTTTTGCTAACTTTTCCATAATTGCGTCAATTTCAACATTTCAAGGCAATAGTTAGTAAGCAGAGTAACTGAAAATGGTGTATCTTGTACGAATGATCGTAGTATATTATGCCTTATGCAGTAAGCAATATATATCGAGCATTAAGCATTGTCAACTCCATAGATTAAATATGAGAATACATCTTTGAGAATATATATATTGTTGAGAATTTGAGATTAAACTAAGAATATGTACGTTGTTAATAGTGTACCTGCTCTGAATACTTGCTCCATCGATAAATTATTTGTAAATTAATTAAATTGTGGGGTGATGTGTGTTGGGAACAGCTGAGTAGTGTAATATTCCGCGCAGCAGTGCAACATGTTAATATGATGCTGGGGATTATCTGTAATTAATGTAGGCGAAGATTTACTATGCTGCAAAGTACAAGTGAAGAAGAAATATGCTCAAAGCAACGATTCATTATCTAACTGGAATTTATAATTACACTGCAGACTGGGAAATTAAACACCTAGGCTACTTCATCTACTACACTATACTTTAACCTTCCTACATTAATATCTTATTCTAAAACAAATATTTATTAGCGATCTCCTTGTTGTACATGTTTCATTTTAAATGAAACAAAAAATTGTTCGACCAGTGATTCACAAAATACGAGTCCCAAGTTGTTTTATTTTAAATGTACATGTTGTTTTTATTTGCTAATTCGATAGAAAATTTAATTGTGAATTCAATTGTTTTTCCATTTAAGCGTTCTTGTAGTTCATATAGTTCTCGAGGTAACAATAGTGGCCCACTTAAAATGAACAACCTGTATGTGCTATCTAATTTGTTCTTCATTTTCTGTATATTTCATCAATTATAATACTTAAATCATAATTTTGAATTTTGACGTCTTTTCACTTCGGAAATCACACGATTTCAGCCGAGAGGTTAACCTTTTCGAAAGTTTGGTGTACAGTCCATGGAAATCCTTTGGAAGTTTTGTAAGTTTTATGGGAGTTTTGGAAGTTTCATGAAAGTCTTGAAAGTTCCATAGAAGTCTTCGAAGTTCTATGGAAATCTTGAAAGTTTTTGTGATTTGGAAGTTTATTTCGTAAGTGGTTAACCCATCGATTCCACCCAACAAGATGATGTCATCAATCCCTTTTTCTTGATGACGTGAGTATTATTATTTTGCCTCAAATTTCATCTTTAATAATATTTAATTTTGAGTTAATATTTGTCGCCCCCTTTTACAAATTTCTTTGTGCCAATATTGTCTTTTATAATATATTTATAATTCGACTCTAAACCTCGGCTGTTTAAATTAGAATGTAGGGCTCCAATTTCCATTTGAAAGGCAAAAACAATTACCGGCTGCGAGACAAACTTCCATCATTGTCTGGTGGTTGTCAGGTCTGCTCGGCGAGGACAAAGCTCCTGAGGAAATGCGCATTCCTGCCTCATCCCCGCTGCTCCGATATTGAAAAATGTGGAGACTTTCAACTCACGAAGAAAAGAAAATATCGATGAGATACCGCAACGTATTGGGGAAAATTTGCATAATCGACAGTAATAATATATCCTCAGCGCAGTTTATTTCATACAAGGTATTACAAAATCATATTGGCGAAAACATAAATACAAGGATACTATCTGCTCCATTTTTTCTCCGAAGAATATTAACTGTCTTTTCTATGGTACTCTAAATATATTTTTAATGAATAAGAAGAATAATAGGTATTTACATTCTATATGCGAGGCCTCCGTATTGAAGTTCACGAAGCGAATATCTAACGCACACATAATGTATTATATTTTTTGGCCGATATATGTAGTTTAAAAAAAAATTACTTGTTAACATGAAATCAATGATCCCAACAATCAAGCTCTTTTCAATAAAAATATGATAGGCTTTGCAACAAGACGTTCTGAAAAACAATAAAATAATAAAAAAATGTATTTCTCTGGAAGGTAGCGTTTTTGAAAACACTGTTTATTATTATAATAATTATTATTATAAGTACCACATAACTTTCGAGAAAGTATGAACTGAGGGGGTGCCTGCGAATAGTTTTATTGAGTACTTACATTTCGAATCTCTTATTATATCTTTCGCGCCATATTAGCTATTAACTTCAAATAATGTTAAAGTATTTGTAAAATGTGACAGTTCAGATTAATGTATTTGCAACTTTTTATAGTTAATTTGAATCGTTGCTACACGACCAAATGTATATGAAATTCCTGTTTTTCATAATTACCCTGCTAGTAGGACAGTTATTTCTATTACTTCCCTTTGACAATGGTAACCAAATAACAGAAGTTATCAGGAACTTACGACTTATGTTGCTATAGAACTATGTTAAACGTGAACAATGGCGCGAAAAATTAATTTATCCCTTCCTTTAATTGAATAAGTAACCCTCTAAAAAGTATCAGGTTTGGCTCGAATAGATGTAGCATTAATGTTATGAATAATTCATCCTTATTTTGAGATTTTTCCGCTTAAACTAAACTCTTTATAGATCCCAAAGATAATAATGTCCAGAGAACTGGTCATCCTCTTCCAATCCATCGGTTAACAAAATCGTAATTCAAATCATTATATTCTATCATTCCTACCAAAATGAGGCTTCAATTTATGATAACACAAATATAAAAGGTGAATGAAGAAACAATTGTTACAAACTATTCATTCGCACATAAGTGTGTAATGTATTTTCAATTTAAAATTACCTAAAGAATAGACTTTTAAGAGTCACGGGAAACCCTGAATATTGCTGTAAAGATGGAATAGTTGATAATGATGGTGATATTAGTGGAAAGGGACTAGTGGTGTCGGTTGTTGGCAGTTAGTGAAGTTTGAGTCAGTAACAGTTATCCTTTGCGATGACATTACAGGCGAAGCTTGTGGTTCTCCTCTGTTATCACTCGCGATGTCAAATTGCTTCACTGAATTACATTCACGATTGCATTAGTTTGCGCCAAACACCACAGATGGCCGCAAGGACCAACCGCTTTACCATTTCCAAAATCGACAAAATATACATTCCTTTTATACTTAAATTTAAAGAGTTAAAGAGTTTTTCACTTGAATGACCACATTGATAGCAAAGCGATCTAATGGATAAGTTTTGCAGGATAGTAAAGCTAATAGGGATAAAACGAGCAAGATTGTATTGCTTGTGGTCCAATTAAAGTTGTTATTATTTACGATTTCCCAGAGAAACTGCACAAAAGAATAAATCTCTCCACAAAGCAGTAACCCGGGCACGATCTTGTTAAAAAGATCAAAAGATGGAAAATGATGAAACATTTTCCGATACAGAACGATTCCTCGACCCATATTCTCGCACAACTAAATGTCAGCCGGTGTTTAAACTTGTCCGGATGAAATAAAATCGAATCAATCATCCGAAAATCTTCACGTTTCTTTCATATATTTCCACAAACTCCCTAATTCGAGTGGGCGACATTTATCAGAATTCTTGTGTACCATCATTCTACAATTCTTCTATTATATATTTTGTTTAAACGTAATTAAAAATGTAATCCTTGTTGATACAAGTCCGTGCATGTTGTCAAATGTATAAACCAGTGTAATGTTTTTTAAAAAAAGTGGATAAAAGGATAATATAGGTATTTATTTATATTTAAGCGTGGTAATCCATGTTGGTGGTGTGATATATCATGTTAATCCTTGGAATGGAATGTGCAATGGGGGACAATGAAGTGCGAATAGGCCGCAATCCAGCGACGTGAAAACGTCCACGAATTCGAGCAATTACGCATTGTAATTACGCAACTTTATGTTGCATAAAATTTAATTATCTCACGTTAATTGCGTGTCGCAGGACCAAATCCTACCATTCCAGGACCTCACTTCCTTACATGCCGATCTCTATCTCATATACCAAATTTGATTAGCTTGCTGTACTAGTTACATCCAATATACTGAAGCTTATTTTTTTATATATTTTTATGAAATTAAATCATTGAAGAAAAGTGTTTGGCCCAGAAAATGGAAAAACGGATAATAATGTTTTAACAAAGTTACATAATGAACTAGTATTATAAGTTTAATATAAAAACTTTTTACATCTTTGCAATGACGGTTTAGATAAATGACTTTCTGATAATAAAGAAAAAATATTTTATTACGTTTTTTTTTGTGTAGGACAAAAAATATTGTGTGCTACATGGTACTAAAGTTGTTTTCTGGTCCTCAAAAAGTACACATATCCTTCGGACCAGCAAAGAACATCTTTCCTACCTAGCTGCATAAATAATTATTATTAAAATTCAACATTGAAAATGTAGGTACAAAAAAAAGCATGTCATAGGGGCTTTAGATAACAATTTGTAACATTTGCCACCTGGCTTACATTTTTTAATCCGGATCACTTATTTTTCAGGCAATTTGACATTGTACATGAACTTATCCAAATGAACCACTCGATTAACTGAACTAATTTCACTGATCTGATCTGTTCCGACTAGAAAAAATACCCGACTTTTAAATCGCTGAAATTAGGTCAATTACTTGAGACATATGGACAACTTGAACTGAAAAACACCGCATTGCTAAAATGTGTAACAGGAAATAGGTGAAATGAAATTGAAAAGATACTATCTGAGATTTTTTCGGTTGTGAAATTAATCCATTACTTTCCTTTTTCATAGAGAAGTTAAAACGCGATATGGCAACATTTTTTCATTAGCTAATTCCGTGTGATGTATCACCCAATTTCCATCCACTTGGCAATTCCGTATTCGGGCTACATCTATCATACGCGCAAATTACAGAAATATGTCTGGGAACAAATACACCCCAGTCAGCCCGGTGTCAGGCATAAATATAACACAAGACTCCCTCCTGCTTGCAGAGTGCGCACATTAAACTCCGACTCTAAAGGAAAGGAAGTGTTGCTGATAAAAAGGCGCGGATATTCAGAGCGGTACTCAAAAGGTTACGCAGAATGCTTGCTCTTCAACAGAAACAAAAGAGGTTTTCATTTATACATTCAGGAATTTTATACTTATATATAAACAATACGTTGAGTAATTTTTAAAGTGAAATATGGGGTTTTATCTTAGATGAGGTATAACTAGAGATATGGCACACTCCTATAGCTACGTACTACTGAGCAAGCAAAACATGTATGGTCGAGAATCGCCTAACGCCAGCTGAGTAGTGCACACTTACAGTTAGACGAACGAAATATTGGTCATAGTGTTAGTCACCTATCCTCATTATTTGTTTGGTTGAGGTTTCCATATAACTACTCCACTGGTCCACTGTTCTCACACTGCTGGCTGCAAGCGATTTTAAACCTTAGATCTTTCGACAATATATTTGGGCAATGCCATATCTCTAGTTATACCTCATCTAAGGGTTTTATCATATCCATGGTTACGACTTGATATTTGATTGACAGCAATGTATACTTGCTTGTCTCATTTAAAATGAAACTCAGTGTATGAATTTGACATTTGCTTTTTGGGTTATATAATTTTCTGACTGGCCTACACCAAGTGCAACAACAATTTTCAGAATCTTTAATAACTTTAAAGGAAATAGCAGAATACTAGCATGGTCTGCTAGTAAATATAATAACGTACAATTAAATAATAATTACAATAAATTTTCAAAAATCCAACCATTATCATGTAAGTTATGCTATAACTCAATCTGCTATAAAACTTTTGAATATCATATATAGGCAATTGTAGTAGTTTGAAAAATGTTTAGAATTTGAACTTTTAAATCATCTAAATTTTGAAGATTTCCCTGATACAAACTTCTGATTTTAAAGGTCACCAATAAAACGAATCTGGATATGTAAGATCGAGTGATCTAGCAAACCATTCTACTATTCTACCATTTCCTCTGAAATTATTAATGATTCTTGAAATTGTTGTTGCACTTTTTGTAGACATGCCAGAAAATTTTATAACACAAAAAGGAAATGTCAAATTCGTTCCTTATAATTCAATTTATAGCTTCTAAATTGTTGCAATGTAGAGACAATGGTTGGAAAATTTTTAATAAAGAAACTTCACCTCTTTCATTTTACATATAAATTATAAAATATATTAGAGGCCACTTTTATTCCCAGGAAAAGTTTTCGTAAGGGTTTCCCTAAGATGTCCAAACAAAATGTCTTGAGGGGTCCCACAGGGCTTCATATTAGGTCCAGGCCTATGGAACTTTTATTTTGATGCAACTGTTGCGTACCCCCCTATGACATAGCATTAAGTTGGTGGCATTCGCAAACGACATTGTTGTCAATTCTAAATTTAGCGCACTTTTTCGACGTTATATCAAAAGGTGCTATAACACTATAGTCATACTTCAGACAAAGACGCATCAGAGACATTTTTTTTTTATATAAAGTGTAGTCTTACGGTAGTTTTTTTTAATAAAATTATAATTTTCAGAACATAATTAAAGAATAGACCATAAAAATATCTGGCACTATCGCACCATCTGGTGTAAAAATTTGTAGCAGCTGTGACCATAATCTCACGCACACTGATACAACGGCAAGATTATTAAAGAAGTGTTAAGTTTTATGTACCGACCGACAAACGCTTATCTGGATGAAATTACCCCCATAAACCTACCCTAAATTGAATTCTCTTAGCACGTTCGCTACACTGTGCCCCTTTTGCTTTTACTGTGCACGCCACTGATTCAATTACAACAGCTACAGGTTTCATAGCACCCCGGATATTTCAAACATGACCCAATTTTTGTTTCGATAACATTCAACATTCACGAAAAACGGACAGATACTTTTTGCCTCATTCCAGAAAATTTCCAACAATTTTTTTTACATTCCATATTGTTACACTAAAAATCTTTACAGAAATACTTGTAAATAAAGGATGTTTTATCAGTTTTACCTAAACAAATGACCTACAGTTTTATTACAGAATATAATCATTAATAATAACAGATATTCGAGCGAGAATGTATGAGTTTTTATTTTCTGAATAATATTAACAAATTGTGTAGGGAGGTATCACATTTTGTATGGTATATGAAATAAGAATGCTTTACGACCCAGGGAATGTTTATCGCAGGGTGAAATATAAAAGTAAGCCGATTATAAGCGAAGAAAAGTGGCAAAATTCCTCTGAGAAATTACCAGAATTTACTACGTAGATAAATTTGTCAATAAATGCTTTACTGCTACAGGATTTTATCTTTTAATATTTTCACTAGTGACGATGACTATGTGGAAGATTTACCAGTATAGATACATGAAAATGGTTGTCAACTGAAAATCAATATTTCATTTGTAGATAGAGGATTGAAGGTTTAATCTTAAAAGCTGATGGTCCAGGCTTTTCATGCGTGCATTCATCAGATAAACCTGGTGCATATATAGATTAGCTGCTTGCTGTTTCCAGATTCAAAAACAAATCATAAAATAGAAAACAAAACAGTTTTCCTCAAGCATGAATGGGTGAAGTTAAATTGTAATTGCTGTTCACATCAAAAATATAAATGGGATCTGAGATGCATTTCCTATTATTGACAAATAGGATTTTCCGGGAGAAAAAATATATTTACATTAAAAATATATTTTAGGGGTAAGTAGTGCACTTTACAAATACTTTTAATGGGGGTTTCCAAGATTTTTTGATTTTTTTATATGATAAACTTTAAAACAAAATATTGGACCCATATTTTTTTATTTTTCGAAAAAGTTGATAGTATCCGAGAAAAAAATTAATAAAGTTTACGGACAATGGGTTTGACGTCATTCCCCTGACTAGAAAAAGATAGTCCATGTGCGCTATGAGATAGAACTATAAGTAGCTAAAAATCTGAAGTGAAGTTAGGCTATGAGTACAGCGTAAATTCAAGCATTGAATATAAACATAACCTGCTTTCGTGATTCATGCTTGCGATAGTTGCATTTACCAGTTACCACGTGTGTGTGTTCTCATATATTTTGAAATCCAGGCAGGATATAAATGAAATCGAGCTTGCACTGTCATTTTATCACATGAAGCTAGCTATCGGGGCAGTGTTGCGAACCGGTGAAATTAAAACTTATATACTTATAGTTGGCAACACTGATCAGGGGAATGACGTCACAAGGTCATTTAAATAAAACTTTAATTTCAATTTTTAAATAAAGTATTCAACAATTATATATTATTTTAGTTTTATTACAATATACTCACGACCAAAATTGATATGCAGAATATATATTTTAAAAAGGCGTTGTATTGGAAACCCCCATTGCTGATGATGAAGCAAAATATATTGTAACGAGCGAGACTCATTGCACATGAGTCATCACGGCTGACCTGTCTGAGCAGGTAGTCGCGCTAAAGGTCAAATGGGAAAGGAGCAACGCTGCTATTGTTTGGGAATTTTATAAAACCCAAAAGGCTCTGGAATTTTCTAGAGATCAATTGGCGGCTGGTATTTAAGGGTCGCATCGGGCGGCTCATGGAAGTTAGTATCGGTCAGAGTGTGCAGAGAGTCACAGAAGAAAGTCAGTGTCGGTCAGTGCATGTCAGTGACATGTGAAGTTGAAATAGGTAAATAGTTGGTGGTATAAATAAATAGCTGGTGATATAAATATCGTATAAATAAATATAAAGTGTTTAAATAAATGTTCTTAGTGTATAAGTCTTTCCGTCGGCACGGAAGCTCTGCCTCAGTTCATAACAACTTGAATATTATAATGCTCTTACATTCCTTGAATAACTATAAAACATTAAAATGTGTTACTTTAAAGTAATGTATCAGTTATGGAGATGAAGTATGGAAGGATTTTCTGTGCCGTTCAAGTTTTGTTTGCTGAAATACTTCTTGAAAATTTTTCTGCCATTACCATATTTCATCGGGTTTGCGTCTGGTCTGTGGCAATATATTTCTTGGATACACAAAGGCTACAAGTCCAAGGGCTAACCTTAGCCAACCACGTATGTCAATATTTGAGGGCAGTTTTTCAGCTGAAATACAAGTCTGAACGCGACTCAACAAGTCCAGGGCTTTGGAGTATATGATAACATACAGCTACACCCAGCGAAATTATAAATTTTAATTACATGTCATGGGTGATACGGGTAAATGTCAAGAAAGCTTATCTTGAAAAATGTTCCGCACATTTTAATATAAACTGTCCGTAATGTAATTAATGTACGAGAAAAATTTGCGACTAAGAGGAAATAGGAGCTTTTAACTCTTGCGGACGTATATTGCACTGGAAATTAAAATTGTATGTAAAAGGAAGAGAGCGAGAAACGTAATAAAAATTTCCAGCGACACGCGGACTTAAAATAACTTCAAACCTGCTACAGAGCACATTAATCCACAGTTGCAAATTAAAATTTAACGTACTAGACTCTGCCAGTCACAAATGCAGGAATACAGAACTTGTAGGGCAGTAACCTAGGTGTGTCAAAATTCCGAAAAACACATTTAGAAATGGAATGGAAGATTTCTTTACTTGACGTTGATTTAAAGGGATGAATTGTTGGGTTTCAGTCAATAAAACGATTACTTCACATCGACATTTCTATCCTAGGTAGGTATAGAGTACAGATTTAACGTAGCCCCAAAGAAAAAATTAACAATATTTTCGATTGACTGAACGTTTCGACAAAGCATAGACGTCCGATCAGCAACTGAACCAGTTTCCTCAAATTTTGGAATCAGTCGTTGAATTGTGCTCTCGGTAGGATGCTTATGTCGACCATAAGTTTCACGTAGCTCACGAAAAGTTTGGCGAATTTAGAATGAATTTTGATAATAAATTGAATGATGAAATAGCAGCTATGATAGAACAAAAATGTTGCGGAACGATAGAGTGATTTGTGAATCTGGCTGTTAGTCCTTTAATTAAATTATGCTAGTAGTGTTCTCCACTCCAGCTAAAATGTTTAGTAAACGTCCTCTAGTATTAATATATCACTACCAATATCTTGTAGTTTCTATTTCAGTGTCTAACATTTTCATCAAACAGATCTGAGCTCTTAAAGATTAGAAAATAAAGTGATCTAAACTTCCGTTCTCTATTGTGAGAATTATCGAACGAAAAAGTCATACAACAAATTAATTACCTTTTTGTACAGAGATGTAATATTTCTAAATGTTTTGTGCAGGTGTATCACAAGTCCCATTTTTTGTATGGAATTAGAGTATAATAATAGTTTTTTGTAATGAATCTGACAGTTCATTAGTATCCCTGTTGTAACGTAGTCATTTCTGTAATCACTGCCCCAGTTAGCACAACAAGTCTGAGACAATTCCATCGCGTCTCAACGAGCCAACTTATTTACCCGAGGCTTGCTATCAGCCTTACACACCCGTAACCGCCACCAAAAAACCCTAACGACCTCCTCCTCGCCCGGGCCTGATAACGGAAGCCGAGGAAATGGCGGCATTACGCATTAATGCCCTGTCTCAAAACACTCTGGATGGGCTAGACAAGAGGTGATACGCCTGCCACGAGGAGCAAACTTATACCTTCTAAAAATTAACACAAATACGGATTCTTTCAGTAACAGGTACGGTCTTTTAGGCGATAGAAAATGTACACTCTATTTGCAGCAGTTGATCCTTACGTCATCAATTTCTAAATATATCATTCAAGTCATTCTTATCATTTATAAAGGTGATTTTGGCATCGACAATTTTTGCTTCATTGTGTGTTGGTAGTTTCGTTAATTTATTCTTCAACTCTTTTTGTATGTTTTATCTATTTTTATATTTGTATATAATACTGTCAGTTTTGACATTTATTTACTTCGGAAATTACACTATTTCACTCGACAAGATGATGTAATCAATCTCCCTTCCTACAACGGTTTGCTAAGGAAATATTCTTATCATTAATTTGTGGCCCAATATTTCTAGGCAGAAGAGAATTTCAAATACTTAATATATACTTGTTTCATTACAAGTTTTACTTGCATTTTAAGAGATCTACAGCTTATAGTGGGCTCTGAACTACTCGGACACAACGGAATATTATTTGGATACAAATTAGTGAAGCTTGGATTTGAACCCTAGATCTCATATAGTATGTCGGAGTCGGAGCTCGATAACATAGTGAGAGACCGTTGCCCGTCTTGTCTTCAAGTCATGTAAAATGGTAAACATCCTCTATGATACAAATATATAAATTCAAATAATTGCGACGGAATATATTAGTACATCTAGCAAGGTAATAACAATGAAGTAAATACACATGCCTTGTATTGATGCGTTACTAAATTGTAGTTTATATAAAAGTCCAAATAAAATCGCCTTTGAACCCAACCAATATCGTATTCCGTTTCCAAATTGAGTTTATAAAAGTCAAACACAAATCCCGCTGACGCTATAATCCGAAAAATACTGTTTAAAATCTTCTTATTGCTTTTAATTGCTTGTCTCCTGCTCCCAGAGCAAACTTCTCAACCAAAGCTTGATTATTTGCCAACGAGGAAAAATAATAAAACCTCAAATATGCCATAAATTACCGCGCTTCGAGAACCAATTCCCCCGGTATCTGCGCTTCCGGGAACAATCACCACAAGTACATGTGTCACGTGATCTTCGAATTACAAGGCGATATTATTACAAGAAATAAATAAAATAATATGAGATATATGATATTTTTGTCTAAATTGGATACAAGATATTTTGTGGAAAAATATATAGAGCTTGTTTCATGTGGAAAGAAAATGTAACAATCCTATTAAAATATGAATAGTTTTACTATCTTTTTTAAGTTGAAATATAACCTCAATTTAAATAAAAAATAACAAACGAAGTTTTAGTAACATTGTTCTAGAACGAACGCAACAACCAAAACAGATTAATTAAAATAATAATTGTTCAAATAAGCGAAGGACAATAATATATGTTTTAACATTTTAAAAATTTTTCAATAAAGCTTTTGCGAAAACCCATTATTTTCTTCACGTACAAAATTGGATCCTGAATATGACCGATATTCGATTTGGCATATCCGATATCTTGCCACATATTGTTTGTATACCATCACTTCAATATTCACTTCGCTTCCTGTTTCAAGTTCGAGTAACTGAATCACTCTTTCAACTTTAAATCATTCTCAAGTTTTGAACAACACATTTCTCAAAAGAATTGAAAGTTTGCAGACGCAATAGCAACACAATAATCAAATGGATAGCGTGCTAGATCGTACAGATTCATAGGCCTTGAAGAGAACTAAGAAGTAGAATTGGGAAAAGTTTAGTTATGGAAGGGATGATTATAAAACAAATACCGTAGCTGATTAATAGTCGGTAATGAAGCGTCGCTGTTATCTGCTTGGGTCACGTGATCGATCTGGTTCCTATCGCTCGGATTAATTAATTAATTACTAAATTATACACAAGTGTCGTAGCTGCCAGGGTGACCGATTATCTACAGCACACACCACTTACATTAATTAAAATCTGAATTATCAAATCGTGACTTTAACTCCTCCAATCACAATTAAGAAAAAAAATCATAAGATCAAAATGTTTCCTCAATAATTGTTTATATCCTTTTATTATATAATTTTAAGTCATTTAAGACTTAGTATGATTCATAACATCCGTGGTTTGTTCAAAAGTTTACCGGTTTCAGAAACTAACACGTTTAATAAATATTATTTTATGAAATTCTCTTGTCACTAACTTTTTTTGTGATCAAGTCTACATGGGTTGATATGACGCCAAAGTTATAGTTATATTACCCAATTGTCCCATGTTATTTTGACAACTCAGTACTGTAAAAATATTACCGTACAAGTACAGTTATGACATAGATTCTAGCTTACTTTTGTCTATGTAAACAAATGCTTAATATCCTGA
The DNA here is from genome assembly GCA_035578165.1 of Stenolophus ochropezus. NCBI lineage: Eukaryota > Metazoa > Arthropoda > Insecta > Coleoptera > Carabidae > Stenolophus > Stenolophus ochropezus. Next base: position 26,386,180 of record JAQOWZ010000005.1, on the reverse strand, counting down.
AACCGATAAGAATACTTATGTCTGTTACACCCTGTATATGTTTGTAAACAAATGGCGTATTTTTCATGGAAATGTATAGTACTAGGTAATAAATTATTTACGAAAATACCAGACCTACACAATACATAGATAATTTATGCATGCATTTTGCAAGTAATGCAATATATCACGTATAGAAAGTTCAAGGTAACTGCACCTGTATAAGTGATATGAATTATCTGATACACTTATTGAGTAATTACATATCATATATCAAATACAACTGCGATAGTTTTTACATAAAATATAACACCTTTTGATAACACGATTGAAAGTTAGATGCTTTCAAAGAAACACGAATTGTTGTAGCATAAAATATACTAAGAAATAATATTGTACTGGTTTGGGACATGTAAATGTAGAAAGACCAAGAAGGTATAAGGTCGATTTCGAAGAAGATCTGGGTAGAAAGAAACTACGTATAAAAAATTGGATAGAACTGGAATTAAACATAAGAAACAGCGACTCCTGATAAAAGAGAAAACTAGAAGAAGAAAATGATTAGAAAACTCCTGTTTATAATAGTTTCTATTTTGTATGACGTCCCGCTAATGTTGATATTACAATATTTACTTGACTTAACAATAAGCGTCAAGTGTTAGGTTGGTAATGGTATGTGAAGGTGATGGAATTCCAGTCGTAGTCTCTGGAGTAGAAAAGGGAACGTCACTAATTAGGATATCTGGGATGATGTATTCATATCTGCTATGTCTCCTTAACAACCTGTCATCTAGACAGCCGTGAGCAACTTGCAAATGGGATCGTTTTATCAGATAAATAATATAATAACGCATCGTTCTACTGTCAACACACTACCCTAAATTCATTGCGCAGACTTATCAAAATTTCATTACTTCCCAGGAACCCATCAGAGACAAGGATTAATGAAAGAGTCGTCTGTTAGAGGTTCGCACCTTTCAGGATCTCGGCGAGAATTCACAGGTTTGGTAATCAATTGAATAAGGATTGTTGCACCTTCTTACTTCCTTGTACGAAATAAAGGTCGTTTTAGACTAGCCTCTATAAGAGAGAATAAATAGTACAAGAAATGGTACAATTTCTTATACCAAAAATTGCTAGATTTTGACGAAATTTTGTATGATACTAATGCAATTTCTTGTACAATATATTGGCTCTGATTCTGCGCACTTTCCTTGAATATGTCAATGTGACAAGCAAAATTAACCATAAATTCAATACATTTGAAGTTTGCAATACTTAAAACTTTATCATAAATAAAAAATTATTAGCCGTAGAATGTTGAAATTTTGTATGAGACTGCTGTACTAAATAAAAATAAATTGTGCGCCTCCCTTTTTATATTGCAATGGACAGTGTCAAAAGGTATTTTATTCAAAGTGTTTTTTGAATTTTTCACATAACTCAAACATTAGTCGTAAAATGTTGAAATTTTGTATTTGAGACTGCTAAAACATATAGTTTCCTCTGTTTTTTATTGCAATCGGCAGTGCCAAAAGGGTACTATGCTCAAAGGATATATAAAAAATGACTAACCGTAGAATGGTCTGTCACGATTTGTAACGACTGAGATACTTACTGGCGTGACGTCGGTAGTGTCTGTTTATTCGGGCGCCAATCTGTTCACACTACCCTCGTTAATTTGCCCTAGAATAGCTAGACGGGAGGTCCAAGGAAAAATATGCAAGAATAACTTTAATAGAGTTTTATTTTCAAAAATGTATAAGCCTGTTTCGGTACAGACTAAAATCATACAAGATAACAAAAGATACTGTGTGAACTGTTAAGTTACAAAGGACTGGATAACGCGAAAAACACAAGTGAAATAACAAGTACAAAAGCAAAACCTACTGTGGAAACACCAGTAGGTTCGCAATTGAACTAATTACGAACGGAACAGAAACGGACAAGTAAAACGGAATGACACGGGTGAAATGACAGTTGTCTCGCAACAGACCAAAAGCAAAACCTACTGTGGAAACACCAGTAGGTTCGCAATTGAACTAATTACGAACGGAACAGAAACGGACAAGTAAAACGAAAAAACACGGGTGAAATGACAGTTGTCTCGCAACAGACCAAAAGCAAAACCTACTGTGGAAACACCAGTAGGTTCGCAATTGAACTAATTACGAACGGAACAGAAACAAATAGAAAACAGGTTAACTCACCGACTCGAGGACTTTTGAAGATCTTTCGAACTGAATGGATTCGGACACAAATCCATTTGGTTCTGCTTTTGATTAATTTTGATCAGGGTTTTTATTAATTGAAACAGTGAACCGTTCTGCCGAGATAGGGAATAGCTATCCGAGCCATCTATTGAGTTAAGGGTGAAGATGAAATAGGTAAATGTCCCGTAGAAGTAAGGATAGCTATCCGAGCCATCTATTGAGTAAAAAAATAAATTAATCGGAATTGCGAAAAAGAAATAAACCGTTTTTAGGAGATTTAAACCCGTGTGAAAGTCCTTTTCTAATCATAAATGGTCAGAAGAGTATTTATCTTAATCCTAATGCAGTATAAAAATATATAAAACATTATTACATTTGACAGCTGTTTCTGATTTTGACATGAGCTAACAATGCACGGTCGGTGCATTGATGACATTAACAGAGCAGAATAATTACAATAAAGACGTGTTTCTCATGTCAAAAACAGTAATTAAGATAATAAATACTAATACAAAGTACTGACAAACATGAATTAAACAAAGGTAAGGGAAGCAAAACAAATATTCATGAAATGACTTTACGGAGGTTTTCTAGGTTGCAAGACAGATTTACAGTAATCCGAAATTACAAATACTTGGAGAAAAATGACTGAAATGTGTTAGAATACTGTCAGGACAGGACAGACAGTAACAGTTCAGTATTCAACACACTTCCAGACGGTTAAAACAGGCAAAAGAATATCATGAATACTTGATTGTGACACCTGAGTCGTCACAGGTCTTATTTCCTAATGAAATAAATTTAAATGACGTGCAGCAAAAAATGTGTATAAATTTGTTCGACAGACGAGGAGTCCACATCAGAATTTTATAATGTTGTAAATGAAATATTATCACCTTATTCCCTTAACAAACCATTTAAATTTAAGGATTTATAGTGTTCATAACTTAAGAATGATATAGAACAGACTACTTGTAATAGTGCGCCCATTTTCACAAAATATAATGTTTCTTTTATCATAAACAATATTTTTTATGAAGCAAGCTGTTCGATTTTCTCTCCAATGGCTTTATGAAGTTCTTATTTTTAATCAAAACCGTAAATTTTTGAAACCGCTGACCAAGTTCTGCGTAGAATACCAAATACGCTGGGAGTAAATTCTAAATCCAGTGAAAATTCCTCCTCGCCAAGAAATTTACTGTCAGATTACGAAATTTGCTCGTTTAATTTCACAAAAGAAATCCAAAATGAAGCCCACACGTAAAAAATCCCTACATCTTAAGAGTTTCTTCTTCGGGACTGCTCTGGCTACACTTCATCCGAATACAAATTACATTTAGCGGTGAATTATGCGTTTTAATTTGGGCGGCACGTATGCGGTGATAAGGACCGTAGGAGGAAGCAAGAGAGTCGTTCCCTGTTGTAGTTTTATGCAGTTTTGTTAGTTTCAAGTACTGGCGTTTTGTACGTTATTAAATTTTCGAGGACGCTTTCAACTCAAAAGTTTATTATATTATTGTTGCAAGTTTTATTCAAACTGAAAAATAAACGCGGAGTACAACGGACGGTAGTTTCAGGATGCAATTGACGAATTTTAAAATGAGGAAGCTACTTTATCTTTAAAAATAATAGTTGAGGAAGTTTAGTGTTCTGTAGCATTTGTCAGATATTTGGCAGTTTTTGATAATGGATTTTGTGAGAGTGACGACGAAGAATTAATATATTTTATTAATGTGGTGTATAGGAGACTTTACGTTATAAAATGTCAACCATATCATCTTAATTTCTGGAAATTTAGATTTAGTAAAAATACAGTAATGTATTTATTACAAAATGTATTATTCGGTTTTCTACTAGCAGGTAAATAAAATTATGAGTAACGGATAACATTTCGTAAATATATTTAAAATTAAATACCAAAATTTTATTTACAATTATCCTGTTGAAACGTCACCGATACAAACTATCAACCATGGATATATTCGATATTTTTTTAGTTAAAATTAATACAACATTCAAAATTTGTCTAAAATGACATTAGTTTACATAAGAATATAGCAAATACAAGTCAAAATTATAAACAACTTGAGAGTTAACAATTAAATCTGATTGTTACTTATCAATCAGATAAATCCATATTGAAAAACGCGTTTTCATTACCATGGAGTTAACTATTTAATAAGTAATTTAATCTGTTTGATAGTTAACCGGAACTTTGACAGACAGAGAGACAGATTGAAAAACCGGCCCTGAGTCAATGGAGACCGCAATAACTTCTACTTATTACATTTTTTTAAATACCATCTATTTTATATTTGTCAGAATAATTATACGTATGTTATTATTACCTAATTGTTATAGGAAAAATAAACTAATATAATGGATCACCTAGTTACAACAAGGACAGCATGACAAATATATATCTTTATTCTTTTCACGTCCTAGACGATATCCATTTAAAGTTAAAATTACTTTCAGTATAAATTTTTCAGTACACGCTGTCCTTGTTTATGAATCGCAGCAATTCAGCAATCAGGAAGTCTTATTTCTCTTGGTGGTCCGCGCTCGTATATCTTTAAGGCTTTATCCGTAAGGCGATATCAATATTCAGACAGCAATCTTAAATTTTCAGAAGAATCCCTACGCTAACCAATAAACTAATATATTTTACGTGCCTGTCTTTTTGTTTTCACGCCGTAAAATTTATTTTTAGCCCCTTTCAAGACAAGGATCTTTTCTTTAAGACTGAAATAAGTCTCCGCGCGTGTGTTCCTCTCTTACAACACAGGCATAAAATTTGGGCTTTATACTTCGGAGATGGTTATAATGTTTCATAAACATGCCCTCCACATATCACAAGTATATGGGGGATTAAGTAACATATGCTTGTGTAGATGCACCTTTAAGTGCCGGAATTTGCTTGCAGAAAATGGCACAACCAGTAATAGATAATAAACAAACAACTAACAAATTATTTTTTATCCTACACGTATATAATTACGATTTTTCTGCGTATGCGTGCGCAAAAAAGTAGACATTTGCCGGTCCAGACCTACAAAATCTCACTATTCCCTAGGAAAGAAAAAACAGTTCGTGTGCGGACTAATAGATGACGTTTAATGCGTTAGAAATAATAACCAGAATAAAATACGTTAACATGCTTTTAAAATATTGTAACAAATATGTCAAAATAAAATGTTTGTTTTTTGTTCTTATTCTATTTCTAACGTTGGTAATCAATTTCACAAATTTCATTGAGTTTATGTTAAATGTCGTATTATTTAGTGTTCGTAAGATGTTTATATTATTTTATTATGCTGTTTAGTTATGTATAGTAAAAAATAGTGTGTGCTATATGGTAGTAAAGTTGTTTTCTGGTCCTCAAGAAGTATCCAGCCTCGACTGCGTCTTGGCCGTATACATATCCTGCGGACCAGAAAAGAATAACTTTCCTACCTAGCAGCAGAAATAACTATAACAATTTTCAACGACTCAAAAAGTATGTGAGTAGTTTATAAAATGTTTAGATATAAGACTTTTATAAATGTCTGAGTGGTTTGGACCTCACTGTAAACTGTAGGTTGACAACCTACTCCACCATAAATTCAAGTAAAAATATTTATGGATGAAATTCACCTCAGTCCAAAACTCACTTAGTACCATTTTAAATATTCAACAATTTCAGGTTAGAAAATTGAATTAGGGGTTTTGGCAAATAAAATCTAGAAGTTCTTCTTTGAAAGCAGTGATGTCTGTGTATATCTAAAAGAAACGGGGAAATTGAAAAAATAGATTAGCGACTTGAGTCAGAGTCGAGTTTAAAGCGTCAAACGTGAAGCGAAGGCAAAGATTTCAATCTAAAACGCTTTTGCCCACATTCCCACTTTATTTACTGTACGTGGTCCTCGTCGATATCTGATGCATTCATCATTTAAATGCATTTCTTCCTCCAGCAGAACATTTACTTTGAACGAGAAATAACCGACATAAATGGAATCAATAAACAGCTAGCAACAGTCTGGACTTCAAAAAATATATCATATGGAAAAATTACTTCTACAAACTTCTCTCTTCGTCAATAAGAAATAGCTTACTGTGCAGTGTCCTATAAATTTAATTATTACGGAAATATAATCTTGTAATGACATTTTATTGATGTTTATAGTACAGCGCATCAAACAAAGTAGAGTCAGTTTTTCTCAGTTCTCTTGCAAGAATTATTAAACTTTTATCTAGCATCTTTGTCGTATATGCATGGAATAGATGAGATTTTTATTCGTTATCTCATTATCGTACGTATTATAGAGCGGTATATAATGCTATCTGCGTTCAACCAACAACAAAACTGAAATAGAAATAGTAGCGTAACCGTGGTCACGGATATTATAAAATATTTTAAAAAATTTAATAGGTCAATTTATAGAAATTGTTTTTTCACAATTCTGTTGCTTTTATCTGGTCTCGAAGTATCTTTTATCTGGCCAATGTAGAAATTGCAAGGGAATCTATAGATTACATTAAATTTTTTGAGTTTGTTAATTGGATATTTCAAGTTACTAAAAAAATTCCCGACAGTTTTATGCTTTTTAAATGTGACATTTGTAGGTAATGTTCTTATAATTGTGTGACTTATATTATGGGAGACTTTTTGGACATATGGAATGGGAAAATATAAGCTGGAATCATTATTAGGTGGTTTTGGATGCATTATTTTGAAGGATTCTGTTGACCAGGGTTTTAGAATGTCAATTTAGGTCATTTATGAAGATGATTTTGACGTTGACAATGTGTACTTCATTGTGTGTTAGTAGTTTCGTTAGTTTAATACTTGAGTAAGATTTATCAGTTATTTTCTTGGGAAATCACACAATTTCACCAGTCAAGATGATGTCATCAATCCCCCTTTCCCCCCAACAATTTGAATCAGACGGTTACGATTGATGACGTGAGTATCAACTTCGGGAAATAGACTATATAAGTTTGAATTGTAATAACGCGACATTTATTTTCATGGGAACTCACATGATTTCACCCGACAAGATGATGTCATCAATCCCCCTTACCCTTTGGCGATTTGAATCACATATCAACTACTGGAAATGGACTGTATAACTTTGAATTGTAATAACGGGTATGAATAGTGGGTGAAGACACAGTTATTAGTGAGAATGTAGTGTTGGGAGTACAAAGTGCATAGCAATGTAAATAAATAATGTAAGTTGGGAGTCTGCGAGTGTCGCAGTTAAGTGCAGTGGCCGCAAACCCTATTACACTGGACGAGTTTCAAAGCTAACCGAAATCTGCTCCCACTAAACCCCAGCTTTACTTCTAACTAAACTTTACGGATTTTTAAGCTCTAAATCGTGGATTAGCCACCCGGGTTCAATTTCTCAAAGCTCTCTGTACCGAGTTTTATTCAAAATAAAAACCAACTCATAAAACAATAATTAAAAACAAAACATTACTCTTCCTTCATCACAACTATCAAAGGTCACGTTCTTATTTGATAAATAGCTTAACAAGGCTTAAATTAAAAATTAAATAAACAAAAAAATTCTAATGAAAATTATGGCAGCAATGTTGAATATTTCACTTAACATTTAAAAGAAAATAAATATTTATATAATATTGGTGCAACCTGTGATTATTGTGCTATTATCTATTTTTTCTCTATAGCACTGTAACCTTATAGACGCTGTAAGCTATATAAAGCTCTATAATTTCGACTCATATAGAATATCGATTTTCGTATTCTGTAACTCATTCTATAATTGATCTGTCTATAGCAACAACTTTATTGAGTAACTAACTTCACGTATATTGGGACACTTTAAATTGGCTCTATACTCTGTTCAAGTAAGATAAGATTAGATGTCGCATCGAACCAAGCCAGTTGCACACACACGAAATTTAAATTGATGTAGTAGGAGTTACCACTTGCAATATGCTACCTTATTGTATTTTTATGAAAATTCTTACAATTTTCACTCATTGTGGCAAAAAATGACAGAAAGTTTCACACTCGTAAAATTATATGAATTATCAAAAAAATAAACAAAATTGAGGATCAAGTGGGGAAACTAAAACAAGTTGATTTAAGGATCAGCTTGATTCTTGGATCAGTAGATCATTAGCAATGAGATTTACAAATAAGTAACTTTTTCTTAAATTAATTAGTATACAGTTATTAATATTTTTTTTTCTTTATATTCAACCGTATAATTTGGCTATTTATTTTTCTAAGGTAATAATTTAAGTCTGATAACAATACAAGTTTTGGCAAGAGGTCGCCAAAATGAATTCCTCCTGTAACTATGGCCGACAAGTCAATGTGTCTTTGACACGAACAATCCTCGTACACTTTGAGTTATTTTATAGGCGTCTATATTTACAATAGATCTTCTTTGCGGCGCATAGAGTATCTAACTGTCTAAGATATTTCAGTTATAAATACCAAATGACTTTATTCTTTCTCCTCGTATAAATCTCTGCCAAGCTATTTGTTTTTATGAATCGCTGGGTAAAAATGCGTTTGATGCTTAATTAAAACACTTCTCGCCAAATTTTTTATCACCCATATTTGTTAGGATTAATTAACCATTAAAAATTATAAAATGAAGAGTGATATTATATGGCGAATTTAATTAGCGAAGATTTATTTTATGTTTCAACGCTGAAATACTAATTTTATAATCAAATTTATTCGACTCTTTGAAGTATGTCATTATTTTTAAAAATTTACATACACTCTAACAAAATTTGTGATGGTAAATAAATAGAATATCTTTTATAAATTAATGTATTTTCATGGCTTATTATTTCCTCTTCACTTCTACATTTACTGTGAATTTTAAAGTGAATAATAAATAGTTAGATTCAAATCCAGGTTATCAAAACAAACGGTCGTTTTACTTAGTAGTCAATGAAATAATTTTATCTATAATAGCCTCAGGAGTTGATACAATAATAGTTAATTTAGTTTTAATTTGCGTACAACAAAGTTTAATTTGTTGTTGGAAATTATTGATTGTTATCTTTTCAGATAAAACTATATTTTCGAGCACGTATTAAAATAAATGAACTACATATTCTAAATAACCATCAACTTTAATTTCCTGCTGTAACTTTGCTATACAAACAAACATCAAAACATCAGGGTGTAACTCTATCGGTTTAGTCGCTAAAAAAACGCATTATCACTGATAGAAATAACTTGAAACAACAATAATATAAACAAGACTGATTTCAATATTAATTCGCTGTCATTCAAAATCAATACACGTTTTTGTACGGATGTTTTTTCTGGTGTAAAACGGCCGCGAAACAAATACTGTTAGTTGTTTATGCTGCGTTTGTTTTTACTCTAAACAATGAATGGAACTGTGTAACACAAAAAAAATACGATTCGAAGTGACACATTTTATACATAACGCAGAATCAAATTCTTTTTTAGGTCACTACAGAAAAATATTCATTTTCATTTAAAACACCATCTCTCAAAAGGAACAATTGCCCTCAACTTATGATTAGGCGACGCAAATAAATATTGCCGTTTTAACTAAATTATATTTAAGCAAAATTAATTTCATTTCGTTCAAAACAATTAACAAGCCATGAACCGATGTTCCCTCTTCTCTTTTTTGTTGCTATCGTTACCACTATTGACTGTTTGATGATAAACCAATTGTTTTTGTAAAAATTATTGAAATGCGAGTCATACAATTTTTTTTTAAGTGGTCGCCTAAAAAAAAATCTTGTTGAACTCATCAAAAAAGCTCATATCCATGCTCATATAAAATTATGCTCGCATGGATATAAATGCGTTATTCACTACTAGCCTAGACACTCACTATTATTAACCTATATTTGACATGACAATAATAAATTATTATTAACCATGATCGATAATGAAAAGTCTTATTTTTTAAAGAAACTCAAATCTCCAAATCCAAATATTGTTTAAATCATTTAACTCAAGAAAATTGTAAAGTATGGATTCAAATGCCGTCTAAATTAAATAAGTATTAAATTAAAAATCAAAAGTGAGGTTGACAAGCTGAAACGTCAAGTATAAAAACAAAGACAGGCTACTTTATTTATGTGAATATTAAGAAACAAGTTAGTGTTTATTTATTTTTTAAGTGTGATTGTTATTAAAATGCTAGTACTGAAAAAATAATATATATACCACAGTTGACCAGCGCCTAGGACAACAATGATAGTCTTCTCATCCTTGGTGTATAATATACTATTATTATTTGTTCATAACATCCGTCGATGGTAATATTAAATGGAAACTAAAGAATTACATTTTTGGCAACCAAGAAAATTTTGGCATTCCACTCCATTTTCCTTATTATTTATCTACAAACTGTTACATATTCAACAAGTATATTCCTGCAAAAACTTGTCCAATGTTGTATCAAACAGTGGGTGTCTTCCAATTTGTCTCTATTTCCCCGTATGCCTGTCTTTGTTTAGCGTCACAAACACATCCGCGGATATAAATCTTCTCTCCCGCTCGTGTCAAATATAAATAAAAATACGAGACAGCAGCAGCAAGAAATACACCGACATGGGGCTCGGGTCCTACTTCATAGCGAGGAATCCGCACCTTGGGCTGATAGGAGAAAGGGACCACGAGAAAAGGGTAACAGAGAAATGTGACTCAAATTTATGAAGATAATAAATACAGAAAAATTCGATACACCGTACCAAGAAGAGCCAAACACGTGTCTTTTTTAATGGATAATCTTATGATGAAAGAGCTCAACACATAAATTTTGGAAGAAGCTTTCGGAACTCATAAAAATATTCTTTTATTTAGTTATTAACTAATGATACCAAGCCGAATTCAATCTAAAATACGTGATAAAATTATGCGAGCAAAAACCCAAGCTTTGTACTAAGTAAATACTAACTTTCATCAAAAGGGTTTTAAACACTGCTGAAACGAATTTCTTAAGAACAATATTTGGAAAATCATTACTAGAGAACAGCGCAAAAGTATCAAAAAATTAAATGTATAGATGTAGATCTTTTGATGATTCCGATTATTTATATTTATATTGACAACTAAAAATCTATCTAAAGTAGATGATAGAAATATGAGAGTGAAATATCAAAGCTATATAGATATTCGGTATATACAATTGGAAAAAAAATAAAAACTGTTAAAATGAAAATTTTATGAATATCTGGAAAATCCTTACAAGATTATGAGAGAACGGAGCTAAAACATCAGAAAAAATTGTGGATGGAAACTATTAATGAATGGGTACATTAAAGAAATACCATATAAACAGAACGAGGAAACGAAGAATAGAGAACATAGCAAGAGGTAAATCCTTATAGGAAAACGGTGATTAGAAAGACCAAAATATTTCTATTATTTTCTTGTGTCTTGTTACACACATTTTTTAAATAAATCACAGAGATTTTTAATAAGAAGATTTCAGGGTGGTTTGTATATTTCAAAAACAAAACGCAAAGATATGTGTACGGTGACTAGTTGGTTTGAGTGTATGTCTAGAATACAGACATTCTGTTTAATTGTCCAGTTCTAGCTTTCAGACTGATTGTGAACCATTTCGAAAATACTAGCGAAGTAAAAGACCATAATCCTGCAAGAAACTAGAGTTTGTAAAAAAACCAAAATATATTTGAGAGATTTAGGTGATGGTAAAAATAACAATATCAAAAGTTCCGTGGCCAGTAATAGCTGGTTTATTTTCTTTGTGAACTTTTCCTAGTTTTTTATTTCTTTGTGCGATTGAGTCGTCCGCCATCAAGAACTCTTAACTTGTGTAATGAAATAAGTCGGGCAGAGACGTATGTGATTATGTGGGCCCCTAGGCCAGTCCGCCCCTGACGTTCGCAGCTAATAAAATTTGCGCGGTGTTCACACTTCGTCTGGCAAATTCAATTTGTATCGCATCAGCGATGTTTTTGTACGAATGCGTCCTGTCTTATACTCAAACACCTTCCTCGGAATAAAACTGTATCGGGAAAGCTGAATTGATCGTATGCAAACATTGGAAAAGATACAATGTTGCATTCACGACCTAAAAATTTAAGAGCGTATCAAAATCTATGTGTAAAAAGTTATCATTTATTTAGAGTGACCATTCGTACTGTACTGATTTTCGATATTTTATAATTATTTTTGATATATGTTTAAACATTTTCATATAATTTAAGTATTAACTAAACTTTCTATCTCTCGACATGGTTTGATTTTATTAGTCAGTGATGTGGTTAAAAAGTTTGATTTTGAGAGGAGCTGTAAACTTTAGTAAAGCAATAAAATTATAGCAAGTAATATCGCTATAATTTTTCCATTTGTTTTTAAAGTTAATGTAGAAAAAGCAAAAACAATATATTAAAAGTTATATTTGGATTTATAAATGTTTTGCCTGAGAATAATAAAAGCCTCGAAGAAATCAAATTTAAAGAAACTAAAACAGTATTTGCTAAAACACTGTTTAAACACAATAGACGAATTTTTAAACATTAATCATCGCATATGGCATAAAATTTCATTTTACTTTTATCACGTTTTTTAAATATTAAATGAATTACTATAAACATTTCAATGTAATATAGTCAATAAATTAATCTAAATATAGAACAGAAGTTTTGTACTGATTTCATTAAAAATATAAATGGTCACTCTATATTTATTGGAACTGATGACTAACTTTTAATTTTCAATTAAATTTAAAGATAAAGTTTTAATGAGGATTTCCAGCTTTAGTTTTACTAAAGCTATATTATTCGACGTAAAACTAACGAATAATATTTTCATGTTCCACCGTAAAATAACAAATATAGGTTGACAAAATTTAGTGTCCTGTATTATGAATGCGGTATATTTAGACGAAACGAACGTTACATGTCAATCTCAGTTTAATAACCATAAACAACGAATTCCAAAACATCTATTTATATCTTATAATGAATCCACGCAATTGCTCCAGATATACACGCCATTATTATAAAACTGTAGCGAAATTAAATTTTCAATTACTACAAAAATATCAATGCATTTCAAAAGAAATAGGTCACAAGAGTAATTATCGAATATGGGTCAGAGTTCTAGCTTTTTTCAACGTCAATACTAATTATACAACTCTTAAAATGCGTACAGACTTGGGTATTAAATATTGTAATTAGAGTCACTCGAGAATAGTTCTCAAAAGTAAGAGACATTCTTTGAATAATGCTTTATTTACAGACTTAATTAAAATAGTAAAAAAAGTAGTTTCACAATATTTTTAATCTTCTCTTGTAGTTTTGATTCTTATTTAAAAAGTAAGACAAGATTAAAACATTAAACGAAAGAAAAGAAAAGAGAAGTAATAAAGTTAAGAGCTCGAAATTCTTACTAGATTTTGCATTAATTTTATTATTGCGATCATAATTACTTTTTCGAAAACTGTCATAGAAGTTCATATTTACATGACAACTATCAACACATATTTGTTTAGTTTCTGCTCTGAACTAGTTGTTAGTAGTCAACTGCTAACCAGAGTACCTATATACCTTATTTGATAAAAGGTAAAATTTCATCTTTGTATTTTTAATAATTGTGGAAAATAATTTTCGAGAAAAATGTTATTTGATACTTGATTGCGAAATGCTTTTGCATTCTCGAATGTGAAAAAAAAAATCATTCTTGAATGCAAATGTAACAATTCGTAATTTAAAATCAAATATAATTATAAAAATAGTGTCAAAATTGGTACAGTTATGTATAAAATGTCTGATATATGCTCCTTATATTTTGCATTGTTTTAGGGAAATTCTGCTATTAATCTAAGCCACTGCATCGCTTCTTTTTGCTCTTTACTCTTTGCTTTTCTGTCATTTATTACCCTGAAGATTTAATGATTAAATTTTTTAGAATCCTGTCATTATGTGGCGCAATTACGCTAAATAAATGTGAGGACATTAATTATGAATTCTGTTCTTTACTTACAAAGCTGCAGTGGAATTAAATTTGAATGGAGAGAGAAGACTTACCTGGAACAAAGAAAAAATCAAATTAATATCTTTATATTAAAATGCGGCAGCGGCAGACATAGAATTTAATTACGAAGAAATATTAACATTTATTATATATTTCAAATGGGATAAACAAACATTATTACTTTGCTTTATTAGTGGTTGCTCTTTGTAGTTCCATTATTATAATAAAACATGAATAGGTAATTTAAATCCTAGAAATGAAATTACACATTTAAATTTTAAATGGCACATAACTAACTTAAATATAAGTTTATTAAAATAGACAACAGGTAGCTGAGAAATGCAAATCCCTGATTAGTTGAATGTTGGAATTTACATTTTTCATCACAAGAATTTAAAAAAATAAGTATTATGCCGTCTCTGGTCTTCGGGAAAACACGGCAAGCTATGGTTCTAAGATTTTATATTCTTAACAAGGTAAAACAGTTTTTATTGCAGATAAGAGGAATCTTTTTGAAACAGTAATAGTTATAACTTAAGCTACCAGCTTTTTTTGCCTATGTAAACAAAGTTTTAATATCCTGAAACCAATAATAATATATTGTGAAACAATTGCAGAAAGACGTCTATTTCCCACGAGATGTAATAGTTTCGGCAAGAGACGAAGTAGAGTGCTGAAATCACACAAGGTGGGAAATAGGTGATTCTGTATGAGTGGCACACTATACATTTTCTACTACCATACAGTTTAACGTTACAGAACAAAAATTCACGCACGAAAGCTATTTAACATAAAGAAGAATATGACACATGTAATATCACGCATGCACTGTGTTGACAATTATTGTGGAAAATAATATTTCCCACACTGCACATGTGCAGTTCCACACTGCACATGTGCAGTTTTAGCAAATACTATAAGAAATGATTTCGCACACATTAAGCCACGATTTTGGGAAATAAGCAACTTTGAAACTTTATAAAGTGTGAGAAATGTCTCTCTTCCTATAGTGGTCATAGAAAAAGAATCTTATCAGTCCGGAATGTATTATTGAGAACTTAACGGATGTCATTTGTTGAACATTATTTTTTCCATAAACTGGCATATCCTCAGTGTGTAATAAGCTGTGAATGATATATTTATTTGTATGCAACTGGAACTGTTTTGTATTGACCTATATCTGTTTTGATTTGAAATAACAAGTTTTTTGAGGAGTGTACATACCGATGCGTTTACGTTGGAAGGTCCACGGTCATAGATAAAAGTCGGAACTCGATGCGGCCGCCAAAACTTTCCGCTTCTCTTTGTTTATATCGCATCCTGCATCTCTCTCGCACCTGGCTGCCCGCCAGGACTACACTCCTTACAATTACACACTAGTACTCGCTATCCCTAACTTATTACTTGGAAACCACCAATATTTATGTACTACACAAAAATTACGTTTTTTTTCTTGGATGTAAACGATCTGAATTATTTATTGCTATATTAAATGTTTTAATTCAAAATATACTCTTACAATGTATAAATATGTTGTTTATTTATTATTACTACTACTTTTTACTTCTCGCCACTCAGTAAGAGATGTATTGGAATCATGCTAAAAATCGGATAGTGAGTTTTCAATGGATAAACATGTTTTGAAATTTTTACAATAACTATCTGTCCGTGTAGTATATGAATGGACGGATGAATATTGTAACAATTACTCAAATACCAGTGAATAAAAAAGTAGAAATGGTGTTTCTCAAATATCTTAATTAATTATGAATATATGAGAATTTTTGTAAATAATAATTTAATATTATATAGTCAGAGAAAATATTATAAAAATAAATAGCGAATACCTTAAAAAGAATTGTACTAATACTGTACTATTTATTTTAATATTTCATTTTACCGTGTCAGCAGTAAACGCCCGGATACTCATTTACATAGATAAAATATAAATATTAATAAAAAGTGTTAAGAAGACAGGCGAGAAGATATGAGATGATCACAGAATATTTTATTTCATAGAGAAAAATGGTAGAGTCGCCAAAATAATTTTTACAATCAACGTTCTTGATTTGAGTAAGACAATAAACGTGGAAAAAAGGTTGGTAAGCAACGTTGGCGTTCATTCGACGATGCATTTTTAGTAACAAATATTTATGAACGTTTTTGATATCACAATATATAAATTTATAGATATTTTATGTTTAATTTTGCAGAAATAATGTTATATTATGCAGTAAAAATTTATATGCTATCATTACGATGTTTAGTAATAGCTATCAAAGTGCAAAAATAAACAAACTAAACTAAAATCTTTCATAAAAGAGATATTTTGCTCCCGATAATATAAAATAATGATAGATGTGAGAATGAAAATTTTCACCTATTTATAGGGATGTTTGTATTCCAACATAGTGCTGTCAGACTGTAATTTCAAATTAAGGATCTTAATTACACTTGGTAATTAAGGTTAAACCAAGCCAGAACCGTAACCAAATTATTGCGCCACAAGAGCATTATACCTCCACAGAAAAAGAAATACTGCTTTGGGGAAGCACTAAACATTGCCCGCACATTTAAATAAAATAATCAAAGTACATCTAGAATCTTAGACCGTATGTCTTGTAGAATAAAGTAGTGGTAGTTTTATTCACCAAAGGCATAAAACAAAACACAAATTTGAAATACGAATGATTTCGAAAGCATACATAAATTACTAAAATTCAAGAGGAAAAAAAAGAACATGATAGGCATATTATAGCACATAATGACAAACAATAGTACATTGTGCGACAAGTGCAGAAAGTCGAATATTTCACACGAGATGTGAAAATTTCGGTACGAGACGGAATCGAGTGCTGGAATCACACAAGGTGAGAAATAGATGATTCTGCAAGAGTAGCACACTAAATTTTTGTCTACGACCACACTGCTAAACGTTACAGAATAAAAAAAATATATGCACGAAAGTTATTTGACATAAAAAAAAACAATATGGCGCAGGTAACCACATTGCACAGTGTTGACAGTTACTATGAGAAATGATATTTCCCATACTGATACTGTCCATACGAAATGTTGACAAATACCGTGAGAAATTATATCTCACACTTTAACCCACGATTTTCAAGCTTTATATGGTGTGAAAAGTGCCACTTTCCATACTGGTCGTAAAAAAAGTAATTTACATGTTTATTTTAATAATCTTTAATACCATTTATCAACCTGATTTAGTCAGATTTACAATCAAACCGTTGGTGTATTAGTGAATTTTATTAAATGACAGCTAATAACATATTTTTTTCTAATTACTAACTATCCAGTCGATTAGAACCAATTCTGTATTGAATAATCATTCAAGATATATTATTTAATGTGTGTAGATAACGAGTATGATATTGTAATGCTTGTCAGTTTTATAAAGTTCCAAGTTCCGTGTCGCGAGAGAAGATTATAGTGCGATTTTTGCAACAAAGTATTTTTAAGTCCGCTATAAAGAAGCAGAATAATAAAGAGGTGAATTGTTGTATTTAACTGCGTGTTTATGTGCCTGTATAAACACGCCATTATGCCTGCACTTATTTACTTTTTTCCATTAGTGTGAGTCATGCAGTTTGTCTCTGATATCGCCCTGTGAATTTTCTAGCGCGTAACTATGTGCTGGAATGCGTCCAAGTCGTAGACTTGTAAATAATTCGGAATTTCATTACGTTAGACACCTCGGAAAACTAAACACGGAATTGTCTTGAAATTTGCAAGGACCTCCTACTTCAAAATTTATATAGGTATACTGCTACTAATAAACATGCAAAGGTTTTCAAATATGTAGTGATGGTACGGTCATACACACTCTTGGACAATATGTCTACAAAAACATATATTTTCCTTCACTCCATTTTGGATGTTTTTATAAGAACAAGAATTTCCTTTTACTGAAATGTCTGGACCAACATATCCCAATCCAGATAAAACAACACAAAGCTTTTCTATACAAAAATAATAAAAATTATTTCTAGTACGCCTTACATAATTTTCGTGTTTTTTATTATAATTATATATTTCATCCATTTTTATTTAAAACAAAAAAAGTTAATCGAAATTTAACAATAATGATCAATACAGTTTTATTCTATTATTTGTAACACTTAAGCAAGGTTCACAACCTTTTACGCAGGGTTGGGAATCTTAGTGGTCAGGCGTCATAAATTATTCCATCATGAAGGAAGCACATTACAACTAAGCGAAACCAAATAAATTTTAAATTACAAATGATTTACTGAATTTTAAGCCCCAAATCAAATAAATGAACATAAACTATTAATTTATAAAGTAGCTCTAAAATCGATTTGGACTTATGGTATACAATTATGGGGGACAATCTGTATTTCAAATATAAATTGTATACAAAGATTCCAGTCAAAGATATTAAGAAAAATAATAAACGCACCTTGATACATAAGTAATCATGCAATATACACTGATTTTAAACATGCTTACAGTGAAGGAAGAAGCAAAAACTATCACAGAAAAATACTATTCAAAACTGAAATAGTCTTACAAATATCTCTAAAGAAAACTATTATGGTAAGTTGTTATCTTTTGCAAGGAATCTACAACTTATAGTGAGCCACCAATGTATGTACATTTGTTTCATAAATTAATAGTTAATAAACGAACTGGCATTAAATTATGAGAAGTTTATATAATCTTTTGAACTGCAGCAATATATCGTGGTTTGCGAAGGTAGTATAAACACCGTTTTGAGTTTTGCGTATGATTCATCCTCTCATTCATAGCGCCAACACCTAACAACAACTGCCAACTTTTCAAACATAAAACTCACAAATATATATTACAATAATGATGATGTGTTGTGCACAGATTCACTGCCAGAGAAAAATGAAATATCGGGCTAATTCATCGTTTTCCAACCATTTATCCACTTCTAAACATTGCGTTTTATCACTCTACCTGACGCTATTGACGTGGACAACATTTAAATCATTTACTTTTTGACAGAGAATATAAAATAAATAGATATGCCACCACGCCTTCCTAGAATATTGTAGTGCATATATCATTGCAGGTACGAAAAGAGGGCGTAGTATTTTTGGCAGAATTTATCATCAATGCTTCATGCGATTCTGTGTCATCAAATAGTTGCTCATTTTGTCATATTTCGTTGAACACACATTAATATATCATCATGATTTTTTACTTCTTCTTAGATATTCTTGCGAAACAAATACTATTTTCGTATTGGAATAATTTACGACAATTAAGATATTTACCTATTGTATGTTTGTTATTACTATGGAAACATAATATATTGTAAACATATTTTCTTATCTAACGGTAACTATAGACTACGTAAGGTTTACACTGTTCCAAATATGCCACCTTATAGTTTTTTCTCGAAATTTTCGGTAATAAATTTATAGACGTTACTTTCGCAGTTTCTATAATATTTGAGAAGAATTTCTTCGTTATCATTCTCCAGTTTTATGTCAAAATATTGTTTAATTTTTGTCTTGTACCTAATTACTAGAATACTCATTGTCATATTGAAATAGACATCCAGAAGTGTTTGCTTTAATTCCATATCTGTTGTAACCGGTTTCAGTAGGTCAGGAATTAGAACACTGAGAAGTATATGCTCTAATTCCAGGTCTGCTGAAACCAGAGCACATTCTGATGCAGATTTAGCTGCTCTGGATTGTACTCTGGTTTCAGTGGGTCAGGAATTAGAGAATTTTGAAATTTTTGCTCTAATTCCTGACCTATTAAAACCAGAGCATATTCTCGAGCAGTTTTGGCAGCTCTGGATTGTGGGTCAAGAATTAGAGCATTTGAAAATGTTTCTTTTTTCTTGCAATTTTATATTTTGATTTTGGTCATTATAAGAAATTTTGTCCCCGAGGAAATTTTGAAAAGTCGGGGCCTATGATGTCCATTTCATACCTGTATGATTTGCATCATTCGCCTCACTCACGCTATAAATTTTCAATTCGTATGAAGTGATTGTTATACAAATATAATATAGTAATTTTGTGGTAATAAGCACCTTATGTAGTTATTTCTAAGTTGCCTACTTTCAAGAATATCTATTTTGGTTTGCTAATTTATAAGGAGTTATTTTAAGAAAGAACTGTGTTAAAAATAACATAGGTTCTGTTTTGCGACAGCAATAGGGAAATCAGACATGGGTAAACGGACCATTAGCATCGGTAAGCAGAGCTAGAGAACGATATTTACATATACATGCACAGCAAACTTGGTGCAATTGTAAACTAGATACCACAGCAGATAAGCGAGGTAATATGGCCACTTTCAAAGGGTACAGGTCACATTCTACCAATAGTCGGGTTAGGGTTCACTTTCTGATACATAAACGGGGATGTAATATTATTTCATGAGGGTTTCACTTTACTCCGTTTGGGAAACGGTTCATCTGATGTTACAACTACTACTAACATTTAAATTGGACTAATTTGGAAATGTTTTCACAATACAATATCATTCACGGCCTTTTACCCATTACTGGGTGTGTCAGATCTGCTTTATAACAAATAACATTTCTTAATTCGTCTCATATAGAAAAGAACTTGCGACAAAGACGCATTTCCGTTTATATTTTACTAGAAGTACTACATACTAAATACATACTTCATACGGAGAAACTTCTTACGAAATATAAATATTAATAAAAAGTGTAAAAGACAGGTGAGAGGTTATGTGCCGGTCACATCAATTTTTTTAATAAGCTTTTATGAAACTGACAATCAAGAAATTTTAAATACAGACATAATGAAGTCTTTGATCAAAGGATTTTGAAAGGTTTAATAATTATCCGTCAAAAACAGATGTTTGTAATAGATTATTTGTTGCCTTTATTCTAAGGTAAAAAATATCATTAAAAATATTACAAAAAAATTGATATTTATTTCAATATAAAAATAGAACACATTTTCCCGGAAATGGCACTTGAGCGAAGAGGCCAAATCTTTTAAATTTTTTCATCGTCATATCCGGTTCATGATATGAAGTGTTCAAACAACGACGCATTTAAAATGAGTGCAAAGTGGGAATTTAATACTATCCGAGTAGAAGTCTTTGTAAAACATTTTATACTTTTTGCCATTTGCACCATATCGTAAAAGCTATCTATCTATTCTATAAGAGAAAAAGTTTGAATGTGTTTGAACTCCAGTTCGTATATCCTTTGAATTGAACTGTCAACCTTTATAGAAACTAGGATACATCAGTGGACAAAAACTGTACGGGCATCGCGAGAACACAATAGCGCACTCGAAAAATCATTGCCGATCTGGGACAATTACTGTCCTGTTTAAACGAATAGAGTTACGAGTGCATTGCTACAATGTATGGACAGAATGCGAAAGGTTACCGGTGGCTCATTTGGTTAGAGCGCTCCAACCCAAATGAAAGTAAAACCTGTTATGAAACAATTCATTAAGGTGCTTGAGGCACTGTTCTAGTCTTAGTTCTTTTAAAGTAGAAATGGATCTGTCATCATTCTAAATCCTTTTTTATTTCCTTGTACAAAGTAAAGGAAGTATTGTAATCGCGATAAAATTCGGTTTTCAGGTTTCAACGGTAATATCCATTTTGATCATCCATGAATCCATTTTGACTAGTTTTCGCGTATGTTGTATGATTAGCTGTAAAATTTTGAAATTTTATATATGTGTATCCCTTTTTTATTCCAATCAATAAATATATTACATTATTATTTCAGTTCTTCGTGACAATACCAGTTCCGGTTGCACATTAACACCAAAATCTAACCAGATCTAATCTAAGGTATCAGAATATTATATCCAAAATCTCAATTTTTTTTATTTACTAGTATTTGAGTAATCATTACGACAACATCCATCCATCCACACAGACAGACAGATATCATCGTAAAAATATTAAAATCATGCTCTAGGAACTTCAAAAGTGCTTATCCATTACTTTTAGCATGATTCCAATACCTCTCTTACTGAGAAGAGAAAGGTAAAAACATTTTATTCTTAATAAAATTCGTCATATATTTGTGATAAATAAACAAATAACTCATGGATTATTATCCCACTGCTGTTGATTAAAATATATTTTCAACTTTCCTGTATAAAAAGAGTTTTTAGACTACAGTCCTTCCATTTCCTTTGAAGCTGTTTCTGGCTACAATTTCGCCACTTTGTGATTTATCAAGCCTTCGCTTGATGTTTTAATTAAATAAAATAATGGTGGTACTGTTGGTTATTTACATGTGGTCCCGTACAATGCGTATTGTGTAAGCACCTTGGTGCACAATTAAAACAAAGGCTTGCTACGCTCTCCAACAGTTTATTTTCAGTGACAAATTAATTAGCGGCCAGTACGAATCGCGGCCCATCAGTCATTGTTGAGATGCGAGGCCGCCTTTGTCAGCTTCCTCAAATTTATCGCCACTCGGTTATAGGCACGCATAAATAACGCACAGACTTTGTGCGGAAAATTTATGGCAAATACATATAATTACCTCATTTTACGCAAATAGAGCGTAGACAAATGAAAACTGTAAACCACCTTTGAAGATAATTATATTACTTTTGAATCGGGTTGACAAAAACCATGATTTATTTAAAAAAATAAAAAATCATTGATATTTAAAAAAAAAAAAATTTTTAAAGATATCTGAGTATTACTGCACTTTTTAATTGTTTTAACGAGCGATATAAATATTTTGTTTTATAATCGAAAATGAAATATGTAATAAAATCAAAAATATTCATCTGAATAAAACTAGGAAAAGTAACATTTTTTTTGCTTGTAGTTACATATTTAAATTCTTATATTTTCCTACATTTATAAGAAAATTAAAAATACAATTTAATTTTAAAACATTATTATATACAGAATATATTTTAGTTATTATTAATTGTTTCGTAGCAAATAATTAATTTAATAATTAATTATAACTAGTATATTTTTATATTTAATAAAAATAAATTATTTTTATTAAAAAGAAATCAGTTTATTTAAATCATGATTTAAATCAGGCCAATCCTTGTTTTGAATATCATTACGGATATGTGATACTGATATTTTGGTATCAAAAATATCAAATAAAAATTATGGATATCAGTACTGGATTGAAAGAATTGTATCGATATTTTCAAAAACCGAAAAAAATGTAGGAAGTATATTTTATTCTTATATGTTTCACTAATTAAATGCTCCAATCTTCTTCATTACAAGCACAAAGAAAAAGTAGTTTAGGAAGCCTTTTTCCCAAAAGTAATAAGAAAATTAAGTTTTACACAAAAAGACTGATTAAACAAATTTTCCTATACTGGATTAAATGTACTGATATTAATAAAATATCCAAAAAATAGTATCGAGACTAAAATGCTGGTATCAAAATATATATCGATACTATATAGTACCGTATCAATAGTAACAGAACATCGTTACATATCGTACACATATATCATAAAATGTTTCATACGTATGATATAGGTAGTAGATATTTGTAACAGTATATTATATTAAATAAAAACTTATTGGAAAAGTAACTAACAACTAACCTCACAAAAAAGTTATTGATGTTGCTTCAGGATGTTTTCCAAGATATTATTCAAAGTTTAAAGAGTCTGCGAATTATACACTTGTTACACATTTTAAACACACAAAATTAAACATTGAATTTTTATTTAATCACAATAACACTATTTTCACACAATTTACTATGAATGCACTAACAATTAACAAATTAGACATAACACTTCGTAGTACTGAAGATTCACGCTAGGTGACCTGGTGACATCACACTACATCTTTTAATATCAAAAGTTTATATAATTTCAAAATAAATTACAGATACAAATTATTAATACTTATATACACAACTTTTAAATATTTTAAAATAGTCTTGTTGTTTTAATTGATTATTTTACATACGTCATTTTCAACCTATTAAAATGCTTCATTTGATGGTAATAAGACAGTTATTTAGTAAAAAAAAATAATAAAACCACAGTAGGAATCGCCGTGATTATATTTTGTTGATATGAATTTATGTTTGAATCATTCGTGAAATAACCAAGCAAGTATAATTTGAGCTATGAATTTAATCGGTAAAACCATTAAATGGCAAAAGAAATTCCTTTTGAGTATGATCCTTTCAAATTTTTAAGTCTTATGCACAGTATTCCTTTTGCTGATTTTAAAACAGTACAGCAAGCACAGTAAGAACTAGAATAATAATAATAACGCCAATGCTTCTATGAAAATAAAGAGGCAGTACTTTGAGGAATAAAAATTTAAAAGCAGCTTGTTCCTATTATCCTGTTATGTTTTAATATAATTAAAAATCCTTAACAACGAAGAAAATCCATTAAAGACACATTGTGCGTGTAGGGGTTTAATATTCCCCGTACTCCGTACTAAAACTGAATGTTTACTGCGCTGATTCCATTTGCACAAGACTCCAACATTTCTATAAAAGAAAATAGGTTTATAAAAAACCAAATATACTCGAGTAGGTAACGTTCCAACTCCCTACAAATAAAACAGAAAAATCCCGCGTTCTAGATATTGTATTCGTCGTATGATGAAGTTTGTTTGGAAGTTTTTTGTTTCTCTGGTGGGAGGCAGTTTACGAGTTGGCCAGGCCGTTATTGAATTTCAATTTCAGTGCCGCATTCAACAACGATTCAATTATCTTGCATTAAATGGAATAATGAAACTTTGTTACGAACAGGTGGATGTTTAACATAATTACGATGAAAATAACTGGGGCTCGATCTTACCACAACGTACAAACTTTCTCACAACTTTGCCACAACAGAAATAAAAAATTCTTCGTGACATCCCACCAAATAAAATCTTTTTTACTTTCTTCTGTCTAGCACGAATTCAAATTGTAATAATAATTATTTAAGCTAAAAGGGGTGTAAGTTATTCTTTACTTCCGAAGAAGTTTTAATAATACAAGGAGTATGGGGACGTCCTACTAACTTTCGCTACTGACAAATTTGTGCTAAATATTTAATGTCACCACGATATTTCAATTTTTTATTACACTTTTTCATTGTAATTCTTATTTTCTCAGGGATGTAAGTGAAATTATTAAAAAAATTGTAAACAAATTGCATGTTAGGTACTTGCATATCATAGAAACTGTGGATGAAATGCATACATAATTAAAATAGAAGTAGCGCGAAAAATCAAATAGGAATCGAAATTTTAATGAAACCTTTTGGAAACCCAATCAGTAAATATTAAATATATCCGAATCTACAAAAAAATACAATAAAATGTATTTTATTTTTTGTGCGCAAGGCGTGAAATAATGGTATGTATTTGGAGAGAAATAGATGAGTTACCCAACCATTAAACTCTCTCATATACAGCCGTGACCCAATGTCCATGTAATTTCAGATTCACCACAGCTGTCACTGAAATAATATTTGCTTCGTCTGCTTCATGTCTCTGTCAGATATACTTGGTTATATAGGGCACATTTACGTAACCTGTACCACAAATATTCCACTACAAATACAAAGCCATTCATGAATTAACTAATTTCAAGAAACTTCAGTACCGTTACATTTCTTCAACAATCCGAGTTGTTGCACGATCCATCCTGTTTGTTTATCGACGTTTATTCCAAAATCGAGAATTGGAGTTGAATGTTCATAGAAAAAAGGTATGTGCGTGATGACAATCAACAAATGAATGGATAATATCATTCTACTATAAATACAAAACCATTCATGAATTAACCAATTTCAAGAAACGAACACCGTTACATTTCTTCAACTATCTGAGTTGTCGCACGATCCATTCTGTTTGTTTATCCAAATTTATTTCAAAATCATGAATTGGAGTTAAAAGTTCATACAAAAAAAGATATGTGCGCGATGATAATCAACATATGTATGGATAATATTCTATTACAAATACAAAACCATTCATGAATTAATCAATTTCAAGAAACGAATACCGTTCAGGAGTTATCTCTTTCATGTGATAGTGTGACTGATTTCGAGCATTTCGAGCAACTAGTTTTCGGTCATGTTCGAAAACTTTGGGAGAGTTGTCGATTCTGTGATCCGAATAGTTAAAATGTCCCTAGATTCAATTAAAAACAACAAAATGTCTTTTTGATAAAAAAAATCTTTGAAGTGACAATCATGTGTTTTATCATTGAATAAAATTGAAAGTATTTTAGTTGATTTAGTAAAAGAAAAAAATCAGTAAATGTCAATTTGGCACGTAATATTGCCAACCGACAAGAACTAAATACTCAAAATGTTAAATAAAAAATTGTTGATTTCGAAGTCGTCGGTACCATTCAATCGTCGATATTGTTCTCGTGTGATAACACCTTTACATTTCTTCAACGATCCGAGTTGTCGCTCGATCTATTCTGTTTGTTTATCGACCTGTATTCCAAAATGGAGAGTTGGAGTTGAATGTTAATAGAAAAAAGATATATGCGCGATGTCAATCAACATATGAATGGTGGGAAGCCGTTTGATGTTCATCCCACTTCCCACTTGACTTGTCTGCTCTCTACGTTGTGCTGTGCACTCCCAGCCACTCGTTATTGATGCCCTTTGCAGGCCATTCACACACCCTCCTGCCTTCATAAATACTCACCTGGGGAGAATCATTTATAACTCCACAGTAGGTCATTTCATCAACAACACTGCTCTTAAATAAATTTATAAATATGCGAAATTCAACTTTGAATATACAACATGTACAAGCACTCTACAGATAAAAGAAGCATACAAAACTTAATAATTCTTTAGGTTAGTGGTTTTCAAAGTGGGTACCGTGGCACCTTAGGGTGTCTTTCATTACTTGTAGGGGTGTTGTGAGATTAGTGTGAAATTTAGCTTCGTAGGTATTTTAACAATTCTTGGATCTGAGCATTTGAATCTTCTTCTGTATACTGATGTCAAATGGTTGTTCAAAAAATGAGTATTGAATCGTGTTTACGAATTAATACTAGAACTTTTTTTGAACAACACAATAAACTTTAATTTTGTGAATCGTTGAATACTGTGTTTGAAGAACTGAATAAAATAAATTCCAATATGCAAAAAGTAAGAGAAAAAAAATCGTCCGATAAAACCAGAACATTAAAGACAAGATACAATTCTAGAAATTGAGGCAAGTTGAAAATGTTTACAAGAACACCTAAAACACTTGTTAACCCTAAGAAAACAGAGTTGCTACTATTTTCCAGGTATAACTATTGATAGTTTGGACTGGATACGTTGCGAATGAAATATTTTGAATTTTCATTGGAATCCTCTTGGATATTTATTCAGAATAAATATCGTAATATATGAACCAGAGGATTTCGAGTTTTATATCAATTTTCTACCTTTTGTGTGAATGTAACCTAAAATTTCTGTTTGTTAATATCAACACTAAAAAGAAAGAACGATTGAAATCGGTAGAACATGAAATGCGAATTTTGGTTAGAGTTGTTAGAGGTTCCCAGAGGATATATCTTAGGTGACAGGAGGATAATCTAATAGCTAGTTTATGCTGCCGATAAAAATTTGCCAGACGAATGAAAAACCGGCCCTAAATTACTGTAACAAAATTGTTGGTTAAACAAATAAACGATATAAATAAAGTTATTCGAGTTTTTTCAATTGTGACATATGAATCACATGAATCTAATAAATGAAATAACTGCGTTATTCCACCAATTTTCCTTAATGGAAATTGTCAGATATTTTTGTAGAGAAATAATGTAAATAAGCGAAAACAGAGAAAAGCAATTCAGCCTTCATTTATTCAAATTTTAAACTTATGTTAATAAATGGGTTTCTGTAACTTTTATTTTAATATACTATTCCAGATTTCCTTTCATAAGAATTCAAGTTAGAGAGAAAAAAGCACTACAAAAGCTACTTTGAAAAAAGAAAAGCAAAACTTACAATCTAAGGTATATTTAAAGTAAAAATATTAATCGAAATTTTAACAGCAATGTTGAATAATTAATTTGATAATTTATTTCGATACACTATTCTCTACTTAAATTATATGTAATTTGTAATAAAATTTTAAATTAAAATTGTTTTAGATTTGAACGATTTTATTGCTATTTTTGTGATCGAAGCCCGAGAAGTTAAAACGTCTTGAAGATATAGTTGGAAAAAGAAATAAAAGTTTTGTTCGGAGATATTGTAACAAAAAGTAAAAAATTGAGGTTATATTAAAGCCATAATGTGTTGGAAGTATTTGCTATAAACAGTAAACTATTTCTGTAACTATAAATACCAGTCCGTCAATATCACCGAACAAATATGAAGACATAAACCAACCATGTCTGTAAATCTTACAGCCGAATATATTCTGGTAGTGTATGACATTTAATAGTTTACAAATTACGTTCATTCTGAATTTTATTTCTGTTTTATGTCATTATATTTGCGAGTGGAACCATTAAAAATGTTTTCTCATTAATTTAAAATTCGCTTTGTTAGGAAAGTTTATTTTCCCTCCGAGTTACGCTGTTTTATAATTTCTTTTGTTTTTGGACACCAGTCATAACAGAATAAGACATTTCCAAGATTTGCATATTTAATAAAAAAATAAACAGTTAAATCTAAAGTCTACACTACACATTTCATTTTAAAAATACTTCTTTTTGGTATGTTTGTTCATATGCATATTAAAATTTAATACATGTATGCATATACGTTAAGAATGTTTGCAATGTACAAAATATGAGTTGAT
Source organism: Stenolophus ochropezus (assembly GCA_035578165.1). Classification (NCBI taxonomy): domain Eukaryota; kingdom Metazoa; phylum Arthropoda; class Insecta; order Coleoptera; family Carabidae; genus Stenolophus; species Stenolophus ochropezus. The sequence goes on along the minus strand of JAQOWZ010000005.1, from coordinate 26,357,260 downwards.
ATCTTCATTCTTTTCCCACGCGGTGGATTTTGTGAATTTTATTGCTGAATATAATACGAAGCTACCTGTACACACACAACTACAAATGATATACGGTTGCTTGCATGAATAATACATTGTACCATTGAGATACACATGCAGCGACATATGGGGATGTTTTCAACTAGATATTACAGCGCGATGGAATTGAAAACTTGCAGAGAAGTTTCAGTTACTAATAGCAAGTTAAAATACCTTTTCTCGCTATTTTTATTTCATACATATAACATTTGTTTATTTTTTAGTCTTGAAGTGGGAACTTTATAATTTCATATTAAAAAATCTGATGTGAACACCAAATGAGTTCCTTATACGCTTATTAAATTATACACATTTAAACTTATTTCATTTTAAAATGAGATCATTCCGCGACTAACCGTTTTAGAATGGCAAAATTCAAAAAAACCTTCGAGCAAATGCCCTTTTGGCACTGCTGATTGCAAAAAATGGTGGTGCACAACTAGATATTATAGCGGTCTCACAATTCTAATCGTTTCTGAGTTAGCGAAAAATTAAAAAAAAAAAACCTTTGAGTACAGTCAGGCTGTTTTTAAAGGTTAAAGGTTAAAAAAAGAACATATACAATCATTGTGTGTTTAAATGATGGATCTGTAAAAAATTAAAAATTCGCTTTTCCAAAATTTCATCATTCTATAGCTAATCATTTTTGAGTTATGCGAGATACAGATGTCAAGCCAAAAATAGTCAAAATGGATTCAGGGATGGTCAAAACGGATATTTCCGTTAAAATCTAAAAACAGATTTTTTTCGCGATTGCATTACTTTCGTTACTTCGTACAAGGAAGTAAAAGGGAAAATGCAGGTAAATTTAGTTGAATATTAAGTTAATTTATAATATCTAGAATTAGTTTAATTAAATTTATAGCATGTAAAATGTAATATATCAATGTTATAGCATATTTAACCCCAGTAAATGTCCTTTCACGTAAATTATTGAAGCGTAGTCCAACTAGAAACGTGTTAACAAATTCCTCGTCTATTTTCTTTGCGAACCTTTTGCTCCGTGTAGTTTTCTTACTGGGTTTCTTGTTGGCGTATCGGAATTAATTCGGCGTCGCATGCAAATTCGCACGTACAATTCATTAATAAATCATTTATGCATATACGCGACAGTGGATTTACAGAGCAGCCATTAATTAAAAACATCAGCGGACGAAGCGACAAAGAAGCCCCAAGAAAAACAAAAGCGCACCGGATTTTTCATCCCTGCTTCGCATTATTTCACCGGCAAATGGACTGCAAGCGCTTCTCACAAAGAAAACAAAACACGCTCTTTTTATACATAAACAGCTAAACCCCACATGTATACTAACATCTAACGATTTAGTTTACTTACGGAATTTTTTTCACCTCTTTATTTATTGATTGATTCTTTTAACTTCCTTCTACAAAGGAAAAAAGTATTGTAACCGCGAAAAATTTCAGTTTTCAGATTTAAAGGAAAATATTTAACCATCCCTGAATCCATTTTGACTAGTTTCGGCATGACATTTATACATCTAGCATAACTCAAAAAATATTAACTGTAGAATGTTGAAATCAATCTTTCACAAGAGTATTGTATTTTTCTTTGTCTTGCATCCTTCGAAAAAATGCAAGACAAGAACAAAACAAAAGCTACAAATTTCAAAGCAAGACAAGGCAAGAAATTGTCTTGCAAGAAAAGTGCAAGAATAGCAAGAATATTTTAATTCAGAAAATAATGTATATAATTTAATAGGTGTTCATGGAAGAAATGTGGTTTCAAAATCAGATTTTTTGGTATCATTCTTATTTTTATTACAAAAATTCAAAAGTATAATTTACTACATTTTGTATTCAATAAAATGACATATGTAGACAATAAAAATTTGGGATAACGTATCTACGTGTACATATCTCATTAAAAGCACACAAAATGGATAATGCGATATTAATCAGTCATAAATTTTGAACATGTGTTGATAAAATGTTTATCATATTTTTGATAACAATCTAAATAAAAACATTTATTAATTTTACAAGTTATCTAAAATATTCTATTTGGCTGTTTAACATAAATTGGTAAATGTATAACTAAGAGATAATGATTTTTCTAGAATTAATATTGGAGCTTCGAGCAGTAATTGTAGAAACATTTTTAATTCGTAATGCAAAACATATTTCTCAACGAACAAAAAGTTTTTGATTTGAAATATAGACATGATTGGAATAATTTGTAGATGTTGGTCGTGAGAGTTGATGAAACATTAATTAGAGAGAGAGAGAAGTTTCAGTAGATCCTTGTACTGTTGCTCCAGATATAGAACAGCAACAGGACTGGAAGGACTGGCACGGAGAGAATCCTGCGACGCATGATTAATGACGGCGGACGCTACGAATTTGTTGGGGGAGTTTAATCGAGTTTCCGACCACATATAAATATTTCCAAACCGCCAGTCGACGTTGTTATATTCCGCATCTTATTCCATTATTCTCCACTCATTCTCATGCACACGGAGATGAAAAGGAAAACGCATCCTTCTTCCTAAAGAAGACAATTGAATATGGAATGAGCTACGTATTACAATATGAAATTAGTTGGTCTAGCTCTGTTTTCAGAGAATATATGGTTGTATCTATGACTCGACTGTTGAATGTTAACTAAATAAAACATCGCTGTTCGAGTGGGAACGGTAACGACAGATTTTACAGGAACACTGTTGGATTCAGAATAGAACGTTAACGGCAAGCTATGGTTGATTCTTTATCGTATACATAATTTTGCATTTCCACAAACGGTATTACTCGTAGAAGTTCATGTCTACTATTAGTACCTACTAGTAAAGTGATAGTTGTTCAGGATCAGTTTAGAGTTGTAATAAAAGTTCCCAAATAAATACGGCCAATAAAGCACAAATTGTCAACGCCAAAATCACTTATCAATGACAGGAATGACATGAACGAGATATAAAAGTTTTTCAAATATTTTGGAATGTCCATAATCGTAGTTACACTATTGTTTCTATTTCAGTATTGTCGTTGGTTAGACGCAGATAACACAGGTACCTGTGTGTAACATGTACGTTAATGAGATACCGAATAAAAGTCTCATCCATGTCATGCGTATACGATAAAGATGCAAGATAAAAATTTAATGATTTTTGCAGTAGAAATTGATGACGTGAGGATCAATTGCGTGAAATTAATATTTGATATTTTTACATTACAAGTACACTACAGCCAAAAATGAATAGTCGGTGACTATATATTTAGTACCGTTTTTTATTACAGTTCATATTCATAAAACTGGTAGTCCTTAACTCCGATTAGAATTAGTTACAAAGTTATCTTCTTCATGAATCTAACTATTAAAGATCTAATTCTCTTCGGTCTAGAAATGTTGTACCAATTACGATTTATAATAGCAGAGTTATTAATAAGCAAAAGCAAAAGGGTGTAATTTAATAAGGAAAACTTTAGCGCGATAAATAATAGAGTTGGCGGATTAGTACGAGTACGGAGGTTATCAGATTTCCAACAGGTCACTTAAGCGCGTATTTTTATTCGTTGGTAGTTAGGAAAGTATAAATAGGGTGCATTATCTCGCCTACAACGCCAATTAATCTGCTGATCTCCACTGAATCCATTAGTAAATTCTAACCTGATCAACTCAAGCGGCAAAAACACAGCGCCGTATTAAAAACCGATTAGTGCAAAAACTGCAAAACTGCTGCCTCATCCCTGAAGAGACAATGTGCAATCAAAGCTCTACGGCAAATCAACCGCTCATTTGCTCAGAAAAAATACTAACGCTCCAAAAAGGTAGCTTTTCAACAATTGGTTCGACTTTTAAAGCATTGTTTTATTGAAAAAAATCATTATAGCAGAAGTCTTCTTCTTCCATATAATTATATAAGTTGCAAGGAATGTGAGAACATTATAACTTACGTTGAGTCATGGACTGAGGCGGAACTTGCGGAGTACGTTAATAATACTACATAGATACTTACATTCCGAGTCGCTTATTACATTTTAAAATAATGTCAAAGTATTTTTTGTAAAATGTGGACCAATTAACACATTGACAGTTTAGATTTATTTATTTGCAACTTTTTATAGTTAATTTTGTCTGCTGTCAGACGACTAAATTTATATGAAAGTCGTATGATTTTCATAACTATACCTTTCTAGTAGAATAGTTATTTTCTATAACACTCCATTGACTATGGTAACTATATATAATAAATATTATCACATATTTACGATTTATGGTACTATGAAAGTACGTGAACGGTGACGCGAAGTTATATTATTCAAAGAGGTTTGTTTTTAAAATAAAATTTAATATATTTTTAATGGAATAGATCCAGGCTAAGTAGATGCTTTGACGATTCAAGTTCATTGGTCTTACAAAACGTTATTCCTTGAAATTATCCATGCACGAATTGCTATAAAAACTCAACATCGCCCGGAAATAACACGGAGCAATATTCCCGCGGGCTGTTTGTGTATCAAGTGCTTGAGATAGTTCCTGCGAGAATAATTGGGTATTTTTTAGTCTTATTGGAATAGTTGACAGAAATAGGATGACATCTTTACGACGGCTATTTATACGCGACAAACATTCATTTAGCATTACACTAAACACATTCTAACCACTAAATAAAACTAACATTCTTTCTACGATCATCTACAACCGATTCTGTTTACTTTTCATGTTTCCTACATATTTACATTTCACAACAAACACAATCAATATGTATCAAAGATTTCTAACATGTTATAGATCTTAATAAGATATCTTTGAGAATCATTAAAAATAAGCCGATTATCCCTTATAAAGTTTTGTGGGATTTGCATAAATATTCCTTTAAACATGATTTTTTTTCTGTCCTGGACTGTATCCATATTTAAGATGTTTTCTAATTTTGTACTTTTAAATCTAGATTAAAGTATTCTAATAATAATGCATTTTAAATATTATTCAATTTGTAACTTATGGGTTAAGAGAAATACAGATATTGAATAGTACATTATTATACAAGTTTTACAAGACGGTATATTGTTCCATGAGTTGTTTGGGGCACAACTTTTAAAGTAACCAGGTAGGTTAGTTTTTTTACTTGGCACTATGTAAGTATCCCGTAACAGTTCCAGAAATGATCCAACTGTCTATTTTGGAGGGTTGGTAGATTAACCTAGGTTCAACCCGTTTGCTACCTGTTTTTTTTTTCAACTTGTGATCCTTGTTTCCCATGACAGGCATGACAGCACAGCGGTTTCTTTTGTAAGTTTTATATTCAAAGGAAGATGTAGCATACAAAATGAAATAAACGACATAATGTATGACATTATTTACCGCTAATTTTTATAACTACTAACGTAAAATGGAACATTCTTCTGAAAGTAAAACGAGTTACTTCTGGATCAGTTCAGGGTTGAACCTAAAGGTACCAAATAAATACGGTCACAATTGTCTACATTATCACCAACTTCCATATTCGTCCGATCTGTTTTACGATTTTTCGTATTTACCGCTAATTTTTATAACTACTAACTTAAAATGAAACATTCATTTGGAAGTAAAACGAATTACTTCTGGATCAATTCAGGGTTGAACTTAAAGGTACTAAATAAATACGGCCACATTTGTCTAAATTATCAACTACTTCCTTATTCGTCCGATTCGTTTTACGATTTTTCGTATTTACCGCTAATTTTTGTAACTATTAACGTGAAATGGAACATTCATTTGAAAGTAAAACGAGTTACTTCTGCATCAGTTTAGGGTTCAGGGTTGAACTTAAAGCTACTAAATAAATACGATCACAATTGTCTACATTATCAACAACTTCCTTATACGACCGAATTGTTTTACGATTTTTCGTTTACATTTGAGAAACGTTTGTCAGCAATGGAGTAGAACCAGAGGCTATCAATAACCGAATCTCCGAGTTTTAAAAACTGCTGACCCGACCGGCGACTTCATCTGTCCGTCGGGGTCTGTAACTGCTCTAGCGAGAGCCGAGCATCTCGGAAACGTTCCGATTCTATGACTCTCGTGTTCTCTTTCGTAAATGGGTTTATATGGGTACATGACGCAAAAGAGGACGACCAACACTTGTCCACACTAAATAAATCAAATTATGTCTTTTCTTAAACCGAGATAAACTGCCACAATAAAAAAAGATCATTTAATCTAGTACAAAAACTATTTTGAAAAATAATTGTATTTCTAAATTAATGTCTATTGACTACGATGTGCAGTTTTACACAAAATATTACGTCATCTTTAAATTATGGATCAGTAAAAAATTAAATATTCACATTTCCAATTCATATTATACCTTTCTGCCTCTCTAAGTTATTTCCAATTACAGTTGAATATTGAAAAGGTACAATTTTTAGTAATTCACTCAAAAAATTTTCATGTACAACAAAAATAATCAAAAAATAACATTTTTTTGTCAAAAATTTTGGTTTTTGAAAATAGTCTGCATTGATAAAGCTCAATGCGCTGATTTTAAAATTTCAAACAGAATTTAATTATCTATTTTCTTTCCCGAGATTTTTGCTCTCAAAGTTGCACCTCAAAAAAGTGTGTTTTTTAGATATATCTTAAAAATGGCTAGAAATACAATCTTAATTATTATACCAGTCGATTCTACGGACAAATTTACATAAAGAAATGTTTTCTTCACATATACGTTCTTTGGAACGATTTGGTGAAAAATGAGAAAATAGAAAAAACCTAAATTTCAATTTTTCACCGAGGAACTTTTTGTCTCCAAAACTTTTCATTTTCTGGACTTAAGCAGATATCGATACGCTGATTCCAAATTTTCAAACAGAATTCAATTATCTCTTACCGTTCTCGAGATATTTGCCATCAAAGTTGAGTTTTGGCAAAACCTAAAAAAATAGGTTTTTTAGGTATACCCCTAAAATGGTTAGGTTTTCGGCTTCGATAACCTCACCAATCGATTCTACGGGCAAAATTACGTAAGTATACCAATTTTCACATTTTTATCCCAACGGATACAATTTTTATTAGGAAAAAAGGAAATAGCGAAAAACTGAAAAAATCGTCAGGGGTTCATCAGGCAATTTTTTCGATTTTTGGCCATTTTCAGTTTTTTTCTTCTAGAAATTCTATCTGTTGAGATAAAAATCTGAAAATTGGTACACTTATGTAATTTTGCCCGTAGAATCGAATGGTGAGGTCGCGGAAACCGTAAACCTCATTTAAGAGGTATACCTAAAAAACCTAATTTTTTAGGTCTAATTTTGAACGCAAATATCTGGAGAACGGTTAGAGATAATTGAATTCTGTTTGAAAATTTGGAATCAGCACACTGATATCTACTTAAGTCCATACAATAATTAATTTTGGAGAGAAAAAGTTTCCAGACGAAAAATTGAAATTTAGGTTTTTTCGTTTTTCTTATTTTTCACCGAATCGTTCCAAAGAACGTATATTCGGACACAACATTTCTTTATGTAATTTTGTCCGTAGAATCGACTGGTATAATCGCTGAGTTTGTATCTCTACCCATTTCAGAGATATACCGAAAAAACACACTTTTTTGAGGTGCAACTTTGAGAGCAAAAATCTGAAGAACGAAACAAGATAATTAAATTTTGTTTATAAATTTGAAATCAGTGCATCGAGTTCTATTAATTTTAGGTATTATCAAAAACCGAAATTTTGGACCGAAAAATTTTATTTTTTGATAATTTCCGACATTTTCAAAATTCAAAATTTGCTAGGATCGGCCTTCGCTTAAATCCTGCCACTGATTGTTTATAATAATTCATAGAAAGGTCGGTAGATGACACTATCATGATCGTTTCAGAATAAATTAACAGAAAAACCAAGTTATCAATAAACATATCTACAAAATTTACGAATTGATTCGAATTAACAGAATAAGTATTGTACAGTCGATATCGACATTAGAATGAAACTCTAGATATCCAAACGCGATAATGATAGCAATTTCGTTTCGGAAAAGTTTTGAGAATGTAAAATATTTCCACAATTTGATATAGATTTTTTCCTGTCGATTTAATTCTTTTGTTCTCGTGTTTTCGATAAGGCATTTGGTGAAAGCTTTATTAAAAATGAATCCAATAATAATAAACTAGATGGCGCTATTATAGTCGATTCAGAATAAATTAACAGAAAAATCTAGTTATCAATAAATAAATTTGCAAAATTTACAAATAAATTCAAATTAACAGAACAAGTACTGTATAGTCGATATCGACACTTGAATTGCACTCTAGATATCTAAACGCGATAATAATTGTAATTTCGTTTAGGAAAAGTTTAGAGTATGCAAGATATTTCCCCGATTTGATATAGATTTTTTCCTGTCGATTTGATTCTTTTGTTCTCGTGTTTTCGATAAGTCATCTGCTGAAAGTTTTATTAAAAATGAAACCGATGTGGGGGAATTTGCGAGATAATAGCGGGCACATGGAGCAAGCAGAAGCATTCTCATTCCGGGCGGTTACAAGCCTGTGTTCCGGGCTGATGAAGTGCCATCTTTCCCGGATTATACGCGGATTGCGAATCGATACCTGCACCGGAAATCATCCGCTTTGTTCCGATACTTTGTATTTTATTGGGACAGGAAACGGAAAGGATTATACGCAAAGAAATATGGCGGGAATTCATTCTACTTACGGAAACTGTCGATAAATATTCAAGGCGACACTTACCTGAAACAAACAGACACAAAATTAATATAAAATCAAGCAAAATTCATAATAAACAAAAGTTATTGAAAATTTTCTTTAGAGGTATTTAAGTCTTGAAAAAAAACATTGTTATATTTTCGCTGTTAATAAAATAAAATTTTGTATTTATTGTCTTTTATTTCTTACTACATATTTTTAGTTTAAGAAATTTATACAAAACAAAATATCTTTCCGGACTTCTGGTGATGATGTCCAGGAATATATTACTTTTGCTACGTAGTACACACTATTTTTGTTTAGATCGGTTTATATTCAATAATTATGAAGTAAATATTATTGTATTTTTATTTACGGAAAACAATGAACTGCGTACAGCACAAGAGTGCTCTATCACCGGCCGGAATAGTATATTGCGCAACAAATTCAGAAAGTCGTCTATTTCCCACGATGTGTGAAAGTTACAAAGTGGGAAATAGGTGATTCTGCACGAGTGACAAGTGACACGCTTTATTTTTTCTACGATCTCGCTGTTACACATTACAGAACAAAAATACATGCAATAAACGAAATTTGACATAAAAACAGTACCTTCACGCAGTGTTGGCAATTACAGTGAGAAATGATATTTCCCACACTGCACAAGCGCAGTGTTGGGAAATACTGTGAATTATCACACTTTTATCCACGATTGTGGGAAATACGCAACTTTCAAGCTTTATATAGTATGAGAAAAGTGTCACTTTCCATAGTGGTCGTAGAAAAAAATATTCCCAGACTATACTATAACTCCCCATAAAAGGTTGTAAACCCTGCATAAGTCTGTTTCACATATGTCTTCTTACAACTATATATAATTAACATCTCATAATAAATTGATCAAACATAAAATAGTGTTTCTACACTACTCCAAAAATATCAATTATTCGTTGGAAAATTTTGGTCGTAAAAATAAGTTAATATTGATAGATATTTCGAGTCGTAATTACAGACCTAGTGAATTAAGCCTACAATACATTAGAAATAAATTAATACCAAAATGAAAATAATTGCATGCGGGTAGAAATGGTGACACATTTCTTTTTTCCTGTAAAAGCTCTCATTATAATGTATTCACAATAATGAGTTTTTTACTTTTTAATTTGATGGAGTACTTGTAGAAAATTATGTTTAATTATTCTAAATTCATCGAGCACTCACAAAGCTCTCGGCACACCATTTCACGAGAGTGGCACACTGATGTGGCCGCTTTGATCAATCATTAAAAAGCTCCACTACTTCAAGCCTGGAAAACATTCCTATGTATTCACTAATTCATACTCTCCCTGCATCATATATGAAAACAAGTTTATTATTATTTAATTGGCTAATTTCATATTTATTTAGTAATTTGTAAGTTAATTATGGTGAAATTAATTAACTTTCCGCAAAGATGCCGCAAATTATACCAATTACTCTACATTCATTTATAAATAATACATATATTATTCTCAAGTAAAATATATCACCCATAACATATTAATATTATTTATTTTTTTTCAACTCCAGTACAAATATATCCATATATTACTTCAAATTTTTCGATTAATTATAGTAGTCATACTACACGGCAGCGAATTACAGAACCAGAAAACAATTATTTCCGTTTATTTTAAATATGTCGTGATGTGGATCAGCGTTCCTAATGTCAGTGACAGTTGACGTACAGTCATTTGTCATTGTGTATTTTTATGTTGTCGTTTTCTAAAATATTTATGCGTTATTTCAGAATTTACAGGAGTGAGAAAGAATAGTATAAACGGCAATTTTGTCATTATTCACTCGGATAATTTCTTGTTAATTAATCAAAATCGAAGAAGTGTTAAAACATTTAACATATTAATAAAATTAAATATTTTTTTTGAAATTATATTTCCTTATATAAATTGAACTAAGGCCTATAATACAATTCATGATAGCATAAATGGTTACCTATAACATGTAGTAGATAAAAAAATTATAATGCTAACAACATTTCTTGTTAATTTCAATAAATCAAAAATTCCGTAACTGTGTGATAAGTCACATAAGCTAATCTATAAGTTGTACAATAATGGCTATTTACATTCATGATTGTAGAAAAACATTATTTAAAGCTGTTTCAGACTGCTTGTAAATTGTAGAAGATCTTTCACCATTTTTGGTACAATTTAAATTGGCAAGTACAAAACAGCAAATTGGTTGAAATATTGTATACGATCGTAAATGTGTTCAAAAATCAGAACACGTTCTATTTTTCATTCAATCTGTCAGTCAGTTTGGTTGTGAGCATTACGCATATATGAAATTTGTGATCTCACGCGTTTCTAATGTTTATTCCTTTTTATTGTATGTAGTGTAGTTATAGAAAACTTAGTGTTACTACTGGTAAAGTTGTAAGTATTACAAACTTTGAATGTCAATGAATTTAGGTTAATTTTGCTTGTCACATTGACATATTCAAGGCAAATACGCAGAAACATAACCAATATATTGTACAAGAAATTGTAAAAATCTAACAATTTTTGGTACAAGATATTGTGCCATTGCTTGTACTATATATTGTCTCATATATAAGCTAGTGTAAAAAGACCTTTATGTCTAGGAAATTTCTGATAATTTTGAAGAAGACTACAATTGTATTTCTTTTTACTACTCAAAAATCTCATCTTTGCTCGTCTCAGCTAAGGTGAGACGAGACAACTAAAAAAAAGAATTTGAAGATTTCAAAAAATGATGATTAAAAATCGAGACAAATCTACGTAAGTGATAGTTGGTGATCTGTTGTGCCTTGGAATCTGTTGTTTTAGTGATTAACAAATGGTGAAACAAATAAACAAGCTGTTAGTTGGTCGGAGTGATATACGCACTGCTTATAATTAATGAGTGGATTTTTGCAGGTCTTGCATTGCAACACAATGCAAGTAGCCGCTGGTATTCTTAGCTCCGATACTTGCCAATTGCATTCTCGCCCGACAGAGACGAATGTCAGCAAACAGACGACTCCTCCGGCCACAGATGCGTAAGAGATGGATTGAAAGATATAAATAAGTATTTGGCATTTTAATTGCTCCACTTTCAATGGAACAAATCGGGGAATGTTAATTAATACTTTTCGCCACGATATTTTTAGCAAACATTAGCAAATATTTTCTAGCCTCTTCACAGGAAATAACTTTGATTTATTGCCCAATTATAACAGCAACAGGAAGTGATATCCTATTTTTAAATATTTTGCCAATACTTGTTTATACTTGCATATTTCTAAGCCATTTATTTATTTTTAACTATTGATTAATAGAAAGTTATCGCATCGAAATAGTAAATAAGGTAAATTTTTCAGAACTTGCCCTAGATGTCCGAATGATAACTGTCAATCGTCAACTGTCTACTTCATGGTTTTTTTTAAACCTTTTTCAGTCATCATTAGGGTTTTCTTGGTCCATTAAAAGATTTAGTTTGATTCTTATTCCACAAGAAATAAATTCAAGGATCGTAACATGACCATATGGATGATTTAGCCTAATATATATTTCTTCTTTAGTTCTTCTTTATTCCTAACTAATTCTCCTTTTTGTTCTCTTTAATTCTGTAGATATCACTAGATAAGTAAGACAGGTCAGATTTTGATCAAACATATGAGGACAAAACATGTTCCCCTCTTTATTATGAGGCGGAAGTATTCAATGCACATGCCTAACTTTGCTTGCATTATCAACTCAAACATAATTATAATTATTTACTATTGCAAGTGTTGCTGTCACTGCATGTCAAACATTTTAAAACAAATACGGTTATTGTGTGTTGGTATTTTCGTTAGTTTACTCGTTAGATGGGTGAGTTGGGTCAGTTCGAGATCAGTTCTGGGTTACTTTAAACGTATCAAGTAAACAGAATTAACATACCAGGTTACTTAAAAAGTCTCAAGTAAATACGGCCTATGTTTGTAAGACTAAGCCAATTCCTGATTTGATTTAATAAAATAGATATCAACACAAAAATTTATTTGACCTGATGGAAAACATCTCAGACTTGAAGATCTTGATGTTGATCTAAATTCATTTTAAAATGATCTGTCATAGTACTGTTCCTAGCTAATCTTCTCCTTCTTGGTCTCTTCTATTTTGTCTTTATTCTGTCGATATGACCTTCATCACTCTCCTTCCGCTACTTAGTTGACTTGTTGACAACGTCCAGTCTGCAACTATCTACCATCGACCTCATGGCCATCTTCTAATATTTTAAAACAACCTCTAGCATTTATCGTCATTGTTGCTTGGCCCTATTCTGATTGTCGATATGATTTTCATCACTCTCGTTTCGCTACCTTGTTGATTTGTTGACAACTTCCCGTCTTCAACTGTCTACGATCTACCTCATGGCCATCTTCTAACCTCTCACACATATCGTCAGTGTTGCCTGGCCCATTACAAGATGTTATTTAATTCGTATTTAATAAGAAATGCATGACTACCCCGATGATTTGTTAGAAGTTAAACATAGCGCTATCCAGATGACAACGTCGGTGCGGATGTTAGTGTGTGTTTATTTAAACGCATCCCGGTCCACTAATTAGAAGGCAACACGTGTTCATCGTCATGCAAATGGCTAGCAGCTCGCTACATCAAACGGAGGAGGACATGCGGCCGGCGGACGAGACACGGACACTGCACTCAACTCCGCAACTACTCGGCTGCATTACGCGAGCATCAAACAACCACAACATCACAAAACTTCCTCACCCTCTCACAAAAAATATGCTGCTTTCAAGTAAACGGACGTATTGTGGAAAACGAGGAAATATACAAAGGTTTTCGTCAATCAAAATTTCTTATTAGGTCTACATATTTAAAGTCAGAAGATATTATTTCTAAAGACCGTTTTAGACTAGGCTATATATAGGACAATAAACAGTACAAGAAATGGTACAATATCTTGTACCAAAAATTGCTAGATTTTGGCGAAGTTTTGTATGATACTAATGCAATTTCTTGTACAATATATTGGTTCTGATTCTGCACTCTTTCTTTGAATATGTCAATGTGACAAGCAAAGTTAACCACTGCATTACGGTCGCATCAAACAACCACAACATGATAAAACTTCCTCACTACATATGGATCCTCTCACAAAAAATATGCTGCTTTCAAGTAAACGGATGTATAAAGGAAAACGATTTAAGAGATGTACAAAGGTTTTAGTTAATTAAAATTACTTGTTGGGTCTACATATTTAAAATTATTATTTGTAAAAATCCAGTCCGAATAAATTATTTCTTATGACTGGCTTTACAATGTCTTGTTATTAAATTAATCCTCAGAGTAATCACGAATTTATGTTTTTCAATATCTTCTTGTGTTACCAACAGAATAAGTCTTAGGTAGTTAGAAGGAGAAACTAACATCAATCTGCTCGGGGTTTATATATCAGAGCAATTAAGTTAGAGAATATTCTTGCATCTTCGATGCGTTAGCACATTTAAAAGGCAGCGAACGAGTCCCGACCTGTCGCCCGCGGCGTGGCCTTGGGATCGTTACAGTATTTATTCTGGAACTCAGTGGTTAATTTTTAACCAGTTGCTAAAAGTTGTGACAAATAAAAACAAACATTACATTAATAATTTGTAAATTATTGTCTCGGGTAGCGGTAGCTCAGTTAAGGTGTTAAATATTAAGAAACAATGCTTTAGAACAAATATTTATTAACTTCAAGCTTAGTGCCTCACGCGTATTTCCTTAAGCATATCGATTTGACGTTTGTACCTTTTTGTCATTTTTCAATCTACAAAGATGAATCTTGATAATTGCGTGAAATTGCACTGGCAACAGGAATGTTTGTTTTGCTAACTTTTCCCTAATTGTGTAAATATAACAAGTCAATAAATAATCCAAACAATATGTATCGAACATTAAGCCTTATGTCAAGTCGGTGGAAACCAGGCTTAGTAGTGTGAGGTTTGATCTTTAAGGTCACGTTTGGGATAGTGATGTTTATGTATTTTTTGTTGAGTGAAACAAGTAAATTAGTAAACAATATCGTAGCTGGCATTGTTGCGAAATGAAGAAAAATGATGGGATGTGCTTATGAAAAGCGCGAAGCTAAAAAATAAAATTGATGATGTTGTGGAAGCTGCGTCGTGCCTAGTGCGTCGCCTCACGGCTAAGTAGAAAATGACAGATGATCTTCAAGGCTGTCCTAATTAAATTTCAGTTAGTTACGTGCGCTAACTACACAAACATGATTAATATTAATGGTGGAGGAGCGTTTTTATTCCTATAATACCGGCCAATCCAAAGCCACCACCAAAATTACTATTTGCATAAATAAACACATCAACACCATCACTCCAATACCACAAAATATTTGTCAATATCTTTAGTATAATCAGATGTTTACTACCATTCACATGATGATTATTTCTTTCTTAATACTTGTTGTAATTAACCTCTGATCTAACAGTTAAAGCGTATGTTGTTTATTTGTGCGTATTGCTAATTAAAACTAGAGCACATAAAGGATTGAATTATGGCTGAAAGGTGGTCCGAGACCTCGCGACACATTAATGTGACGGAACTGAAGTTTTTGTCTGTTTTGCGCACGTGCGTCTGTCTCTACCGCCAAACAAATAAAAATAAAGACGCTGACAACTGATGGACTTGTCACCTCGACGAGTGGGAGGCGTCTGTCTATTGTATAATTCCTACCTGGCACACACCTACATTGCCGCCATTCTCCACATTGTTGCTTGACAGGTGAAGAGCACACAAACTAACTTCTAAATTGCTACTTTCAAAATTAACCACGAATACACAAATAGACATTAGAGGGACATTATTTCACTTATTTATCCATTGGTTTCATTTAGAGCTTTCTTACAATAGTATATAGAGGACCGGATTTTTCACCTCTGGTTAACGTGCCGGTTACCTTAACCGTCGGTTAATAGAAAAATATCGCATCGACATAGTAAATGACATACATTTCTGGCAACATACATTAGATTTCGATGTGATATTTTTCTATTAACCGATAGTTAGGTAACCAACCCTAAGTATTGAGAATGGTAAGGACATTTTCCCAACCAATAACAATTATTATCTGAGATCGGTATTCCTTAAGGCCGTTTTAGAATGGCCTATAAATTATACAAAATTTTGCACCATTTTTGGTACAATTTAAATTGGCTAATAACAGAAAATTGGTTGTAATATTGTATACCATCGTAAAGGTGTTGAAAAAACATAACACGTTCTATTTTTCATACAATCTGACACTCAATTTGGCTGTAGGTAAGCATCCGCATATATGTATTTTGTGATCTCACGCGTTTCTAACGTTAATTCGTTTTTTTTTATGTAGTGTGGTTTTAAAAAACTTAAGTGTAACTACTGGTAAAGTTGTAAGTATTGCAAACTTTAAATGTAAATGAATGTATGATTAATTTTGCTTGTCATATTGACATAGTCAAGGAAAGTGCGCAGAATCAGAGCCGATATATAGTACAAGAAATTGCAGTAGTAACATACAAAACTTCGTGAAAATCTAACAATTTTTAGTACAAGATTAAATTATTATTCTCATATATTTATAATTAATTAAAATATTCCAGAAAAACACTGTAGATCTTCATGAAAACACCACTTCCGGTTGCACGATTAACACCAAAATTAATCAGATCTAATCTAAGGTGTCAGAATGTTATATCCAAAATATTAACATCTATCCATCCATCCACACACAAGAAAACATCATCGTAAAAATATTAAAATCGTGTTCTAGGGACTTCAAAACGTGCTTATCCATTGAAAACTTAACTTAGCATGATTCCAATACCACTTTTCTGAGTGGCGGAATGTAAAAAAATTCAAAAATTAGATATATTGCAATTTACTACCTTGGAAACCTAATCAATAAACCTTTTTTAATGCTCAATCGAGCAAAATAAATATTTACTTAGTTGGTACTAACAATCGTAGTACCGATTTGAAACTTCGTTCCATTCGGAAAAGGCCTTAACGATTGTAAACATAAAGTCTTGGAGTTGCGTGTGGGAAAGAACATTTGTGAAAGATGAGGGCCGCCCGCTACTGTCAAATGTAGATTGTACTAGTGCTTAGTCATACGCTATTATTGAATTAGAGGGGGCTGATTATTTCAGCGTTTTGACCTACTTAAGCTAATGGAAATTATGCGAGAAAAATGTCACCACTCACATTAACAGCGCATAAGATCGGAAAACTTCTTTCATTACTTAAAACCATACAATGAAAATACTCTATTAACTTTTAAAATCGCAACGAAATATGATTCATCAACCCTGGAAAACTTTTCATATAAAAATTCTCGCATTAAACTTATAACTTCATTGATCTCAATTCCAACTTTCCGGATTAAATAAATAAAACAATAAAGTATGGATCTTGCAATATTTATTTAAAATTCTCTTCATGCGAACTGCAAATTATAACAGTAAGAAAACAAGTGCACAAAAATACAGCAGATGTTCTGCTACTTTAATAAATCGCGCAGCGAAATCATAAAAAAGAAATTAACTTGACAACGGTTTTAATATTCTGTCTTCTTTCGATTTAATTTCGCCCTGTGAAGTATTCTAATGAAAATTCACCGCGAAATCCAATTCGTCTCACGCAGCTGAAATATCTCACAGTCGTAATAAATTCTTAACGACCAACCGACATAGAAACAATCATTTCTGTCTTTCATGAATTAAGTATACCGAAATAAATAACAATTATTCCAAATAAAATTCATTAAAGTGAAATGAAATTCTCTCCTTTCGGTTCATATTTGTGAAAAAATGTGTGAAATCTGGAGTAAGATTTCACACATTTTTTTTTGTGTAAATATAGTTTATAGCTTTTAAGATACGTAGGATTGTTATGAGTATCATAACGACCATGGATTTCAATTGAATTACGAGATCGTAGAGCAAGGATTTTAAGACATCTAAGGCCTAGTATAAGTAAACGTGGTTTGTTTAATAATTTCAAAAAATGAAGACGTTTTTAATAAATATTATTTTATAAAATGCTCTTGTCAATAACGTTTTCGTGATCAAGTCTATATGGGTTGCTTGATATAACACCAAAGTTACAGTTATATTATTTAATTGTCCAGTGTTATTTTGACAAGTCAATGCGGTAATAATATTACCGCAAAGATACAGTTATGACTTAGTTACCTATTTACTTTTATTCTGAAATGGTAATAGTTGTTTAAGCTACAAGGCATGTAAGTACATTATAACATTCGAGAAGGTATGAACTGAGGTGGAGCCTGCGGAACCGAATATTACCCTACGAGAATAGCTGTTTTGGTACTTACATTCTGAGTCGTTTATTATATTTTCCGCTCGACTACCAAATGTACACTAATTTCGTATGATTTTCATAATTACCCTGCTAGTAGGACAGTTATTTTTTATAATGGAAGTTATGACGAATTTAGGACCTATGTTGCTATGCAAGTAAGTTATACTTATGTATAGGATGGCGCGAAAAATTTATTAATTTGATGGTCGTATCAGTGAAAGAACATTACAATTTGATTAACTAAATATTCACAACGTTAATGAGCTAATCAACACTCAATAACACCGTAATGAACGCTTCTACATTCCATAAAACAGTTAGCAAACACTCTACACGGCAGGATCAAAGTGGCGGCTGGAAACAAAAATAAACCTCCATCCAATATGGCGTTATATTTATGTGACGCTAGCGTACTCGTGCGTACCGCAGTGTTTGGAATGAAAATAAAGTTGCCATAGTCTGGTTTGAATCGTGCGTAGATGCCGCAGCTTTTGATAAAAACTTTCTGACGAGTCTGGCGCTGACGTTTTCAAATTGTCTCATTCTCGATCACGAGATTGCGGACCTGAATTTGAGGTTACAAATCAACAAAGTTTCTCTATTGTATAATCTTATATGAAAATACTGCAGCCATCATTTCAAAATATTTTATAATCCGCGAAAAATAAGAATGAAGATAGCGACGTCTTTAGTGTAATCGGGATAACCAACGTCATATCAACATTGTCTTTTGTGTTTTGAATTTAAGTTTTAGTTATGGAAATTACATTGGCAGTAAAAGTTTCTCCCATTATGTTTACTGTATTATGAAAATAACTGTAAGCAGTTGTAAAAGAAATTTTAAACATGACAGCCAAAGCTGTAAAACTTAAATCGGTTTTTAATTTTATTGAAACTAATAATTTTCTCTCTTATATTTATTTGAGCACTTATTTTCCATGTTTTAAATGCCATTTGCAAGCACTGTTTTATTACTAATTTTCATATTTACTTAGCATTCCTTATTACAGTTGATAGCTGTTTTGTCTGTTGCTAAAATTGAAGATATAAAAGAACTTGTTGCTTATAAAATATTCATAGATTATTCAAAAGCACATGAATAGAATTTGGTGTTTGTGAAATGTCAGGTGTTGATTCATTTTAAACTATGAGGTTCGATTTCGTTTTGAAGAATAAAAAATCTGATGTGAACACCACATGACTTCCTTGTATGTTAAATTATAAACATTTATTTCTGCAATTTATTTAAACTTATTTGTAAATAAATTCTAAAACAATACGTAAAATCTATTTACGTTTTTTTTATTACTCTTTATTTTCTCATTAAGTATCTTTCCTTGGGTGTAAAAAAATAACTACTAGTAATTTTTGATAAGGAATAGCTTCCGGTTTTCATTTTTTTGTTCCCTTCCTAATAATGTTTTCTTCTTCTTCCCTATTATTAATGTATAAACCCATGCTTGTTGAATGAGTATAATTATTACTGCGGAAACAATATCTGTTCGATTTACTCATATGTTTACCTTATTGTCTATACCAGTCTGTACTCTTAATGTGAATAAGAGACCAAGGGCGAAAAGTATATAATTCTCCCGTTTATTTGAATGTTTCCCATTGGTAGTGTAAATCCTAGCATTCCTCGTTTAAAACGACATAAATCCTTTGTCCTTTAATCACAGTGCCATCCTCCATCTGTCCTTGTTGTAACTGGAAGGATAATACGCTGTTTACGTGTTGAACCAGCATTACCCTGCCATCCTGCGAGTCCTGCCGAGTCCTGTCAGCGGAAATTGCACGTCATAAAGCAACAATAGCTTCGCACTTACGCACTAGTGCCAGCTTGTACATTCCTGCTCTAGGACAAAGCCTGAAGGTTGGATCCTAGGTTATTGTACGGATCACCGAATCTTTCACTCATGGAATGAATTTGTAATGAGATGAACTATTAAACATTGGGAACAATATCTCACTATAATGAACTATTTGAAAGATTAAAATAGTTTTATAGACACTAAAGTTAATAATTCAACGAAAAGCACCTCCACCAAAAGTTGCTACTTAACTGCTACTCATTACGAGTTTATTACATTTTTAGGCTATTAAGCGTTTACAACTCTGTTTTTAAAACCACTCTAGACACTAAAGCTTAACAAACCGGAACTAAAAACATTAACTTCGAAAAAAAACTATCCGAAATAAAGCTTACTCCAAATGATTTATGGTTGAAGAAAATATGGCGCATAAAAATGCAAATTTCTTCGCGGCATAAAAAGGTTTTAGGAGAACGAGACTGTCTTGTACATCCAAATGAGCTTGTTTCGTAATTAGGAAAATGAGATGAAATAAATCTGTAAAGCGCTTTGCAACATTCTATTTTTAGAGAATACACAATAGTCTTAATGTACTCATCAAATTAGCTAACACGTTTGCAAGAGTAAAGAAGAATAGAAGGAAATATAATATCTGCAGAAATAACAGTACAAGGAAATAGTATAATGTACAACAAGCATGGAATGGTGCTCATTTCATACGAGTATGAAATGGACATCCAAGCGAGTTATACATTACACTTTTCCTACGACCGCGATATTATTTCCTAATTAATTTATATTTTAATAATAAATATGTCTTCATTTCACTTCTTCCTAGTAACTAACTACAAAACAAAAAATAAACAATTCGATTTTTGACAGAACTACGAGATATGAATTTATACCATAACGTTGTCTATGGAAATGAAAATGTGTTTGCAATATACCGTGTATCCGTAGCAATAACAAACATACAACAAGCAAATATCTTAATAGTCGTAGAAAATTGTATATTGTTTATCTAGTAGAAAAATTGATACATTCTCAGACGGTTGTGGAAATTGCGGGACGAGCCAAAGGCGAGGCCAGCAACAACAGGAGTCCGGTTTATAATCAATAATATTGAAATAAATATAATTGTATTTTTAATTTCAGGAAACAATGGACTATTATTTTTCGAAACCGGTAAATAATACCATTATAGTGAAAAGTACAATATACGAAAATCTCTTAATGGAAGTGTCAGTGAATATTGCGGCCTTTGTCTTACCAACCATTTATTTTTGTTCTTTTCTGCTGCACTTCTGTGAATTTACGAAATGAAATTGGTGATTTAAGATTGGAAGTAAATCTTCCATGGATAGGCTGATTCAACTTTCCACTAAGTTTAACGAAAACCCCTCTAAGGAGATAATAAAGTTTGACACATAATTTGTAACGTTTCAACCAGAAGATAAAGCCGTGAAAAAGAATTTTCATTAATCGATATCGTAAATTATAAATTATCCCCAATTGAAATCTACAAGTTAATTTGAACGCCATATTAAAGTGCTGGCCAATAGAAGTAGTTGGCACTAAGGACAAGATTAGATTTTTCTGACAAATTGGTTTCTATTGGCTGGTAATTTTGCCAAGCCGTTTAAGTGGGCTACATTTTAAAACAGAATTAGATACTAATTATAATATGAAAAAACGCAAGAACATTTAAGATGAAATTAAACCCTACGAAAAGGAAAAATAATAATGTAAAATATGACGACTCTGTTTTATTTCATAATGTCAATGACTAATTTAATTGCTGAAACCTTCAATTCTTTATGAAGAAAATTTTCAGAAGAGAGGATTCAAATAAAAATTTTATTGGCAAATTTTATTAGACATTTTTATTTGTTTGAAACAAAGGCTGACCTCGTTAGGCCCTTTGTCGAATTGGTGTGAATCCGACCGTTTTTAACAATTGTCCAGCTCACCTACGTAATTTTATTGAGAGCATTGTTAGAGCGATCTAACCGGGTTTTGTTCAATTAAATTTTGTGTATTTAACAATTACCGTCCATTGTCCCGTCCCAAAGCAGTTCGGGGTTCTTTTTGTTGCCCAACACGCAACTTTCAACAATCAATTTCCAAATATAACCCAGCGATGAAGAAATTAATTACTAACACTCTGGCTATAAATAACTCAGAAATCACTGCTCAATACTCAACCGAAATAGACCGGGAAATATGTTGCTGCTCAATGATTTTCACATGCCTCCGGCGATCAAATTTAAAGCTTCACTAAATAACCTAACGCACATTTTATTCCTGACAGTTTTTGGTTGTCGTATGGGAAACAAAACTGGAACTTGTCTTGTCTCGAATCAACCACTGTGCAAGTCTCCATATTACAATTAGTGTTGTTGCAATTTTTCCTGACCCAAAATAAAACCCGAACGGGTTTTATTAAAAAAAATCACTTAAAAAAACCCAAAAAAAAACCATTCGAAAAAATCCTTAAACAGTTCATATACACATAATATAACACGCAAGCTAACACCAGCCAACAATATTTTTAACGTTTCTAATACAACCCAAATTTTTTTTTAATTCCAGGTGGGTTGGTTTTTTTTGTGGAAAACCCGGATTTTTCTCAACCCTGATTACAATCGAAACCGAATCGAGACCTATGCGACGTCTCATCTGTAATATTATTTTTTTAAATAATAATTTATTTAGGGCCGGTTTTTCAATCTCTGGTTAAAGTGCCGGTTACCTTAACCATCGGTTAACAGAAAAATATCGCATCGAAATAGTAAATAATGTATATTTTTGACAACTTACATCAGATTTTCGATGCTATATTTTTCTGTTAACCGATGGTTAAGGTAACCGGCACTTTAACCAGAGATTGAAAAACCGGCCCTTAATAAGTTATTTAAGCTACAAGGAATGTACGTTCATTATTTCATTGGAGAAGGTATGAACTAAGGCGGATCTTGACAATTCAGATTTATTTATTTAAAACTTTTAAAAATTTACTTTACTCAATGCTATACGACCAAATGTATTTGAAAACAGTAAGATTCTCATAATTATCCTACTAGTAGGACTATTATTTTCTATAACAGTTTGTTGACAATAGTATCCAAATGGTAAATCTTATTTGTTACTTATTTCTGTAAGAACACACGTTAAGACTAAAACACTTTCTTGTAGGCTATATTTCTCGAGACCTAGACAAGTTTCACCAAGAAGCAATGTTGAATAGTTTATTTGACATTTTATTGCGATGTGATATTGTCGATTTAAGCAAAAAAAAATTAGCGAATATTAGTAAAACCGGTCTTTAAACACTTATAAAATGTAATGTATTTCACAGATCGGTTAACCTCGACAAGGATTCCTAAAATTCTGCTTATTTTAGTAATGAAGACTTGTCAATTGTCCTTTAAGGAATCTTTAAAAATTCGCACATATCTCCCAGTTGCAAATTCTAAGTTATGTTCGTTTAAAGTTAAGCCATACGTCTTATTTGCGCAGGCTGGCGCCGTAAATCCAACTTAAAATTCCAACAAATCTTCATTTCCTAAAAGTGGCTGCGCCAGATCAGGCGTGCGGTGCCACATGGCACGTGTCAGACGCCGTCACGTGACGTGAGTAACATGTGATTTATCGTCACCGCTCGCTGGTGTGTAGGAAATGTGTCAGTGCTGGAGTCCGACTCCGTGTCTGTCATTTCCACCGAGTTCTACAACTTTGTTTTCTGTTTTTTACCCGGTGATTTATTGTGGAGATAATGATACCACGTTGCGTCATTTCTTCCAACTTTTATTGCACTTGCGCTATTGGAGGGAAATAAATGCATGGAAATGGGAAATGAATTATAAAATAGCAATTACGATTAATATTCATAGCAAGTGTAGAACTTTAAATAAACAAATATAACACTTAAAACTGATGATAGCAATCTAAAGCCTGTTTCCTCAAGTTGATTCTCACTTCATCAAATTCTGCTTCATAGATGAGACTTTTATTCACTATCTCATTATCGTTTATATTACTGCATCCAACCAGAAACAAAAATGAAATAGAAATAGTAATGTAAACGCGATCATGGATATTTTCAGATATTTAAAAAATATATTTGTCATTTATATCGTATATTCAGATGATTTCGGCATTGACAAATTGTACTTTATTGTGTGTTGGTAGTTTCTTTAATTTAATCTACAACTCTTTTTGTATATTTCAACTCTTATTATATTTGTATATAATACTGTCTGTTTTGACATTTATTTACTTCGAAAATCACTCGACAAGATGATGTTCTCAATCCCGTTTTTCCTCTTAACTATTTGATACACCTCGATAAAATTGATGACGTAAGGATCAAATCAGGGAAACAGATTTTATAACCGCAACTAGAAGTTTTATATTTCGCCATGAATCAATAATTGGAAATTAATTGACTAGAAATGTGTACGCTAGTAAAAATAACGACCCCCAATAAAGATAAAATTTATATGTGAAGCTTCCAGATTGGGAGGGTACTAAACCGCAGCAATTAGAAGTTTCGCTGTTGGAATTACTCATAAACAAATCTCATCTCTAGTTATTAATTCCATTATTCACTGGATGATATATAAGCTCCGACGGTATTGCTGTAATTCGTTACATCCGTTCTAAATGACTTCATCACACACTCAACAAGGAGGAGCAATTTCCTCCCAGATGGGAAAAATAGAAATTTTAAACTTCTCCAGCAGATACAAGATTTCATTTTCCAGATATTTTTCCTAGATTTTGTGCAACGGAAAAACCTTCAGACATAACAAAATTGTAGGAAAATATCTCGCAGTAAATTGAACGACACACCCAAGCTAAGATTATAGATAGAGATATTTGAAAATTATTAAAAAAGAAACCGATTGTCCCTTTTTTCTGTCCTGAACCCTATCCGAAATTTTAAATGTGACCAATGCCAATATTTATTTATTTAATACTAACGCACAATTAAATTTATCACTTTATGTTTCTCAGTACTGGTAAATTAGGGTGTTTTAAACAAGTGACGAATTTATCATACTTCTTTGGTACTCAAATTATGAGGCAGTAACTACACAGTGACTATGTAAAGTTTCTGTTCATAGATTTGTAAATGCAAGATATGACATTTTTAGGTAACGTTATTTTTGTGAAGCAAAATATATGTTTACAAATTTTTTATTAATTTTTGGTTGATATGCACATTTATTTCACTTTGCTTATTTAATCCATGAACACTTCTACTTTTTGGTGTAAGGTTATCGGAGTAGAGCGGATTTCTTATTTCATGTTTTTCTGAACCTATCTCTTTTTCTTTTTCCGGATTTTTTCGCTTTAAATATTCTTTTTTTAGCTTATGTTGGTCCATTCTTTGTAGATGTTACATCCACCTTAGTTGACCCTGTTCTATTGTTACCTCGATAGGTATTACATTTAACTGATCTGTGTAAATTTCATTCCTTATCATATCTCTTCTTGTCTTTCCTTGAATTTTTCTTAAAAATCTTATCTCAGTGCTCACTTAGACCACAGAATAGTTACATACAGAAGCGACACTCCGTGTCGGTACCTTTCATGCTTCCCTATTCAGTTCTATGACCTTGAAGCATTGTGCATACCTTTAAATTTGTGCTCTTCCCCTATCTCTCTCTCAGATGTGAGAGAACTTTCCGATTTTAAACAATGAGCCCTTTAAATTTGTACACAGTCTCCGTCTCTCTCTAATTTTCGTTTCTCTGTCTTACTGTCGCTTCTGTACCAGACCGCATTGGCAATAGTTGTAATGTAAAACCGATGAATCTTGTTGCATTGCAGAATGACTCATGGTTACACAATGCATTATAGATGGCGGAGGAGTGGAGACGAATGTCGCGTGAAGGAATGCAGAGTAGTATTTTGCAGTGGGCATTTGGACTTGTTTGAAGTAGGTCAGGTGCCTTACTGACCGCGCCAATTGGGTAATTGATTCAGGAATACTCCGACTGACAGCAAACACATTTACTACTTGTATTTTTAACCGACCAGGAAATCGCCCATAAAGTCACCATCTCTCTGTAGTCATACATTACTAAATAAATACAAACAGGTGGAATACTAGCTCGATGAGTCATAGAACAGAAATTTTCTACGACCATTATAGAAACATAGTATTCAATAAGTAGATAAAAGTTGAAAGATAATAATTTTCTACAATCGAGCATTTAGGAAAAGAAATCGTTTCTCATCGTAAATTTATCCTTCCATTTAATAATATAGTTGCTACAAGTCTGAACGTAATTATTTATGTGAAATTATTGCCCTCTTTTTGTTTCCAGATTCTGATTGTTTAGCAGTTTCCTAATAAAAAAGAATAGGTGCTGATGTGTTCCACACCTCGTAGGAAAAAGACAACTTTCTGCAGTTGTACAATACATTATATTCCGTGATTGTGTCTCGGCACCTCCACCAAAATTTTAGCAATCATTGTAGGTAAAATAAACTGAAGTTTTTATCAAATCAAGATTTTGATCCATTTGATTAACTAGCATTCCCAGCTACTGTTTTAATTTTAATTTTAGTTTTAATTTTATGTTTTAGTTGCAAGAAGAGTATATCATATGCCTACATGCATAATCATTCCCTGCACATGTTTTAATTTTAATTTTTCTAGTTGCAGTAGTATGTAAAATCCATACTTTCTAAAACTTTAAAATGTCAAATTTACGTCTCCGAAAATATAAAGAAAATTGATATTGTATATCAGAAATCAATAATAATAATATTTAATTGTGCATCTCTTTTTAATCACATTTCAAATAAAATGAGTTTAAATTATTAATTTATACGTATACAAAGAATGTGGTGTCCACATCAGAAAAATTTGTAACACGCCAGAAAAAAAATCAATATATCAAACCCTAAAAATCGACGGTGCGTAAGATTGGCATCGATGGCACTAGCACACCAACTGTTGATAAAAATCACTATCAGCATTCTGTGGCTTGACTTGAAGAATGGCAAATTAATTATACGTTTGTTATTATTAGCGAGTTAGAGTGTTGGGTGTGTTATCAAAGTGAATGTCGGTGTCACATCGTTCTAGACCATTTCCCACACACGCACGCCGGCCTGTGCTCGACACGGTCACAGCCATCCAGACGCACGCTAGACCAGCGTGCATGCTCCAATGACTTGATTTATACGCGCCGCATTCCGCCAGGCTTTGTTGCCGTCCATCCAAAACACGTCCACAGTATTGTCACCCGCAGGCACAAACCGTGATTCATGCGCAAAACTAAATACTTACATTCATCTCCCATTCGGACAAATAAACGACCAAGGACGTCTAATCAAAAAAAAAAAGAAGGATGAGGATAAAATTGTAGTGGATCAAATATACTTCGATTAGGGGTTCGATTCTCAACGCCAACTATTAACCAAATAGTAAGCTGTTGATCCCTTGTAGGTGTTACAAATAAACGACCAAGGACGTCTAATCAAAGAAAAACACGGAGGATGAGGATCAAATTGTAGTGGATTCGGGGTTCGATTCTCAACGCCAACTATTAACCAAATAGTAAGCTGTTGATCCCTTGCAGGTGTTTTGGCTGACAAGCTACTCCACCGAAGTGCAAGTAAAATTGGGATGGTACAGGTGAAGTTCACGTCTCAATTTCTCCTGAGGTCAAAATTCTCCTAGGATTGTAGCGCCAATAATTGATTATAGTTTATCCAGAGATGTTGTATTTATCTAGATACCAACACTACTAAATGTTAGTTGTCATCTTAGCAACGAAATACTTTGAAGCATTTTCTTTTTTTGAAGTATAGAATAACCAGTGATATTATCTCTCTTGCCATCACTTTTCAAAACAACTTCGAAAAAGTATGTCAAAATAGACAATCTCTGATGCGTGCGCTGTCTTTGTCTGTAATTATAATAACTTTATAAATTTAGTATTGATAGCGACGTCGTCTGTAAATGCCTTGTGGTCGGGATTACATTCATGTTTATGTTTTTTAATTGTATGTTACACTTCTGCCCTCAAAATTTCCATTATCTTACCGGCACCTTACAGACTTATAGATATCTGAAAAAAAAAACACTTATGGAGTTTTTCCCTGGGAATAAACACAACCTATAATATATTTTATAATTTACCTGTAAAATGGAAGCATTTAATCCTTCACTTGTGATATTTTACATATCAAAAATTTTCTATCCATTGTCTCAAATTATTACAATGCATCAATTCAGTCTAAACACACTATAAAATTCAGAAGAGCATCAACAAAACCGCTAGGAAAGAAAACAAAATACTAATATACATACTGGAGAAAGAAATGGTGCAAAAAAGTATAATACACATGTTATATAGGACGTATATTGAATATTGGTATACCAACTATTTTTTAAAATATTTGACAATATCAGATCCCGCGGTTACACTACTGTTTCTATTTCATTTTTGTCGTTAGTTAGATGCAGATAGCACATATACCCCTCTGTAACACGTACGATAATGAGATAGCAAATAAATGTCTCATCTTTGCCATGCGTATATGAAAAAAATGCCAGATTTAATAATTCTTGCAAAACAAATTGATGACATGAGAATCAATTGCGGGAAATAAGGCGTATATTGGTTGATCTCAAAACCGAGATATCACAATAATTGTAGTAAAATAATTTTCTAGAAATTCTTTTAGCTCTAAATAGTTCCAGTATTATTATTAAGACCTAGTGGATACAAAAATCATCAGGGTGCAATAACAAACTGGAAGAAACAAGAAAATTCCTGTATCCATATTATTCCCCGGCTAGTTCCTATCGGTGCTACCAGACCCCACTAAAAAAATAATGAAAGGAAAACATGGCACCTCATCAGGGATGGATGTAGAGCGTTCCTCACACATTAACACATCACAGGACACAACGCGACCTCAGACCACTAACGATCCTGCCTGTGAACAGAGCAGCTCCGTGTTGCTCGGTGCTTTGAGGTCGCATTCAGGCTACAATAACACCACGCCAAGACCGTACAGGCGAAAGATAGCGCCAGCTTATAATGCATGCATGCCGATGCATCATGCCATGTATTGCTCCACATACGGGAATCGACCTGCTCAGAGCTGGGATGTACAGGAATAAATTATGTTCATCGCAAGGAAAATAATAATTTTTTATCAACCATTAACATACAACTATAAAGTGTAAGATCGGGAGAGTGATATCCAGGTTCAAATATTAATTAAATTATATATGGTATTGTCCTTATGGTTTGAAACACACCATAAAATGTGTTACAGAAGTAGGTACATTAAAATTAACCAGTGATACGTAGAACTCGCTGAGAGCAATGATATTTATTTCTTGTAAATATTTTAGATGAGTTCAACTTGTCCCCAGTTTCAGTATTCGTCTACCTTAGAGGTAAATTTTGACATAAAATTTAACTTTCCAAAATTGACTGACGTTTTATATTGACACATTTTACCATAGACCAGCACAATATCTGTGTACTCGCTAATAACAGAGGAACAAATTTTTATAAATTATTCCTTTTATTGCAAATAAAAGACCTAGGATTGTTATGAGTATCAAAATTACCGCAGATGTAAATAGATTTTAAGACACCTAACGTTAGTATGTTTATAATATATGTGGTTTATTCAATAGTTTATATTAATGTTCGACCGAAATACGATTTTCAGCCGAAACCGAAATCGTAACCGAATATTCGGCTCCCCTTCTAGTTTCGGCCGAAAACGTAACCGAATCGCAATTAAATTAAGTTAAAACTTAGTTAAATTTTCATTAAACACGGATATCTAGTATTTTATTCGGTATTATTCGATTATCAAATTAAATAAAATACTTGTATATATTAGAAAATAACTTTATTTTCGTAGATATATTGGCCCGTTTTACGAGCTCACTTTTATAAAATGCTTTTGTTAAAAGTAACATGTGGCCTCCTAAGATTATTATGTACAAGTCAGTTTTTGGCCAAAACCAGCATTTTTAGCCGAAACTGGCCGAAACCGAAAACAAAATCGAAACTTCAGTCGGATACTAGTTTACACCCTGTATATTGTAGATCCTTCAGAGAGAATTCATTTTTTGATTTTATCTATAATTAAACACTCCTAGGTTTATAGAGTTAAAGTAACAATTTGTATTTTTCATTGCAACGAAACGAGGAAACGTGTTTTATTATAAACTACAGTGTGGGTGGACATTGTAATGAATTTGAGTGAATCCGTCCCTGCGTAAGCTGCCACATCTCAGAAGAGAGTTCTTATGAATGAAGTAATGTATATTTATGTAACTCCAGTACCCTAGTTATTTAAAATTTTCCGAGTCACGTACTATTTATGTCTTGTACGACCTTCCCAACTAAGTTTTACTAAAACTATAAATTTTCCTTAAAGACATATTACTTCGCGAAATTTATTAGAAATTTAGTTGTATATTAAATAAATATCATCTTTATAAAAATATTATGAATGGAAACATCAAAACATGAATTCTTAAGTCATGTTTACTGACTTCATTACACTAAATCAACTCATCTATAAATTTCTATCAACGCGAGAATTTGTCAATTTTCTTTTCGCTCGTAAAACTGTCAAACATCGTATTTAATACGTTCGCGCTGTTGTAAACATTGCTCATTTTTGTTTGAAATTTGACGGAAAAAATATAAAAATACATACCCTAGGTTAAAGCCTTTATTATCAATCCCGAAACATGAAATTTTGATAACTGGAAAGGTAAGTAAAGAAATATTTTAGGTACAGATAGGAATTCTTGTGTAGAGTTGGTTTTTGTGTGAGAATAATGAGCTAATAATGTTTGTATTCGGTGCACGCAAGTTCGACGGGTAATATAAACCGTATCTCCCATACAATTCCGAATCAATATGGGCAGAAGCCTGAGGGCCTTCGCTTTACGAGCGATAAAACGCTGCGGTTACAGCGAAAGCTTGGACGGACAAAGCGGTCACAATCACACACCTAAACAAAGGAAAAACAGGAAACATTCCAGATAGGAAAAGGTTAATACACATTCAAATATGACTGTCTACAAAACAGACATTGATGATTTTGTTACACTGTTATACTTTGCTGTATTTAAACCTAATTTGCTCAATTTTTTAAATGAATGAACTACTTCGTCATTTCCTTCGGATGACCAAAGGAAACCATTTATAACACCGTCGTGTGTATCGAAAATGCAAGAAATTGTTGGCCTGCGGTATGAATCTGTTTACACAAGAAAAGTAAGCAGATAACTAAGTCGTAACTGTATCTTTACGATAATATTATTACAATATTGACTCGTCAAAATAACATAGTACAATTGGATAATATACATAACTGTAAACATGGTATTATGTCAACTCATACGGACAAAAACATTAGTGACAATAGAATTTTATATGTATAGTCAATTATCCTTCTACCTTCAGATTTAGGATGCATACATTTTTGCTTGATCTTAATTTTTGTTTAGATAAATTAATGTCTTTTAAGTTTACTAGTTTTGCCCACTGTTTCTTGTATTTTGCTATTATTCTTGCTTCGTGCATCGGGATGTTTATTTTCGTCAGTATCTTCTTTATTACGTTATCCCATGTGTCGTTTGGTCTTCCCCTTTTCGCTGTAATGTTGGTCATCCAAACTTAGCGTACCGGTCTTCTTTCGTTCATTTACATCATGTGTTCCAACCAGTCTAATTGTCTTGTTTCTATGAAATCTAGTATTGGTTTGCATTAAAGTTCTTCTGTTTAAAGGTATTTGCTGCATTTTAATCAGAACTATATATGCTAAGAACTTTAATCTATTCCTTTTCTTTAAATAACTCTCTCTCACCCAGAGCAAAATATTATAAATGGTTACAATTTCATGTTTAAAATTCAGTCTTCTGATGATGGCCGCATAGCCAAAATTGCAATCAAGACAGAATAAATTTAATTTGTGAAACTTGAGCAAGTGTTTTATTTATTCAAACTTTTAGAACTTTAGAAGAATTTTTTCTAGTATACTTCTTTCCTTCACTTTACATTTACTATAAACGATGATACAGCTTGTACAATGAGACAGAATCCTTTGCGTTTTTGTTTGAAATGTTTGGATAGTTCTGATACGGTGTTGTGTGAGATTGCGAGCGACGGATGCATCTCATCACGTAAGCGACTGGCGGGATTTGTCGTTTAAATCTGTGGTGCCGAGTGCAGTGGACAGTTGGGTACCACTGGAATCCGCTCTTTAATTGAGAGGACCGGCGCAGATGTGTGCCAGTAATAAAGACAAATTACACTGCTTTGCATAAAACTTTCCACCAGGAATGTTTTTGTTAAACTCTCCGCTCAAATACGTGTAATTCGATGTAAATGAAGGATGTTACACGTGCTGTATTTACAGACGAGTACAATTTAACTAGACACACATGAAAAACGGAATCGCTTAGCGAGATAACAACGACACTAAAAATAAATGTCACCCTTACATTCAAATGCTGGTAGACAATAATACGTTAACGGTTTTCTTACTATTCCATTTCATTTTAAGATCTGTCAAGTAAGAAGACAATAAGTAAATGATGATATAATATACAGTATCTTGTAGAGAGCGTATCCATTAACATATATATCGTATTAACTGCAATACATATAAATTACGTAATCCAATGTGTTTTTTCAGTCTATATCTATGCATGTTGGTTGGATGCAAGTCTAGTCTATTACGATACTTTTCACTACACTTTTTCATTACTTATTTTAATGTGTTTATTTTTAGATCATTGTGAAATGCATTATTTTTTATAAACCATGGAACGTTCGTTATTGTCCTATATCATAGATTGTATAGATAAAATTTTGCTAATTTCTATTTCATAAATCCATATTGCTTTTATAATTATTTAGTTTACGCGGCCATTAGGCCGTGTAGGGTATTTTTCTCAAGTGACTTAAGTAATTAATACACGTGTTATGACAGTTGACATTTTAAAATGACATTTAATAAAAAAGGAGACTAGGAAGGTTTTATAATGTAGTACATATTGTAACGACATAAATTCGTGAATTTCCATTAATATCTCCATTTCTGACACAATCTATAAGTTGATCATTAGAAATGCATCTCACATTGTAATAATAATTGTACCCATTGGATTTCCATCTTTTCTATACGTATTTTAATTAGGACAAACACCAGCAGGTAAGTAAATAGATGAAGTCGTCTTGCAAGATCTGCAGCGAAGGTAATGACATAATCCCCGTAGTGAAGGCGTGTGTAGATGTGGAATAGGTGTAATTACACGTCCGTCGGGCGTCGTTCAAGCTTTCCTCGCCAGAGCGAACCTCTCGGGACCACCCCCGCACACGCCAAACCAATTATTTCCTCCACATCAAAACTGTGCAGCAATAAAACAAACAAATCAAATGGGGCAAAGAAATAAAAACTATCGGAAAATGGACATGCTTTCATGACATAACCCTGGAAATGGAAAGGTTTCATTCATTTTGAAATTAATTCACTTAGGAAAAAGTATTCCTACTCTCTGAGGACAAATGTTACATTAAAAGGTTCGGACCTCATAAATCACACTTTTTTGGTGACACAAAAAAATTAAATATAATTTATAATTTCTTTTATACGAACAATAGATCATAGTTTTAGTACAGCTAATGTTCTTTTTCCTCTATAACAAACCTTAAAAGAAACAAGACCTCAAGTTGTTCACAAATATACCTACATTTGTAGGTTGTCAGTCTATAGTTTACCTTTATACCTTATAGTATATTTTTATAAGTTTCTTGTACAAAGTAAAGGAAGTATTGTAATCGCAAAAATTCGATTTTCAGATTTCACCGTAATTATACCTTTTGATTAGTTTCGTCGTGATATCCGTATTATGTGCGACTCTCGCATAACTCAAAAATGAGTAGTCGTAAATTGTTGAAATTTTTGATAGGGGACTGCTATAACTACCGACAGTGTCAAAAGAGCACTTTACTCGTAGTGTATTTTTTTTTTTTTCTTATAATCAAAAACGATAAGCCGTAAAATGTTGAAATTTTGTTCGACCTTTTCAAAAGGTCAATTTACTTTTGGCAAAAACTTAACAAAAATAATAATTCAGTTGGCTTTTAATTTTTGATAAAGGTTAAAAGGTTCCGAATCACTCACATATATCTATGAAACTGAATCGGAAATCATGACAATGTGTGATTTTCTCAAACATTTCTCAAAGTTATGCAATTAACTTGTTCCCAAACCAATTGCAGATTTTTTAGTTGTTTATTCATTTGCTCTTTTATTTGCTCATTAATAAATCAAATGATTTTTTATTCACTGGCGTCACCCAATGCAAAAAGAACAAAAAACTTGACAAATGTTAACCATCCAGAGATGAGAATACTGAAATTAAAAAATAATTGCGTAACTCGGCCTCAAGATCATGTCCTACGCATTTAAATTACTCATTATTTTTTGTACCACGTTTCAGCTTTATTTACTCTGATGAATTTAAACGAATCTTGAACAAAAGGGCAACAATTAAAAAAGAATTAGAGATATAAGCTAATCCTCATTCTTGTAACAGAAAAAATAAATTTTGGTGGAGGCGCTTTTTATATCATTGCAGCGATTTACACTAACGGAAGCTCTATCTGCTGCAGTATCAGAATAATAAATCTGAAGTTTACGAACAAACGTAAAATCTTGCAGGTCATTCGCGCTTTTCAAATTTTGCTGAGTGCTCGGTCCGTTTTATAGATCAAAATACCTCTATGCACAAAGAGCCACATAAAACTAACATCAACCCAAAAGATATCTGGGGTTCATTCTCTGATTTACCACATACAATTTAACAATACATTTCTTTAACGAAACAGTTTCTTACGAAAATGTAATTGCATTGCTAAGTACATACAAATAAACGAATAAAGTTTTGAAAATCGTGTATCAAAACATTGCCGTTATTATGTTGTCTTCTTCGAGAAATGGAAACAATTTTTAAAATTAATAAGGCGAAGTTATTTTTGTCTTTTTCTTCATTTAGTGATTTCTCTATACTACGAGTAAATCTTTCCAATTATAAACTTAATACCAGAAGTTTATTACAAGTTTACAGTGTCCAGTGATTTTATAATACCTAAGAAACAAAGTAATTTGAAGTTGAAAAACAATTGCAATCTCGTTGATGGTTAAAAGGCGTTGAAAACAGATGAATGTGATTAGGATACATGGGTTTATCAATCAGAGCGAGACCTATTAGCAGGGCT
The DNA here is from genome assembly GCA_035578165.1 of Stenolophus ochropezus. Taxonomy (NCBI): domain Eukaryota; kingdom Metazoa; phylum Arthropoda; class Insecta; order Coleoptera; family Carabidae; genus Stenolophus; species Stenolophus ochropezus. Next base: position 26,322,076 of record JAQOWZ010000005.1, on the reverse strand, counting down.
ATTAGCAGCAAAATTGGTCATATCGGCTAAAAACCAGAACGCTTATTTTTAAACTCTACCACCATTCAGATCAAGCTGAAAATGATTAAAAGGTAATGGGTTAACAAGATTTCTTGCTTTGTTGTTTCTTGTCATATCTCGAAAAACAAGACAAGAAATTTTTGTATATCTTGTCTTTCACAACCCTTGCATTTAATAATATTTTCTTGTCTTTTCTATTATAAGTAGTTTTTAGGACAACAGTGACATCTATGCAAGCAGAATATTTTTTTCTAAAATTACCTGCTTATAAGAAAGCATTTTGTGTTTTAACTATTGATTACATGATGACGTTGATATACCTTGTTCTCTTTCAAGAAGAAACAACTTCATATCTAATTCAAATATTACAATATTATATTTTTAAGGTCAATCCTTAATATATAAGAGCATATATTTAGGATGTAGATCATATCCTTAACAGAATATCAATTTCAATTTCAACAATTTTTTCTGTGTTCGTAGCTATATTGACAAATATCTAAACCATTTAATGTCAAAATTCCAGTCCAGCCAAGAATGCAAGTTTTAAAATGCAGGTCTTATCCTGATCCTTGGTTGAGCAACCGAGTTCAGCAGTTTCCTAAGTTCCGGACCTATTATCATGTAATGCACACTATCAACTTGCTAATATGATAATCAAAATATGGATTTTGCAATAAATATTGATAAGATTAAATGACCGTTAATGTTCAGGGATGCAAATTCTAGGAACGTGTAATAATTAGGAGAACAAGTAGCAATTATACTTAGTCATTATGTGCAAAAGGTGTCATTATAAACCGTAAGTAATACTCCGTTATGCGAGAATTATATGATATAGGTATACATTTACCATGAAGGTTAACAAATAAATAATACTAGTTTATTAAATACTACTTGTGATGCGTCATGGAAATGAAACGTAATATTTTACAATTCAATTAATTTGCAAGTTCGCGACGTGAAAATAAATGGACTTTGCGTTAAATATAGTTCTCTATTTCCATTCTAATTACTGCATAAATAAACACTTCACACTAACACAACTTTAACTCATCCCTGCCCTTTGAATTGTTAAATTTTCATTGTATAGTTAACAAGCCTGCTAGAATTGCCTACAGGACAAATGACTAATCTCAACTACCCCTTATTATCCTGTGCCAAACGCCCTAATGTCCTTGGACATTGCCTATGGGAATTTGAAACCAGGTGGTGCAAATTGCGTTTATTTATCAACTGACCCAGAAATTCAAGTGTTTTACTTTAAAAACAAGTGGTAAGTTCTACTTCTATTTCTTTTAAGAGAGTTTTAACTGGAGTTGAACAAATCGTGACAAGAAGTTTCATTAAATAGGATAGGGAATTAATTACTGCAATTCCGTCAATGTTTGAAGGCTTTATTTTCCATAGTGGTCGTAGAAAAAATAATTTTCCCCACTATTTCGCGAGAAGAAAGTGCAGTTTTCTACGCGTAAATAAATATTAATATCTCGAAAGGACAAAATCAATATGATCACAATTTCTCAAGTAACTTAAGATTTACTTGCATTTTAGTAGTAAAAAATCTCAACAAGGTACATACAGCTTATAGTGGGTTCCGAACCACTCGGACACAGCTATGTATTTATTTGTATAAAAAGTGGCACGTTTACCTCAATACAGTGAATTAGAAAAAATAGGAAGCCAAAATTCATTTTTATCGAAATATCCAAAAAACCTAAATGCGGTATTGTTATTGTTAGTCTTGCAACATCATAAAATGGTGTACATATTTAATTTCAAGACTTCATATATAAATATTTAATGCTTCATGATAATTTTAGCTTCATTGGAATATACATAAACCTAAAATGCATTTATAACTAAAATTTATTTAAATGTCATCATTTTTAAACCTTATTGTCTATTAACAAATCACTACATACATTACAAATTAAAATGTAACCTTATAAATATTTCTACCGATATTCATAACACGTTTGTCGACACAAACATAAATTTTCCATAAGCGAATATTATTTGTACAAGTTTCTGAAAGCGAAATCCCCGTGAAATTTTTATAAAGAAAAGTTAAAAGTTTGACATTTTTATTTAGTAATTACATACTACGATAAAAAGTTCCCATCAAAATTCATGAATGATTTATGAGTTAAAAAAAGTTGGAAAATACACCAAAAATTATTAGATTAACAATTTCCAAATCAAAGGGGAAAACTATGTAGCTCGAAGCGTTTAAAATTGCAGTGAACATTCCAATAAAAATTCATCAAAATGTCAAACCTTTAAAATCGTTTGACATCGTTGTGTACTCATAAAAAATAAATAGTCACCAAACTATTCCTAGATGTCGAAATTTTCTGAGTGAATGAACATTGGAGCACAAACATTAAACTTTACATAAATATTTCTGCACGTGAAATCGTAGGCGTCTTATCCACGCTTAACTGGCTTTGAAATATTCAATTTCCTGAATAAATAAACCTTACAAGAAAACATAAACACCAACCAAAATATTACTAACATGAAATTTTTATTTCCACAGTTCATAACAGGAAATTAGTTGTTAGTTGATTCGTAACAAAGTCTTAATTTACTGTTTGCACTATAAAATTCACAATTTTAAAATCAGTGTTAATGAAAATACAAATTTTTTGTTTAAAAATAGTTATTTGCATCACTAAACTTTTGCGAGAGCGAGCTTATTTTGACAGGCCAATCTTAAAGCGATGTGATCGACAAGATTTTTTGTGTCGATGACACTTTTAATTTATTAAAGAAATATTATTACTACTTAAAATTTGTGTTATTCTAACCTAAATTTACGTTTGTATTATGAGCAATAAATTAAAATGTATGACAATTTGTGTCTTATTATAATACGCATAAATAATCTCTTTTCTAGTTACACAGTTTCAAAATAATAACATACATCACTGTTTTTAACGGCGCGTGTCGAAAAATTAATTTGAACAAACCATAAATATTTTTAGATCAATGGAAATGAACATGAAAGTAGTGCTAGAAATTTGTAAAGAAAGAAATTCTTTCACCAATTCGTAGAAATGTGAAATAAATAAAAAAGTAATGTAAAAAATAAAAGATCCGTCTTTATTCCGTTGCGTGCAACACGTAAGAAAAGCACTACGTGTCAAATTAAATTTTAAAATAAATTGAATGAAAGAAACTTTAATCATTCCAAATGTCTTAACAAAGCCCCATTCAATAAAAAGCTTCGAATTAATGTGAATTCGGTCCTGCTCTACTTAATATAAAGCCAGATTTATTAAATAAAAGGATATTTAATCAATCACATAGACTATTGTGCAGGGACTCACTAAGGGGAAAATTGATTTATAAAAAATCTATTCAACATTTTTATTTCAAAGCAAATTTATCTTTTGTAGATTTAAAGTAAAATATGGTGTTAAATTAATAAAAATTCATTTGAAATTTTAAATGTCAGATATAAATAAACGCATTTCTAAGCAATTGTAAATTTTTAATTGTGTTGACTTATATTTTATAGGTTAATTAAATTATGAATAATGTATGAGCAATATAAATTAATTAACAAACTTAATTTTATAGCACACAGAAATGGATTAAAAATATTTTATTTATAAAATGTATATTTTTACTTTGATATAAAATAATTGAAAATAAACATAGCTTCATTGTTTTTATTACTTGATGTGCACATAAAAAATAAGTGGCAATTTTAATATTATTCCCTGCATTTTTAAAATAAGCGAACCACAAAAACGACTCAATTTTTCACATTTTGCTGGAAATTTTCTTTTTCAAAATCGATACTTTACACGATATCACGCGAAGTAGCTAAAGTAAAACTTTACAGACTGAATTAAACTATATTTTAATAGTGTTATATTTTTGTTAAAAATGAAAATATATAATTCTATAATATTATTGGTGAATTTATTTATTATTTACCTTTGATAATAATTTATCTGATTTCATGCAGGCGACGCCTAAACAGATGTAAACTTAAATGAAAAATATAAAAAAAAAATTTGACACTGTGACAGTACGTTTATTATCACAGCCAACCCCGTCTCAATAGCTAGCTGACCTTTTACAAACACATAATGCTATTTATTTATGTTTTTAATTAATAATTTAACGAAAAAATATAATACTTATAATGGTTTATTCTACGGGGCGATATGCCTAATAAAAAATTATACTTTAGTCGCTTGATATACAAATAACTATTTACTATTTTAGAAAATAAAATGATAATTAAGAAATTCCCTGTTTAATTATTGCAACTGTTTATAATTTACATATAAAATCGCAACAAAAAAGTGCATTATTTGACCTTGTAAAACAAATAACTGTTCTTGTAATTTATGTTAGTGTATTTTATATTTAATTGAAAATATTAAAATTTGTAATAAAATGAAATTTTCTGATTCCGCCCTGGTGTGTCTAACCGGAAACAATTATTTCGAACCGTCAGTATCCGGCTGTCAGAACACGTTAGCTCAGTAATACAAATTGTGTATTTCATTTCTCACGTTTATCCGATCGTTTCCTACGTCGTTTTACCTCTTCATATTCTGTACATTTGACAATTGTATATATTGATTCCCTATTATGAATTATATTATTCCGATGCATTATTAATAATGTGCGCATTGTTTCTAGATTATAAATAATGGATATGACACTCACTCATTGAAACTGTGTAGTCCCAGCTGTCTGCGTCGTTTTTGTGTACGTTCAGTTTTTCAGGCTGCAAAAAAGAACACATTTTAGGCACAGTAACTCACAAACACACAAACAACAAGTGGTAGATCTTATTCATAATTTACGATAAATGGAAAGCCATCTAAATATATTACCGTTACTATTTATATATAATTGGATTAAAGTGTTCCATATAACGATCAATATTAATATGAAAACATATTATATGTGTCAAACAATATATATTTAATGACGTGGACTATAATAAACAAATTTTCTATCATTTTCATAATAATGTACCGCTGTGATAAATGACATATAATAATTTATTCAGTCGGTAAAGTGTAACAGGAAGAAAAATAAAATAGTAAAGTATTTCTAATGAACTGTTGTACGCTATAGGTACTTACATTCGATTGACGTTCGATTTGATGTTTTATTATTCATAGGACAGTAAATGTTGACACATTTGTGAACATTTCAGTTATCTGATCAGAGTTATTGATGAAGTAGTTTACTTGTTATTGATGGAATTATAAAAAAATATAGGGAAAAGACATTATCAGGTTTTCAGTGGTACAGTCCATTTTTTTGGTCATCATTTTCACTTCACTTGTATACCTATATGTGTAATATCAAAATTAACTGCAAACTTAAGTTTTAACAAATGGAATTATAGATATTTTTATGCTTGTTCGATAGCATTTTTTTTTTAACATTGTTATAAATCTTAAAATGTCGTTTTGAAATATTTGTTATAAATAAAATTAATACTTACTAACGCAATATCTTCAATATTATTGTCAATTTTATTATTATTACAAATAAAATACGTTATTTTTTATTCAATAATGAAACAATTTTGTTGGCTGACAGCAAAACTTAACCCAATTCTTTAAATGACATTTAAACAGCATGCACAACCTTTCGAGTTCAGGCGACGTCCATAAGGAGCAAAGTGATTTAATCACTTCATCAATTTGTGATGAAAAGAACTCCACAAATAGAGAATTAGTTAAAGTGATTTGATAATTTGAGTGAAAAAATGTACCTTAAACTAAGGCTGCAGAAATGTAACATTAGAATGTAGGAAAAAAAAATAATACTGCAGTGTTCGAATGGTTCAAATTTCTAGAATTTCAAACATAAAAAGTTAAGGCTAGTTTCCATAAAGTAGACAAAAGGCATAATGCTTAATACTTAATGCTTAGGGGATAAGGCCTATTTCACTAATTTCATTCGAATAAGATACACCATTTCCATCTGCTTTTCTTAGCGTCTAATTCATGCCATTTGTTATCGAAATATGTAATAATTATTGATTTGTCAAATTGACATCACATTGCCAATAAAATTATATTTCCAATATATACATTTTCTAAATTACGGAAGAAATTTTAATAATACCGGTATTTTAAAATTAAGTATTTGTAGATTGAAAACTAACAGTTCAAAAGATAAAAGAAAGAAGACTCTCATAATTATTCATAAGAACATACTAGGACTAGGCACTAAGCTTGGAGTTTGCAAACTGTTGTTCTTAAGCATTGTTTCATATTGAAAGTTGGAAATGATTGTTTATGTTGTCATCTGATAAAAATTTTACTCTATTTACCTTAGTTATTAAACAGTGTTTTTAAGCATTAGGGCAGTTGGTCGAAATTGGGCTTCAGAAAAATAAAAAAAAATGCGGTGTTCGAATGGTTCCAACCCTAGGTTTTGAAAAATAAAAAGGTGCTTCCAAGTTCATGCGAAGTTAGTGTAGGATTTAAGATAAAAGCATTTTATATGGTAGGAGTAAACCGTTCATTGTTAATCGAACAGAACAAAAACAGCTTCTTTCTCCCGAAAATGAAGTAGCAAAAAGTTGCAATGAACCCTGAGGGCAATTCACCCGAAAAGCAGCAAAAAACCGTCTGTTTTTCCTTCGATTCTCCACTCAGTCCCAGATGTAAATTCGAGTTCGTTACTCCGTCTATTATAAGCCTGGAGAAATAACGATTGCTATCTTTTTATCCTCCGCAGCGTCGCCGTTTCTAGGACAATAAGGTGCTGTATTTATAATGAAACACTGAGGTTATTTTTAAGGCTCAACAGATGGTGCTGGTCACACGAGACCACGTATTTTAATAAGAACTTGGCCTAGTGTTTCTGACAACTTACATATGCTTTTACATTATTAAGTAAATACTGACTAATTCCACAATGTATTTTTAATCCGGACCACGAAAATAAATCTGAGCTTCATACTCTTACACGCACCCACGGTATATTTTTATTGTTCAAGGAAAACTTTCATAGTAGATTCCGAAATTGAACCTGAGTAGGTTACTTTTTCAGTAACCAGGTACTTTAACAGAAATAGGTTCTTGAAGATCTTGGTTACTAGTAACCAAACTAGCCATGATATTGATAGTTATGATTTAGTTATTAAGTTTTGATAGTTTAGTTTTGTACGATTTTTTTTTTGTTATTTGTGAGAATCCTTCTTGGACGTATTTTTCTAATACATATGATTTAAAAATACTATTCTACTAAATTTTTAATCATCATCCTGTGAGCCACTATCAGTTAGTATAGAATTATTTAAAAAATACTACACCTCCCTAATCTATCAAAAATAATTATTTCCAATCACGTTTTAAAACTTTTGACACTTTTCGAGATGTCACTTGAAAAGTGTTCCTTTTCTCACCTGTGGTACCGGTCAAATTGTAACCTTGGTTAAACTATAACCGCTCCACAGTTCATATTCGGTATATATTCTTCATACAAAATCTGTTGCAGTTTAGTATATTTCTCGTTAAGTAGGTATATAAGGTTTGTTTCCACAAATTGGCCAAGGAAGCAAAAAACCTTGGTCCAAAAATTAAAAATATGTAGCTTCAATAACTGTTGCTGTAAAGAACATTTATCAAGCATCGACAAAACCTGAATGACATATTGAATACGTAGGCCAAAGCAACATTTTGGTGTGATTGAAAGAATCATCTAATGTCGCATTCCCTCGTGTGCGGATGTCCCATGTCTGACCGGTGAGTGATTTATAGTCACAGGATAATTTACCGGTTAGAATTCATGGTCCGCCAACCCTAATACCTCCGGCCCCTGTGATTTGTTAGCGGGAAACTATCCAACGAATTGGTGAGACCTTTACGATGGGACGTATTACTTTGTGGTATCGGGAATGGACAATTTGTTGTTAATCACTAAACTAGAATAGTATTTTGTACAACATGCATTGAATGGTTTTCATTTCATACAAGTATGACAGTTTATCAATCATACGAGTAAGAAATGGAACGGAGCATGTAACCGAAAAAAATACTGGTTAACGGTTAACCCATATTGAGAACGTTATAAAAATAATAGTTTTAGTTCGAAAACCGGTTTTAAAAAATTGTAAACCGGTTTAAACTGGTTAATTAAAAAAATATATTCCGAAATTCCTATAATACATTCGAAGAAATGTAAGTCATTTTTCAATTGTTATTGTAGAAACTGTCATAACCCATACAGTCATATTTAAATTCAAATATAACAGATGTAAAAAATAATATTATATAATTTCTCACACTTTAACCCATGATTGTGCGAAATACATAACTTTGAAGCTTTATAAAGTGTGAGAAAAGTTGCACTATCCATAGTGGTCGTAGAAAAATGTGTTTGCAATGTGTTTTGTATCAGTAGCAATAACAAACCTACAACAAGCATGTCTCTTGAAGGTCGTAGAAAAACTTCAACCTCATAGTCAAAGAATCATCTCATGAAAAAAGCTTATAAGAGGTTAAAAAGGACGGCAATTATTTCGATTGTTTCTTTTCAGTATTGGCGTTTGTCCAAGAGAGGTTCAATTCCTTAATGCAAGATTTAATTAAAATAGAAATACAGGCTTGTTTATGATGCTATTATTCTTGTAAGCATTTGGCAATAAATATGTTTATATGTTGGAAAAATTCACTCTCCGCCAGATAATTAAAAAATTGTTCTCATACCTCAACTGGCTCTTAATAAACTCGGCACACTTGCAGAAAAGCAATTTCAACTGCAGGAACAACATGCAGGAATTTATAGTCAAAACACTGTTCTACATTGCACCAAACAACCTCATTTTGCAAACTTCTTTTCTTCATTTTTACATGTTTCCTTTTATATGCAGCTACGAACAGATGTAGATTACTCAACTTGTCAACTCCACTAATGATCAAAACTTCTATCCATACGAGCCCTGTCCTATAAAAGTTCACAAACCCAATTTAATTCCAAGCATTAAAATTAGCTGCACAAAAGTAAAACTACGTAAATGTTTGCTGTGTCATAAATTTAACAGATATATTTAATCTTAATGATTAAAGGATTTTTGTGACTGGTCGATGACAAGAATAGGATAATAATTTCTGGAATTCTGGCAATATTTTGAAGGCTTTATTCGTTTAGTCTTACTCAGCAAGTGAAAATCAAAAATACTTATTTCAAATATGTAAGAAATAACTGGTTTACTACAGAAATGAAGATGATTTGATTTGGATGGAATCTTGCAATTTTACATTTAGAATATTTAGATACCTAATATACCTGATAAGTTGTACCTTCTAGGAATATAGTGCCAGATATGATGATAAAATATTGCAATAAAAATGAAAATGTATTATAAATCATGAAATAACATATAAAGAAGACTGAAGGTTTTCAAAACATTTCAAAAGCGTTTCAGCAAAAAATATGAAATATCTAATCTTTAAATAATTTTATTAGTCTACAATCATCTCCACAATCTGCTTGATATAAATCTCGGACAGAAATACGCGCGCGAACAGATTAAAAGTTTTTTAAAAAGTGGTATTTATGTGCATGTATTACGAGCATCATAACACAACAATGATGATGCGGGGGGCTTGATGGTGTTATGTTTATAGCACAGTGCTTGTCAAACTTTTTACCTTGCGACACATTAGGCAAAGGCACCCAGTCACCCCAAATAAAAATCCCAATAAAATTAAATACACAGTCGATTTTTTTCTGCTGCAAGAATTATTAAACTTTTATCCTGCATCTTTGTCGTATAAACATTGTACAGATGAGACTTTTATTCTCTTTTTTATTATCGTACGTATTATAGAAGGGTATACCGTAAGTATTTTTGTAACGTGAAATATGGGATACATCATATTCATGGTTACGACTTGATATTTGATTGACAGCTTTTTTATTTGCTTGTCTCATTTAAAATTAAACATAAGGAACAAATTTGACATTTGTTTTTTGGGTTATAAATTTTTTTAACAGGTAGAATAGTAGAATGGTCTGCTGCACAATTAAACAAAAATTACAATAAATCTTCAAAAATTCATCCATTAACTGCTAAGTAATGACACAATCTGCTATATTTAGGCAATTGTAATATTTTGAGAAATGTTTTGAATTTGAACTTATAATTTTTTTTGAAGATATTTCCCAGTATAAACTTCTTTCTGATTGTAAAGGTCACCAATAAGAAAGAATCTAGATGTGTAAGATCGAATAATCTAAAAGATCATTCTACTATTCTACCATTTCCTCTAAAATTATTGATGATTCTTAAAATTATTGTTGCACTTGAGGTAGACCTGTCGAAAAATGTTATAACTCAAGAAGCAAATGTAAAATTCGTTCCCCATGTTTCATTTTAAATAAGACAAGCAAATATACATTGTTGTCAATCAAAATCAAGTCATATCTACGGATATGATAAAACCAGTTTCACCGCGGTTATGTATTTTTTTTAAATAATTAAAAAGTTAGTTTGATCTATAACTCTTTTTGTATGTTTCATCCATCATTATACTTGTAAATAATACTGTCAGTTTTGACATTTATATACTTAGAAAATAACCCCCTTGCCCCCCAAATATTAATGAAGAGAATAAAAATTCCGGGAAATAAAAAGTATATTTGACAATGAAATGATGGAATATATCCTACATTTTTAAATGTTGCGCGTCCCACCTAGAATCTCCTGCGGCGCACCACTGTGCCGCGGGAGAGTTTGGAAGGCACTGTTTACAGGAGGAAGTGGGCCGCGGGCAACACAACACGGCGTTAGCGGCGACATGGGCTTCACACGCCGATGTGAACGGCCCGGATAAAAATACGAGGCGCGAGTTGTAGACGCCCGTGCCGGTATTAATAGTGGACGTCGCGTCACCTAATTTATGCCGCGCTATAAAACTATGTTTTGGTCATTGCCTTTCGAGATCTGACCGCTAAAATCTCACAAAGAACAACATTTTTGAGGGGGCTTATTATGAAAATCGCTGAAAGTCAAACCCACTTTTTTAAATCACCACCTTCGCAAAGAATTAGAACATAAATAGAGAAGTTTATGGTGTTCTATTATTGACGAAAAAATTTATAAATGTGGAATTTTGTATATAATAAAATGTCATTTAAGGTTATACGTGCATTAATTTTCCCCATTGTTTCTTGTCCTTCGCGTTTCTCCGTACCTCTTAAATTAGAATGTTTCTTTTTGTCAATATATTCTGAGAAGAATCAGAGCATTCTAAATACTTGCTCTGAAACCAAAGCTCAATTCTCCAAAATTCTAGGAACCCCTTTTAATGCTACAATTCTTCACCCATTGAAACCAAAGTACAATCCAGAGCAGCCAAAACTGCTTCAAAATGTGTTTTGATTTCAGTAGGCCAAGAGTTTGAGTAAACACTTCATAGTGCTCTAATTCTTGACCCACTGAAACCAAACCACAATCCAGAGCAGATAAATCTGTCCCAGCATGTGCTCTAATTTCAAGAATTGGAACAAAAGCTTTAGAATGCTCTAATTCTTGACCCACTGAAACCGGAGCACAATCTAGAACAGCCAAATCTACTCCAGAATGTGCTCTGGTTTCAGCAGACCTACAATTAGAGCAAACACTTCTAAGTGCTTTAATTCTTGACCCACTGAAACCAGAGCACAATCCAGAGCAGGCAAATCTGCTCCAGAATGTGCTCTGGTTTCAGCAGACCTGGAATTAAAGCAAACACTTATAAGTGCTCTAATTCTTGACCCACTGAAAGCAGAGCACAATCCAGAGCAGCTAATTCTGCTCCAGAATGTACTCTGGTATTAGCAGGCGAAGAATTAGAGCACACGCTAAAGCGTGCTCCAATTCCCAGTCGGCTGAACTACATCACCTTCAGGGCACCGAATGCCCTGGAAGGCGGTCTAGCCAGACCACCAGGCGGGGCGGAGGCCTGAAAGCCCACTACCGCCCCGCTGAACGGGACTGAGTGCTAGTGTGTTAGGATCCCCGGTATATCCCGAGATGCGCATTTTTACCGGACATACAGAATCCTATTGGCTGAAATTCAATCCGTAATTTTAAACTCTAAATTTGTATACATAGATACTTTGATACAAGGAACTCATTGGTATATTTTTAAGGGTGTAACTCATACCCATTTTAGGGTAATAGTCAATTATTAAAAAATGAAAAAAGGTACAATAATTCTTTAAAATAATAACAATGCGGGCTTTATTACGAATAATTAAAAGTTATGTTTTGTGTTGTTTTGACACAACAGTACAATATAAGCAAGGTAATAGTTTCAGTGCTTCAAGGATATGACAGATAGTTTTATCAGCATTTTATTTTGTAAATACAATTCATTCTTTTCGTTATTATACTTCACTCTATAAAAAACTATAATTTGCACTATATATTTTTGTAATTGAGTTCGGCTGTGTGTGACATTTATAAATCCCTAATAACTTCCCGTATTTTCAGAGTAAATTATTCCTAAATAGGTTGTTTGCTGCAGACACTATGATTAATACACTGTTATTAATATTTATACCGTCTCCGCCCAACATCCATTGTACGGAAAGTTTCAATTTGGTGTGGTATGCAGGAGAACAAGTTCATGGATTAAATACTGCCAAACGTTTTACATATTTTAATAAATTTGCGATAATTCCGCTTAACTACCTTGCATGAGAACTTAATATAACACAGGGAGTTGTAGATACTATCAAGAACTTTCATTTTAATTTCAACGGGGCTGTTGACACCCGATTTAATATATAATATAATCGTCACACCCTCAATATTGTCATTACCTATGGATTATTGATAAATTTTATTGGGGCACAATATCGGAAAATCCAGAGCTGAATAAAAAAATATTAATGGACATATTTCCTGTATAAATCACTAATTATTATAAGCCTGCTGGAAACAGAAATACAGGAGAGCAAGAACGAAAATTAAAAAAAAACAAATTTCAGGTTTTTGGCGTAAAATATTGTTTATACACCCAAAATAATGAAAAAATATCCAGTTTGGGGTCCAAAATTTTTGTTTCTGAAAATAGTTTATTTTGATAATAGTCACTGCGCTTATTACAATGTTGCAAACAAAATTTAATTATCTCTTCCCGTTCTCGAGATTTTTGCTCCGAAAGTTGCACCTCAAAAAAGTGTGTTTTTTAAGTATATCTTAAAAATGGGTAGAGATACAATCTGAACAATTATACCAGTCGATTCTACAGGCAAAGTTACATAAAGAAATGTTTTCTTCGCGTATACGTTCTTTGGAACGATTCGGTGAAAAATGAGAAAAATGAAAAAACCTAAATTTCAGTTTTTCACCAGGAAACTTTTTGTCTCCGAAATTATTTATTTTCTGAACTTAAGTAGATATCGATGTGCTGATTTTAAATTTTCAAACAGAATTCAATTATCTCTTACCGTTTTCGAGATATTTGCGTTCAAAGTTATGCCTAAAAAATCAGGTTTTTTAGGTATACCCGCTAAATGGTTAGGTTTTCGGCTTCAACGACCTTACCAATCGATTCTACGCTCAAAATTACATAAGTGTACCAATTTTCAGATTTTTATCTCAACGGATACAATTTCTAGAACGAAAAAACTGAAAATAGCCAAAAATCGAAAAAAATGCCTGATGAACCCCTTGCGATTTTTTCAGTTTTTCGCCATTTTGTTTTTTCCAAATAAAAATTGTATCCATCGGGTTAAAAATATGAAAATTAGTACACTTATGTAATTTTGCCCGTAGAATCGATTGGTAAGGTCGTTGAAGCCGAAAACCTAACCATTTAGCGGGTATACCTAAAAAACCTGTTTTTTTAGGTATTGCCAAAACGCAAGTTTGAACGCAAATATCTCGAGAACGGTAAGAGATAATTGAATTCGGTTTGAAAATTTGGAATCAGCATGTCGATATTTACTTAAGTCCAGAAAATGAAAAGTTTTGGAGAGAAAAAGTTCCTCGATGAAAAATTGAAATTTAGGTTTTTTCTATTTTCTCATTTTTCACCAAATCGTTCCAAAGAACGTATATGCGGAGAAGACATTTCTTTATGTAACTTTGCCCGTAGAATCGACTGGAATAATCGTTGAGATTGTATCTCTATCCATTTTTAAGATATATCTGAAAAACACACTTTTTTGAGATGCAACTTTGAGAGCAAATATCTGAGAAACAAAAAGAGATAATTAAATTGTGTTTCTTAATTTGAAATCAGCGCATCGGCGTCTATCAAAATTGTCTACTTTCAAAAATCAAAATTTTGGGCCCAAAAATTGATATTTTTGAATTATTTCGGCTGTAGGGGGCAACTGCAAACTCGTAGCCCCTTCCCCCTAAGTCCCAACACTGCTCATATTTACGAGCAGCGTTGGATCACTTGGTTAATACGTTCTAAGTCAAACTGAGTGGAGTGTGAAGTCTAAGATAATAACATTAATAAGTCCGAATGGATTGGAACCCAATATAAGCTATAGATCCTTGCAGAAGCGGTACACTGACAACCAACACCACTAAAATACAAGTATTGTCTCAGAACAGCTGAAGTTCATCTCTCAATTTCAATTTTTTATTTAAAGAATATAAGTTGAAAATTTAAGGTCAGAAGGATTAGGTAATCCGATATAAGCTGTAGATTCCTTGCAGAGGCTGTACACTGACAACCTACACCACTAAAATACAAGTAATATTGTCACGCAACAGTGAAGTTCATCTCTCAATTTCACCTTTTTTATTTCAAGAATATGTTGAAAATTTAAAGTCAGTAAAATTAGGTAACCCAATATAAGCGTAGGTTCCTTGCAGAAGCGGTACACTGACAACCAACACCACAAAAATACAAGTAATATTGTCACGGAATAGTGAAGTTCATCTCTCAATTTCACCTTTTTTATTTAAAGAATATAAGTTGAAAATTTAAGGTAAAGAAGATTAGGTAACCCAATATAGACTGTAGATCTCTTGCAGAGGCTGTACACTGACAACCTACACCACTAAAATACAAGTACTATTGTCACGGAACAACTGAAGTTCATCTCTCAATTTCACTTTTTTTATTTAAAGAATATAAGCTGAAAATTTAAGGTGAGGAGGATTTGATAACACTTAGGGTGTGACCTCATCTTTTCCAGATTTAAAACTTTGTAGATATTTAGTAAAGATGAAGCTGGATGCGTTGTTTCCGCAGAGATTGTGCCCCACGCCTGCGTTGGTGTTTATTTTATGGCGGCGTGTTTGTTTGGTTGTCATGGTGGCATGTTTATGAGAGTGAGGGTGCATAAGGTGTGAATTATGGAATGCGCACTTTAGTTATGGAAATGACTGCACGTCTGGCTAAATTGAAACTGTGCTATACTTGCTTCCTCCACGGAACTCCTATTCATCCAAAGCAAGGAAGTAATATACAAATTTAGAAAACAAATACATCACACTGCTTATTACTTCAGGATGATAAACTTCTTTGTTGAAGAAACTATTTATATAAGACCGTTTCCAAATTGACAGTGCAGTTCATATTAAAGGAGATTTTTCTCTGGCTTCATCATCTGACTAAGTTACACCAATAAGGCTCAAATTTTAAGCTGCACTTAATCAAATAAATGCTTATCGAAATTTTGTCAGCAATGTAAAATAGACCATTTGTCAAGTATTTTGCAAATTCGAATATTCACATTAACGGGATAGTCCTTTAAAACAATGTTTCATTTTTTAGTCTGTTCGAGTATTGTAAATTAAGTAATAAGACTGGCAACGTAGCGATCGATCTGGTAAAACTTGGGACTTGGGATTTGGAGAGGAGGTAGGTGAATATGTTATGTGCCTTCAGTACGAGTTTGAAATCGCTAGAGTCATTTGGTTGTCCGTATCGATTTTTTTTCGTAAAATAGTTTTTTTCTTGAGCGTTCAAAATGAGTAATGTCAATTTCAAACAACGGTGTGCTATCATATTTTGCTTCAGACTTGAGCACAGTGCAATGGGAACTTAAGCAGATCTACGGAGGCAGTGTTATTTGAAGGGGCCAGGTTTTTTGTTGGTTTTAAGCATTTTCAGAAGGAAAAGAGACCATTGAAGACGAAACACGCGACGGAAGGCCTTCATCATCCTGGGCTCCTTATTCGTCTGACTTGAGTTCTTGTGACTTGTTCCTCTTCCTAGGATTGAAAAATCACCTCAATAGAACTCATTTTGGAACACTTCAAAACATTTAAACGGCTGTAACCGACCAGTTGAAGTTGATTCCAGTATCCGAGTTCCAGCACTGCTATGAGGATAGGAAAAACCCTCTCCAACACTGTGTGACTTCCCAAGGAAGTTATTTTGAGGGAGACAATATTGAATTGTAATTCTATTCGAACAATTAAAAAAAATCAATCTTATTACTTAATTTACTCACTTGGTATAACCGCAGCTATATTATTAAATAGAAACGGGAATTTGTTCCCATATGTAACAAAACTATAAGTACCTCACGGTCCATTTTCGTAGCAAATTGTGAAAGTAGATATTTTCAATGAACCGACACGTGGTTTGGATATAGGTGTGCTGGGACCGGGTGCATGTGAGTTAGTTAAATGGCATACATTAAAATAAACTGAACATTGTGCCGGCAGGTTTTATGTGGGGTAATCACGCCATTATAAAAACATCCCCATCACACCCACTCCTCTAATTTATATTCTGCACCAGGACCACTCGGGAACAACAACCACATTCCGCAAACACTTTTCCACTTTTAATAATTGTTGGGAAAGTTCTAGTTTCCTCCACAACACAATCATGTAAATTATAATCACAACTTCAAACTTAAAAATTAAATCACATTACATACAACTTTTAAATAAATTAAAACCATTAGTAATTTCTGTTCATCAGATCTTGTGCAAGCTGTTGATATAAATATACAGTGAGTAACAGAAAAAAATAATAAAACTCGCCGAGAGCAACAATATTTTAATATTTATTAATATTTTCGAAAACTCTTCTTCGAATCGAATTGATTTAGTTATGTTCTTTATAACATAAAATGAATATGATATAAAATATACATACAAGTTATCTCATTCCTAAAGAAAAATTTTACTTGCATTTTAGTTTGCATGATTTCAAGATAAGGAACCTGCAGCTTATAGTGGATTCCACTTTACTCATACATAGCGGTATTTTTAATTGGATAAAGATATAACAAAATTTTGTATCTAAAGCGTGAAAAATAATCCACTTAAAATTAATATTATCTTGTATCTACTGATTAATTTTGGTAGGCTAATAAACATGTTACACGAATTAATTTATTTTTTAGGGTGAAATTAATTTATTACAATGTTCTAATTTTATCACAGCATAAAACAATTAATTAACTAAATGAAATACGCGTCAAAAACAACAACAAAAAATATTTATGAACCAGTTATTTCAATGTTCACTTCCTGTTAGTACAATTAAGTAACAATTTGCAATTATCTTCTCAATTATCGCGTTATAAATCTATCTAAACATTTCAAACGTTCCAACAATGAAAAAATTGCAAATCATCTAACAGTAGCCTTCAGCTGTCAATTTTACGATCATGTGACCTAAATCAACCATCAACACTTTGCAATAAGCCGATGTTACATATTTTGTTTATCTATTCTGCTTTATCTTTTGATAGACAGAGAAATTGTAGTCGTAGATATAAACTGGTCTTTAGGATTCGTTAATAATTCACAATTATGTCCGATATTGATAGGGTTGAATTTATGAATATTTAATAAAATCTCTTTCATTCTTGTGAATCAATACTAAAATTATTAAATTGAATTATCATATTATCTACTACGCAGAATGGTTTTACATTCTTTGCATTGTAACAGTACATTACAAACAAAAATTGTGACAAAATATACATGTTATTTAGACATGAAAAACATTCCATATTATAACGAGCATGACTCACTACCGATGACTCATCACGACTGTTTGGTCAGGTAGTCTCGCTCGCTCAAGTGAGATATGATCGACGCTGTTATTGTTCGGGAATTTTATGGAGTCTGGAAGACTCTAGAAGGTTCGAGATTAATTAACTATACGTATAAAGTGTGGCAGCCTGGCTTATGGGCAGTCAATTGAAAGTGAAGGATAGTGTAGAGAGTGTAAAGTCAAAGTCAGTAGAGTTATACGAGTAGAGTAGAGTGAAGGGAGTTTAGTTGAGACAGACGGTAAACAGCCACATGTAATGTTGAGATAAATATTTTGTGGAAATAAATATTGATCTCTTGTGAAAATAAATAGCGTACAAGTAAATATTTGTGTTTTATGACTTTTTACACGTCACCCATGTAAATAAATGTTACAATATTGTTAACAATATCTTCAAATTTTTTGAGCTCATTCTTTTCGTTCTTTTTCCGATGTCTATCGAATGTTAATAGAAGCCGCTGCCGTCGCGATTAGTTCGTAAAGTGATTAAAAAACTTCATCCGCGTAAAAACTTCTGTCCCAGCAATTAATTCTTCCTGTCAACGGAGATCTCACAAGGAACTTCCACCGGCAAAAACAAACAAAAACAAATAAGCAAATCCCTAACTCTTTAAATATTTATCCAGAAGTTTGACGAGCGATAAAAAGTTATGTCAACTTTATTCAAGGCGGATTAGGATTATCTACAATTGTTTAATAAAGACTAGTCGTTGTATTTTTATCACTTTACAAATATTTGATTTGATAACAAACCATATGTTGTAACACAATATCATAGTTTGAACAGAGTTTAATTGCAGATATCAAACGAACAGAAGCTGTTATTCATAACTTTGGTAGTTTCAAATAGCTCAGGAATTGTAGTTGATAAATTTAATTGCGTAGTACAGGTTATCATAATACATGCAACAAAAAAACACAACAATTTAATTATTCATAAATGCATTGAGTACATGTGTTTTCTGGTATTTTGTGGTTACTTGCAGTATATTTTGGCATTTATGACTATTTTATTGACTTAAGCTATAAATTTCTGCTTACATATAAAGATATGACGTGTTTTAGAGGTTCAAAACGAATTGCTTTAAGTATAAATTAATGTTACCAAGTCTTGGGCACTCTAGCTGCCGTGAAGAGTGCACCACAGCAGAAATGAATGATAAAGAATTATTTCAAATGTAACCAGATGGTTTTAGTTTATCTTTAGTATTTGCTGTTTCTTATTTGATGAATCTCTACTGTTACTGTTGATGGTTCTGTCTGCGGCAAGCTCTCTAAATTTATCTGGCAGAGAGCAGTCATTACTGCACTCCAGACAGTAACAACTAACTCGCTAACAACCAGTAATTGAGTTGCAGACAAGTCCAAGTCATTCACTTATATGTTTTCATTTACCACCTAAGTCTAATTGGATTCCATATGCAAATCCCGATCGTATAAATCATTCGTGTTCGTTAATGCTGGACGTTATGTACGAATATTTTTGCAGATGATAATTTAAAGGTTTTAATTAAAGTTGGGAGATAATTTACAATGTCAATAAACCTGGGTAATTGCAGGAATAACAATGGGAAAACTAGTTAAACTGTAAATAATAATTAAATTTATAATCAAGTTCTAATTGAGTTTTAGTCTGAATTAAATATGCTCTTTTATTACGGATAATTAAAATTTTCCCACTTATTTCCATTTTCTATAATTTACTAGTTTTAAAATTTCATGCAGCTTAATTAAACTCACTAATATTCAAATGTTACTAGATAAATAATAAATATAATTTCAATTGTTAACACCGTCAGTATTTTATACATTGCACGAGGGATTTGTCGTATCCATGTTTATAACTCGACATATTTGATTAACAGCAATGTCTCACTGAAAATTAAACATAGGAAATGAACTTGACAGAAGATTTAATTGTAAATATTGTCATTACAAAATAACGAATAAATAAGACAATTAACCAACAAGCAAACATAATAACGAACAATTAAACAATTATAATAAAAAGATTACTGTTATCAATTAAGCGATGCATAAAACCAAAAAGTATGCTTCGCTTCCGTATGTTGAGAACGTCATAGAAAAGATAGGTAGAATCCTGAGCAAGAGGAATATGAAAATAACGTTTTCTCCAAATGAAAGACATGTGTTGAGACAAGTTAAAGACGTCATCCCTCTTCAGTATTCATGGATTTACCAGATTCCATGCGTCTGTTAGAAAATGTACATCGGTCAGACTGGTAGAACTATTTCTACAAGATTAACTGAACGTCAACGATCGATTATATTGAACCAACCTGAGAAATCGTCAGTCGCAAAGCATGCCTTTGAAGATTTCAAGATCTACATCTCTTAACACAAGATTAATTGGAGAAGCCATTCACATTTTTAAAAATAAGAATATTAATCTCAATCATGATATTTAAGCAAATGTATTAGTTTCAGAAATGTTTTGAATTTAAACTTTTCATCCCCCCTGTAAACTTTTGATTTTAAAAATCACCAGTAAAAAATCTAGTTGTATAATATCGGATGACCTAGCAGACCATTCTATTACACTTTTGCCTATGACAAAATAAAATTTCTCCTTCTGAAAATCTATGAAAGAATGAGATGTCTGTTAAAGACTTAACAATGTGCCCTTAGCAACGCGTAAACTACACGTCTGTAGTAGTTACCCGGGTTTTAGTTAACAAAAGAAGTTACAGGGTGTTAACAGTTTGCGGCTTGCGAACACGCAACATCCCAAGTTGTGGGGAACATAGGGAATTTGTTTCCGTTCACAAAACATTCCAACACCACGCACTGACAACTTACCACTAATTTATTGCAGTTACAAACATATACGAATTTTCATAACCTCCACTCAAAATCATAATTAGAACTTAATTTCTGTCAAGCACAAAGATTTCCTTAAAGGATACAAAGAAGATGTAAGGTGAACGCAGCAGGTAATTTAAAAAGATAATCACATGGTTAGGGATGATTCAAAAGACAGTAAAGTGGAGTCGGTTTTTTCCAATTTCTGGTGCAAGAATTAGTAAACTTTTATCTTGCATCTTTATCGTATATGCCATGCATATACGACACGTTTATTCGTTAACTCATTATCATACCGAGGGGTAGCATATAATGCTATCGGCGTACAACCAACTACAAAAATGAAATAGAAATAGCAGTGTAACCGTGGTAAGACATTTTCAAATATTAAAAAAAAAATGTCGTTCAAGTCGTTGTTGTCATTTATGAAAGTGATTTTGTCGTCGACAATTTGTGCTTCATTGTGTATTGGTAGTTTCGTTAGTTTAATCTACAACTCTTTTTGTATGTTTCATCTATTATTATATTTGTATATAATACTGACACCTTTAACATTTATTTACTTCGGCAATCACATCATCCGACAAGATTTTCACATGGTTACGATTGATGACAGCGACATTAATTCACACTTGAAAAATTATATGCTGTCAAAACTGCGAATCAAGATGATGATTATAAGAAATGATGATCTACAGATTAGCTTGATTCTTGAATCAATTGATTATTAATCAGTGGACTATTGGTGAATTGTGCTGTTAAAGATTTTAGTATCTTCTAAAAAGTTATACGATGAGCAAATTGATATTTTACTTTAGCTAAAAATGGGAATTGAACCCAGGTCTCTCTTTAAAATATACTAAACCACCACTGTACTATTTTTGTGTTTCTTTTAGATTTGAAAGTTTTTTGATTGGTGTAAGTTTTGGGCGTGTTGTCTGGTGCGAGTGCATTTGATGTGTATGGTAGGAACAATGTGATGAAGGAAGAGATGATAGAACAAACATACGCTTCTCTCAACGGCTGGACGCACGTGGCTGAAACACGTGTAGCTCTTTGGCATCGGTTGTCAACAACTCACACACACAGACACATACTTGGGAATATTTCCATTACAATGCGAGGAATACATAACAATATATACATTCTTAATAATCATGCGATTATGAGACGTGAAATAAAAAAACTTCAACTACTATTGGCACAGTTTTTTATGTGGTAATGTAAGGGAGAATAAACATCATCAGATTTTAACTGAACTATTCACCTGTATTGCACAAGCTTCTAAAAGTTTTCAGCATTTTGTATTTTTTGTTGGTAAACCATTTGCAAATTGGTTAAAAGCATCAAGCTGGATGTTTATTTGGCTGCGTTCTAGTTTCGCGAGTGGTGTATGTATGAGTGTGTGTTTATACGTTTTTAATGACTAGTGGAATGACAGTTTAGGCAGAGATCTGAATCTGTGTCGTAAATGTAAGTTTAATGATAGATTATCGTAAATTACTGTTTACCTGACGGTTTGTTTTATAAACTCTTGATTACTTGATATTTCCTGGGTAACAGAATTAGACGAACTACTTTCTTAAAAAAAAATCCTGAGTGCAACTACAGAATATTCTAGTAGAGCAAATTACAAGAGCAAAAATATAAAATTAGTGGAAGAATGTGGGACTACAAATAGTTATTGCGGAAAAAACTGTGACACATTCTAGAGGCAAATTATTAGAGCATTCTCGTATAAATTGAAAGGAAAAATGTGAAACTAAAAATAGAACAACTACGGAGGAAGTTAATATACAAATAGAACAATTGCAGAAGAGTATAGAGTGCGCTTTGAGACAAATACATAGAGCAAATTAGGAGGTACTTGATCAAAAATTAGAGTAAATGTAGGAAAATAAATAGAGCGATTTCTGGAAAAATTTAAGAACATTCTGAGGTGGAAAAAAACATTTTTACTATAGTCTACAGTATATAGTACACTATTATGGAATTGCTATAACATCTAGCTACGCACCTCCTTTTTAATAAAATTTATAAAACATCATCCATTTTGAAGGGAATTTTGAAGATACGAAACAAATGGAAGTTGAAGAATTACTAGTCGTAGAATGATCTCACTTTCAAGGGAAATAACTTTGAAAATGAAATGCAGCAAAAACTATGTATAATTTAGCATACAAGGAAGTCATGTGTTGTGTCCGGATTAATTTTTTTTTTCAATGATTATCTTTCTTTATAATGTTGATATAAGAATATATCTTCTAAGGGCCATTTTTTTCCACCTCTAGCTATAGTACCAGTTACATAAACCATCGGTTAGAAAAGTATGGTACCGAAATTGTAAATAATGTATATTTTTGGCAACTTACATTAAATTTTCAATGCAATATTTTTCTATAGAGACGTTAAGGTATTCAGCACTTTAATATATATTGCGTACTACAATAAATAAAAGCAATTATCATTACCGTTTTTCTAGTATCATCAAGCTTGTATTTCCCTTAAACAAATCTGTGTACGTCTTACGAAATATCGCTCTGTAATCTAAGCAAATCGTCTTATTTACCTCAATTCCATTGAATGGCCGTGTGGCTACAGATGCATGCAATAGGCAAATCAAGTGATGATGCGGGTTCACGCGACCGGGCTATAAGGGCGGAATGGCACCGGAACGAAACTATAACCCCCTATAACCCCCGTACGTGGACCTCCCGCGGCTCTTGATTGCGAATGGCCAATTGCTGGCCCGAGCTAATCGCTCCTAAAGCTGCACTTACATTCAATTGCGACCTAAGAGCATACAAAGCGAAAAGTCGATTCGTGTTAGAGGGAATTCACGCTGCATCAAATTTTACTAATGGTGGTCAGGAGAATTAAATATTTGAGTTTTAAATTAAAGTTTAAGTATTTTTTTGCTTTTTCTACTATATGCAATTACATCTGAATCTTAAAATTTACTATTTTTTAGGTTTTAAACTTAGATATACAAAAAAATACCCATTTTGCGTCAAAATGTATAGTTTTACAAAATAGTGTATATTAACAGATCTTGATACGCTGATTAAAATTAAATTAAAATAAAAAATGGCAACATTGACATATTGTCTATACAAATAATTAATTATAAACCTGTTGGAATAGAGGAGAGCACGAAAGAACCTTAAAAAATACAAATTTCAGGTTCTTAGACGCAAGATGATGACAAAATATCCATTTTTGGGTCCAAAATTTTAAATTTTGAAAATAGTCTATTTTTATAGAAGTCCTTGTGCTGATTGCAAATTTTCTAACGGAATTTAATTATCTCTTTTCGTTCCTGAGATATTTACCCTCAAAGTTGTACCTCAAAAATGTGTATTTTTTAGGTATATCTCAAAAATAGGTACAGATACAATCTCAACGATTATACCAATCGATTCTACGGGCAAAATTACATAAAGAAATGTTTTCTTTGCATATACGTTCTTTGGAACGATTCGGTGCAAAATAAGAAAAACGAAAAAACCTAAATTTCACTTTTTTACCAGAAAACTTTTTCTCCCCAAAATTTTTTATATTCTGGACTTAAGTAGATATCAATATGCTGATTCTAAATTTTCAAACCGAATTCAATTATCTCTTTCCGTTCTCGAGATATTTGCAGTCAAAGTTATGCCTAAAAAATTAGGTTTTTTAGGTATACCCCTTAAATGGTTAGGTTTACGGGTTTGGCGACCTCACCAATCGATTCTACGGGCAAAATTACATAAGTATACCAATTTTCAGATTTTTATCTCAACGGACACAATTTCTAGAAGGAAAAAACTGAAAATGGCTAAAAATCGGAAAAATTGCCTGATGAACCCCTTGCGATTTTTTCAGTTTTTCGCTATTTTCGTTTTTTCCCAATAAAAATTGTATCCATTAGGATAAAAATCTGAAAATTAGTACACTTATGTAATTTTGCCCGTAGAATCGATTGGTGAGGTTGCCGAAGTCAAAAACCTAACCATTTCAGGTGTATACCTAAAAAACCTGTTTTTTTAGGTTTTGCCTAAACTCAACTTTGAACGCAAATATCTCGAGAACGGAAAGAGATAATTGAATTCTGTTTCAAAATTTGAAATCAGCACATCGATATCTACTTAAGTTCGGAAAATGAAAAATTTTGGAGAGAAAAAGTTACTCGGTGAAAAATTGAAATTTAGGTTTTTTCATTTTTCATATTTTTCACCGAATCGTTCCAAAGAACGTATATGCGGAGAATACATTTCTTTATGTAACTTTGCCCGTAGAATCGAATGGTACAATCGTTGAGATTGTATCTCTAACCATTTTTTAAATATACTAAAAAAACATACTTTTTTAAGGTACAACTTTGATGGCAAATATCTCAAAAACGAAAAGAGATAATTAAATTCTGCTTGAAGTTTTGATATCAGCGCATTAAATACTTTTAATAACAATAAAAATAAAATTGTGAAAAAATTTTAAATTTTTGGTGAAAAATTAATTGTTTTCGAATAATTTTCACTTTCATTCCAAAATAAACTAAAGTAAAACATCAGCAACTTAAATAATGAATTCCTCTATTGTTAACACATAAATAAATAAATGTTCAGAACAATATACAAGAAAATACAAATTATGTAATAGATTCTTCAAGAATATTTGTTGCACAAAAAAATATTTGATATGTACAACACATTATTCTGACTATTATTAAATAAAAACAAATAAAAAAGTTAAATCTCAATATCTAATATGGGAAATAGTGCAATGTAGTAATCCAGGAATGATTCATGCGCAGTGTAAATGCAGCTTTAGTCACAGCAGCGCTGAAGCGGTAACGTTGCTACTTAGCGCACGCGCATGTATTGTTCTTGGTTAGTGCAATTAAGGCTTTATGTTTGTGTATTAATTAAAGTGTATTGCAGCTTGCGGTTGTGATTGTGAGGGCTTCAATTCCAGCTGAATTGAATCATAATTGTAGCAATTGTTGCGCCGTGCACGTATTACAGGATCGCTTTTGGTGGAGGCGCCCGCATGCGATGTAAACGGAATCTAATATCACACTGTACGGAAAATTACTTGTAGGTGTAAGCATACCTCTGCATATATCTTATGACCAAAACCAAGGATTATATATTTCTTAAATCATTTATTTATACCAAGGCATGTAACCAGGTAATTAAAAACTTTAACCGTAATTTTAACCGATATTTTTAAGACCGAAAATATCAGTAACTGTTAAGCAAAGAAATATTTATATCTGTTATATTTGATTATGAATATTATATGAGTCATGACAGTTTCTATAATTTACATTTTATAGGAGAGTCATAAATGTAGGAAGTCTTTTTGTCAGCTTGAAGAAAAAATCAAACTGGATAAAAAAATACGAAAAAAAATCACTAAATTCCGGTAGATATTAAAAGTAAAATCAACAGAAGACAAAACAGAAAGACATCTGTTATGGAACGGTTAAATAAATAGAAAAGGAAAAGAGAGAATAATTAGACTAGTGTTGGAAGCAAAAACAAGAAGAAAGAGTTGAAAGAGGACGTCCAATAAGAACATGGCTACAAGAAGTTTGAGAAGCAAAGAAGAAGAATATCTTGGGAAGAAGCGAAGAAAGTTACACAATATACCTTACACCCGTGAGGTACAAGATCAAAGAAAAGAATATTGGAAGAAGCTTTAAGAATTGATAATTATAAATGAAGACAGCATTTTGCTGTCGAAACGTATTTGAATATATTTTTACAAAACTTTTACCCAAATATTATCAGATTTAAGGTAAGAAATATTTTGGACTATAGTGACTTATATGTAAATACATTTACCTCTAATATCATTTTATTTATCAGGTAAGCTTATATTTACGTTGGGACGAATTTCATCTGACAAAACGCTGTTGGGAAAATTTAATAAAGCTGTGAAATGGGGTGTAAACTGCTGTATAATCTTTGTCAACAGCTATCATCCAAGTGTGTATTTTTTGGCTTATATTTCGGCCGGTTCAGTCATTTACATTTTTCCGTCCATTGTCAGCTTATCGCACAAATGCCGTGTTATTCGTTTAAAATTGGACACCAGTGTGAAACCATTGACGTTTATGACGCTTATGATGATAAAAAACCGATACCTGTCATATCTTTTATACCACAGGATTAATATTCTATGAAGTTAAAAAGCATTCCGCCCATCTAAATCTAGTTTAATAAAATTGTATGAAATAGGAGAAATTAAACTAAGTTAAGTCACGTCATCAATATCAATTAAATCCTCATGGGGAAAAAGGGGATTCATTTGTCAGATGAAATCGTGTGATTTCCCAAGTAAATAAATATCAAAACTAACAATATTATAAACAAATATAATATTGGATGAAATGTCCAAAAAGGGTAGAAGCACAAATTGTCGACACTAAAATCACCTACATAAATGACATGAATGACATATTCAAATTTAAGAATATGGGAATACAGCCATTACCACGGTTTCTATTTGATTTTTCATAGTTGGTTGGTATCTGTAACACGTACGATAATAACATAGCGAATAAAAGTCTCATCTATGTCTCGCATATGAGGCAAAGATGCTATATAAAAATTTAGTCGTTCTTGCAGCAAAAATAGGGTATTCCAAGCCAACGGTTTTAAAAAGTGTATAAGTAATGTTAACTTATTTATATCACTCATTAAGTAATATACCAATAATAATGCTTGATTTTCCTTAGTTACAACGTATTACAGCGGTTATTATAATGTAATCATGGTGAGCGAATATAAGAACCTTTGAATATTTGAATATACCAACATTCGTATATTATCTTTAGGAGCATTTGGCTATTTTGTTCTATATACTCAGAACTGTCAATGTCATCTTAAATTCTTTATATTTACGAAGCATAGAATATGATCTTTTTCCTTGAAACATATAGTATCGACTACAAAAATGAATCTGTAATTTGTTTCTGAATCCGTGCACTTTATTGAAACTTCAAGAATTTTATTCTAGTTGTGTTAGATACTTTTCAGCAAAAATAAAAAAATGAACTAATATTTTTATGTACAGATTAAAATATTAAAAAATGAAAAAAAAAAACTTTATTCCAACTGAATCACTCTCATGTCTCCGTGGGAGTTAAATTTGGAACACCTAATTTGTTCACAAATTTCTATAAATTTGAAGTGTTGATGTTTCATTTTGATATTGAACCGTGTTCTCAGTCTGTGGAAGTTACCCTTGGTGGAGATCCTGTGATAGCAACACTGTGTAACAAAGCGGTTCATTTTCATTGTAAACTTCTCTGAAATGAATCTGAAACTTGGCGAAATCTCTAGGAGAAATATATCACTTTCAGCTGGTTTGCCAGGCATCCCCAAGTAAAAACAAAACTTGTATTGGGATTGTTAGCATTAGTGGCGGTTGTATGCAAGAGCGAAGCGGAAATAGTCGACGGGTCCTCGCGTCTAGACACAATAAATAACCCGGCTCGATCGCCTATCAAACGCGCGTGCGCCAACCAACAGATAAGCAAGGAGTTAAGGATAACGGCCCTAATAGGCACTATGCTAGTATTTTTTATGAGCTCAATTGGGCAAAGCGTTCAACTTGAATTAAGCATATGGGATTCGATTCCCAAAGCTGCCACTATTATCCGAAAAACATCACTATGTCTAAAAGTAAACAGTGTTTACGGTCTTATGTTTTTAAAAAGGTGATACTGCAGATTAAAAAAAGACAAAAATCGTCAAAATAAGATATTATTTTATTTTAGTGTTTGTAACGGGGCGATAAAGGATAACAAATGTCACGGGCATTTCAAAATATGGAAACTTGATAGATAGGTAGGTAATTTTATACATTCTTGAAAAGACCGGTTCTTAAAAGGTGTCCATATTAAATTTTTCATTTTTTTATCCAACACCGTGTAATTATAACGATATAAGTATGCTGTTTTTAGATAAATAAAGTAGGTCATAAGTCACTAGTGAGCTAAATATATTAGCTCACTGTTTTTTGGTCCGTATCATAGCAACTACGTTATAAAACTTTCTCTACACTATTTTATTCCTAAATGTCATTTCGAAATTCAATCTGTCAAAAATCTTATATGTATTTTATATCAATGGTTAAAATGTGTTGGATAAAATGTTGAAAAAATACCACACTCGGCCTAATGACCTCGTGAGCTAAACTTTTCCCACATGACTTATCTGTAATGTAACACACTTGTACCATAAATAACTATTATCTATCCATCATAGTTCCTTACCATTTAATTGTGCACTATCAGTTCTTAATTTATTATTAATATATTAATTGTGTAATTTATGGAAAATTGTACCAAAATTTTCCACTAAATTAGCATGATGTCAGTTAATTCAATATTAGAATACCGATAGTTCATCGTTTACTTTTTTAGAACATTACACTTGAAATAAAAAAATTCTGAACTTTTTATTTAAAATAAGTACGCACATATATGTCATTACCAACTGTTTGTAACTAGTACAATAATAATTAAATCGATCAAGCGCTTTTGATGAAGAGGACATCATTAATTTTATATTCTAATGAAATGAATTGCCTATTTATTATTTTTGTAGTGATGTATGCAGTTTAAAAATAGTTTTACAATTAAACAAGTTTCGGTCCATTTGAAAAAATGAATGGTATAATAGAATCAGTAATTACAATGCGTAATTAGTGTTGGGTGCTATGCTGTACAGTGTGCAGGGCTGGGTATATTTAAAGAGAGTTAATTGTCACATTCTCAGCTCGGAACGGGATCATTTCAAATTGGCCGTGTTGAATAGGCTGCGCTCAAATAATAATAGCCGTTTACCGAGCTAACCACTGTCTTAAAATAGACACAGGCGCACACAAACACCCTTCCATACATCAACTACTTCATCTCATGTGCACTGCTTTCTTTCAAACTTAAAATGCACCGCACTACCAAAAATCCATACGCCAATTTCCACATTCTACTGAAACAAGAAGAACACTGACGAAATTATCCTTGGAGGAGCACAGAAGCATGTGAGAATTGTGAAGCATTTTCAAACAAGCATTTTTTTACTATATTTTCTACTTCCATTTAATACAAGACTCTTTCTTATTTTCATTGGTAGGTTATATTTCCATTATTTCACTGGTGAAATAATAAGATCATTATGGCACTCTAAATCAAAATGAAATAAAGACTAGTGTTTCAAGGAAGTTTTCGGTCTTGTTTCAATCTTGCAAAAAATACAAGACAAGAACAAAACAAGACCTACAAATTTCAAACTTCAAAGCAAGACTAAGCAATAAATTGTCTTGCAATAAATATGCAAGAATAGCAAGATTTTCTTCAATTCTTGTAATCTCGCATTTTTTTTTATTAATTTGAAATCTAAATTTATTATAAGAACCTACCTATACATAAATAAGTAAGTATTAAAAAAATAGCACAATTTTTTTAACATTATCTAAATTTCATTTTTAAAAAATATATAATAGTAATAGTTATTTACTAAGTAATATAATTATTCTTGGAAATCATGTAAGCAAGAGTTAAGACACAAATTACTTTCTTATAACCAGGGAGACTTTGAGAAAAATTATATCCAGATCGTAGAAAAAATATAGTGTATAACACACTTGAAATGTCCATTCTAAACATGTTGTACAATATACTAGTTTGTACTTATCAAAAAAACTAAGCAGTTATTTAACGTTTGCTCTTACAAAACTCGCCTGCGTCTCGTTTTGTAATTTTCGCATGCATTAAATACCCTTGGTTTCCTAACTTATTACATAAACAGCTATTAATTTTTAAACGTTCTGCCGTTGCTATTATTACTGGAATTGTTAAAAAAAATAACACCATTAAGCCAAAAGAGTAAAATACTAAATTTGCAGTATTCATTTGTAATTTTACGGGCTGTATTTACGTCACTGGAGATGAAAATTAGCTTTATATTTATTATTGACTAAGAAATGGCAGGAGAAGTATTGTTTTAATAATTATTTAAACATAAACATATAAAACAGTTATCTTGATTGATATATTTTGGAATAAACAGCGTCTGTTTCAGCTTCCAAGGTTTCGGAAATTACAATCCCTCCTGAAACTGAAGCGTTGTAAACGAGACATCAAAAGAATCTAAAATTAAATTCACATTACAATAAGCACAGCTGTCAAACATAATAGCATCGTAATCGTGAAACAAATAGCGACGAAACTCTTAATGACACTGCCAAGGACCTTCGCTTCAGGACAAAGCTACCGGCTTCAGTTTCAGGAGTTTACATTTCATATTTCAGGATTAAAGTTTCAAACTATGTTTTCTGTGTGAATGGTCAAAGGAAGGTGTTTTGTGTACGGGAAATTCAAAGGCAAATATTGAATTCTCTTCATCCGACTTTACTCCAATAAATATTTACCAGATGTATTCAGTATTCATCAGTTACCTTTACTTATTCTGGCTACTACAATTCTTAAATAAAATTGAAAATAAAAATCAATTTCTATTTTTACCAACAAATATACTGGTGGTTTCCCATCCAAATTTTGTTATAGTTCTTGTAAAAGATTTGAAAATGACTTATGCAAAGTTTGCTACCTTTTATGGAGTGTTGAGTAATTATCTCAAATCTAAGACAACTCTTGAAGAGAAAGAAATGGGTCGTATGAAACAAATTCATTTTGAATTTACTTTATATAAATTTTGTTTCCTGTAGGTACCTCTAAAGAAAATTTTCAACGGTTTGTATTTCTCTAATCCCATAATCTAAGTTACAAATCGAATTACATTTAAATTAAAATGCTTTATTATTAGAATACTTTAATCTAGATTTAAAAGTTTAGAATTACAAAATATTCTAATCGCAACTTTCGAATACGGTCCGGGACAGAAAAAAATACCTGTCTAAAGGAACCTTTGCCACAAGTCTCATAAAACTTTATAAGGGGCAGTCGGCTTATATTATAAAGATTTTTATTTCATTCTGTGTCCAATTTCAATTTTTACAATAAATGAGACTACGGTATTATAATTCTTTACAGTATTGTATATATAAATTTCATCAATTTTTCATCTATGTCCTTTAAATGATTTTAAAATATTTGTACATTCTTATATTTTTCGCGCCTCCGTCCCATTATGACTTTCCGTTTAAATTTTTCAATGGTCATTAACATTTTTATTTTACTTTCTTAATAATTTTCAAAGTAACAAAATCAAAATTTTGATTTAAATTGAAAAATGAGATACAGTGTGAAATAAAACGTTGTAAGTCATTTTCCGTTAAGGATTTTCACGGTACTCATTTCGAAATTCCTGATTCGTCTCCTTCGTCGCCTCGTCCGAATTAATTTTATTCGTAATATAAAAACTCATTTACCGGACTTATAACGTAAAGTACTATTATATACAAAAATTCTTCTTAGCTGAAATAGTCATCTTATTAAAAGGTATAAAAGTAAATTAATCAACCTGAATAAACATTCCAAATGTTTCGCTTTTATAAACTTGACTTGAATTTTCTGTGTTGCGTTTGGATAAAATTTTGGTCCACACTATACCTCGTTTTCATAAAAAATAAACTATATCGACAATGTCAAAATGCATATCTCTACTATGATGAATAATAAATTATTTTGTGAATTTGAAAGGGAAAGTGCATTCCTGAAACGATTTATTATTCGTATAAGACACTCTAGGGATGTTTCTCTTTGTTCTGGGTTCGATTCCCAGTCGGGTTTTGTGACACAAGTGACACGCATCTTCCTTGACATATACAAGTTTTTCTCTCTGGAGACATCTGAGGGTTTATCCTTCGTCAAAAATGTTTTTATGGAACTGTTGTTATTATTAACAGAAAATTTTTAACTTTTGGCATATTTTGTTTTATTTTATAAGCATTGAAAACTAGAAATAGAGTGAACCATTTTTCATCAAGATTATAATCGGAGAGTTTAAATTTGTGGTGACCTTTATATAGTGCGTATTTTGCAGCAATTATTTGCATATTAAATGGGAATACTTGTGAAGTGCCAAATTTACGAGCATGCAATGAACGCACCAATAAAGCTCCAGAACAAACAAACGCAACTGGAGTAAAACGAACGCACTTCTTTATGAATATTCAGTGGTATGTTGAATGACATGAGAAATATGTAAAGTAGAGAATTGTTAGCGTAATGTACGATCACTCCACATGCGCTAATTATTTCCAATATGAATATTTCATCAACAAATGTGCTCATTGTCAATGTGTTCAACTTCGCTGTTCGTAATTTCGGGATTAATTAAGTAAATCACTCACAGCTTTTCACTAGCAGCTCAATATATTAATGTAACTGACTTTCTACTTCCGTTTAATAAGAGACTCTTTATTTCACTAATTTCACTTAAGTTATTTCACTAGTGAAATAATGAAATCGTTATTTCACATAAAATTAAAATGGAATGTAGGCATATATAGAAACATTAGCAGCTACAAAAATAGAATACGCACATTCATTAAATAAATTATTTTCACGGAACTCATTTCGAAATTACTGAAACATCTTTTTCGTAATATAAAAACCCATGTACCGGATTTATCACTTAAATAACTAACATAACTTATCGGTAAAATAATTTCCCGTCACTCTCCTATAAATGTTGAGACAAATTATATCTACAACTACATTATACTCCAATTTTAACTCAAATGACTCCACAATAAAATTTCTGGGTTATATAACTTTAAAGTTCTTTTAGGGTCAGAGCTTAACGACAAGCTTTATTTTCGACATGATGAATATTTTATGTGACTGTAAAATGTAATTGGACAAAGAATTTTATGAATAAATTTACAACACTTTAGTTTTATATCTACATTAAAACAGGTATTATATTTATTTAATATACCCAGTGTCTATCAAACGTCACGGTGAAAAAAACTGTAAATTAACATTTGGTATATTGTGTCTCAGATAAAATATACAAACAATAATTACAAGTTAGGTAATTATTGTTATCAGTAGTATGTAGTCTGTAGTTTTTCCATGCTAAGTTATAGCCAAGATTAGGTTGACATATTAACATACTTCTGTTATTCTTAACATAAGTCAACAACACATATTTATGTTTTTTGTTTTTTTTTTCTCGTCAATAAACAATCACTGATTTCCATGACATTTAAAAAAAATATTTACAACTAAAGAAGCTGTAGATTTGGAACGATTTACAACATAACCTGAAACCTGAAACGGCTAACAGATGATTTTCAGACGTCGAAAAACGATCGTCACTTTTTGTAAATACACAACATGTATTTTGTTTTGTTTCATTTAAAGAAATATAGTTAAAACTTGAAACTTTTGTTGACATTTTTGTATCGAATTGTATTTCATTCCTCTCTTGTACCAAATAACACAGTTATCCCTTTCCTTTTCAAAATCTTCTCATTCTTTCCACGTATCAGAAAACCAATTTTGTTGCCTCCTACGCGGTGAAAATATTTATTCAGCTTAGAATAATGTGCGTAGGCTGCACTAAAGTGCTTTTCATCCATAGTTTACCAATCATTCTATACTTCCTTTAAGTATTTATAGATCGTAAACTACACAAAATCGAGCAGAAAATTTAATTTGATTTTGCACCAAAAATATATAGTTCGTATAAGAGATGTTTGCAAATGACTTATGCAAAGTTTACAACTTTTTTTGAGGGTTGGGGAGCTTAGTGGTCAGGCTTCATAAATTATTTGTATTAAAAAATATTGAATTTACTTAGTATAAATTTTGTTTCTTACATGTACACCTAAACAAAATTATCAATAATTGTTTGTATTTCTCTAATACCGTAATATTTTAATCGCTTTTCAAGTTGTAAATTGAATTATATTTAAAATGCATTATTATTAAAATATTTAAATCTTTTTAAAATATTAAATACATATTTAAGATAGAGTACATAAAATAGTACGTGTCTAAAATACAAGGACTATTCTACCATTTTACTAAAAATGTATCAGTCTGTGACCAGCCTTACATGGGTGCATATAGAACCATGTGGCAACATATACTATGGTATTAAAATTTTGCCACCATTCTCTCTTACAGCTCGCAGTGCCCGTAAAATCATCTAGTTTAATTATGAAAAGCAAAATTCATTGCTTCTAACTTATAACGATTAATAATTCTAAATATAATTATGGATTTTAAAATAATAAAATTATTAAATACTTAAAAACTTACAGACAGCCAAAGTTTTGTAATAAAAGTTGACGAAACTCACCTGAAACAAAATAAATTATATTAGTAAGTACATAGGTAAAAGATTAACTAAACTATTTCTAACGTTCTAAACACATGCTGTAATTAAAAATTCAATATTGCGCATAGTTTCCCAAGAATATTAAAGTAGGCAATTCATTAATTTTCAACCACGTATGAAAGTTCAGAGTTTGCAATTATATTTTAATTACTTTTTAAT
Organism: Stenolophus ochropezus; assembly: GCA_035578165.1. Classification (NCBI taxonomy): domain Eukaryota; kingdom Metazoa; phylum Arthropoda; class Insecta; order Coleoptera; family Carabidae; genus Stenolophus; species Stenolophus ochropezus. Next base: position 26,286,783 of record JAQOWZ010000005.1, on the reverse strand, counting down.
ATTAAGATTAATCTTTATTGGTGTTGAAACAATATTGGATCCCACGCATACATAATTTAACACGAATTTTACCCAAAAATACACAATTAAAAAACAATTTATATTAGTAAAAACACAAACATAGAATTAAATAAATATTTTATAAATAAAACATATTGATTCATACGTTCAATGTTTGATATAAGTCTGATATAATTTATATTGCTCATATATTTATAAATTTTGAACAAAATTTATTATGATTTCCTGTCAAATTTTCCGGTTCAGAATTATTTTAATCCTTAATATAAATCAATCGAATTTTATATAAATAAAATATTATTTTTCCACGAATTATTAAGCATAAAATATCGTGGGATACTTGTGTGTAGAGTAAAGGTATTCCGAGAATTAGGCATCAAAAGAATCCCAAAGGCAAATTCCAGACAAGGATGAGTTTTCAAAAAGATCAGATGACTCATTGTCTGGGGTTTTAACCTTACAACCACGTCACATCAATGCCAAACCATTGCAAAACATTAAAAACGAACTTTGGGAAATAAAATAACGTTATTTTAAATTGAAACAGTTCTGTTGGTTGACAACAAAAGTCAATTCTTTAAGTGACATTTAAACATCAGCAAACTCAATCTCTCGAGGTCAGGCGTTATCCTTATGGGGCGAAGAGATACAATTACTTCATCACAGTTGATTTGTGAACACTTACAATAAGTGATTTAGTTGAAGTGATATGATAATTTGTGTAAAAAGAATACACCTTTTAAAAACGAAGTATGAGAAATATGATAAAATTTGTTTAAATCTGGAATACCGGTCTTGAATGGCATCAGTGGTGGCTTGTGTCTTTAAGGAATGAGGAGGCAAATTATTTACTTAAAACTTTAAACTCTGCTTAGTCAAAAAATCATGGAATATATTGCTAGCTAGTAGCTCCACTCCTGATAAAAACAACTATACTTAAATAACAATACTAATACTCCCACTCGGATTGAAGACCGCATCATTCGCATTGAAACTACAAACTGAATTTTACATTGAGCCACAGCCGGTCCCCCAATCCAAACATTCCTGGAAGAGCCGCTGCACCGATACCGAGAGTTGCTAATGATCGGAGCTCATGCCTCCCTTGCTAGGTTTTCTCTCAGTTCAACTCAAATATTTCATCTTTCTTCTTGAATTGATTCAAGGCCAAACTAGCTTTCTTTTCGCTTTAAAGGTGGATAGGTGGAGACAAATTTTAAGTTTGTCTCCAGCTCATTAAAGAATATTTATTTCTCTTTAAACAACACATATAATTGAAAGAATGTCTAGTAATATATTTTTTAATATAATAAATAAGTCTTCATAATATTTTAAAATATTTATTAAACGTGCACATTTTCTTTATTTTTTGAGAGGAGGCAGCGCCTCCCTTGCCTCCTCTGACGAGCCGCCACTGCATCGCATCTATATAGATATTATGAATAATAGTTTAGATTGTCGGTTGTGTTGCAATTCATAACCTCAACCACAGCTGAAGCCGAGTTCGAATTCGCCGCGGTTAACCCGACTTCCGCTGCAGTTGTTTGTGTCAGGTGTTGGGCACAACACAGCACATAAAGTGTTTTACGGCGTCGCCGTGTGGGGGCAGCACCACGTGAACTTCCGGCATATTGGAAAGCTGGGATTGTATGATTGTTTGCCGTGAAAAACGGAATCGAATCGTGACGTCACCAGCAATGTCAAGTTGGGGGACGTGATTCGGATGCGAATTCCACTTGTTTTGGCCAAGTTTATTTAGGACAGGCCAATCGAAAATAATCGGGAAACCTTTTTAATGTAGCCAGTACACTAAGAGAGATATGAATTTGTATTACAGTTATTTAAGCTATAAGGAATAACAGTACATTATAATCGTCAAGAAAGTACAACTACCTTGTATGATTCCAGCACTCAACTTCGTCTCGTGCCGAAACTTTCACACCTAGTGGGAAATAAGCGACTTTCTACAACACGACAATTGTATCGTAATGTAAAATGAAAATAACATTTATCCAGATTTGAAATAACTTGTATTCATTTTCATACATATCCTTCGATTTAACAACATTTAATCTATTGAAGTTTTATTAGTTTCTAATAAAATTTAATAAGGAATTTTCTGAATAAAGCTCCATATTTGATATATAACATTTTGCATGACATCATTTGCCATTTTTATTTATTTGCAACTTGCTTACGTTGTTTACACAAAAATACTAGGTTAGCAATGTAACTCATCTCCTTAATGTTTTTGGAATGTCATCTTGTAATTAAAAATTACAGGACATCGAACTTCCTCTTTCGAGCCTGTATATGTAAATAACTATTTCGCGCCACCAACAGCAATTAACTTCAAATAATATTAAAATAATTGAAAATATGACAGATCACTTAACAGTTCAGATTTATTTATTTGCAAATTGTTATAGTAAATTTTTCTCGTTGATAGTAGACCAAATGTATATGAAATTCGTACAATTTGTTTTTTATAACTTTCCGTTTGACGATGACACGAAAATATATGTACGTCAACAGGATGTTTTTCAAATTGTTCACATTTGATAAGATATAAAAAGTATTAAAAACTTTTGACTATTAACCATTTTTAAATAATTAATTTGGTAATAACCAACTATTACACGGTAACTATAAATACCCATTCCGTTTATGGGAATTCAGCTGTAATTTGTGGTTAATAGTTAATAGTTTGAAATACGCTTTATGAAAGATGTATTCGAGGTTGGAGCGCAAGGATTTGTAGCTATTGATTTCCAAATGCAAAGTTTGATTCGGAATGGAGTTGTAGCGTCCGAATCGCAGAAGTTGTAGGAGATATTTATTCTGGGCTTTACGCGAACTTGGAACTCGGAACTAAGTTTTTTATTTGCGAGAATGTAGGAATCTCGAAGTTCTATTGTTTGCAATACTTGTGTTATCAGTTTCATTCGAGACTTTTCTCAACTTCCACACAATGCGAACTGCAGTTTCTACTTTTAAAAGCCCGCTTATTATTTGGAAAGATTGAAAATTGCGACGCGAACGGAACATAAATCACCATTGGATTTCTTTCAAATTTATAAACATAACCACCAATTTCAATATCTCAACGTTTAACAAACACAGGACCATGTACGTTAAATTGGTGACATTGGGCTCGTTTTGTCCTGTCATCTCTTGAAGGTTAATACAAATAATAATTTAATTGACTTTAATTTTTATACAAAACATTTGATTTCTTCTTAATAAATTTAGTACGACTAACAAAATTGACAAAGTCAAAATATATTTGCTGAGCTATATGTAGCAACAACTTTTTCCTTGCAAGTTTTTCAGCGATAAAAAAAATTTCAGTTACCTAATAATGATCGAAAGATCGAAACGCGTCGTACCTCAACTTTTACCGAGTTTTGTATTCCGTGCAGTATCATATTTGATTTATTGCACTGAATCTTTTTTTTACAACAACCTTTGCTCTAAACCTTATATTATATATCGTATCGGATAAAATACTTACTGATGAGTTCTTCAATGGAACAATTACATTTTTTAATTTAACTGTGACAATGAATTTGGGAAATTCAGATATTTTCAATTTTTACATATGTTTGTAGGTTAGAAGAATTTGGGTGGGCAAGTCTAGACAGGTCAAAACGATAATGAACGTGTTCTTTCATCAATCTTAACTCCGCAGGGCATTTTAAGAACTGCAGTTATTCAAATTCCGCGAATACCTTACCTGCACTACATATGGTGCAATCGTAAATTTTTTCTGCGATCCAAACTGCCAAAGTTTGAGTTATTCTGCGAATCGTTCGGCCTTTGAGCCGCTATCGTCTCTGAAAGGTCGGTTCTTTGCCTTAGTCTTAATTCAAGTTCGCAGCGGAATTTATGAGGCTGCAAGGTAAAAATGCATAACTTATTTTCGATAAGGAATTGCTGTTCCTGGAAAATCGATGAAGAGGATTTAAAATTTGTAGGTTCTTCGTATTATTAAACTTCAGACATTTTAGTTTGGTCAGCCATTCTGATGACTAGTTATATCTTCAGTCATTTAAGAATGACGATGAACATGTTTGGGTAATTATGTTTTTTAGATAATATCTATTTCTTGCAGTGTTCTAATTGGGGTAATTATATCAAACTTTGTTTATTGATTCGGACAAATAAAAGTCGATCAATAATGCATTGCTGATTGCTCATTAATATTATAATGATCGAAAGTTTAAAACTGTTTTTGATTTGAAGAAAAAGTTGATTTATGAGATATTATCGTTTTTGTTTCATTATAATTTAAACTGTAATTTATCACTGACAAACTCACTTATAATTACAATTTAAAATTCCTTTCTTGTAGATCACCAGGCAAATGTTGCGCGTTTAACAATTGTAATTACGGGAATAAATCAAAGGGGTTTCCAGAAAAATAGGACACCGATACTATTTATATTTTATACAATCACAGATAATTTTTAACCGAGTCATCCATCATTTTTCGTACAACCTCAAATCTAAGGCACTCATTTCGTGGCAAGAATTTTTCTTCTAAATAGAAATATGAGGTCTATAATTAAGTAATAAGACGTTCGATCTGGTAACACTTGGGACGCGGAATTTGGAGAGGAGGCAGATGAACACGTTATATGAATTCAGTACGAGTTTGAACTTGCTAGAGTCATTTGGTTGACCATAGCAATTTTTCTTCATAAAACATTTTTCCCATACGTTCAAAAATTAGTAATGTCAATTTCAAACAACGGTATGTTATCGGATTTTGCTTCAGACTTGGGCACAATGCAATGAAAACTTTTACAAAACTTAAGTAGACCTGCGGAAACAATGTTATTAAAGGGACCAAGTTTTTCGGTAGTTTTAGGCATTTTCAAAAGGAAAAGAGTCGATTGAAGATGAAATACGCAGCGGAACGTCTTTAATTTCAAGAACTGATCAAATTGTCGACAGAATCTCGGATATTGTGCATTCGTTCACCAGATTTTGACTAAATCATTGGGGAAGAGATAAATATGCGCAAAAATGGTTTTTAAAAAATGAGATTTTGGCAAGTGAAACATTCCTGTGGCTCCTCAGTCTTCTTATTCGCATGACTTGAGTTTTTGGACTTTTTCCTCTTTCCGAAATTGAAAAATCAACTCAAAGTTACTCATTTTTGGACACTTCAAAACATTTAAACGGCTATAACCGACCAGCTGAAGGTGATTCCAGTATCCGAGTTTCAGCACTGCCATGAGAATAGGAAGAACCGTCTCCAGCACTGTCTGGCTTCCCAAGGAAATTATTTTGAGGGAGACATTATTGAATTGTAATTCTATTGGAACAATTTGGGAATGATAAACCTACTTGATAAGACATGTTTGATAAATTCCATTGGAGATCGTACCAAGGTGGAAGCTTGATCCAAAAGCGGGAGTATTTGCTATTTATGTCGCTGACGTCACCGCTCGGCATACACACTATATTTATAGTTTTACAACAAACAGAGCCACCTACGATGGCGCTTTACATAATGATGGGAAGTGCAACCTGTTGTGTGTGGTTGCTACGCAACAACTAATCGGTATTTATAGAAGTGTAATGGACGGACGAGCGCACAGATTTCATTAGCAAATTGATATTTCATCTCTTTGATCCGATATTGAATTACAGCTTCCCTATTAATAAATCATTCACCACAACGTAAAAATACAATTATCATTCGCTACTCTTTGTTCTGAACGCTTTCTAATTGGATTGCCTAAAGCCAAATGCTACTGGTTTTGCATAATCCATCCATATCTATATTGCATTCGTTATTCACTTTTACACATTTTGTTTTATGACAATTCATGATTAACAAATGAAAGGTTGTTAAACATGAAACAAAATATTAATAAAATATTTATTTGTTATAATATATGAATCAATCGTCATCAAATGTTTAATATAAAAGGATCAATTTCATCCGCTGAAGCAATGTGTTTATGTATCATATTCCACTGATTTATGGTTAGTATTTTAATTAATGCTGTACTAAGTAAATATATCATCGTTTGCCGCAATTAAATTCGATGTAATTTCGCTATGTTAATAAATATATCACAAACAAAATTAATTATTAAAATATGCTCATATCAAAGATGTCAAATGCGTTTAATTTATTTCGCATTCATGCAAATATTCCATTAATCTTTACAAAATTACATTCAATTTTACATTGCATTTAATTTTTCTATTCATTGGCCACAATGTCACAAAACAATTTATATACCTTTTTGGAACACACGGTAAATTGTTGTCATAGGCATTTAACATGGGAAAACAATTTTGGTAAATAAAAACTGTCCGGCTAACAACTAAGCAAAAAAAAATTTTTTTTGTAAATTTCATTAAATTATTTTATTAAAATGAAGTAATCTGTATTAAATAACATGTGAAAATACATGTAGTATTGTCGTTAGCCGAACACTGTTTTCCCATGTTGCCTATGACAACACTTTTTTGGAACATACAGTATATTATATCATCAATGAATGTTTTTTTTTTAATTTTTTTCATTCTATTAAAGTATTAAAGTTAAGTTATAATAATTATTAAAGCTAGAGAAAAAGTTATTTTTCTACTTTAAAACTTGTTCTTTGGTTATATCCTTCCTCCTTTTCGTATAATTTTCCCTGTTATTATCCTGGGCCCGTCTACCTGCAACCACCGAATTTCCCGTTTCGGCAACCGGAAACGGTGCTCAGTGCATAAAACCGTCCACATCCGGTGGTATGTGAGTGTCCCGCGCGGATATCCTGCCAGCGATGACGTCACTTCCGGCGCCGCGGCGCTAGCGACGCTAAATGCATTGTGAAGCTTTGGCGAACTACAAGTTTTATAGGATCGCCTAGCTTAGCTAGGATAGAATAAGGACGAACATGGACGCCAAATTAGAATTAAAAGAATACAAAAAGCACAGTAGCGACTTTACGCAGTTTTTTATTTTTTGTACTTCTTAAAATTCTTAATAAGTTGTTTTATTTCGAAATCGCGACACTGGTAAGGGATAGAACCGTGGTAAGTACTTATAACGAAAAGTCACTTATAACGACGAAAATGGAAGGTGTTGGTAAGTCTCATTTAACGTCTGGTATTATACGTCTTTAAACACTATGACTTTTAAATATATATTTTCTATAAATAAATGTTGCTTTTAGGTAACCACAAGGAAAAGGCACAAGTTGAAATAAAAAATAGTATTTTACAATATTAGCCAGGTAAAACAGTTTTTACTGGTGATAGGAGGAATTGACTGGCGAGCCGTTTAGGCGAGCCTGTCATCTCTTTGAACCAGTAAAAACTGTTACCTGGCGTATAATGTACAATAGTTTACTTGTTATTGACTTGTAAATAAAATTAAAATTAAAACCAAATTTTGACAGTTACTAATTTTGTGTCAAAAATTGTTTTAAATGATATATCGTAAGCCTTGGAAGACATTAGATTTTAATAAACAATGGAACTACTAGCCAGTAAATCTGACAGATGTCATCTTAACATGCTAGGTACTGGTAAATCTGACAGCTGTCATTTTTACAATGTAGTAGCTTGTAAAAATTAATTTACCTGGCAACAAAGAGTTAAGATAAATGATAGTTTACAAGTCAGTAACAAGTAAATGTATTAACATAAGTTGTACTCTTTAGGGACATAAAATTAAATCTCATTTGGTACCACAAAAGGGTGACTAACCAGAGAGGAATAACCTTGCTTAGTAACTCTAGTAAAATGGTATCAAAAATTGTACTCGATAGAATAAAGGGAATGGTTGAGTATAAATGAAGTAGAGAATAAGGTTTTCGAGAAAGATCTTGCACAGGACACAAACAAAATCAGGAAACTATTGAGCAAATGATGGAATCCAAGAAACGCTTTACCTAACGTTTATAGACAATGAAATATTTCAGGATACCTAACACTAAATCCTTAAAAATATTTACTGTAAATCTTTTTCCTAAATGGACTTAGTAAATTCTTAGAATCTGGCAACACTGATTTGAGCAAAAATTTAGCTTCACATTTTTAACCATTAAACTTTTATTGGGACATTTTTTTCGTACGATGCATATTTCTAACGGTATTCCTATGGATTTTTTTTATATTGGGTCATCCAACATATACCTAATATAATTTGAAATAAATAATATAATATAATTTAATAATAAAACGTTCTTCTGTGATATGTGGCGGCGTTTAATTAGTTTTGTATTAATTAATCCAATTCTTCCTTATCCAATTACATATGCCATTACCCGATCCTGGTATTGCATTTAACCCTGTGTAGTTTGTGCTACCCGTGGGAATGGATAGTGCGAACTAGTGCCCTGGTCACTGGTGCAGCCACACAATGCTGTGACAGCTGACCGGACCATGAAATTCATTGTATGTACAAGTTTTTATACCGCTCTTGATTGCCTATTTTGAATGTAGCAGGCTTATACGAGCTTTTGTATAAACCGGTCAATACATTCCAAAATAAATAATAATGGGGTTTTGTCTAAGCGGACGTATTTTAAAGAAATATATATTGCAAATAAAAATTTAGGTAAATAGAGTGTAATGATGTAAAAATTATTATAAAATGTTTAGTATTTATAAGAGAAATACAAAAATTAAAAAAATAATACTTTCAGTCCGGTTTCAGAAAAATAATATTTTTATGAAATTTTTATGGTTGAATTTACCTGAGATATAGAATAATTAGCATTTGAGGTAATCCGAAACGTATGCTGCATACATATAAGCAAAGCCTTGTTTACACTGGCCTAACTAGAACCTGTTCAGAATACAAATGCGTGTTCAGGATACAGGATTTCCCTATCAGGTTTGAATATTGGAACACCGGGTATTATTGGCAGGGATATATGCAAATTAGAATACAGGATCACCAAAGGATATACAGATATACATTTTATATTTGATCTAGTATCAAATATAAAATGTAAATCTAATTAAAATATTATTGGGATTACTGCCATTTAAAAATGGAATTTAAAATGTTATTTAGCATTACTACAAATTACAATATTATTTATTTTTTCACAGAAATATAAATCGTGATAAAATATTTCAGTGTTTATATTATTAATAAAACTTGCGGTAACATAAAATAATTTAGAATTAAAAAAGTTAAATTAAAATACGTGCGAAGTATATTCATTTATTTTTATGAAGCGAAACGTCCGTTTTTTCCCCTAAACGTCTTTTAGGTTAGAAAGAATATACGAGGCACAGTTAGAGCAAAAACACAAGAATCCTTTTGAGTATAAAGCTTGTAACAGACTAAAGCGATTTATACCAAACCACCGAGGAATATGTTGACTTAGTATTTACATAATAGTCAGATTTCTATTCATGGATTTATAAAATAGGGAGAGGAAATTCAAAGATTTAGTTAATTAAATAAATTCATAGAAATGGAAATTATTAGTGAAGATTTTAAAGCTTGAGTAGAATATTGGAACTCAGCCAATTTGGTGGAGGCGCCAAACGAAATTTATTTTATTTGTAAATTATTATATGAGATAATAATTTAACACGCATTTCCTTTACTATTTTTTCTATTACTGGTATTAAAAGCAGATTAAGAACCGAAGTTATAGATAAATTTATTCCTCACTTAAAATTTATTTCTCAAGTTTATTTACTTATTTAAATTTAAGTGCAATATAAATCTTTACTTAAATATTGAAGCATTAAATTTTAACAAGCATTATTTTAAAATGTACCAGAATATTCATCTAAATGTGACACTTTAATTCTTTCATTGACTTTTGTTAAATATATCATAATTGTGTTATGCTATCAATCAACAATCTTGTTTCACTATTGTATTTAAAATATTGATATTTTATTTGTAATAATAACAAAATTGCCAATAATATTGAAGACAATGTGTTAGTATTTTAAACTTTAATTATTAAGAAATAGTTGAATAACGACAAGTGTAGTTTATACTTGTCAAAACTATCATACATTCACTTTACTTTACTTAAACTAACTTTATTTACAATTTTTACACATTCAAATAAAACTGAGTATACCAAAAACTACAAAACTGAATTACACTCTTTGTGAATCAGTATACGGACTGATCCACCCACTTTCAGAGCTGGTACCTCTGACCTGAAGTTCGTCTACATCATTACAGACGCTCAAACTAAACAAAAATTAAATTAAACTAACTACATTATAAACTACGTCTGCACTACGACTACGACTATCTAAGACTGACTTTTCAAAACTTTTTGCGAAGCAAATCTACCCTCTCAACTTCTTATCTAAATACAATTTTTGTCTGTGAAATATGATCTCATCGGCATCTGGTACATACCTAATTTCTAATTTTTTTACAAAACGTCTATCTCAATAAAAGAATCGTAGTTCACAGATGGAAACCAGGGCTGTATTTTCCATTTTGTTACAAAACATAAGTAAAGTGAAAAGAATAACAAAAAGAATGTACCTATTAAATAAATGCATAAAGTGTTTAAATTTATCTCAAAATTGTATTGTGTGTAAGGTGTAAATTTGCCTGTACAATGAACTTCAGGAGATGTCTACATCAGCAACAAGTACTACATACATCCTCACGTCATAGTGTTATGCAAACGTATAGCGTGCATAGAGAACAATGTGTGCAACCAGGATGCATATTTTCATTGTCTACTACGCTCTGGAATGTCAAGAGCTATTTGTTAGATTTTTGGGAAAAAATGTATGAATAGCATCATTATCATTTAAATTAATTTGTATAATAAAGTACCACGGTCTAGCCAACAAAAAAATACAAAATGCGCACAATACATAGTACATATTGTTAACTATCCAGACTCGTAAAGTTGAGTATAGCATAAAAATTATCTACAACTGAAATTCAATCAATTTATTTACAGAAATTTATAAAAAAAATAGTTAATTGTAATTCCAAGGTGAAATTTTTATCAAAAAGCTTTTTTATTTCACAAACAAATATTTGTAATTCAGGAAATAAATTTGAATTGGTGCTTTTTTAAATATTAAAGCAGATTTCTAATTTACATAGCACACAAGACATAATTTGTCTTAGGAAATTGATGTATCCGTTTATGAGAAACGTACAAATAAAAAACAGATCTATACAGTAGTACAGTTTAGGAATTGCCCAATATTTTCAATGTTCGGGCATATTCAGCGGAATTCAGTATAGGTACTTCGTGATAGTACTGTAGCGATTTCAATAGCGACGTCACAGACAGGTAAAGACACTCGAAGATACAAGAATATTCAAGAACTTAATTGCTTTACTATTTAAGTCTGAGCAGAAAAGACAATGAAGACAGTCTGATATTAATACGCGTAGTCAACATAAATAGTTGGTGAAAATAAATATCGTATTAGTTTATATTTAACGTTTTTTTTTTTTTCAGAATGTTACTTCATATATGTTCCTTATGGTACGTATGTAATAATGTATTTCTAGTATGTTCCCCAATATTATATCAAAATCAGTACAACTGGAGACCGAAGTAACCGGTAGATATTTAGGCATTATTTATTTTTTTAAATATATTAGTTCTCGTTCGATTATTGACATTAAATTAAAAGAAATCCTTTCAAGAAATAATTATTTTCTTATACCCAAACCTAGGTATAGCTCGGTGGGAAAGCAACCAGGTTCACGTGTATGACGTATGTGCTATCGGGTGTCTGGTATCCGGTATCCAATTTGAAAAGTGTCGGAGACGTTATCGATTGTAAACAATCCTGCTGGCTGACTCCACTACTCCGGAGTCCGGACCCCCGGAGCGGTGGGGGTAATGGCCACGGCGGGGGTGGGACATTCCGGGCACGCGGCCAACAGGTCTGTGCAGGCATCGCCCGACGTAGTTGTTGCTTGGAAAACAAAACAAAAGAATGGTGCACAGACGCAGGGGATATTTTGAACAATCCCCAAAATTTCTCTCGCTTTAGAAGAAGAATCTATTAATATTTTAATTTAATTATTGCTATATTTTAGCTTTAAATTGAACGGACTGTAAGATCTAGGATCCAAATCCTAGAGTCTGTAATTTTTATCCAAATAAAATACAGTTGTGTCCTGTGATTCGGCTGTATTCTAACAATCCGTAAAATATCTAAAGAATTTGCTTCGAGATTAATTACTATTTAGTTGGCATATCAACAACAAATAACATTTATTAAGAATACAAAATCTGACAATAAAGATAATTTGTTTTATTTCGAAATTAAGTAAAATTTATCTATTAAAATATAAACTCAACTGCCAATCCTACAAATACCAATAAAAAGGGATAAATATTATATATTTTATTTCATATTTTTTTTAGTTTTTAAAAACAAAAAAGTACGTTGAGCTTATCAAATCCATAATTTATCACGAATGTAACATTTTTAATTAATACTAAATAAATAAATAATAATTAGAAAAAAGGATAATTCTTAGCTGGTTAGTTTATTCAAGAGCCGATAGTTTCTAGAAATCAGTCTTTATTCATAATAGCACATATTTACATATTTTATGTCCTGAAGAAAACCCAAATGAAGTCGAAATTGTCAAGATTGGAAGAATAAAGTTGGCCGATTTTATTAATACATCATTTTTGAAGAAATTTATTTCAAGATTTTACAATAGGACTATTGCAGAGACGTCACTAAAATGTAAGTAAGTCCTGTCATGAAAACTGACGCCCTGTTCCTTCTAGTAATGTTGTGCCGTAGATAATATGTCAGCTACAACTTCAAAGAAAGTGAATTTTATTATTTCAACAGCACTATCTTTTTATTAATATACAAAAATCATGGAAAAAAGAAAATAAAAGTACCTCAAGTCGTTATAATGCCATAAAAAGAAATACAATTTGTGTACTTTGTGTCCCTTTTGTGTGTAGAGTGCACGCCACTGTCAGCTTTCTACACAATCAAATCTTCTTTTGTCGATAGTTTTTATGCGTCCTAGAGGAGTGATTCCACAACATGTCTATAGACTGTGGACTATATTCGCCTCTCACAGACAGTAATCGTTAAGACTATAAATTCTATCCGATTACATTGTTTCTGATTCGCTACGTGGAACGAATTGTAACAATCACCCAAAACATAAAATGTAATCTTCCTTTCCCAGCAGATGTGAAAAGTAAATCAAAAGGGAACAAGAACTATATGAAAAATCTCCAGCGGAAAAAACATAAAAATAATGAGAATTTCTGGTGGTCGATTTTCACCTATAGTTCATCCGTCGTGTCATAGTAACAGGAAGTTAAATATTCATTACATTATTTCAAAATCCATAGCCATAGATTAAAAATGTATACTTATATACTCATTTTTACGTTTCATATTTGTGTTATCTTGACGATATTTTGCTGTGGCTACATTTTCAAATAGAGAATATGCAATATTAATATTATGTCAACAGAATAGCACACTGCCTCATTTTGGTAGAAATGTTAGAACTCATTTAAATAACAACTTTACTAACTGGTAGATTGAAAGAGGACATCCAGACAGCTCTAGCTTATTTTCATCTAATCTAGGCTGTTTTGTTATATCTGTTCTGAGGTTTGTAACGTATTTTGACTGAACTGATGCATTATAATAAATAGACAATGGTTAGAAAATGTTTGATATGTAAAACATCACAAGTGAAGGATTCACTGCTGTCATTTCACTTGTAAATTATAAAATATGTTATAGGTTGTGTTTATTCCTAGGTAAGATTTCCTTAAATGTTTTTCTGAGATGTCTATATGTCTGTACGATGCCTGTAAAATACTGAAAATTTTGAAGGCAGAAGACTAACATACAACCAAAGAACATTTGTCCCAAAAAACACGTAACATAATTATGGAAAGTGATGGTGATCTTTCAAATACTCCACCAAAATAGCAAATTCAGCATATAATAATTTATTACCTTCCAAATATTACGACATATTTTTCAAATGGAAAAAAAGCCACACGTTGCAGTGAGATTTCTATAACTAAGAATATCTGCAAAATTACAGAAAATGTCATCTTTAGAATGTATACCTTAATGTAACCGTTATTTATTTAGACTTAACTTAAACAGTATTTTGTTGAACTCAAAATATTTTTATTTTAAATTTTATCGGTAGCTGTTCATATCATTCCGCTTTTTATATTTACCTTCATAGTTAAAGTCAAATTAAGTATACAATTTGTCACATATTATAGATACGGAAAACATTTTAGTAGTGGTATCAAGATAAGTACAAAATCACTGGTAAAATTAACCACGTGTTAAACATAAATAAATAAAATAAAGTGTATTCATGGCTTCCTCTATTAAATTTAATTTTGTCCATAAATCCTTTTGGACATAAGTGTATAAGGTAAGAAGGAATATATACTTAAGCTCTATCGAGTCGCAGGACACCTATATGTGGTAGTGAGTATTAATTAGTAGAATATAATTCTAGGGCACCCGTTCTATTTATGTAACTAATGAATGAATTTAGCGTGAAGGTTATAATATGGTGAGCTTTCCAACTTAAAGTTTGCAAGCTGCGTTATTTATTGCGAGCAAAGTGAATCGTCCATTTACAGGACGATGCGTATACACAGAGGGTATATGAAGTTTGTTTAACCATTATATAAATATCAACACAAGTAAACTTCTCTCATATACACTAAAATACATTCCGTGTACATTCAATTCAATTCCATGTTCAAGAATAATATTACGCTTTTTATATTTACTTAACCTACTTTGGAACAACGCGCAATAAAATCCACCAAGTATTGAACTCAAATTTACACTATAAAGAAAAACAAGTAACGAATAGCTAAAATATACAATGCTTACAGTTGTTTTCTATATTCTTTATAATAATAACAAAAAAATATACTGACTTTTCTGTTAGAAGAGTCCTTTAGAAATGTTTTTAACAATGCGACAAAATTTCAAAGTTTCGAGGGGTGAAATCAGGAGTAATTGAATGTCCTGAATATAGATGTGAAACCTCGAAGGTGTTGTAGTTCCACTGTAGGGTTCGTTACATTTTTGGCTAATTTAATTAGGGTAATTGTCCCCAATGTAATTAGATCGCGTTTGGTTTGGGTGAGATAAATAAACAATTATGCAAACGCGTGTACGGAAACGCTGCTGTGGAATGCCAAAGTGACACTCCCCAGAAAGTAATATCGGGAAAAAGTCGTTATGGTCAATGTACCATAAAGGAAAATTACGCTCACAAACGAATATTTAATAGCCTCATTTATTTTATTACTATTGATACTTTGTACCTAATCCGAGGATCACAGGAACACAATATTAACAATTACTTTTTACTATATTGAACAAGGGTAATTTTTAATTGCAAAAATTAACTTAAATTTATTATTTAAGGACGAGGAAGCAAGAAACAGAAAGATACAACAAAATATTGCAAAATATTCTTTAATTCTTGCTACATATAATGAACGAAGGAAAATAATATATAGTATGATAAACAAGAAATGTTACTTATTTCAAACGAGCTCATGCTGTAAATCATGAGTATGAAATGGACATTCCAAGTGAGTTGTACACTATACTTTTTCTACGACCACGATATTATTTCCTAATTCATTTATATTTTAATAATAGAGATGTCTTCATTTCACTGCTTTCTAGAAACTAGCTACAAATCAAAAATTAAACAATACGGTTTTTGTTTTGTGTAAATTAGTGTTTATATTTGTATATTCACAGTTTTTCTTATTTTTATTATCTTTTATTATTCATATTTTCTTTATTAAACTTAATCGTGAAATTTAAAAAATTTAAACTTACGATGAACCCCTTTTCATTTGTACGAATTACCTATTATATGTTTAATACAAAAACTTATTATTTTATAAAATTTTAATCATAATTTATATCAGGCAAACCTTGTTTGTAATACAAGATTCTTGTCTTAGTAAAAGTGTAATTAAAAATAAATCAAATTGTCCACACAAATGAAAGCGATTAGTGATCTGTTGACCTGGTGAATTAGGTGTTATCGTGAACCAACTAAATTTTACTTTCATGTCTAGACTCATTTAGATAATTACAAAAAGGTCATGTACCCCTTAATGAAACATACATACAATATAAATAAAGAACTGTAAGATCGGCTGCAGTGAAAACAGCGAAGATGTCTTAAACACGAGTTTTAATTTACCGGGTGTTTATGATCTCCAGTCTAATTGCAAATTCCTGATGCATTCCAGGTTTTGTTTTTGTGCGTAACGTGTTGAAGGCCTGCCACCCACCCAGTGTAAACAGTTTGGCACCGATACAACATTCGCTGCTAAATATTCTAACATCTTAATTATTAAATCTTCCAAAACATGCCAGTCGAAAACATCTTCAACTCCGGCCGGTATTGCTGTTAACCTCTCCCGGGATAATGAGTGATAATTATGTTAAAATCTCACGTGAAACTTCGGAGGTACTTAATGAGATATTAGACAATTAGTTTCATTATACAAAAAAACCTCTTAAGGTAACAAATTCTTGTATCTTTATAAAGAACATTGTTGCGATGGCAGTGGATTCTTGTTAAATACATCATTTGTGGCAAAGCATTTCAAGATGCAACACAGTCTCAAGTACCTTTCACAACAAGTTTTTTGGACTCCTGAATTGTAAATATAACGATCAGACATCCTTGAAATCTTCGATAATTCCGATTTTACACATTGGGATATATATTTTTAGTTCATACTTTTAAAAAAAAAAAAAAAATCTTTGTGATAATTAGTGATGAGCGTTTTGAATCACAGAATGATTTGTGATTGCTCCTTTCCAGTAACTGTGATTTTAAGGTGTGTTGTGAACACAGTTAATTGTATGGTTAAAGTTGGAAGTCTTCGTTACTACTCAGAATTGTTTAGTTAGGGGCGAAACTGCTAATCTGAATCACAGTTTCACAGATGATTTGTGATTGCTACTTTCATATCTGTGAATTGAAAGTGTGACTGCGATCATAGTTTACTGTACGATTAAAGTCGGAAATTTTTGTTACTAATCGGAATTGTTAAACTACAAAGCGTCATATTGAAGAGCATACCATAATTTTTTTTAAGCAGTCTGCTTATTGGAATCTATAAAATCATTAACAACGCAAATTGATTATAGAACCTTGCGCTGTAAATACAATCTAGAACGCAGTTATAATATAACTATTTATAGCATTTTATGATGAAGCTGTCAGACAACAGCTTACAGAGAATTCCGAACCACTCGGACACAGCTATATCTTATAAAGTTTGGTAATACTGGTATTTGAACCCCAGACCTTACACTTCGTAGAGCGTACTAACCAAGTAATCCACCGCTACCCGTTGTTAAACATTTGATAACCCTCTCAAATCGATTGAAAAATGATGTATTGTATTTTAGTTTGTAAGAATATAAACTTTTTTCCTAATGTTTACTATAATGTCATTCATCTTCGTGACTTATCCGAAATCTAGCATGCCTTGCATTAACCCCAATTTCCGCTAACTTCACACCTTTGACTCTTTTGTTCGCTGACATTTCTCCATTGTTACAAAATCAAAATAAAACGCCAGTAATGGACAGTTAAGTTAAACAATAACCACCATTGTGTTCCGCAAAAAATATCGCAGTCATAACCATAGATTTATTAACAAAAAGAATATTTTTTATGTGTAAACAGAAAATGTTTTTGTTTAATTATGAGGTACTTGTTTCTCGCTAAAAATAAATGAACATTATTACTGGAAAACAAGAGTTTGCTGCATCTAGTAAACAAACATGTTTATAAATAATATACTTCAGTTTCCGTTCCATAAAATTTTCAAATCAAATCTTAGGTCATTCATTCGTAATAACTATAGGATAACAGTTTAACAGTACAGGAAAATATTTCCATAATTTAATAACTACAAGTCCATTCCAGACGAAATGATTTCTTTATTTACTTCCAATTTACTATCCTTATAATCTGTTCAAATAAAATAGGAAACTTCTATACAGGAAGTAAGTTTAGAAGTTGATGATGAGTTTATTGTGTGAGGAGGTAGTTTGGGAAGGAGGGATGTTTATCGGAATGATTGATTGTAGCACGTGAGGGCTTGAGTAGCATACAAATGCCCTCTTTGTTTTCCCTCTTCGTCCTCAACACATAAAGAGAGACAAAGGATCAACAAACTATCTATCAATAGATAAAATCCTTCACTTGATTAAGAGGTTCATTTCAAATTTAATACAAAATAAAAATACCGATATGTCCGAAGTAGAAAATGAGAAGAATTATATACAAACAAGTACTATTCTTTCTGAAAGTCCTGTTCCAGCTAAGAATGTAGTGCACATATGGTAATCTGACAATTAATAAAGAGTCTTTCAATTAGGACGCCGTAACTTTCACAATTGATTGCGGTTTTGTTTAAATCGACACCGCTATCGTTCTGCGACGTTTTGTTCTATCATAGCTGCTATTTTATCATGGAAAAGTATACGATTAAATAACGCGTTGAAATTGTGAAAATTTCTTATCAAATTTCGTCTTCAATTGACCTGAAGAAGAACATTATTCAAACCATTGCTGAAATCCAGCCCGAATTATACCAAAAAATAAATCACAAATTGGATCTCTCATTTGAATGATATTATTGTAACGAGCGAGACTCACAGCAGATGAATCATCACGGCTGACCTGTCTGGTCAGGTAGTCGCGTTAATGGTCAAGTGCAAGAAAGACCCCGCTATTGTTCGAGAATTTTATTGAGTCCAGAAGGTTCTGGAATGTTCAAGATTAGCTGCCCGCAAGTATATAAAAGGGTCACTTAATAAATTTTCTTAGTGTTTAATTCCTTATTAATAATAATTATTCATAAATTCGTGCTTATATTTTTTATTCATAATATTACTTACTTTTATTATTATTTTTGTTTATAATTTATTATTCGTTCATTGATTTTATTTTTACACTTCACCTAAATAAATAAACGTTACAATATTTTCAAAACATAATGGCATTAAATGTGTTTCAAGAAGCAAAAAAAAAATTTTGTTGTAACACATGTACAAGTCTTCTCATTAAATTTTAATGATTAGGCGTACCAGTTGAAAGACCCTATATTAGCTTAATATTTATAATTTATACCTGTATAAAATTTTAATTACTTTTTTACCAAGTGTATATAAACAATGAGTTAACAAACTATTTATCTGTAAATAAAAATCCTTGACTTAATGAAGAATCTCATTTCAAATTTTATATAAGATAAAAAACCACTTTTTTCGAGTGGTTCAAATCTAGAAACAAGTAACTATTTGTTCTTGAAGTTCATCTGTTCCATTTAGAAATGTTGTACTCAAGATGATACTAATCTGACGGTTAATATAATGTAACATTTACAGTTGTCGCATAAATTTTTAATTACTTCTTTACCAAGTGTAAATAAACAATAATTAGCAAAACATCTGTAAATGCTTAGTAATTATTTTCTTTAACCTTGCTAAAGTAATAAACGTGTTAATAAATTCTAAAGGATTCTGCAAAAAAGAACTTTCTAATGTGGAGTAGCAAAAACCGTTGAGAAATGAATAATCATAAACATATTTGCATAAAGTGACTCAGTTCAATTAATGATCAGATTGTAGTGACTTTCATTTTTGAAGCCTTGAAGGAATGAGAAATAGAAACATAAATGTTGATTGTGGTGGATGATATATTAAAATGAGAATTACAGTCTGACATCTCACGAACCGTATAATAATACTGCGACATTTTAAAATTGTAATTTTCATCGTAGCTGGCAGATAACAGATTTATAAATTAGAAAATAAACACCAACAATTTATTCCCAACATTTCAACTTAATAATTAATTTTAAAATATTTTGCAACTTTGTTGCTTCATAATTCCATATTTTTATTGCAATTACCTTCCTATTGGAAGAAAACTTGTCTGTTCTTGTTCTCTATTTGCAACTGTAGTGCAACAAATTATATAAATATTGAGTGCAACCGCTCTCTTCCGAATAGTTGAGTATTTGTGGTTGCTTTCACTTATGGAAAAACGGTGAATAAACAAAATTCCATCCGTAAACTGGTCTAGTGTGCATTGGTCTAATAAATCATCGGCTCGCCTTAGGAGTCGGGAAGCGTTCAACAGTTCATTGACCGGATGATCAACTCTAACATCACGCTCTCTTTGCCCAGGAATCGATGTTGTCGGTTTACCAATAATCAATAACAAACGACAGCAATAATATATTCATTTATAAATTCGTAAATGAAGTACAAGAATTCAGCAGAAAAACGAAAAGGTGAACTTAAAAAAAATAAAAAGTTATCATCCAGCTATATGAAATTTTTGGTATCCCTTCGATGTCATTATAATTATAACCGAATTATATTGTTATCACATTTCAAAGTAAATAGTGTAAATACTAATAATCAATAACAAACGACAGGAATAATATATTCATTTATAAATTCGTAAATGAATTTCAAGAATTCAAAAGAAAAAGCGAAAAGGTGATCTCAACAAAAATGAAAAGTTATCATCCAGCTATATGCAATTTTTGGTATCCCTTCGATGTCAATTATAATTATAACTGAATTTTACTGTTATCACATTTCAAAGTTCATTGAACAAAATATCATATTTCAAATAATTTTCTAGGTTAGGTTATAAATTGAAAATAATATATCAATTGGTTTACCGACAAAGTTGAACAGATTTATTAGTTCCTGAACAGGGTTGCATGGATTTAAATCACTTGATTTATATCAGATTTAAATCACATTGATTTCTTTTTAAATCAGTGATTTAAACCACTTTTTCGGAATTTTTTTTTAACATCCCAGGTTTGCAATTTGCGGCAAAATGATTTCCCTGATATATTATTTTAAATTTAAAACGCAAAAAAAAAAATTGCACTAGTTTGTTTGTATAACGATACCGCTTATAGCGAGAAACTGGTTATAACGTCGAAATTGGGATCACTTATTTGAAAGCCTACGTACGTTAACGATATTTTCTTTTATCAGTTATAACGACTTTCGGTTATAGAGACGGAATTTTTGGTATATAAATAAAAATAATCCAATATAAATCAGAAACATAATTTTTTCCTACAACTGTCAAATATGTTGACATTTGTGTATTAATTTTTTGCTGTAAAGTATGTCATTTTTTATGAGTTATGTTTTTATGTATTCTATGATAACCACGCAAAACGGTGAAAAAAAATTAACAATTTAATATTTATAAACAACTTTCATTTTTCTTTAGTTATGAAAGTAACTATGATATTTTTGTAAGATACCAGCATAATTTTATTATTTCTTTGTTGATTTTAATTTAAATTTCTGGATAAATTGTTGTAGAAAAAATATTGTTTGTATATTTCGAGCATAAATTGTATTTTTGGTATGCTTGAAAGACTTTTTAAATATTCTACGTACTAAAAACACCTTCTCCAGGTTCTTAATAAAAAGATAACTATTTTGATTTTATATTAAAAATCTGATTTTTATGCAACCCTTTTCTAGAAATTGTTGCCACATGGCAACAGTTCCTAAAAGCTTGTTCCTGCAATTTTTGAACACCTACTTTGTTAAATAAAATTGTAGAAAAAGAGATTTAAATTAAAAATTTAATCAATGTGGTTTAAATCAATACAACCCCGTCGAATGTAAATAGCAGTAGGTGTTAATTTACTCGCGTGGATTCCGAATGGAAAGGGTATTTAATAAGTGGGAAGTTAATAGCAGGAACATAAGTTGGGTGTTTGTAAGAACCGTGATAGGAAACCGTCCCGGAATCCGAGCTTTTAATCTCCACCGGCTGCGAAACACAGACGATATTAAACTTGGTTTAATTTAGGAAAGATAAACACAAAAGGTGTAGCGGTGCGGTTCAGCCATTTATGCATAATGAAGCTTCCAATGTCTTCACCAATTATTGCTAACGCAAATTTATGGAGGATAAAAATACCGCAAACAATCTCGTTCCATTCCGCACAAAAGGAATACTAATTTGTGGAGAACCGCCCAAAATTTACGCCTGTAATTATTATTAATTGTTGGCGTTTATGAATTGTTCCTGAAGAAATACGCCGAAGAAAATTCATAATTTACTATGCAACGGAATAGGAGCACAAAGTAAAATCAGACATCTTGCCAGAAAAGTGATGAGGTTTCCATTTTACTCAATTTTTAAATAAGATATCGGATAAAATGTTTATATCAGCGTATATAACCGATTAAAAAAAGCGGTAACCAATATTTTGAACGAAAATTGCGAACTTAAACCGTAATTTTAACAAATATTTTTAAGGCCGAAAATATCGGTAACCGTTAACCAACTAAATCATTTAGTGCAAAATTCTTTAAATATTTTTTTTATCTGTGTCATCCGTTTGTATTTGTATATGAGTCATGACAGTTATTACAATTTACATTTTATTAGAGAGTCATAAAGTAGATAGTCTCTTTGTCAGCATTAGGCAAGTTTACAATTGAAAAGTAACCTGCGTTTTTCTGAAGGTATTATTTGTTATATTTTTTATTTAATTATTTCTTTTTAGTTAAATTTTTATAATTTTTTTTAAATATTTTTTTTATTTGATATATTAACCGGTTTAAACCAGTTTCCAATTCTTTATAAGGGTTAACCGTTTACCAGTATTTTTTTCGGTTACATGCCCTGGTTTATATGAAAAAAATATTATTTTTTTAAACACTTTTACTTCCTTGTAGGAAATAAAGAATTTTAATAGCGAAAATTTCGTGTTTTCAAATTTCAACGGAAATATCCGTTTGACCATCTGTAAATCAATTCTGGTTAGTACATCTCTCTTTTTTTCTGCAATCGGCAGTGTTAGCCTCTTAAAACGGACACCTGTATGTATAAAAATTAATTACTTAGAGGATATAATCCATATATAATTCAAAATAATTATTGTATAGGAAATTGTTAAATATTTTTTCCAAAACATCTATACTATTTTCTTTTGAACGGAGGCGATAGGAATTTTTTTGTAATATTTGTAATACATCAAATTGGCACACCCTATAAAGGGTAATAAACTATGATTTGATTAATTTATTAATTTTATTTTAAACACCTTAATATATGTTGCCACATGTGCCCTGTATGCTCTGATGCTGGTCACGTTTTATAGTATAAATTATTATTAATATAGTTCAAATATTTATAGTTGTGGATAAATTGTTTGCATGTTTAAACAACAATGTCTATTTATTATTATTATTATTAGTTCATGCTTTATAGTTCTGTAATTTCTTCTGGCAAATAACAAATGATTATTTCGGTTATATTTCGTGTAGTGTGTATGTTGAAGTTAATATTGTGGAGATTTTAGCGTCCATAATTTAAATGTAACCAGCACATTAAAGCGTGTACAACAAATTACAATATCTGCAAATAGCCCATCAAGAATATAAATGTAGCAAAGTGTTGGGAACATAATTACCGTAACTTGCTCCGTATTTATTTCATTTATGAATCATGAACATTTCCGAACCGTATTTATAGTTTCCGTGCAGCTTATGCCTTCACGACATTACACATTCATGTATTGATCAAACCGTTTCGATTTCCACCGATTTATTAAATATACATTACTTCTAAACTGCTCTTATATCATATTTATAACTATGAGTTTGTCTAGTAATCGTGCACAGCTATGCCATACAGAAATGTAGAAATACAAAATTTTAAATTGTGATTTTTCCGATTTCTTCCAATTTTCTCTTAGTTTGAAAATTGATTGACATAAGAAATCTCAACATATTGTAACGTTTTATTTATTTAGGTGAAGTGTAAAATTGATTAAAAACACTAATATTTATATAACTATGTTTAATTAAAGAAATATGAATTATAAAGAATAAATAAAAATAACTAACACTAAGAATTAACAAATATAAATACTAATTTAAGAACTAATTATTATTACTAAAGACTTAAACACTAAGATAATTTATTTAAACAATTAAAACTATGCAATATTTATTTCAACACTATTTATATCACTGTCTATTTATTTATATCACCATCTGTACACTACACGTATTAACACAAGACTGTCCTCGCGATCTTTTGGTCGGGGTATTTATATTAAAATACATCATTCTAGAAGATTCTTTGATTCCTTGAAATCAGAACAATGGGGACCGAACGGACGTGTTCTGACCTGCACGCTAGCGGTCGCCGCCCGCGCCGCCGCCCGCGCCGCGACCCTGGGTTCGCTACATTGCCCCCTCCTTAAGACTGTTTCGTCCCGGAACAGTTCGTTATGACGAAATCTGCATGCATCACCCTTGGTGCATCTGGAAGTCTTGAAGAAGTAACAGTCGACGGTCCGTTTGAGCTCCTCTTGGCCGGTAGAGTTGAAGCTGCAAACTAGAATTTCCACTCCGGTAAAGCGGAAGACTGTTTCTAACATGCTTCTAACAATCCTCCAATCCAAACCATCTAGTCCACAGCCTATCTTCGGTATTGCCAGTTTCATGATGTCGTTTTCCAACAGATGGTCCTTCATGTCGCACAGCGAGTCCCATAAATTGCGGTATGACGGCTTCTGATGTGAGTATTGTTTCGTAACGAGATAGTAAATGCACCGCTTGTGTTCTACGTTATCATCCTTCAGTTGTAGCGTTTTCCCGACAGTTGGACGTTGGTTGGCCAGTTCTTGTACTCGTCCAAATTTTCTTTTAAAAACTGAAGCGATGCCGCGGGACATTTTAATGTCTTTCGCTACACAGTGAGCGAGGGAATATTCTGGGGACACGGTGAACAGATCTCGTTGTTCTTCTCGTGTCACGCCATACCGTGCTTTGTGACCAGTGGAATGACTTTCCATAAAGTCATCAAATGTGGGTTCCTCAGCTATAACCCGGCGAACCGTCGCTCCACGATGATCGTCAAAATTATCACCAGCAAAAGGGGCTAACCGATTGAAGTGGACTACTCTCGGCTTTCCATTAGGTGTTTTCCTAATTCTGTAGATCACATCATTTATTCTTTTTACGATCTCGTAGGGACCTTCCCAATTCTTTTGCAGCTTCGGTGATAAGCCACGTCGTCTTTGTGGATTGTAAAGCCACACCAAATTCCCAGGTTGGAAACCACCTTTTTCAGCCTTGACGTCATACTGGTCCTTCATCCGATCGCTGGCACCTTGAATGTTTGTGCGGACTTGTTCATGGATGTCATTCATTCTTCTCCGTAAGTCCGTTACATAGTCCTCCCCGGCTAGATCTTCACCGGGTTTACTGCCAAATACCAGGTCGCATGGTAAGCGCAACTCCCGCCCGAATAAGATGTTAGATGGTGTCTGCCCTGTTGTCTCATGCACTGATGAACGGTAAGCCAACAAGAACAGATGAAGATGTCGGTCCCAGTCTCGTTGATGGTTAGAGACTACTTTTGACAAATACCGATTTATTGTTCTATTCATCCGTTCAACCATGCCATCAGACTGCGGGTGTAATGCAGTAGTTCTGGTTTTCTTTATTCCTAATATCTTACAGATATTTTGGAACAGGGCGGACTCGAAATTCCTTCCTTGGTCGGAATGTATCTCTCGCGGTACTCCAAATCGGCAGATGCATTCTTTAACCAAAACTTCAGCGACCGTTACGGCTTCCTGGTTGGGTAATGGGTAGGCCTCAACCCACTTAGTGAAGTAGTCCATTACTACCACTATGTATTTATTTTCCTCATCAGTTTCTGGGAATGGTCCGGCCACGTCAATCGCAATGCGTTCGAAGGGACTTCCAACATTATATTGGCGCATTGGGGCTCTTCTTTTCCTATGTGGCCCGTTACTTCCCGCGCAAACCACACATTTCTTGCACCACTCTTTAACATCTTCTTTGCAATTTACCCAGTAAAATCGTTCGCGCACTCTCTCAAGGGTTTTATTCACTCCAAAATGTCCAGATCCGTCGTGGATCTCCTCCAATACTTCCGGTACTCTATTCCTAGGAATTATCAGCTGGGTCCTACTCACAGTACCTTCAGTATTCTCTATGACACGTTTCAGGAGGCCCTCTTCAACCACAATAGAGTCCCACTGCGCCCAGTAAGATTTTACACTTTGTGAGTGTCGTGCAACATCTTCCCAAACTGGTCTGCTATCGCCACGTTTCCAATCTCGTATGATTTTCAAGTCCGAGTCATTCTCTTGGTCCTTGCGAAGGTCGTCCGTTTGCCAACTATCATTCACTACTGTTGTTCTGGCGATGGTAGAGAGTTTTTCTTCTAGACGACTGCAATGCTTGCATTCGTCCTGGCAAGGTCTTCTTGATAATGCGTCAGCATTACGATGGCTTGTACCTGCTCGATGCTCAATAACGAAGTTATATTCTTGCAATCTTTCAATCCATCTAGCTGCCTGACCTTCAGGATTCTTAAATTGTAGCAGCCATTTGAGAGCAGCGTGGTCAGTTCTTATAAGAAATCTTCTACCGTACAAATATTTGTAGAAGTGCTCCACGGATTTCACGACAGCCAAAAGTTCTTTTCTGGTGACGCAATAATTCCTCTCTGGTTTTGACAAGGTCTTACTAAAATAGGCAATAACCTTCTCTTGTCCGTCTTGTATCTGGGAGAGAACGCCACCAATTCCAACGTTGCTGGCATCTGTATCTAGAACGAATTCTCCCTCTGGTAAAGGATAACTTAGCACAGGTGCGCTTGTCAAGGAATATTTAAGTTGTTTGAACGCAGCTTGACAGTCCATCTCCCAGATAAATTTTCTGCCTTCTTCAGTAAGCCTTGTCAATGGCTTCGCTATGTTGGCAAATCCAGGTACATAACGTCGGTAGTATGTACAGAGACCAAGGAAACTTCTCAATTCATGTTTGTCCCTCGGTACTGGCCAGTCACTCACAGCCCTTATTTTCTCCGGGTCAACTGCAATACCCTTACCAGAAACTACGTGTCCAAGATAATGCACTTCTTTTTGAAATAAGTGACACTTCTTTGGACTGAGTTTCAGGTTAGCCTTTCTCAATCTTTGGAAAACCTCTTCCAAGTTCTTCATGTGGTCCTCGAACGTTTTTCCTACCACAATAATGTCGTCGAGATAGACCAAACATGTTTTCCACGATAGTCCAGCCAACACGGTTTCCATAAGCCGTTCAAATGTTGCAGGGGCATTGCAGAGCCCAAATGGCATAACAGTAAATTGCCACAGACCGGTACCGATGGTAAAAGCTGTCTTTTCTTTGTCTTTTGGATCTAAATCCACTTGCCAGTATCCGCTCTTTAAATCAAGAGTAGAGAAAATCTTTGATCCTGCCAATGTGTCCAGTGTATCGTCTATTCGGGGTAGCGGGTAGCTATCCTTCTTCGTCACGTTGTTAAGTAGACGATAATCGACGCAAAATCTTGTAGAACCATCCTTCTTCTTTACTAACACCACTGGTGAGGCCCATGGACTGCTTGAAGGTTCAATCACACCTTCCGTCCTCATGTCCTCAATAATTTCTTCTGCTTCTTCCCGCTTCGCCAGTGGTAATCTTCTTGCTGTTTGGCGGATGGGTCTTGCGTCTCCGGTGTCTATTTTATGATGGACTACATTGGTTCTTCCTTTGTCCTTCTTGTCCAATTGGAACACATCTTGAAAGTTGCCAATTAAACCCTTAGCCTTGGTTTTCTGGTCTGCGGTCAAGTCCTGGAACGATGATGACAGCTCCTTGATTAGTATATCTGGAACTTCACAGGATGTGTTGTCTTTGGCCTTTACAGTTTGAATAATTGATGATACCGCTGAACATTCACCTACTACGGTCCCTTTTTTCAGTATAACGGGATAAAAATTTATGTTCATTACTCGAACTGGGATTATCTTGTCGGTTTTTAGCAAGGCTTTTCCAATTACAACTCCAGTCCCAGTTTTAGCATCATCATTTTTCGGCTGGAGCATGACAATGTTTCCCTCACAGAAGCTACCCTCTATCTGTGCTTCCACGATTGATTCACTCCGTTCTGGGAGGGTGACATCTTCCGTTATTAATATTCGCATGGCATTGTCGTCTCGTGGATTTAATACCAGTTCTTCATCATTGACCAACATCACTCCATTCTTCAAGTCAAGTTTAAATCCATGCTTTTTCATAATGTCCATGCCGAGAATGAATTCATCTTCTACGTCAGCTACCAGCACACGATGCTTAATGTACGTTTTCCCAACAGTGATGCTCAAATCTATCTCTCCAGAAGCGGTAGCTTGTTCTCCTGTAGCTGTGCGTATTTGCCACTTTGTTGGAAGTAGATGGTTTCCGAATATTTTTCTTGCTAAGTCGGGTCTGATTATTGTTTTTGTCGCACCCGTATCCAGCAACATTTTAAGCGGCCTTCTGTTGATAGAACCGTCTACATAGATGCTGTTAGCTTGATGATGAAGGGATGCGACATAAGTAATAGATTCTGGGGCTACTGGATTACGGGTCGACGATTGCCCCTTCGCATCAACCCGACTTAGTTTTCCGACTCCCTTTCTTCCTTTCTTGGTTCTGCTTTCCTCTTTTGTTTTCTGCAGAGCCTTTGCGGGTGACCTACTTCACCGCAATTCCAACAGCGGAGTTTCTTTTTTCCAGAAGCATGAATTTCGGATGTAATACGTCTTATCCTATCATCTAGGTCCTCGATACTCTCAGCATCGATAATTCGCACTCGCGATTGGTTGCGTGAAGCTTGTTTTGCAGCTTCATGATCTAAGGCATATGAAAGTGCATCAACCAGAGTTTTTGGTCGAGCCAATCGTAGTGCCTGCTGAGTTTCATTGTCTCGGACCCCATAGATAAATGCTTGTGTAGCTAGGCATTCCAAGACGCTGTCAGGAGCTGTAGGGTGTGCAAGACGAACCAGGCGAGCTATGTCGGCCTCAAATTCTTGCAAGTTCTCTTTAGAATTTTGATACCGGTTTCTTAATTGCGTTTGGTACACCTGCTCCAGATGCGCATTGCCATATCGCATATCCAACCGCTTGACAAGTTGGTCATAATCTTCCTGTTCATCCTCTTTTAGCGTCTGTAGGATATCGATGGCTTCTCCACGTAGCGAAACTGTCAGCGCAGTAGCTTTTTCTTTGGAAGTCCAACCATTTGCTTTGGCAGCGGCTTCAAACTGTTTTACATAATTTGGCCATGATGACTTGCCATCGAATTCGGGTGTTTTAATGTGCAGTTTTGAATTATGTTCCGCTTTTACTGTTTTATTTTCTTGAATTACATCAGCCACTTCAGAATTTGACACCGCTGGCCTAATTTTAGAGAAATTTTGCTGTAATTCTTCAACTTTTTTCTCGTAAATTTCTATTCTCTCTTCCAATATCCTAGAACTGTCTTTCAATTGCTCGTTTAGTTTATCTTCCAAAGTTCTAGAATTTTCCATCAACTCTTCTTTCAATAGTCTAGAACTTTCTTCAAACTTCCTAGAATTTTCTGTTAATTCTTCTTTTAATTTTTGTTCTAAACTTCTGGAATTTTCTATTAATTCTTCTTTCAATGTTCTAGAATTTTCCATCATTTTTTCTTCCAAAGTTCGAGAATTTTCTTCAGATTTTCTAGAACTTTCCTCTAATTTTTGTTCTAAAGTTTTAGAATTTTCTAGCAACTCTTCTTTCAATGTTTTAGAACTTTCTTTCATTTGTTCCAAAGTTCTAGAATTTTGTTCTAGAATTTTAACAAAATCGGTGAAACCACCCGCAATTTCGAATACAAACTCATCTGGATTTTCACCAGCTTCTACTAAAGCTTGCCGTAGACGAAGTTGCAGAACAGCCTTGGATCCCGATGTCTCTAACTCTCGGTCTTCCAGTTCCCTCTTGAGATCGGTTACTTTTAATTCACTTAATTTTACTTGTTTACTCGCCATTTTATTTATTTTTATTTTACACTTCACAATTTATTAACCCTCACACCTGACACCAATTGTAACGTTTTATTTATTTAGGTGAAGTGTAAAATTGATTAAAAACACTAATATTTATATAACTATGTTTAATTAAAGAAATATGAATTATAAAGAATAAATAAAAATAACTAACACTAAGAATTAACAAATATAAATACTAATTTAAGAACTAATTATTATTACTAAAGACTTAAACACTAAGATAATTTATTTAAACAATTAAAACTATGCAATATTTATTTCAACACTATTTATATCACTGTCTATTTATTTATATCACCATCTGTACACTACACGTATTAACACAAGACTGTCCTCGCGATCTTTTGGTCGGGGTATTTATATTAAAATACATCATTCTAGAAGATTCTTTGATTCCTTGAAATCAGAACAATGGGGACCGAACGGACGTGTTCTGACCTGCACGCTAGCGGTCGCCGCCCGCGCCGCCGCCCGCGCCGCGACCCTGGGTTCGCTACAATATGTATTTTAATTTTAAATTTTGTTGCATCAAATTGCACCACATAATTGAAACTTTCTACTGCATGTTTCTTATTTGAAATGATATAATTTAGAACAGGGTTGGCCTGATTTAAATCAATTGATTTTTTTTAATAAAAATCATTGATTTTCATCAAAAAATGAAAATTTAATTATTTGCTACAAAACTACATATTAATAATCACCAAATCAGTTCGGGATAATAATAAGTATTTAAATGAGTAAAAATTATTACTCTTCTAGTTTTATTCAGATGAATCGTTTTGATTTTATTACAGATATCGTTTTCGTTTATCAAATAAAATATTTATATTGTTTTTAAAACAATTAAAAAGTATAGTAATTTATTTAAATATCTTTAAAAATAAAAAAATAAAAAATAAATCATGATTTATTTATTCCTTAACGAATAATTAAATTTTCATTATTGCTTCAAGTTGCACAATTTTTCATTAAAATATTTTAAGTTTTCCACAGGATGTAACCTGCTTACAAAACTAATATTTTGCTCAATGGCACGGAAAATTCAATAAGTGGAATTCTTGATTCATAATGAATTTGTTGTACAAATAACAGACATTTATATACGTGTTCGTGCAAAGTTTCAATAAGCTTTGTGTTGCATTGTTTTGCAATAATCGATAAAATGAAAGGAAATATAATTGCGTTGTGGTAAACTATTAGTAATTAAAATTTATGTTTCATGGAAAGTAAATTCTTGCGATATCTGCGATTAAAAATCCTATAAAATTGTTTAATTTATTCTTATTTTTATGTAACTATTTTTATGTCACTGTTACTCAGAAAATCCTACTGTTTATCAATAGTTTTCCTTGTACATTCATGCATTTAATTTGTATGTACATATATAATTGGTTTATAAAAATAAACATGTTTTTAGATGATACCTAAACTAAAGTAAATTAATATTGTATCTACAGATATGCGCAGGGTATGTAACCGAAAAAAATACTGGTTAACGGTTAACCCTTTTAGAAAAAGTCATAATAATAACAGTTTTAGTTCGAAAACCGGTTTTTAAAAATTGAAAACCGGTTAGAAAAATAATAAAAAACATAACTTTAATTTAATAAAAAAAATAATTTAAAAAAAATTGTTAAAAATTAAAGTGTCTGTAGAATATGCACACCAGAAACTTGTGTGAAGAAAGTAATAAGACAAAAAGTAAATTTGCCAAATATCTAGTGAGTTATGCATATTCTTGGGAAAACAAAAACATGATTAAAATTGTCAAGTAATGCGGCAACTTTGCCCCAATTTAACCGACTTTGTATCACTTACAGTTTTCTTAAAACGTACACCCTGTATATAATAGCTTAATTTTAGATGAAATTACTCACTCTTTCTCATTTTCAAATGGAGTATAGTAAAAGTAATAATTTACTGGCTTGCTGCAAGTATTGCACCTACACACATATTTGTGAATAAAATAAATAGTTGTAAAACACGATGAAGAAATCCAAAATAAACACGAGTACTTAGTCATCCATTGAGTAAAACAAGTTTGGACGTGTAAGTGTATGTCTATGGGACAGACATGGTGACACTAATGTAAATGTTACATAAAAACACATTTAACTTCGTGACCTTGACGTATGATGTAACTAAGTCACTGAACTACCAAATTATACAAGCCATAACTTGTTTTTACAAAAATTATAATATAAATTAATAACTAAATTTGGTTGTCCCTATATTCTTTTTTTTTTCGATGTTGATTATTATGTTTAAATTTCCATGTTTTTTGAAACTATGATTTTCGAAAATTTATCAACACGAGCAATTGACACGAATGTTTTATCAAATAATTCGTTGAAATGTAAACCTAAATAGTGTGTTGTAAAACAAAAAGGTTTACGTGAAACAGAAGTAGTACAAACGTTGACAAATTGCTAACAAATACGATAAATTTCTTATGTAAATCCACTGAGTTTCCACGAAACGTGGATTATAAAATAACATGCACTCGATTCACAGAAATGAAACTAGAACGATTACCAATAAATCAAATATATTGCATGAAACATCCTTAATAATCAATCACCAGTCAATCACTTTTTAATCATAGACACTTTATTGTAATTTGTAAGAAAATAAATTTCTGCAAACTTTTCTAATAATGAATGGAATTTGAAAATTTATTCTTATTATTGTTTAATTGTTCGTTTATTATACTTGTTTGTTAGTTGGTTTATTAGTTCTTTATTTTGTATTTTTTTTTCAATATTAAAATTCAATACTTCTGTCGAATGCATTCCGTGTTTCAGTTTAAATGAGACAAACATTTACATTGCTGTAACTTAAATTTAATAATAATAGTCTATCTCTGAGCAAATAATTTATTTTTTATTCTAGACTTATTGAAAATAAGATTTTCCTGCGTGTGCGTACTAATTAGACATTTACCGGTCCAGACCTACAAAATCTCACTATTCCCTAGAGAAGAAAAAAATCAGTTCGTGTGCGGACTAACAGATGGCGTTTAATGTGTTACGAATAATAACCAGAATAAAATACGACAACATGCTTTTAAAATATTGTAACTTTTGATAATTTTATTAAATTCTAGGTATTTTTATTATATATTCTGTAAATAATAGAACAGAATTGCTAAACTTATTTATATGTCAAAATAAAATGTTTGTTTTTTGTTCTTCTATTTCAATGTTGGTTAATCAATTTCACAAATTTCATTGAGATAAAGTTAAATGTCAAATTATTCAGTGTTCGTAGGATGTTTATATTATTTTATTATGTTGTTTTGTTGTGTAGGATAAAAAAATAGCATGTGCTACATGATAGTAAAGTTGTTTTCTAATCTTCAAGAAGTATCCAGCCTCGACTGCGTTTCGGCCGTATACATATCCTTCGGATCAGAAAAGCACAACTTTCGTACTTAGCAGCACAAATAACTATAGTTACAGATAATTTATTTAGTTACACATATTTGTGTGCTAGATAAGAGTGTAAATATTTGAAAGCCTATTTAACGAATTTGAAATTGGCGATCACATGTGCCTAGTGCTAATACGTTAGTTTATTGCCTCGGCAATAAAACAGTATGTTTTGCAAGGGTTTGCAGTAAATCTGGATGGAATATCAGGCAGTAAAGTGGATTTGCAACAACAGTCGGGGTAAAATACGACAAAAGCTAATGTGCAACTTCGCCATTCGCGATAAAGGTATTACGGCGTTTTATGCGAGAGGAATTAATAAATGGAAACACGGCTCGTATTTTTGGATTATTTATCCATGTACACATACGGATGGGATATCATTGCCGAGTTGCTACGAATTTGCTTAATCCTGTAACAGTGCATTTCGTTATAATTATACTGGGAGGTTATGGCAGATTAGAAAATTCGTTTAAAATTTCTTGAAAATTTGCAGAGCGCTTTGCAAGCCTAACTAGATTCACAGGAAAAATGAAACAGGTTTAAATAGTAAGTAGTACAGTTCTTCGTCAGAGCCGTACTGGCCTTTTAAGATTTTCTTAAATTTGAAATATTACATTGAATTGTATTTTTCCAAACAATAATTCATAAATAATAATGAAAGGTAACTTTCGCTCAATAATAAATGAATAAATTATAATTTGCATAATATATATTTATACTTGAGCTAACTGCAATATATTACATATGATTTATTATTTACTACAATTACAGCAAACTGTAACGTAGATACCAGGTGTTTATTTAATAGTAATTGTAATTTAACGGTGTAACTTGTATCGTACAAACCATTGCACGAATTAAAGATTATACTAGAGAAACTAGTGTTTGTGATACTAACGTATAATTTTATATTTACAGTTAAATATATAACTCTTGGCTTATTACCCATTGTTGGGTGTGGCAGTTTAATCGCAGATTTATACTATAAGGACATTTACAAGAATGAACTTTGTACAAAGAAATTTTATCAGACATTTCCCAGACACTGATGTGGAGAGTACCTACACCTTAGAAACAATTTTCTTATGAGAAATCTTTATCCAAATTGGACTTCCGGATTTGAATTGCGCGCCATTTACATTGTATGAACGATGGAAGTTTACATTTTTACAGTTATCAGAACACTTTAAATTCTACATACAAATTTATTGTGAAAATTTACGATCAATTAAAATTACGTTGCGAAAATCCATTATTATTTGATTTATATTGATAGTAAAAAAACTTAATATTTTGTTTGTTATTCAGAATACAAATTCGGAAGTACAATTTGAATCATCTTTTAGATGGAAAATATTAGGTACGGCATTGTTCATATCCATTTGTTATCATAATAATAGTTCCAGATGTATAAAAGTTTAAATTCACTTATAGATATACTTGAAGTTTGCGTTGTAAGATAATTCAATATGTAAAGTTGTAAAGTAAGCCAAAGATCATCGAAAAATATCTCGAATACATTTTCCTTCAAGTTATGTAAACTGTTATTTTTCTATTTTCCATAAACCGCAAGCCATCTTTATAAATATATTTACAATTCATGTTTACAAATAATACCTAAAAATGTGCGTCAATATTTTCCTTAAACCTTGTATAAACTTGTCTGTACTTGTAGCGAATGGCACGTAGCCTATCGGTTTGGATCTAGGAGGTAACGAGGTGCGAAGTGCGACCCTGGCATTGACATAGAAAGAGGAAGTTAACTCACCTTCGCGAAGTCGATCTTCAGCGTACAGCAACCCGAGTAGATGTCGGCACCGTTCAGGGTGTCCTTGGCGCGAGTAGCTGATTCTACACTGTCGAATGTGCACGGAAGTTAAGGAAATGTCGCCAAAATGCTGCTGAAATTCCTAACAGTGTCTCCCAAAAAACTTTCTCGGGAAGATTGATTTTTTAATTTAATAGCCGAAAGAATAAATACAAATAATGTTATATCTCTCATGAAACAAGAAAAGAAAAATTCTAAAGATCAGTTCGCTAAACCACAGAATAGGTTTATACAGAAGCGACACTAAAACAGAGAAACGAACATTAGAGAGAGATGGGGAAAGTCAATAAATTTAAAGGGCTCATTGTTTAAAATCGGAAAGTTTCGTCACATCTTAGGGAGAGATAGGGGAAGTCAACAAATTTAAAGGTTTACACAATGCTCTAAGGTCATAGAACTAAATAGGGTAACATTAAAGGTACCGACACGGAGTGTTGCTTCTGTATGTAACTATTCTGTGCCTAAACCTTAAGTTATTTATACTTCCCAATGAATAGACAGTTTCAGTTCATATTTTTCAATGAGGATATCATTTCTTACAAAATTTTGAAAATAAATATTACACATATTTGTTATTGTTATTTTTAAGTTCACAATATTCCCAAAATCAATTCTTTTATTATAAAGGTTTGACCTTTGAAAAAGACAAACAATGTATATGAATAGGGCCTGTTTATCAATCGTCTGTCAAAGTTGCTGTTAACCAGGGTTATGTAACTTAAATGGGTGACATGTTCTCATTTTGTCCTACCATCTCTTGGTTGCTCCTCTGAAGCTTAATAGAAATAATAATTTAGTTGACTTTAAATTTTCAAATGGAATACGTCCATAGACTCCATATTTTGTCAATATTACAAAAAATTTATCCTACGGGCAAAATTTTTTCGGCAGCATAAACTAGGTCTTTGTTTATCCTCCTGTCATCTAAGACTTATCCTTTTGGCAATGCTAAGATATTAAAAAACCTAAATTCCTTGTTATTATGAGGATTAATTTAACAGAGACTTATCAGGCACTTATCAGAACATTGAAAAACCGGCCCCAAGTGTGTTTATAAGTGTGTGTAATGAAATCGTATTAAAGGATATTCAACCATAGCTTGAACGCCGTTCTTCTTGAATATGACAATACGTAGGACCTGCCCACTTGATTGGCATATAGTGTGCAGGACTTCCTGTAACAAACATAAACAAAACACACACATTAGAACAAGCTCCACATATCATTATATCAGGCAGGAATCATTCACAGGAATAATAACAGATTTACTTCTTCCTTATATTAATATAACCATTTTCTATGACCATTAAGATATATGCTTGTTATATGTTTGTTATTGCTACGGATACATATAGTATATTATAAATACATTTTCATATCTAACGGTAATCATAGTCAACGTGAGGTATAAATTCATATCTAACAGTTCTGTCAAAAAGTAATTATTCCAAATATGCCACCTCATATTTTTTCTCGAAATTTTCGGTAATAAATTTATAGACGTTACTTTCACAGCTTCTATAATATCTGGGGTATTAAATAAAGAATTACTTCGTTAT